>OX596006.1:32769909-33514909 GCA_951394115.2 Drosophila phalerata | reverse complement strand
CAGGCATAGAATAATTTATTCACAAAACTACAGCAATTGGTATGAATAGCCAACTTTGATATTATATGAATTTCTCTCGTATTTTTTCTTACCTTTCATGGCAATTAATTAAAATATATTTCAATGCATTTCACATTGCTTCTCTTATTGTTTATCTTGTCACAATTGATTTTTTATTTCTACATAGTTTTTTTTTAATTTTACATCACTCCTCTAATCGCTTTTCTCATCACTTGTTTTAACGATTGCGTTATGCCTTAACTCTTTTCTTCTCTTTTCCTTACTAATCATCCTATAGTTGCTTTTATTCATTAATTGATTCCTCTAATTTCTGCAATCAGCTCATTCATCATTTGTTTTATAGCGTAATTTCCAGCTTCTTGCATTATAGTACTTCTCTTATGATTTTTTTCATCACTTTTCTGATCGTTTTTTTCATTGCATTTGTTACCATTTCTTTCATCACTTTCCTGAATTTTCTCATAATTTATTATACATTTTTTATAAATTTTTTTTCTAAATTTTCGTATAAGTTTTCTCTTAATTTATGCTATCTAGTTTATCATTGTTTAATTCATCACTTCTTTCATTACCATTCCTATTTGCAACATTTCTTGTGTAAGCCTTAATCTCATCTAGCAATATTTGCTCCACCGTGTAGCAGCAATAGATCAAACAAGAGCACACGCCACACATGTGTTATTCCATTCACCGTATTAAGACCGTCTATGAATAATCCGTAATGATTTTACTACGGGGCCTGGGAACCAACAGATGCTCGTAATCATTACAATTAGCTTGCTAAGCATCTATTTGCACAGAGATTTCAATGGCTTCCATACACAATACCGAAGTGATGCCTATATGCGTTGCCAGGTGAAATCCAATTGCGACACTCCCCTTAATCAAAATGGCGCTATCGTCGAGCATGTCGTCATTGGATATATCACACTGTCGTGATCGGTGAAATTGTGGAATCATTCCAATGGAACACCAGCTTCCATTCATCTGAACAGTCGGTAAAGGAGTGATCTTAGATTTGCTTAGTTTAATCGTACATACAATATGACGCGGGCAGAGATGGGCCATAAACACTGGATAAACAGAACTACACTGAGAAAAATCAAGTACATAAGTATTTATATTGAAATTATTTACGATTCAATGGAAGAAAACTATTACAAACGTGATACACAACAGGTCAAAGGGCAAGTATACAAATGGAAAAAATCAATTGAAAAGAAAAATTGTTATAAATGATTTTTTTTTCAATTAACATAGATTACAATTTAATGAGCATTATGCTTCAAAATAAAGTTTAATTTCAAATTGTATAAATACAAAAATAAATAAATAAATATTCACTTTTAAATAAATAAGTATAAATAAAAAAAAAAAAAATATATATATATAGTTATACTCGTTACTTAAAAAATAAGTAAATGGTATATTGTGTTCTTTAGAACGTATGTAACAGGGAGAAGGAGGCATCTCCGACCCCATAAATATATATTCTTGATCAGCATTAATAGCCGAGTCGATATAGCCATGTGTTTATATCCGTCTGTCCGTCCGTTCGTGTGAGCGCCTAGATCTCAGAGACTATAAGAGATAGAGATGCCAGACTTGCACACACAGATTTCTATAGACCCCACACAGGTCAAGTTTGTTTTAAATTTTGGACACGCCCCCTTCCGCCCCCGCAAATCGCGAAAAACCACCACACCCACAGTTTTTAAGAAAATACAGTTTTTATGGTAATTAGCGTTATATATTATATAGTAATATTATCTTTTAGCCCACTGAATCGCATCAAGATCGGGCAAGTAGAACGGCAGCTATGGCGATTTATTGTTTCCAAAGTAATAAAAATAATTTCTTTAAATTTTATATGTATTGTAAGTAACGGGTATCCTATGGTCGGGATCTCGACTATAGCCTTTCTCAATTGTTTTAAATATAAACAATAATTTGAATAAGAGTTTCAATATTTTTCTACCTTCTGTTCTATATATCTTTCTAATCGGGAGGCTTTTAACATTAAAAAGTGACTAATGAGTTTCTTTAAGTGTAGCCTATACAAACGATGTATAATTGCCAACGTATTTACGCAAAATCAAGAGATGTGTTTCCAAGTTGAACGGATTTAAGATCGGTCGTTCGAGCAACCGATTCGTCTACAAGATACGCGGTAACTGCGACATGATCGTTTAGTTAGCCAACGACAACGACAGCGCACACAGAATGAGCCAACTGGAGGAGAATTTGCCAAAGCAATTGCAGGTCACAATTGCTGGCAGCGAACCAAGGTCAACAAAGTTGGTCAAGAGCGAAGCGAAACAGGATGATTCATCGGCAGCAACATCAGACACATCCAATTCAAATGCAAATCATCCCAATCAACTGGCGGACTTTGAGACGGCCATGGATACGGCGGGATTTGGTATATTTAATATATTGTTGATACTGGTGGCGGTACCCTCTGCCATGGGCACCGTTTATGAGACGTCCACGATGTCCTATATACTGCCCAGTGCCGAGTGTGATCTGCATCTGAGTCTATTGGACAAGGGTATACTGAATGCCATCACATACGCTGGCATGATCTCGTCGGCCATCTTTTGGGGTTACATCGCCGATACGATGGGTAGAAGAAAAGTATTGATCTTTGGCTATCTGGCCGATAGTATCTGTGTGCTTGGCGGTGCAATGAGTCAAAATGTTGTCCAGCTGATGATCTTCAAGTTTCTCGGTGGTTTCACGTAAGAATCAATTCAAATGTTCATTCGATTTGTAGTACCTTGAAATACCCTATATTTGCAGTATGAGTGGACCATTTGCCGTGCTGATGACCTATTTAATGGAACTGCATGGTCGTCAGTATCGCCAGCGTATCATGATGATGGTGGGCATCATGTTCTCCATGGCAACCCTCAGTTTACCTGGCCTGGCAATGGGCATACTGCCCCAGATCTGGGATTATCAAGTCTTGGGACTAACAGGTAAGCACACACCCAATGAGGGTCGCCTCACCTTGGCGTGTCCCGAGTTACATCTATTAGATAAAAATAACACTATAAGTACACATATATAGTTGAGATAACAACGATTAGACTATCTGTAGAACAGCTGATAGTTCTCAGGCCCCTACAAAACGATTGGATTTGTAGATTGTTTTTGTTAACAAGCATATTTTCACATTTAAAGTTCATTTTGATAAAAAAAATAAATAAATAATAATTTATTATTATTATTATATATATATATTTTTATATATTATAATATGCAGTTAGGTAAACAGTTGGTAGAGTATAGTATCTGATCGAAATATCCAACGGTACTAAGTTGATTATCAATATTTTTGCACTGCATTCCGAAATAATTCATATTTACAACGTTTATTTAAATTCTTGCAAACTAAAAAACTGGTTTGGTTTATAAACTAAAAACAAGTTCAATATCTTTCTGCACAAAATTAATATGGTATATTTTTGGAGTTATGTATGGGTGCATACTTATTGCAGTCCAACAACTTTGGGAGGTAATAACAAGTTTTCATCAGCAGTTGATTAACTTGTTAACAAGTTTTAATAGTTTATGAAAATATGTGTGCACTGATAAAAAAAAGTAAGGAATATTATCAATAAATACAACTGTATTTTATTTTATATGCTAGATTAAATTAAAAATATTCTCTAATTTTGAAGTTAATATAAATATATATAATAGTAGAACCAAAGAGTTAATGAAGTTAATTTTAATATTTGCGATGAATAATTAAGTTAAGTATTTTTAAATATATTTATTTTAAGATTTTCACGATTTAAAATTATAGCCTATTGATACAATATTGTTAGACAATCAATAGGAAAATATTTATTATTTATATCCGTGGCTCTATGGTTAGAGTCGCGAAATAGAACCTTTTAATTTTGAAAACTTGGGCTCGAGTTCAAATCTGCCATCCTTACCCATAAAGTCGTGAAAAAATCATAACAAAATAAATCTAAAATAAAATCAAACTAAAAAAATAATATATCTGAAATAATTTTTTGTATTTTAAAGTTTACTTTAAAATTTATTAAAAGTAAAAATAATGTTTTATTTAACTATAAAGTGTTCTTTATAAATATTTAGTATTAATAAACATAAATTAAATATTTAAGCAATTAAAATTAAAAATGAAATATATTTAAATTAAATATTTTTAGTGCTAACCTTGTAGACCTAAGTACTAAATCCATATTTACCTCTAAAATAACATTTTAGAGCATTTGTCTAGCAGTATTAATTCTGGAAGAACATTTACAAATGTCATAACTCTTTTCTCCACCAATTTGCAGTGCATTCCTGGCAGATTTTTGTGGCAGTAACCGCCTTGCCAAGCATCGTGAGCTGTTCGCTGTTCCCATTCTTTCCCGAGAGTCCCAAGTTTCTGATGTCCCGCGGACGCAACGCGGAGGCACTGGAGGCATTCAGATTCATCTATGCGCTGAACACCCGACAGTCACGCAATGCTTTTCCTGTAAGTGATTGGCCAAATTCTTTAGCCCAAATAGCGAACAACATGTCAAATGCCTGTATAGATCAAGGAGTTGGCCAGTGAAGTGGCTGTCAAACCGAAGCCAATGGATGACCCTGGAATCAAGGAATCCGTTGTCGAGGTGGATGTTGAATTGGCCTCCAAGCCAAAAAGTTCCCTACGCTCGGGATTGTTGCAGCTACGTCCACTGTTCGTCAAACCCTATTTGGGTCTGTCCCTTTGGGTCTATTTGCTTAACTTTTGCGTACTTTTGGGGTAAGAGTTACCCAACATGCCGCTCTCACATTTTCTTTGTTTCCCAACTCCCATCCCAATGACAATAACTGAACTTCCCCATTCAAACTGGCAGCCAGAATACGATGCGTCTTTGGTTGCCCCAATTATTTGCGTCCATCAACGAATATGAGCAACTGATGAGCAACCAGGTCGAGTCTGGTGACACGAGCATATGCAACATCATTGAGTACAGTGTAAATCGCACCCAAACACAATTGGCGGCATCTGTTCTCAATGATCCGGATAATCAGTGTACGGTTAATGTCAGCCCAGACAGTTATACCAACAATCTCATTGTTGCCGCCGCCGGTTTGGTCTCATATATGCTAGCCGGTTTCCTGGTCAATCTGGTGGGATTTAAGCGCATTATGTGTAAGAAGTTGTACTTCAATTCTATGCAGTTATTATATTTATAGTTATTATTATTTTAATTTTCATTTAATTACAGCCTTGGGTCTGTTCACCGCTGGATCCTGTGCCATTGGCATGTATTGGTCCAGTTCTTCGGCCTCCACGGTGGCTCTCGCCTCCATTTTCGTGACCATGGGCAGTATTTCATCCACTTCGGTGATCAGCGCCTCGCTCAGCATGTTTCCCACCGCCCTACGGTAAATGGAGATTCTTAATTTTGTTCCTTAACTAATCTCCTCCGTTTCCCCTTTTCGCTTAGCACCATGATCGTCTCGTTGAGTATGATGGTGGGTCGCATGGGCTCCCTCATGGGTAATATATTTTTTCCAGCCCTGATGGGCTTGGGCTGCATACCGCCCTTTCTCATGATCAGTTTTTTCATGTTCTGTAAGTCTTATCAAATGTTTATGAATATTTACAAGGGCCTTAGTACGAAAACACAAATTAAAATTTTATTATTTAATTTTTATTATTTGTGTTTTCCTACTCAGGCCAAGAACTTATCAGCCCACCCTCGCATCCGTCTTTTCACTCGCTTGTTTTACGCTCTTGTCTTTTCAGTTGCCTGCTTGTTGGCCTCATTTTTGCCAGTTAAGAACAAAGCTGCCTTGAAGTAACTCAATTTCCATATTCATCAACATAAAACCCGATCAATTTCTCCACCTTTAGTTTTTCCCTAGCTTTAGTAAATTGTTTTTTTTTTTTATTTTTATTTTTTTTTTCTTGTGTTATTAAAACTTAATTTATTACAAAAGCATCCTTTGTCGAGTGATTTAATTTGTATGCAATTCCAACTGGTTGTCAATTTCCATAAACTTTCCCTAATTGCAGTTTTACTTCCATTCGCATATATTAACACCAAAACGCAAATAACAAAAGCAAAAGCTGAAGCTAAAACAGAAGGCAAAATAAAAACAAAAAACCTTTCCTACCAGCATTGAAGTAAAATGGAAAAAAACAACGATAGCCGTGTAATTGAGTTTATAACTGCAAATAACATGGAATGTTAATCAGTTCTCTGCTGTTACCTGATAGCTGAGATAGTAAAAGGTGAATGGAAACCGCACAACCGAAACAATAATATACATATATGAAAAACCAAAGCTTAAACTTTAAGCTAACCTAAATACGATTAGCAAGAATATAGTAATGTGATTCGACAAAGCACTTAACTTTGTAAGCGGAAAAGTTAACACTAAGTTAACTTCTAGAGAACCTTTTAAAAAAAATATAGGTACAACATTTCAATATCAAAGTGATTGTTAATATTATAAACATATAACAGAGATATAGAACACTATCTTTCTAGAATTGAAAAAATGTTTATAATAATCTGCGACCTACGGTTTTTATTAGCGGTACCACAGAAACCGAAACCAACCGAAAATCTCCCAAAAAAATGTTTGGAGATTTGAGAAATTTTCGGTTGGTTTTGTTTTCTGTGGCACCCTTGTATTAGAAAGGCATATAAGGCATTACATATAAAATTTAATATATTTAGTAAGTAATATTCTAATTTTTTTTATATACTTAGAGAAACATTATTTGATTATATGCCTCACTTGGGAAACATGGAATGTTTGCAGCAATTAGTTGTTCCTCTATGAAGTATAATCAGTAACTATCTCAATAAGAGCTGTGATAATTTGTAACTGTTGTTATCGTAATCAGATTCATTTCTTTTGTTATTGTTCAAGTTTTCCGCTGGCTCGACTTATATATCTTAAGGCTGTCTCTTGGCACTACCAGTACGACGAACGGCTCGGTAGGTTCGGGGTGATATACGAGGCCAGTGTTTGCCCGTTGGCTAAATGGAAATGTTAATTATCTGACAACGGAATCGCTTAAAGTTAATGTGAGCTGCCGTCAGGCGTTTAAGGGGCTGGTCTAGGATCTATGGGGAAACCCCAAACAACTCTCTTTCTCTATAGCTTTCTCTCTCTCTCTCTCTCTCTCTCTCATCCCATTTGCTCCGTCTCTATAGCCCATAATGCACAGATTAAATGGAACGGCAGAGTGCTCTTGGTATGTTTCTATTCGCGGCGTCAGCTTGGAACATTATTTCACAAATGTTTAAAATCAGACAAGCCGCAAAAACTTTTAATTAAAAACTTGTCGCTTGACTTTCAAAATGTGTGTGTGGTGGGTCGAGAGCGGTGCTCAGCAATCCAAACGGTGCGAGTCCCTAGCAAAATGCAAAAAGTTAACCCTATCCCAGGCGTACCAATCGATGCTGACAAGCAGTAACTGAATCTCAATTTCAAATCCAAAGCACAACCGCAACAGGTGCTCAGCAAACACACACACACACAGTTAGAGATGAAAACGTGCCATGAGAACGACTCTTAACAATCTGATAAAGAAATATTTTTCGTTATTTGCATGCCAAATCAGTATTCCGTTTATTACACCAGCAGGAAAAAAAACTGATTTTCTTTTGTTATAAAATTACCAACCCAATTATATATATTCAATAATTTCAATCGCGCTTCATTTGCATTTAAAAAGTCAGAATGGGTTTTTTCACAAGCCCTTTGCAATACTTTTTTCCATTTTACAATTTACAGTGTCACATTCTTTGTGTCTCTGATTTTTTTTTTATGGTATTTCTCGTTATTCTCTATTAATTTGACGATTTTCAGGAAAGAAAGAATTTTTTACAGTTCTCTTGAATTTGCGCCTTTGTTTACACTCTTTTGATTTCACAATAGAATCATTATTTATTCTCTTAAAATTTTACCATTTCAAAAAAAATTGCATTTTAAATTAACGTATGTATTTAAAAAAAAAACTAAATTAAAGGTAGGAAGGAAAGAAAATATATATTTTTTTGTCACTGCATGAACGAAAATGATGTTTTATGAACAATTTGTTTTTGTGAAATTGTGAAAATCCTGGTTCTAAGAACAATTTGAATACCAATCTCAATGTCAGGATCGGATTAAGAACACTAAAGATAAGCTAATAATCACATGCTAAGAGTTTTAAAAATATAAATTTTTCATCTCAAAATTTGGGGACAAGGAATTGATTTTAGAACTATGGTTTGCCGTTAAAAAAACACCTTAGAATTGCTGGTAGGTTATGATTTTGGGATTCCATAGAAATCGATAAGCCTTAATGTTGATATATGCGATATTTCTGTTATAAATCGTTGTTTACGACATGGGTATGATTTTTGTAATAACTGCATTACGTTGAGTAAGGTCGTGTGCAGTCGTGTCCAACTCGTGTCACGCACACAACACTACTTACACACACACACACACAAAGTGCTGTGACTTGCGTCACGAGTCGCCGTCACTTGAGTTACATGCGCCCTAATCTTATCAGGAAAGCGAGAGAGAGCGGGAGAGAGAGAGAGAGGGAAGCGACATAAATGCACGGAGTGCACAGCAGGGCAAACACAGTCGACAAGATGAGCCTCAGCGACAAGGTGGTGATTGTGACGGGAGCGAGCAGCGGCATTGGAGCTGCCATTGCGGAGGTCTTAGCCCGCGAGGGAGCACAACTGTCGCTTGTGGGACGCAATGTGTCCAATTTGGAGGCAACACAGGCGACACTGTTGCAAAAGTACAAGGGCATCAAGACATTGAATGTGGTGGCCGATGTGACCAAGGAGGCGGATCTTATTGTGCAGCAGACGCTTAAGAAATTCGGACGCATCGATGTATTGGTTAACAATGCGGGCATCTTGGGAACCGGTCCATTGGCCGATCTGGACATTGTTGAGTTCGATGCGGTGCTCAATACGAATCTGCGTGCGGTGGTTCTGCTCACCAAGGCCGTGTTGCCGCATCTGGTCAAGACCAAGGGCGCTGTGGTCAATGTCAGCAGCTGTGCCGGATTACGTCCGTTTGCCAATGCCCTCAGCTATTGTGTCTCCAAGGCGGCCCTCGATCAGTTCACCAAAATTGTTGCCCTGGAATTGGCACCGCAGGGAGTACGTGTAAATTCCGTGAATCCTGGATTTGTACAGACCAATATACACAGTCGAATTGGCATCAAGGATGATGCCTACCAATCTCTGCTGGAACGTGCCATTAACTCTCATCCTCTGGGACGTGTAGGCGATGTCTTTGAGGTTGCCGAAGCGGTAGCATTCTTGGCCAGTTCCAAGGCCAGCTTTACCACCGGCGCCCTCTTTCCCATCGATGGTGGCAAACACAATCTAACGCCACGTTAAGTCCTAACCAAGTATTCTAGTTCTCCATATCTATATCTACCCTAACTATCTACTTAAATTTGTACATACATATTTTTTGTTACTGTCTGAAATAAATGTAAAGTGCATGTAAGGAGTATTTGAAATGCAAAACGAGTGTTTTGAATTATTCGAGTGCGTGTCCACAGTCAGATGACCCCAAAATGACCGCCATGGGTTGCCAGACAACACTCGACAAGCTTATCAGCTTATCACCAACTAGCCGCAAAATGTTGCTGTCATCTGAGCCACACTCACACACACACACACACACATACGTAAAAGAAAAAAAACCAACAGTCATGTCTGATATGTCCGATATTTGTATATTCCCTTCAGACATGTCCCAGTCTCAATAATATTACCAACATTTATCTCATTTCTCAAACGAGTTTTCTAACATCAAAGTCAAAGTCTTATCCTTATCTAAAGCACTCAAAATATATATACAGGGTATTTTTCCCTCGCTTACAGGGGAACTCGTGTTGAGTGCGTGTTCCTCTCTAGATTTAGTGGGGCAGGTCATTGTTCCCCTCTAAATAATGGGAATATTACATATATCTGGTCTTTTCACTTTGGGACAACTTTGGCACAATACTACCTGTTACTTCTAAAGCTTTAAAAACTTACATGAAGCTTAATGCTTTCAAGCTTTCAAGTTTCCGACTTTTTTCGGTTCAAACAATATATATTTAACTGCTTATAATAATCGTAAAATAAAGCAGGGTCATCTGTTTCTTCGATTGCTTTGTGAGCAGATGTAAAGCTTAAAGCTTTCTTTAAGCTTTCTAGCAATTGGGAAGATTATTGGCTTAAAAAGTTAACTATCCAACTTTTTAATTTGTAATAATAATAGCTTTAAAATCTAGCATAAAGATTTGATAAAGTTAAAATGCTTTATTGAGTATAACTCTTTCTTTAAACTGCTTCAAAGAGAATCTTTACTAGTTCAAAAGCAACGCTTCCAATGCTTTTTTAAAAAAGCTTCATATTTGATTTTCACTATTTTTTGAAAGAAATATAGGTTTGCGGCCGAATAATGATAAAATTGACATTCCGTAAGAAAATTGGTTAAGTTTTAACAAAGAAGGTGTCAACGGAAAAAATTAACAGTTATAGAATAAAATTTGTTTTTCCAATTTTGACGCAGATTCAATTATAGATTCAAAGAAATCGGCTAAAATTTGAAAAAGTTATGACACTTTGAAATTTTCGAAAACGTGTCAAGTGTCAAGAGTGAAAAAATGGATGATGCAGAATCAAAATAGAGATAAAGCGATGAAATAATTGACATTCCGCAAGGAAATCTGTTAAGATTTGAAAAATTTATAATACTTTGAAGTTTTACGGAAATGTGTAAAGGGGAAAGTATGTAAAAAAAAAATGGACAGTGTTGGAAAAATATTTAATGTTTAAATATTTAAAGATGTAAAACAATGAAATAATTGACATTTCGCAATGAAATCTGCTTAGATTTGACAGAGATATGACACTTTGAAGATTTGAAAAAGTGTCAAAGGTAAAGTATGAAGCTAATAGGATTTTTCGGGATTTCTAAATTTAAGATCCTACGAATTTTTGAAAATCTAAATATGAACATATAGTACTAAATATATTCAATTCAGTGCAAAGCAAGCTTTTTCCACAGTAGTCAATACTTTCCTTGCTAAGTTGTTAATCTGTCGAATCGAAAGCTTTGCACCCACAAAAGCTTAGCAAGTGCCAACCACCAAGCAAAGCTTATTTGCTAGTGATGTGAGTTAAGCCAAAGCTTTCATAAACTAGAGGTGGGAGTAAAATAACAACCCTTAAAAAAGGCAGTTGCATATTAAAGCTCAGTGCAACCCCGTGAGAAAAAGCTTGATGGACAGCGGATAGAGTGAAGGCAAAGTGGTTGAAAATGTCAGTGCGTTAGAAGCTGTCGCAGCGCGCTCTTCGTGTTTGCTATTCAAATAACCAGTAAGTGAATCAGTAAGTCAGTCAGTCAGTTAGTTAGTTAGTCAATTCGTCTGTTTTCGTGGCACACACACACACACACAAACACACACACACACACACATGAAGATTGTCCAGCTGTTGAAAAGCGGAACAAGCAACTGATTGATTTTTCGCAATATAAATTCTGTGCCAAAGATTGGTAAGAAAAACAAAGATTGGTAGGAAAATTATAGAAAACTGTGTGTGAAGTGAAGGTGGAAAATTGTGAAAAACTGGCAAGCTAATCATATGGAAATGGATGCCACGCTGGCCGAGGCTCAGCAGCCAGCAAACAACAGCAACAACAGCAACAACAGCAGCAGCTGTGACAATGTGCAACAAACAACAACAACAACTGCTACTTTAAGTGCAGTTGATAACCTCGATAGTCAAGCATATCCAGCCCCGGAACCAGATGTAGATCCGGATGTCGATGTGGAGGATGAAGCGCAACCTTTAAGCGAACGTTGGTCACCATTGGGCGCCAATTATGATGATGCCAACAGCGCCAGTTCGGAGCTATTGGCTGGCGGAGATTGTGGCGAGCTGGAGCCAACATTGCTCGGTCTGGAGAAGCTGGAAATGCAGCAGGCAACGTCAACAGCTGTTGCGGACAATGCCAATGAATTGGCGCGTCTGCGCTGCATTGAGGATGAGCAGGAGCTGCTCACCAGCTCCCTGTTGGCATTGACCTCGCAGTTTGCTCATGTCCAGCTGCGCGTGCGTCAGATTGTGGAGGCGCCGACAGATGAGCGAGATCAGCTGCTGCGGGATCTGGAGGATTTCGCCTTTCAAGGCATACCCGAAGTGGTGCAGCCCCTAAACGAAAATCTGGAAGGTGAAGATGCTGAAGATAATGGCGGTGAGGTGACAGCACCGCGCAATGGTCAGCTGATCAAGCAGCTCAAGTCACAGCTGACGGAACTGGAGCAGCTGGCCTATGAGTCGGGTGAACCGGGTGTGCTGCCCCAGCATGTGCTGCTCGAGAAGCAAAAGTTCATCTTGGATGAGTTGCGCACCAAACTCAATCTGCAGGTGGAACAGCATCAGTTGCCCGGTCTCAGCACCGAGCAACTGCGTCATCAGGTGGACAATGCCATTGGCGAGTTTGTGGGTCCACTCAAGATGAAGGAGCAGCTCGTGGCCCAACTCAAGACGCAAATCACCGATCTGGAACGTTTCATTGCCTTTCTGCAGTGCGACACCGCTGGTGGTGCAGCTGGCAGTGGCGCCACAAGCACCAGCGACAAGCTCAAGCTGCTCAGCGGTGCCTACAACAGCTATGCCGCCAAGCAGACAGCTCGACAGCTGCCACTAAAAGCGGCAGCAACATCAGCAACAACATCAGCAACAACAGACAGTCAGATGACTGCCACATCGACTGCCGCGACAGATCACGGACCGCGACGGGAGAGTCTGCACAGCAAGGCACACGGATTGCTGGACAAGGCATCACTACTCATGCAGATGTTTGCCACCACGCACTTCGCCAAGCGACAGGAGGACTTTCAGCAGAACTCGCTGAAGAAGACGCACAAGGGCAACCACTGGGGGTGAGTAGAAGCTACTGCTCCGAATGTGAGTGCGAGTGCAAGTGCGAGTACGAGTACTCGAATTACACAGCCACACAAAAAAGAGGTGATGCTCTGATCTTTGGCTCGCATTATGCTTACTATATGGATTTTGGGTTGCTGAATCCGAATCCGAAGTCCGTATGGCAAATTTTTAAAAAGAACATATTTAATGGATCCACCACTTTGAATTTTATAAAATTTACTTCAAATTCGTGATCAGTGACCCCAAAAACCCCCGTTTAACGAGTTTCACACAAATCCGATGATTTATTCAAAAAAGTGTCCGCCATTTTGAATTTTTTTTTAAATTGACTTCAAAAGCAATTCTGTTCAAAAACTATAGAGATTTCTGGACTGTGATCCTGCACAACTTAAAATAAAAACAAATCGGAGAGGCTATAGGCGAGATCCCGGACATAGTTTACCCGTATAAACGTATAATCTGAAAAACTGTGGGAGTGATGGTTTTTCGTGATTTGCGGGGGCGTGGCTTAAATTTGAAACAAACTTAATCTGCGTGAGGTTTATAGAAATTTGTGTGCCAAATTTCGTTACTCTACCTCTTATAGTCTCCGAGATCCTTTTGTTCATACAGACGGACAGACAGACAGAAGGACAGACGGACAGACTGGCTATTTAGACTCGGCTATTGATGCTGATCAAGAATATATATACTTTATTATGTCGGAGATGCCTCCTTCTCCCTGTTACATACATTCCAACGAATACAATATACCCTTTTACGTATTTTTTAAGTAACGGGCATAATGAGAGGTGTTCTACAAATCTCTATCAGCGCGTAAGCAACCCAAAAAATGTCTAAAAAATTGTTGAGAGATTTGACAAAATATAATATTTATTGAATTAAATTAAACTTGTCTTTAAATTGAATAAAAATGTATTTTCATAATTTTGCTAATTATATAAAATATTTCTGAATATAAAAATATTGTTAAAACTGGAAGTAAGCCCATTTTAGGGACATCGAAAATATGTTCGAAAAAACTAAATCTCTGACATTTAAGGAACACCAACATTTCGAATGGTTGTTTTCAAATGCAATTCTCTCCTAAGACTCTAGAGATTTCTGGAACACATCTGAATAACAAAATGCTCAAAATTATTTATTATTATAACATATTAATAAATTGCCAATAAATGATGTATTCAACTAATCCACAGCGATCTGCGCGCTCAGCTGGAGGTGGACATTCAGGAGGTGGCCGCCTTGGCCGCCACTCTGAGCTGCGATCGCGAGAAGCTGGCGAACATCAAGCGGGCATTGCGGCAGCAGAGGCAGGCACAGCATCCAAGTGGTTCCTTGAATGCCCAGAATGGTGCCTTGACCACGTTGCCGCCACGTTGCAGACGCGCCGCTGCTGCCGCCGTTGCCGGACACGAGCTGACGCCTTATGCCGCAGGTGGAGCGACAGCATCCTCCGACTCGGACGAGGATATGTATGAGCACTATGATTGGGACAAGGACAAGTCGCTGGGTCGTCGCATTGTCCACATGCGCGGCGATTCCATAGCCACCATTGGACGGGAGCTGACGAGCGTGGTCCGCAAGAATTTCGCACGCACCTTGCAACAGCTGATCCAACATGGTCTGCGCATACCCGCCGAGTCGGCGGCATCCAGTTTGATGGTACCATTCATGCGCTGCCTGCAGCCAAGTGCTCAGCGTGTCGCGGCATACGATGGCAGTGTGTCCAACGAGATGCAGTTCCTCGGCATCGGACGGGCCATGCATGCCTGGGAGCTCATCATCGAATATTATAATCTGAAGAATGGCGAGGAATATAACAATACGCCGGCCCGTAAGCTATCGCAGAGCTTTCAGTTGGACATTGTGGATGCACATGCGGTGACGGCTAAGCAGAGTCTGCTCAGTGCCATTGGCATGATTCTGGCCATGCACAGACCCTATAAACGCAGCTACAATGCCCACTTCAAGGCTCTTATCTGTGCGGGACTCAAGTGAGTATACGTACATTAAAGTTTATACATATTTTTTAGAAAAAATAGTAACCCAAAGTCCTAATCTACGATCGATTTTAGGATGCTTTTACCAAAAAACCATGTTTCAAACAAATTAATTTCTAGTCTCTACTTTTTGAGTTGAAAATTTTGGTTTTTGATCTATGAAATTTTGAAAGTCTTGATCTTAACAAGAGTTTACATACAAATCTTGTCAGGATTAAAATAAAAGCACTTACGATACTACATAATTGCTATTATAACATGCTAAAAATAAAAGGAATACAAATTATTTAACTCAATTGGCGGAGACTAAGAATTTATTTTAGAACTCTCGTTATTTTGGTTAAAACACCCTAGAATTGACCGTAGATAATGCATTTGGGCTAACATTTTTCAATTTTTTTGAGCTCATACAAATCGATGTACCTTAATAACAATTTTATACCAGCACCCAAATTCATTATCTACGGTCAATTCTAGGATCTTTTCGCCAAAATATAAATATAAAAATTTTATTTAATTTAATTTTTATTATAAACTTGTTTTCTTTAACTGAAAACTTAAATTCAAGAAGAAGCTAATTTATATTACACTTAAATTCATATGTTTTGAATAATCAAATTTCCAAATTTTTTAAATATTCTCAAATAATTTTTATTTATATATTTTTGTAAACAAATTGATTAGTAATATATATATACAAAATTTTAATGGTATTTACATACAACTTATTTAATTTGGATCAAAATAAGAGTTGAAATAAATAATATGATAGAAATAAAAAAAAAAAAAGTTTATCCGGTTTCTAGAAATACTCCATCTAGAAATAGTATATGTGATCTTGACTGATTCTATTTCCTCTTATTTTGCAGCGCACATCTGCTCGTGGAGTGGCTCAATCTTATACTCAGCTGCAATGAGCTAATTGATACATATTATACGTCCAATAGCTATGTGGCAAGCACGGGATTTCGTGACTCGTTGCGTTCCATTGATGCGCTATCCAAGTTCGACTTCGATCTGCCCGTCGATTTGGCCATTCGACACTTTCGAAATATCTAAAACATAATATGAATCCTCCTTAAAGCGTATTCCTTAAAAGAACAAAATCAAACTAGTCCAAATCATAATTCTTAATGTATAAATATGTGTATATAACATTAGATATGTCCAATTAACTAATACCTACTAAATGCAATTGCTAAACCTAATCCGAGTTATTGAAATTCATTGGCATAGAACTCATAGATGCACTGGCTCAACTTCTCGCCCAGTGGACGCTGTAGAGGACCACAGCCAAGTGTTGCAAGAAGTTGTCGTGCCTCTGCCTCCGAGTCGCATTCCGCATAGGCATCCAGGAGCAGTCGAGGCGTCGCATAGCGTTCCACAATGGCCAGTGCCCGGTCGAGGGATAGCGAATGTAACTGCAACAGTTGTTGCACAAACACCTCACGCACCGTCAACTGAGCATTGCGTGCGGAATCCTCGTACAGTGCACGAAACTTGAGCAGTCCCAGCTGCTGAGCTGGCTGTGCCTCCAAGTCGCCTTTGTCCACGCTGTTGAGCGACTTGCCGGCGTGCACATAGAGCTGTTGCAGAGCTCCGCTGACACCGGCTAGATAGCACATGGAACGATAGTGATTGTCACAGCGCACCACTTGGATACCCTCGGACTGGATGCGTGCGTTGGCCAGTGCCTGCTGCAGTGAGTCCAGTGGCAGGCCCAGCTGCTCGTTGTCCCCGTAGTCCTCAATCAGGTAGATGATGTGCGGCAGTCCGCATTGACGCAACCGATGCTTCTGCTCGTGAAAGCGTCCATCGCGTATGCTGCTGGCCAAATCATCCATGCGTTTGCGCTCCACAATGTACGGTAGGACCAGCTCATTGCCTGCATTATCGCATGCTATCCAAAGGAAATCGCCAACGGTCAAGCGACGCACCTCATGCTCCACACCCAAGGATTGCAGGTATCCCCGTGTCTGATCCAATACCCGCTTGTTCTTGCCACTCGTCTCCTGTGTGTCCACAAGCAACACAATCCGATAACTGCCCGCCACCATATGAACTATGCGTTCCCGCTCCTCGGCTGCTGCCAATTCCTGTTGCGCTTTCTTCGTTAGCTTTTTGGGTTTCATCTTCTGTTGTTCTTCCTGTTGTTGTTGTTTTTGTTTTTGTTTGCGCACCACTTTAACCACTTGTTGCACCTGCTCCTCATACTGCGAGCTGTTGTGCGTTGCAGTTGCCGCCGCTGGCATCGCCGTCTGTTTCTCCAGCGCTCGAAACTGACGCAGTTCATCATCGATAAGCTGACAGAGCGTCGCACCAAATCCACGCAGCACAGCGCACTCACGACCGCTGTAAAGCGGCAACGGATAATTGCGGAGTGCCTGCAATGCCTGTCGCAGTTTGTGCTGTGACTTGCGATCATGCTGCTCCGCCTCATGGAGCCAGCGCTCCAACCAGCGCGTAAATAGCGGATTTGGTTCTTGCAGACGAATTTCCAGCCGTGTTTCCATATTCGCGCCCACTGACTCAATGGCCTTGCCACCTAGCGGAAAAGTGTTAGCATGCAAAATCGATTGTAAAACGTTTTACAAATATTTATATCATTTTTACTTATTTATTTTTCTTAAATTTTTTATTAAAAATATTAAACATTTTTATTACACTTTTAAAATGTGTCTAGGAATTTGAAAATGTGGCAGCGCAATTCTGTCGGACACAAGCTGGCAGCACTTGTCATATTTCAACGATATGGTAGCTTAAGCTCTAGAATTAACGACAGATGGCAGTTGATGTTGCCACACTTGGTCAAACACGCTGTCAATTAGTTTGTTTTGCCGCAATTCCGCAGCAACGATGACCAGCAAACCAGGAACGAGCAGCGCCAGCGCAGGCAACAGTAATCCTAGTATTAACGACATTAATTTGGAGGCACTCTCGCTCAGCGAAGGCATACGTGATGCTCCTGTTTGTATTATTGTGCTGGGCATGGCCGGTTCCGGCAAAACAACCTTCACACGCAGCCTGATCGAGCATGCTCAGGCGCAGTTTAATCCGTATGTGGTTAATCTGGATCCGGCGTGTCGTGAAGTTCCCTATGCGGCACACATTGACATACGGGACACGGTCAACTACAAGGAGGTAATGAAGCAGTATCAATTGGGTCCCAATGGCGGTATTGTGACTGCACTCAACATGTTCACCACAAAGATGCCCAAATTTGCGGAGCTAGTGCGTCGTGCCGGTGAGCGTGGTCACAAATGGTGCATCATCGATACACCCGGTCAAATAGAGGTGTTCACTTGGTCAGCATCTGGCAATATTATCACCGAGGGTCTGGCTACCATGTTCCCTACCATTGTTGTGTATGTCATGGACGTTGTACGCTCCGCCTGTCCCACCACATTCATGTCCAACATGTTGTACGCCTGTTCAATACTGTACAAAACCCGTCTGCCGTTTCTCGTGGCACTCAACAAGGTAAGTGCCAAATGACAATAGAGATTTCTTGAGCTAACTTCACTTGTTGAACCTCACACAGATTGATCTGAAGGAATGCAGCTTCGTGCAGGAGTGGATGACCGACTTTGAGGCGTTTCAGGATGCACTTGAGCAGGAACAGAGCTATGTCAACAATCTAACGCGAACCATGTCTCTCACACTGGACACATTCTATGAGAATCTGGTCACATGCGGAGTCTCCGCCAAAACAGGTGTTGGCTTTGCCACACTGATGACGCACATGCTCGACTGTGTGAAGGAATACGAGCGTGACTATAAGCCGGTGTACGAGAAGATGCGTCTGCAGCGTCTAGCCGAGCAGGAAGCCAATCCTCAGCCAGCAGCACACATCGAGGAGGCTGGCGTTGCGGTGCCCTTGGGTCTGGATCTGACAGTAAGTAATACATAATACTTTAAAAGCATTGAATTGTTTCGACATGAGAATTTTCGTAGGATCCACCTAGCAATGCCGATAATAGTGTGTTCCTAATGGCACCCAGTTTAGTGCCACAACAAATCGATGCGGATCAGGATATGGAAACGGATGCCAAAGGCGACTTGGAGGAGCAGAACTTTCAAAGTTTTATACAGAATCACATGACGGCACAGCAAAGTAAACGGGATAAACAACAGCAGGAACAGGATCAGAAGTCCTAACTCTTAGTTTCCAACTTGTTAATTAGTAATTATAATCATAAGCTGTAATCAATATATTGAGTATATACTGTAATATAAAATGCTCTCAATTAAAATCAGGGATCAATGTAAGAGTTATGAATTTCCCTAAATGGTATGGGAATAACCTTCCCTAGAGTGGAGGAACGAACTGAATCCCTGATTGAAGATAATTTAGTTCATATTAAAGGATTTTCCTTAACTATAAAATAAGTCATTTTTCGATCTAATTAAAAAAACTTAAATGTTTCAAACATTTTGAAATAAGAGATTAAATAATCCGTTTTTTATAAATGTAATCTGATTATTATTGCATAATTTGTTTTAATTTAGATCGAGAAATAAAACTTTTTTTATAATTTATTAATAAAAATCATTTGAAAAATCATAATCCCGATTGAAATTGTTATGCAATTAGTTTGTTCTTTATTATTATTTTATATTCACTTTAACAAGCAAAAACATTCAATATAGTGTTTTGTTCAATTTGGTATATATGTATTGTATGTATATGTGTGTTTTGGTGTGTGTGTGTGTATGTGTATGCATAATTCTCTGGTGTATGGACTTAATTGTTTAGTTTTCGCAAATTATTTATAACAATTACAGTGATATATGGAAGGATATATATATATATCAACCATCTCAAGTGGAGTCCTTGATTTGCATTTAAGATAATAGTACATATATGTACGTATGCATGTATATAAGCAATTATGTACATATGTATGTATGTATGGTTTACATCTGTGTGTTTAGTTTATATACTTAAAACATATACTATGTATATACATCAATATCTGTATATGTACAGCATGTCAGATATTTATTTTCACAAAAAATATGCATTTTATTTAAAAAAAAAATCGTTTAATCCAATTTTTTAAATTTAAATGTTCTTCGAACCATAAGTAACTATAGTAAAATAAAATGGTAAAATACCAAGATAGGGTTTTTTTTTCAAAATAAAATGTGCATTTCTATGTCAAAATAATTACCTGACTAACTGTGTGTATATATAATGAGCAAATCAATAATGAGTGCGCCACATCCAGATCGCCATACTCTTCCATATCTTCTCGTATCCATCGCTTCTTTTAAGTTTTGTTATTGTTCAATATATTACGCTTACAAAAATACAGATCATCTCAAATTACAATTACAACTCTCAATGATTCACAGTTATACACAGTTTACTCGTATATAGATCGACATCGACATATAGTTATACAGTTACATACATATTCATAAATATATATAGTGTATACAGCGTGTATATAGTTTTTCATTTTATATATCATTTCATAACTTCTCCCATTTACTCAATTTCCGTTAAGAACCGTTACCGTTACATAACCTAATACTTACGTTTTCAAAATCATTTTCTGCATAAACTCGTACATACATATATATTTGTGCTTAACTTTTTTAAAGATTGGACTTAATATTTATATATTTACGTGATATTCATTTCTTTTTGTTTTGTTTTTTTTTTGTGTGTGCTTGGCAAAAAGCTGTGCAAGCAGGGTTTACAGGGTATACAGGGTATACGCCCCTCTCTCGCGCTTCGCCAATGCCTGGCTTTGTTTAGACTTTAAAGTTTAAACGTTTATGCGTGACAGCGAATTCATGACATTGTTTCATGAACACCATTTGCTGTTTTTACGCGTCATGCATAAACGTCTAAAACGCTAAAAAAATTTATCATCTTAAATGCATTTGAAGCTTAAAAATCTTGTAATATTTGTGCTCAAAATTATATTTGAATGTATCTTATCTGTATATTTTTATTTATGCATATAGTTTTTTTTCTATAATATGCACACACGCAGCTATAAAAAAAAAAAGTACACTGACCAAAAAACGTAAGGAAACAGTCTTTTCTAGGTTTGTTTTTTTTTCACGCTGGAAACATAACTTTGAAAATTGCATGACTGCCTTTAAATATGTCTGATTTTGTTTTTATTTTTTATTTATATTTTCGATTATGCGTAGCTTTGCTTGGACAAAATTTTCGAAAAAGTTTCGGGTATTTATTACGAAATACACTTAAGTATATACCAAATTCAAATAGAAAAATTCCTGTGTCTAATTTACGAAAAACAGGTTTTTTTTAAAAAGGTTTTTGGTTTAAATTTAACGTACTTCAGCACATTTTTGAATATTTGCAAGTGGTTCATACATACATACAGAGAGCCAAGTAACTCATTTTATTTTGAAATATTTAAACCCAATGGAACTTGTTTACTATATTATTTAACTTGTTCTAAAAACCATAGGCAACTCTAAATATAAATATTAAAAAGGAAATTTTAGTAAAAATAAAATATACGAATTATTTTAATTGTCCAAACAGTTACTTGACGAACTGAATATATGTGATTAAAATATTCTTTGAATTTCAAGCTTGAGTTTATTTTAGATGTATGTTTGTATATATATCTATATATGTATGCCTGTATATTTTTTGTATATATCATAAAAATATGTAAATACATTTAGTAAATTTGAAAATAAGCGAGAAAAATGAAATATCGGACACACGCATAGATTGCATTTTTATAGTATTATTTCTAATTAATCATCGTCGGACAGATTTGCTGTTGTGAGCAGTGTGGCATTATCCTCGGCGCCTTGCTCTTCGATATCCTGAATGAGAAATAAATAAATAACAAAAAAAAATATCATAAGTCGTGATATGTATAATAGGTTATTATTTAGGACTATTATGGGAAGATATGGTAACCCAACCAATAACTTAATAAGACGACTTCCAGCTTGTTTTTCTTCATTTTTTTTGTTTTCTTATACAAAATATATTTAGCAATTTGTTGTTACATTCGTTAGGACGTTAAAAAACCACACGATCCAAATGATAAACTAACATTAAAAGTACTCGATAAACATTTCATTTTTTTTTCCATTATCTTCAACTTTTTGCAACTTTACACTTTAACAAACAAACACACACACACACACACACACAAGGAAAACACATTGATTTATAAAAATTTTGATATTTTTTTTCAAGCATTTTTTTCTTTTGTTGTATGTATAAAAATAAAAAATTTGTTTATTTCAAATAAATGTAATGTAATAATAATAATGATACACAAAAAAAAACTTAAAATGAAACAAACATTACGGTTTGAATATTTTCGCTGTGTGAGTAACTTAAAAGTGTGATTTAAAATTTAAATTTTAAATGCATTAAAAAAAAACATGTTTGTGTGTGTTGTGTTGTGTTGTTTAGTGTAGTAAGTGCTTGAGTTGGCTGATAGTCTGTTCATGTTGTTGTTGTTTTGTTGTTTGTTGATTGAGCGCCTGGAAGTGTGCGGAAGATTTTGTTGCTGTTGTTTCTGGATGCTGTTCCAGTGATTCACTTGAGCTTCTGCTTGACGGGACTGGATGATGTTTGATCCGCCTCGGGCAGATCGCTCTCCTTCTTGCGCTTCTTATCCTTGTCCTTGTTGGGCGCCTTCGCCTTCTTCGTCTGCGCTGCCAGCAATTTGGCCTCCCGCTTCGCCTCCCGCTTGGCGCGCAGCTGTTCGGTGATGAAGGAGAACACAAAGTAACCCTGCAGCGCAATCAATCCGACGAGTGCGAGCAGAGCACGCAACTTGTGGCTGCCAACGGAGCCAGCGATGCCGTAGTACAGTGTCAGTACGCCAATCACGGAGGTGGCAAAGCGTACAACAACAAACACAAAGCTGTTCACAATGCGGACACGTGCCAAACGCTCCTCGCGATCAAAGACACCAATCAGCTGGAAGATGTGGGCGAGCAGTTCGCTCAAATAGTGCAGGGTGAGCAGGACGAGCGCCAAACGCTGGAAGCTCAGAGTGTAGGCCAAAACGATGAGCGTGAATCCCACAATGGAATGTATTATCTTGGGCTGTTGCTCCTCCTTGGCGCGCACCTTCTGGAAGTACAATTCGGGCAGCATATGCAGATAGTAGGACAGCTGGATGATGAAGTAGAATTTGTGCAGGAAGCTCATCGCATGCGACGGATATCCCTCCCACAACTGGGCCACCTGACCCAGATAACCCTCCTTGAGGGCCACATGAGCACCCCACAGGAATGAGAGCAGATAGAAGGTCACCAGTTGACCGGACTCATTGAAGCGTGCCAATTTGAATTTGGACAGATGCAGCTTCTTGCTAATCTTGTCCAGCACAAACTCCTGAATGATCGCATGCATAATGATGCAGGTGAGCGTATAGAAGAATATCGCACAGTAATCCTTAATGCCAGCCACATAGGTATATGGCTTGCCATAGGGCAACTCTCGAGTCGCCTCCTCGCCGCTCACATTATGATGGAGCGATATGAAGGCGCTGGCAAAGGAGGCGGTCGATTCATTCATCAGTCCAACAACAAAGACCATGGCCACACAGGAGATAATGTCCGCATGATTCTGGATGACAAACTCATGGCTCAATATCGGTGGATTCTTGTTGCTTGTCTTGCGGCCAAGTCCGGGTTTGATGGCCATTGTGGATTGTTATTGTTGTTTGTTTAGCTGTAAAATGCAAGGTGTCTGATTAGTTTGTGTTTGGTTAGAGCATGACAACTGCACTCCCACTCTCTCTCTCTACTCCCCTCTCACTCTCTTGCTGTGTGCGTGGCTCTTGCAACGTCAGCAGCAGCAACAGCAGCTGACGGCGACTGCGACGTCGACCACGACTGCGACTGCGACAGCGGCGTCAGAGCCATGTGCATGCCAATGCCAATTGCCCTGAGAAATCAGTGCAACAGCAACTTACACACACACACACACACACACACACAATATAAAATTTGCCTTGTTGGCACAACACACACACACACACACAGTCAAACGCGCGCTCACAAATCACACGCACACCAAAAGAGAGAGAGGGAGCGCGAGAGAGAGCGCAGCAATTTCTTTTTGCTTTTCACTAGACTTTACGTATTGTTGTTGTTGTTGTTTGTGCTTACAGGATTGGAATTTTTGTGCAATCTGCTGACGTAGGCGTCGTCCAGTTGTCTGTATATTGTGTTGAATTCCACACTCTTGTACTTCGTTGGCAATATTCGATTTATTTAAACCAAAAAAAAAAAAGGTGGTTTTATTTGTTATTTTGTTGTTTTTTTTTTTTGTTTTTTGTATCCAGTACTCCGCTGGTCCAGCCGCCTCTGCTGCCTGCCTGCCTCTGGCTTTTACTTTAGCTGCTGCTCACCTGTGAGTGAGTGACTGACTGACTGACTGACTGAATGTGTGGCTACGTTTCACCAAAATGCTGAATGCCAAGGCGGCCTACTAGCCAACAGTAACAACAGCAACAACACAAGAGCCCCTCAGCAGCAACAGCAGCAGCAATACAACAAAACACAGCTAGCTGTGGCAGCAACAGCAACAGCAAAAAACAACAAAAATAATAAATACAAAAAACTGCCACGCAAACGACTCTCGGCTCCAACAACTGGCAATAGTGTATCGTGTTATTGTTGTTGTTGTTAGCTCACTACCACTTGTTCACGTTGTTGTTTATCGCCTGCTCGCTTGCGCACACACAACAATGCCAATATATTGCCGGCTAAACACAAGCGTTCTCGCTTTCACACGCCCAGAGCGCCACACTATTATGTTGAGGCGCCCACTCGTCGTCGTCGTCGTCGTAGTTACGATGTTTAGCCACGATGTCCGTTTTTCGTTCGCTTCGTGTGCCAGCCGACTGTGACGTGTAATTTGTTGTCGTTTTGGTTATCGATAGCCACAAAAGGGCAGCAACGGAGAATTTGCAACTCTGTTTGCTTTCAATGTGCAAACGAAATAAGGTACCCACTGTATTTGCACACACGTGTGATGTCACAAATATTATGTTGTTTGCTTAATATAATTGTAGCAATAAATTAAACAATTTATATAATTTTTTTTTGTATATACAACACAACACAAATTTCAATTAAACTTATTCACACTGGAAAACTGACGTCATACGCTAAAAGAACAAATAAATGTGCTCCTTGATAATCAGAGTTGTAGGCTATCTTAGCAGATTTGCCATTCACATTGTCACGCAAACATTGAGTTTGTGTATACACAAAATATACGTTTAAATTTAAATGTGCTTCAAGTCAAACAGATAATTAGGATATGTATTATATATAAAGATATAAATATATCAACTAATTAAATTTCGACATTTGAACAAAATATAATCCTATTTAGATACATATCTTAAGTTATTGCCTTTGATTAATTTTAAATAGCTTCTGGTAGGGATAAAACTGAAGACCCTTGTTCCCAAGATGACATTTTTGATTCAGCTCGTCAGCAATGATAATTCCATATTGTAAGTCCTTCTTTTCTTGATCTTGATTAAGAAAATCGCTATTTTGCTGCATAGCACCCTCTTTCAATTTCTGTAACTTTGCATCAAGGAGAATATTAATCCAATCCAACCATTCATCCAAGCTTCGTTCCTTTTCCTCCTTCTCTTCCTTCTTAATGAGTGTTACTTCAAGATTTGACACTGAGTCTTTTTGTGAAAAAGCCATCCTTATAATTGTGTAAAATTTGAACTAATGAAAAACTTCAATTATGCATATCAATGCAAAATTATTTACCCTATTAAAAGAAATCGACAGCTTTGATGAAATTATTTGAATTCAAATTGACAGAAAAAACTTTGATTAATTGCTCCAAATGGATACAGATACAATAAACGCTTGCTATGTATAATTTTAAATTCGGTGTCACTTAACTCCAGCATAAACAGGAACATACGCTGTAACGGAGATAATTCGAATACGAGATACCCTGTGTCTACACACGAGAAATTTGAGGCCTTCATAGAGATAATAACATGTTAGACTTATCAAGTTAAAGGTGTTTTTGCACCTTATATACGTTCGATTTCTTAAGTGAAAATGTGCATTACTGATGCCAATCTAAACTGCGAATCGAGTTTGAAATCTTAATGTAAGAATCGACAAAAAAGACTAGAGTTGTCGATAAATCGGTAAATAAGACATCGGGTTACAAATATCGAATTTTCCCAAAACACCTTATTTAAGTATCAAGGGAAAGTATGGAAAAATTTACAGTGATGGAAACAAAATTAAGATGGCCAAATTTGATGCAATCCAAAGAAATCCGAAAAGATTTGACAAAGTTATGTTAGTTGAAATTTTTTGAAAAAGTGTCAAGGAGAAGTATGAAAAAATGCAAATCATAAATCCTCATAAGTCCATAAATAAGTTTTGGGACATTTCAGTTGGTTTAGTTCTGTAGCACCCCTGTAATTTTATTGAAATCATGCGTTTTAAAAGAATATTTTTTTTGTTTTTAATCGGAGTTAAATTAATTATAATTTTACCTTATTTTGATATTTTAATAAAAAATGGTATAAGTTTTGAGTTTTCAACTGTTAACTTCGCAAATTTAGATATTATTAGTACTATTTGTAAAGATTTTCTCTATAAGAATCGTTGCTAAAGCCCTATTAAACCAGGTTTCTAAATGCACAATGCTTATGTAGGTTAATGCAAATGGATCGATCGCATCAAAATGTTTAGTATAAAAATGCCCCCTTAATTAATGCAGCTGTGTGTTATACATGGAACTACATGGAGTGCAAGGTTATGCAAGGATATAGGGATGTAGGGATGTAGTGATGGAGGGAATTAAGTCGCCACAATTAAGTGTAAGTGCATTTCTACTCACGTTACGATTTCGCTTGCGCACGGAGGATACGATGGTGCGCTTGTTGCGTGCCACCAAGCAGACCGTTATAATTAGAATCATGCCAATAAGTGCAAATCCAAGAAGAGCGGGCAACAGCACGCTATCCTCCTTGTAACCCTATAAATGTTGGCACAAATTAAAGTGTGGCAAGTGGCAAGTGGCAATGGGCAAATTGTGGCAAGGTCGACTTTTGAATACTTACAGACCACTGGACATATGTCGATGGATCAATATAGGCCCAATGTGTGTTCATCCAAGCGTTGTTGTTGCTCGTATTGCTGGTAGACTGTTGCTGCTGCTGCTGTTGTTGCTGTTGGGAGTTGCTCTGCGTCTTGGCCAAGACGGGCGGCATTATGGGCTTCTTGGCAGCCGACTTGAGTAGCGGTACTTGTATGATGCGCGTGGTAATTGTTGCTGGTAATTGGCGAGCATTGCTCAGCGGTGGGGCGGTGGCAGCAACAGTTGCAATCGTTGACAACATTGTTGCTGCTGGTGTTGCTGGTGTTGCAGGCACAACAGCTGCCTGTTCAGTTGCTTGTATGCCAATAGTTGTTGCTGCTGTGGTGCTGGTTGTTGTTGTTGCTGTTGTTCTTGTAGTGGATGTTGCTGTTGTTGTGGTGCTACTGCTGCTGCTGCTGTTGATCGGCATTGTCCTGTTGACTTTCAGTATAAACTGCTCAATGCCATTGCGATTAACAATCTGCACAGTTTTGCCCACATTCTGGCCAAGCATTGCTGCCACTGGAGCATCAACAGAAGCAGCAACATTAGATGTTGTTGCTGCTGGTTTTATAGCAATATGTTGCAGCTGCAATGGTTGCTGCTGCTGTTGCCTGTCGCCGCTGTGCGTAAACGCTGCCTTCGTTTTAAGGAACCATTCTGTGGGACTGGGCAGACACTCGGCGGAGACCAGAAACGGTATAAGCACCGCACCAATGATGACGGTACAAACAAAGATTAGACCCAAATATGCAAAGAATGTGCGACGTTTACGTATCGCTCCCGAACTCCGCTTGTGGACATTGGACGAGCAAGAGGCGGACGAAGCAGCTGATGAGGCGGATCCGGTTGCGGATCCAGATCCGGATGCTGACGAGGATGTGTTGCCAGCCAAACGAGTTGCAGTTGACAACTTTCCCTCAATGCGAAAATCATCGTTTTGCGGTAATATCGTATATTGCAAACTGTTCTCGCCGTGTCGTATCGTTTTGTACATTTTAAACCGATTACTTTTCTTTTCCTCTATATCTATATCTATATATATATTTTTTGTTATATATATGTACGGTTTTTTTTTTACTTATATTTTCTTTTTGGGATTTTTTCTGTTACTGCAGGACACTTTTTTTTCGCACGCTCTTTCTAAATAACTTTAACGCATTTGTTGTTTTTGCCAATTATTATTATTATTGTTGTCGCTGTTGCTATTGCTGTTGCAGCTGCTGCTACATGCATGCTTCTAGCGCACTAATTTTATGTTTTTATTGATTAAGCGTTGTTGTTTTGCCAATCGGAGAGACGAGCAAACCAACAAGCTCGAAAAAACTAAAAGTTTTGGCGCAGTCGCAATTCGTATTGTTTAGAGTGTTGCAAAACACCTTAAAACGGTTAACTGCTATGTGTAATGACAGTGTTGTACAACAGCTTTGAGCATACAGTGCATGATAGATGTCATGCGTCAGCTTAACATAAATACACAATTTTTATGTGGTTAAAACCATTTTAAAATTTACCAAAAGTTATATTTAAATGTTCATTTGATAAATTAATTAGATAAACTTTGATTAGGGCATATCTCAATATATATAGTTGGAGTTCAAGCTAAATACAAATATATATATGGAGCAAATATAGTAATATAAATTTTCGTTTTTAAGCTTTCTCTTATAATGTTTTTAATTAAATAAATTTTAAGAAAAATAAATAAATTTTTTTATCCTAATGAAAGCGTAATGATAATAATCTGATAAGAAGGCGCATTAATGCTTGCATGTTGACAAAAGCTTATTGGTATTCACCACAGTTGGATTTATCTAATTTTTGGAGGCTTCACTTAGATTCAACTTCTGCTAGAAAATTATCAATTGAGAGATAATTATTTTTTAAGTAACGGGTATAAAAACTAGAAGAAAAAAAATGTATTTTTATTAATATCAGAAAATATATATAAATCTCTCTGTATCAAATGTTATTATTGTTTTAAACTAGGGGGATACGTAATATTTATGTGGAAACTTCATATTTCTCAAAATATTTCTCAGAAAAATGTTATTTTCTAATCTAGTTTTCAACTACATGGTTCCTTGTTCTGTTTTCTGTTAATCATCTTCATATCCCAACTTTGATATTCCAAGTATTATCTTTTCAAACTCTTTAAGGAAATCATCTTTATGATAGAGTCATAATTAGGTGAATACGTTATATTTATGTGGACACCTCATATTTCTCAATAAATTTCTCAAAAAAAGTTTTAGTTTTTAATCTAGTTCGGTTTTCTGTTAATCATCTTCATATCCCAACTTTGATATTCTAAGTATTATCTTTTCAAACTCTTTAAGGAAATCTTCTTTATGATAGAGTCATAAATAATATGTACCTGTATTAAAATAAACTTGGCCAACAGATTTATGGTCAAGCCGTAAATGCAACATTACTCAATTCAGCAATCGTATTGTATCACGATAATTATCGCGATCGTAGGCATAGAGTGCGACTGATAAGGCGCTAAACGATAACCATTGAAGCGTCGTCCAAGTGGCTTGTTTGCGTGGAGAGAGTGGGGATTAGGGGGCGGTAGGAGCTGCTGTTGGTTATCACTACTCAATGGGCCAAGTCAATATGGCCAATGCATTGAAGTCAGTCAGTCACGTAAACACTAGACAAGTGCGCGGAACATGTTCATCCTAATGGTAATTTGTCTTAGCCTGGGCTTTGTGGTGGCCCTTTTAAGCCTGGCCATGTTGCTCTTGAGCCGCAAATCCATGCTTATCTTTGGCAAATATCCATGCAAGGGAGTCTTCTACTGGTTGAAATATGGCATTGCATTGCTGGTGCTGCGCCAGCTACGTTATCGCATCTATAAGCGGAATGAGGAGCTGCTCAGCTCGCCGGAACATTTGGCCACATTGGATCGCCCGCAGCCGTTGACAAGTGATCCCAAAAGCTATGATGTGGTTAGCTTTATGGCCGCCAATGCAGCTGGCCAAAAGCTGATGGTGACGCTGGAGCGACGCAGGCTGGGAGTGCTCAAGGTGGCCCTGTATCTTTGGCTGCCCGGCGACGGATTGTACTGTTCCCCCAAGCTGCCCGACATGGTGCACTTTACGACCGATGGACAGGAGGAGAGCAGCGAATTTCAAGGTGCCGGCTATCACATATATCCGGAGCAATCCATGCGCAGCTGGCGACTCAAATACAATGGACAGCTGTGTCACACAATGGAGACGGAAGCGGAAGCGGGAACGGAGGCAAAGACAGAGACAGAGAAGCAACAGTTGCTGAGCGTTCAACTCGATCTGAAATTCAACAGCTCGGTGGATCATTTCAATTATAATCGTGATCTCAGCTCTTCGCTGATTGCAGACTCCATAGCACGTGAGGCGTGGAACGATAGCTTCTATAGCATGCTCAAGAGTGTCGGTCACATTGTGGAGAAGCGCACACACTACGAACAGAGCGGAGAGCTGGACGGGAGCATTCTTCTGGGAGATCGTCGCCTGAAGCTGCAGCTGCGCGGCTTCCGGGATCATAGTTTTGGGACAGAGCGTTGTCTCAGCTCCATCAATCGTTATGTTTACTTTGCTCTGCTTCTGGACGACGGCAGCAGCATGGTCGTTGGCAATCTCAGCCAGCCATCGTTCTTTTTGTCCTCTCTTAAGATGGGCTATGTTTGTACGCCCAATGGCATCTATCAGCCCATAACGGCCAGCAATTTTGAGCTCTACTCCTACGGGGAGAAGGGTACGCCGCCCCAGCATCAAAACTTCATAGTTCACACCGAGGAGCATAAGTATCTGGTCCAAATACGTGTGGAGCACAGCGCTGTGCGCTATGTGGGAGGCGATTGGGAGTCCAAGGTGTACAATCAGTTTGTTGCATGCACCGTCAATGGGATCGGGGGACAGGGACATGCCGAGTATCTCTATAGGAACAACACTGGCAGACCCGAGACGGTGTCCACCCAGGATCCTCAGTGGTATCAGCGCATCAAACGCTTCGAGCGGAGTCTCAGTAATCTGGACCTTGTCAGCGAAGAAGATTTTATATTCTAGAATATACAAAAAAACCCAATTCATAAGAACTATCTTATAATATACTTACATGTGATACACGATTTTCTTTATTTTTTTTTCTTAGGTGTTCAGTAAATAAATTTAGTTAACGTATTTCAAAATTTGAAGTATATATATTTTTTAAATGTTTAAAAACATCTGTTTTTAGCTAGATATTCAAGGATAACCTTTATGATCTGTGTATCTTTAAGATATATTAAGTTACAAGATTCATAAAAATCCATTAAACATTGCAACGTTTATTTATTTACTTTATTTGTTAAGCGATGCAAAGATTTTTAATTCGAGGCAGTAAATTTATGCAATTGTAAATAAATAATTAAATTATATAGATAAAAAAAAACTCTGTCCCAAATAGAATTATAGCACTTGAAATACGAGTATTTAAAAATAAAATAGCCATTAAACACTTGAGGAGCCCAACTGGATTTAGGTTTTCATAAAGCATCTGGGATAAGATTAGACAAATATTTTGGATTTTCTAACAATAAATAAGAAAGACCGAGGTCGTTGCGTATTTCTATTTTATTCCACTTGATTTATGAAGTTAAAGACAACGGTTGCCTTATCGAAGCCGGCAGCACATGAGCCAAATTGCTTGGATTAATTACAATCCAGTCCAGCTGTGGACGTGTTTGATAAGGTTAAACTCAAGTGCCAATATCATGACATACTTGACACATGAAGACAGCTAGATTCATGCTAAGAAATCTAACAAAAAAAAATATGGGAAAATAAATATAACGATTCTCATATTATGCTAACTGTGGATCGCAACTGACCTACGACAAATTCCTATTTACGACTATGATAAGTCGCTCTGATTATGGTAAGACTATAAAAAATATAACTTAAAAAAATACCTATATGCAAGTAGATATCTGCTCGAGCACTTCATACATACATATCTCTAAGAGATAATATAGACGAGCAAAGTCCATAATTATTGAGGGTCCAAGTAATAACAGTGTAAATTAATACGGTTCTCAAACGTTCATAACACTTTTGATAATAGCTGATATAAACCCATCAAAACTTTAAGAGTTACAAGACTGAAATTTGCACACTACACAGAGAAAAAAAACCGTACCAAAATTAAGTTCGAAGGAACTCGAGTTAAGTATTTTCAATGCTTAAAATTAATACCTTATAGAAGTACGAATTACTGAAAATAAGTATACAAATTCTTTAACCAAATATTTACATTCTTGATAGAAAATCTAAGAATCTTGAATTAAGTAAAGCTCCTAAATTACTAGAAATGAGTACAAAAATTCTTAATATAAGATCGGGACTAGGCTCGACTCACAGATCAAGTTCGTCAAATCTTGAATTGAGTTCATTATTTCTGTAATTAGTCTACACTTGCTTTTACACTATTGATATCAGTATTATATTTAATTGGATGACTGTGTGAAATTCCACACAAGAGTATTACATCTAAATATGGAGTTACATCTAAAAATATTACCATCTGACATTTTCAGATTCCTATTTACATAATATTGCTTTCATAATGCTTTCAGATTGAAGAAATATAAAAATCGAAGAATAGAAAGCCACAAAAACTTGTCAAGTTTGTAATCAAAATTCACCATCAAAATTCGCAGTTTTCCATTTTTTTTTTTTTTAAAGATGTACAACATTGGCAACAATTCGGAAATGAGTTCAAATGCCACGATAGTAAATGTAGGCAGTGCGATGAAGATGACTAAGACCCAAAACAAGATTCGTCAACGCAGCCGGAGTCCATGCAGGAGTCACAGTCACAGTCGCAGTCGGAGTAGAAGTCGGAGTCAAAGTCCTGGAGGCATTTCGGAGATTATGAAGTTGAATCCATCGGAGATGCCATCAAATAGTCGTCGAGCATTTCTACAGCATATGGTGGATAGTTTGCCCAAAACGGTACAGAATCGTGTGCTGGCATTGAAGCACAATCAATTGCAACAGATTAAAATATCGGAGCAGTTCTTCCGTGAGGTCTATGAACTGGAGAAACGTTTCTATGGTCAGAGCTGTACTTTGTTTGATGCCCGTCGTGATATTGTTGCCGGCCATGTGGAACCTCCGACAATTGAGCGCTATTGGCACGAGGAGCCGGATGAGTTGCTCGAGGAGATTAAGGCGACGGAGGAATTTCGACAGATGACCGAACAGCTGCAGCAACAGTTGCCCCCAAATGCGATTGGAGTGCCACAATTTTGGTTAACAGTGTTTCGCAATGTGGCACTCATCTCGGATCTGGTGCAGGAGCATGACGAGCCATTGCTTGAATGCCTGATGGATGTGCGTATTAGCTATGATCCGGATAGCTATACCATCCACTTTCAGTTTCGTCCCAACGAATATCTGCACACCTCATCGCTGCTGCTCACCAAGAAGTATATACTACGCCATGAGGCGGACAAGGAGTTCCCGTTTATGTTCGAGGGTCCGGAGATTGTGCGCTGCGAGGGTTGCCACATCCACTGGCGGGATGGCTGCAATCTCACCTTACAAACGGTTCGACAAAAGCGTCCACGCAAAGGAGCACGCAATATGCCAAAGGTGATGCCACGTGAATCCTTCTTTCGGTTCTTCTCCCCGCCACAAGCAATGGATCTCTCGTTGGCCGATGAGAAGACCAAAATGGTGCTTGGAGCTGATTTTGAGGTCGGCTATTTGCTGCGCACACAAATTGTGCCCAAGGCAATACTCTTCTATACCGGCGACATTGTGGATAATGTCAATGATGAACTGTGTACGGCGGACAATACATCGGCATCGATATCCTCCGGATCGCATGGTGACCAGGAACGGGAGCGGGAACGGGAACCAAAGGATTATCCCAGTAGCAGCAGTTGCAAACCTAAATAGAATTTTAACATTTCTCATTAATATTCGAACATTTTGTTTGTCTAATACGTTTATTGTAGTCTTAACTATGCCAATTAACAACTATTTGAATATGCTTGTATAGTATTCCTCCTCCAGATCATAGAGATCCATTGCCATTTCATCGCGTAGCTTCATCAGCTTTTTATCGCACTCAATTTGTGTGGCACGAAACAGTTGAGAATTGTTCGTGATTGCCTCGTTCACCGAATGGAAGTCGTTGAGTATGAGGTATTGCTTAAGATCAGCCACCAGCTTCATTAACGATTCCCCGGCTCGCACTAAAAGAAGAGATGAACTTAGTATTGGATAAATCTATCGTTTATTAATTATTGAATTATCGTAACTAATAAGTCGTATAAGCCAAAAAATTTTAAAATGGCAAGAACCGAAACCGAAACGTTTGTACCGGTAAGGTTGTGTTAAAGTTGCTAGGTTAAAGGATGACCAACTTCCAATTGTCATAACTTGAACAAAACTGACCCGATTTTCAATCAGAATGTCATTTTGGTCATGATTTGGTATCTTAATTCATGCTGCATTTAAATTTATTATTTTTCGACTATCATAGCCATGTTGATTGTAAGGGTCCCCCCTTTGAATATTTGAAAATTCAAAATTTTAAATCTCAAGTTTTTACTTTTAATCAACTCCTTATGTAAAAATTAGTATAAAACAACACATAAAACTTGATTTTGAGACCTTTCATTTTCTGTAAAAAATCATGTCAAAATTAAGAAATATTTCGACTTGAAAAGTTGCAGAGGCTTGAGCTACTTTGAACTTTCATAACTTTGTCAAAACCTAACCGATTTTCAAGTGGATTGTCACTTTGATCATGATTTAGCCTCTTATCTGTCATCTCATTCTGTATTCAAATTTTGTGCACTTAGAAAATTCTATATATTTCAACCACCATAACTTGATCAAAACTAAATCGATTTTGAAGCGGATAGTCATTTTAATGATGGTTTGACACCTAAAATTTATTCTGCATTCAAATGTTATTAAATTTCTATTTAACTACTATTTTCATTTAGAGCTAAATATTAACGTCGATAATAACGACACCTTAGCATTTTAAAATGTTTCAAAATTGATTTGTTGTACCGCTACGTACCGGAATCGAAAGAAGGAAACTGAAATATAACCTTTTACCTATTACTGTTTTTGTTTTAGATATCTAAAGCAATCTTACAAATGATAAATTAAGACCGTAATTGGTTAAAATCTGACTGCTATATCATTTTGAAGAATCAAGTGAGCACTTATCTTAAGTATTACAAATTAAGCTGTATTTTGAAGATGTTGTTTTTAATCAGTATTGTTCTTATACAACTTGTGGATATTAATATCAAATTGGACATAGTCACTTACCCATGTTGGCAGCACGTACTTGCATCTCCAGAGCATCCTGCTCACACTGTGTTATCTTTGATATTTGACTGTGACTCTCGCGACGCGCCAGTTTAAGTATCTCTGTAAACAAATGCATAAATAATAAAAACAAAATAGCGACTCAGTGGGTGAGTGAATTGATTGTGCAATAGACAGAGACAGAGAGAGAGAGAGAGAGAGAGAGAGAACACACAAACATTAAGTTCGTATAAATAAACAAATGGCATTAGCAAGGCTTGGGTTGCTATTTGGCAGAGATGGATGGAACCAGAACGCGATTCAATCTTGCCATTTCCATTTCCATTTCCATACTCGTAATCGCATAATTACTTAATCAGCTGAAGTTCTTTGAAGACACCCGACGACATGGGTGCGACACTCTCATTGTTCTTTGATCGTTTTGCTGCCAAGGAAGATGTGCGAGTTCTGATGATTGGATTGGATGCGGCGGGCAAGACAACAACATTGTATCAGTTGAAGCTGGGCGCCAAACTAACCAATATACCAACAATTGGATTCAATGTCGAGCTATTGAAGTATAAGCGATTGCGTCTCACTGTCTGGGACATTGGTGGCCAGAAACGTGTACGCTCCATGTGGCGTTATTATTATAGCAATGCGGCCGGAATTATATTTGTTGTAGATGCTGCAGATACGGAACGTTTCCCGGAGGCCATGTCCGAGCTGCATTCGGTGCTGCATGTGAACGAGCTCAAGGATAGTGTCCTCATGGTGTTTGCCAACAAACAGGATCTGCCGCAAGCCATTCCACCCGCTGATCTTGCAATGAGACTCCGTTTGCATGAGCTCCAACAACGCTGGAAGGTGCACGGTGTGAGTGCCAGCAATGGACTTGGTGTCCACGAGGGTATGGAGCAGCTCTATCGTATGATCCGACAGCGTCATTAATCCCACAATGATTCCAACAATTTAGAAATCAATAAATGTACATACATACATACATATATGTACATGTCGCTCATTTACTTGAAGAGTGCCATATCTCAAAAAATGGAATTTCGAGATAAACGCTTGTTAAGTTTTCCCTTGCCGTATGTCTGTATGCAAAGTGGTGATGTGTATTACATTTTGACACAACATAGATTATTACTTAACCAACATTTCTGCATCATTAACTAAAGATTCGTGTTTGACTTATGTCACTCTTCTCTTTAAGCGATGTGTATCATTTACCTTCAAAATTCTCCAACATGCTGCGAACGTCGTCTTTGAGGCGCGCATTATACGACTTGAGCAGCGCCTCCTTGGACTGCGGTAGTGTTGTGATCCGTGTGGTGCCGGCCATGTTTTAGTTTATCATTGACTTGTTGTGCAATTTAAATTTGTGTATTAATTCGTTTATTTATGTTTTTTTGTTTGTTTGTTCTTTGCCGCTAGAGTTGCATCGAACCTTAAACCGAGTGTTGCCACTTCAGTAAAAATTAACGATCTGGTTTGATTTTTTTACCTACAAAAATAAGTACATTTGCAAAAAAAAGGTATTCTGATTATTTGTAGCTTTTTCTTAAATTTTCTTAGCTGAAATTTTTAAATTTTTGCAAAAATTTAGTTTAACTGCAAAATAAGGACCATCGGATAACAAAGATTAATTCGTTCATCGGTTTTCAGGCTGCCAGACGTTCAAACTATCGATAATGTATTTCTCGCATGCAAGGCTGCCACATCGTCTTAAATAAATTGCAACTTTCTTCCGCCAGAGGGAAAGGTCTTGACAAATCAGCTGTGCCAACACTGACGGCCAAATCAGACCAGCACTGATAAAAAATGCAAATTTAAAAATGCATAAAATTTGATAAGAAATGAATAAATTTGATGCACCTTAAAATTCAAAATTTGACAAAACTAATGCAAACATTTTTAAGAAGCTTTAAAGTTCGTCGGCCTTCGAGGAAAGAATTTAGAACATTTAATTGAAAAAATCTAATATATATGCAAAAATCATAAAATTCTAAAAAAAAATTGTGCAAAAATTTAACAAATGCTAGTTAAAAAAAGATACAAAATGCAGAAAATCTTTTTTGCGAAATGTACTGTCTTTTTTAGGTAAAAATAAACAATAGAGCCAGATCGTTAATTTGTACTGTATGGGCAACCCTATCGGTTGTTGGTATATTTTCCTCTCTAAAAAGTTAACAAATAAAGAAGAGCAGGCGCCGTCCTGCAACGTAAATCTTATCAAGATAAGCCAACGAAGGAGATTCTACAACTGTAATGCTTTAATGCTAAAGTCCATACTTGGCGCGGACACGAATGGTTCTGCGGAAGATCTACCAAGCGGAGGCGTTGGCGTCGGCGTCGCCAGCGGCAGTAGTGGTGGCAGTGGCAGTGGCAGTGGCAGCGGCAGCGGCAGCACCACCAGCACTGGAGCACTTAGCCGAACCAGTTGCGGCCTGCGTTCCAGTTCGATATCTAGTGGCTTAAGTGCTGTCTGTGGCCTAGTCTCAAGTGGCAGTGTTGCAAGTGGTGCAAGTGGGAGTGGAGCAAGTGGCAGTGGTGCAAGTGGCAGTGGAGGCAGTACACCAGCAACCGTTTATTGTCCTGCATGCGTGGCCAACAGTTCGGTGCAACATCAGCAGCTGGCATTCGCGGCTGGTGCTGAGGCATTATTGCTAGCACGCGACTCCAAATCGGGCAAGAGACCAAAGGCGCGCAAGAGTGCATCTTCGGTTGGCTGCCTGGACGCCCAACATATACGCAACAATCTGAGAAAGTCCACATCCAGCTCAATGCGCAGTACTCGTGGTGGTTCCGGTGCTGCCGCTCCTTTGGGTGGTGGTGGTAGTGGTGCTGGTGCCTCTGCCGGCGCTGGCAGTAGCAGCAGCAGCAGCACAGCCTCCTCGGCTGTCATTCCATGTGGAGCTGCTGCGTCCAGCGGTTGCAGCAGCCTGGCCTACGACGGCAGCATCCATGGCAGCTGCAACAGTGTCAATGGCAAGGCCAATTCACCCGGCAGCTACAGTTGCAATGCCCTCAACGTCGACTTCAGCTCCTATACGGCAACTCATCAATGGACACGCATGCTGGAGTGTGCCGAGTTCGTGGGCGCCAAGTAAGTACGACCTCACGAGGGTGGACTGATAAGTCATGAGCCTAAGTAAGAAAAAGGAAATGTACTTGTTAACATTATCTTTAAAAGCGTAATTTTGTTTATTCGCTTCGTCTTTATCATGAAGAAAGTTCTCAAAATATACAGTTGGCTTTTAAGCAGGAACCATAAAAATTATCATTTTTTAAAAACGAGTATATGTTGATTATGAAAAAAAAAAACAATTTAAAAGCAATCAGAGATTAAACCCGTTATCGAAACCAAAACTTTTAACTGGAATTAACCGATTGAAACGGGTTGCCTTAACTGAAACTCTAACCGGAACAAGACTTATTATACTTGAATTATTTAAACCGAAATAACCGATTGATGAAAGTCGAAAAATAATAAAATTTTCTAAATGAACACAATTTGAATACAGAATGTATCAAGAGTCCAAACTATGATTAAAATGACATTCCACTTGAAATCGGTTAGGTTTTGAAAAGGTTATGACAGTTAGAAGTTGCTCAAGCCTCTGACCTAGCAACTTTACAAGTCAAAATATATCTTAATTCTGACATGATTTTTAACAAGAAAATGAAAGGTCTCAGAATGAAGTTTAAAGTGTTGTTTTATACTAATTTTGACATAAGGAGTTGAATAAAGATGAAAACTCGAGATTTCAAATTTTGAATTTTAAAAAATTTAAAGGGGGGACCCTTACCACCAACATGTAACCATAGGTATGATGGTCGAAAAATAATAAAATATTCTAAGTGCAAAAAATTTAAATGCAGTATGATTTCTGAGACCGAATCATGACCAAAATGACATTCTGATTGAAAATCGGGTCAGTTTTGTTCAAGTTATGACAGTTTGTCAATTCTTGGACCTAGCAATTTTACAACAACCGTACCGAATATCATTAACCCATACGAAACCGATATACAAAGCTTCTTTGTAACCGAAAAGCAAAATACAAACTTAACCGAAACCGTAACTGAAACCGATATTCGATATGTGATATACCCTGAATATGACTCTTATTTTTAGAAAAAAGATTATAAATAATTAAAAATTTTAGTTTTTGTATTTAAAATCATACGAATTCTCGTATCTAAATTTGTAAAAATAAAAGATAGCAGTAGTTTTAAAAATTTTAGTAAACACAAATCCTTAGAAACCTTATTTAAAGACAGTTAAACATCCGACTTGCTTAACTTTTTGCCTGTTTGAAGTTATGTCCACTTAAGCAAAGAAAATTTAAATGTATGTCATTATATCTAGAAATTATAATTATAGTGAATTATTAGTCGACCCTCGTAAGTCTTTCTTCCACAGAAATCTGACTAAATATTGAAATTGTATTTTTGAACAGGCGAAGCAAACACACGGTGGTTGCCTATAAGGATGCCATGTTCGTATTTGGTGGCGATAATGGCAAGAACATGCTCAACGATCTGATACGATTTGGCGTCAAGGACAAGTCTTGGGGAAGGGCTTGTGCGACGGGAACACCGCCAGCACCACGCTATCATCATTCAGCTGTTGTGGCAGGCAGTTCAATGTTCATATTTGGCGGTTACACCGGCGACATACACTCCAACTCGAATCTGACCAACAAGAATGATTTGTTCGAGTATAAATTTCTCAGCGCCATGTGGGTGGAGTGGAAGTTTTCGGGCAGGTAAACAAATCTACACCAGAAATAATATAAATAATATGTTTTTAAAACAATCTTGTTTCTTGCTTCTGTTTTAGACAACCTGTACCACGATCGGCACATGGCGCCGCTGTGTACGACAATAAAATGTGGATTTATGCTGGCTACGATGGCAATGCTCGTTTGAATGATATGTGGACATTGAATTTGACCGGCGAGAATCATCAGTGGGAGGAGGTGGAGCAACGTGGTGATCGTCCGCCCACCTGTTGCAATTTCCCCGTTGCCGTTGCCCGAGATGCCATGTATGTGTTCTCCGGCCAGAGTGGACTCCAGATAACCAACTCGTTATTTGAGTTTCACTTCAAGACACGTACTTGGCGTCGAATCTCCAATGAGCCGGTGTTGCGGGGTGCCACATCGGCGCCACCATCTCGTCGCTATGGCCATACAATGGTCCATCATGATCGCTTTTTGTATGTCTTTGGCGGATCGGCAGACTCAACGCTGCCAAATGATTTGCATTGTTACGATCTGGACTCACAGGTGTGGTCCATAATACAGCCGGAGCAGTTTTCGGATGTGCCGTCGGGTCGGGTGTTTCATGCCTCGGCTGTAATTGGTGATGCCATGTACATCTTTGGTGGCACCGTCGACAACAGTGTACGACGCGGCGATACCTATCGCTTTCAATTCTCCAGCTATCCGAAATGCACGCTGCGCGATGATTTCGGCAAGTTCTTCCACGAGAAGCAATTCTGTGACATTCAATTTATGGTAGGCGTGGAAGAGATACGAATCTTGGCACACATTGCCTTTGTTGCGGCACGATCCAAGTATTTGCGCAACAAGATTCTATCGGCACGCGAGGCACGTCAGCAGCAGATGGAAAAGGTGTATGGTGTTGGTCAGGTGGATGCACAGGCATTAAATACTGGTGTCGGTGCGGATCGAGCACCCATGTTGGAGGTGCGACTGACCCATGCCTCGCCGGAGGCATTCGAGATTATCCTCAACTACATCTATACAGATCGCATTGATTTAAAGGATTCATACAGCAAGAACATAATTATACTGATAACGGACATCTATCAATTGGCGGGACTGTTCACAATGCCACGCCTGGCACACGGTTGTATCCAATATCTGGACTATAAGATCAACAAGGCGAATGTTCTCGAGGCGCTCTACAATGCAGATAAAAGCAAGTTAGTAATTACAAGTAATTACGGTTTTTGTTTTGATATATGTGATAATTATTTAATTTATTATTGTTAGCATTAAAATCATCAAGGATCATTGCATGCAGTTCATCATTAAGGATGAGAACTTCACCGATGTGGTCATGTCCAGTGAGTTCAGTGACCTGGATAAACCGTTGTTGGTTGAGATAATACGCAAACGTTTGCATCCCAGCAAGCTGGTCATGGAAACCAGTTTTGAGTCCAATATTGGTGAGTTCTTTATTCTGGCAATTTCTATAAGTATTTAATGTCATATATCACTATATAGGTACCACTTTGGAGATTGATTTGTCTACATTTTTGGAGACAACGGGCAAGGACTTTTGCGATATAAGCCTCATACTGGAGGATCATGTGATACCGGCCCACAAATCTGTGTTATCAGCACGTTGTACCTATTTCCAGGGCATGTTTCGTTCGTTCATGCCACCGGATAATACCGTTAATGTAAGTGCCTATTAAATTGCATAGGTTATCCGTTATCAGCCATTGATATTCAAATATTTATGAACTAGATACAAATTGGAGAAATTTCACCCTCATTGGAGGCATTTCATTCGTTGCTACGCTACATCTATTATGGAGAGACTAAGATGCCGCCACAGGATGCACTTTATCTGTTTCAGGCGCCCTGTTTCTATGGACTATCGAATAATCGTTTGCACGCATTTTGCAAATATTCACTGGAGCATAATATTACTTATGAGAATGTATTGCAGACACTGGAGGCGTCTGATATAACGAAAATCTACGATATCAAAGAATATGCATTGAAATTAATTGTGAAAGATTTTGCAAAGGTCGCCAGGCTGCCCAAAATCGGTGGACTATCGCGTGAACTGTTGCTGGAGATAATACGCGCTGTGGCCGATAAGCAAGGCGAGTTTCTGACTCGCATCAATATCAATACCGATATCTGAAAACTAGTGCTGCTACAGCCGGCTTTGCAGTTGTTGCTCGCCTGGTTGCAAATCGGACGTAGCACGTAGAGCAGCAGTAGCGGTTGATAGCGCAATAATATACTCCTCTAATCCCTATATTCCAAAAAACCTAAGCTTTCTTCTATCAAAATACAAAATGCTTTAAATTAAATTCATAAAATTATCGTAAAGCGCAGTACACACATTTAAACACCTACTGTAATCATCAATCCAAAGAAACAATAATGGTAGGGACGGTATCTAAATGAGACAGAGCGATAGAATGAGATAACACGAATATGAGCGAGACAACAAGAGACAGAAAGTAGGATAAGACGATCCATTAGATGGTAGTCAGTAAACGATAATGGTTAGTCAATAGTCGGTAAATGTACTGGTTATAAGATTATATAATTACATGCATTCTCTAAGACATAATCTATTGGCTTGGACATATACATTTATTCTTCTTAGGTTTGGAGTGACAAGTGTAAGCTCATTAGAAAGACTCGAAATGAATTTTAAGAAGATAATATCAGATCGTAGATCGAAATGATAACAATTCCAGTAAACAGAGCGTAACTGAACTCAGATTTCATTGAGAGCAGATCCTGTAGAGTTCCAATATTATTTTTTAAAATGATGATACTCTGCTTATAATCTTGTGAGTTTAAAATAATGTTAATCGGATATTAGAAAATATAGCTTGTTAGGCTAACATTGAACAAGCTATGACTCAATTTAAATCTCATAAAGCCGATTGTAATTTCTTTGAACGAAGATAATAATAATTGCATTGCACTTTATATTTTTCAATCAAGTTGGTAATACGATTTAAATGAAGTCAAAACTCTACAGGTTTCGAATCTACATATAGCACATCGTGAAGTGTATGAAATGAAGAGAGATTATTATTGATTGATGTATGATAACATACAAGATAAGAGTTCAATTTCTTTTAACTCAATACCAAGTTTGTTAATCAACAGTTGAATTATGTATACTTACTATATGCTCTATATATGATATATCCACCATATATACATATATATGTATGTATAACTAGACGTTTATGTTCTAACGCACGAATATTCAATATATGATTTTTAATTTTAATTCTATGTATGTACTTGTGGCACTGCAATTTAATTAACCAATAACTTAGCTAGTTCTTACTAAATGTCCAAGCTCAAAGCTTACATTAATCATAAACATAAACGATACAAACGATAAACAAATATTACACTGTTTTCTTAAATGTTCATAATTGCTGTACTTAACAATTATCCCAGTCCCAAAGTCATGTTCTCCAAGAAATTAATAATAAAAAAACCCATTTGCCTAATTAAAATCCCCTCCAGTTAGTAAAATGAGCAATAGAACACAGAAAAGAAACAGTTAACGATTTACAAAAAAAAAAAATTAAAATATTTATAACAATTTGAACAAATTTAACGTCAATTGCAACGATTGAATAACCTTGTTTTCCATTTTTTATATTTATATATAGAATGAGATATATTAAACTTGTTTCTTGCCAGATAAATGATAATAGTTTATTGATTTTTTATGACAGAATTGTGATAGCTGTTTCTGTTTAAACGTAATGTGTATAGTATTAGTAATTGAAATTATTATTAATTTTTAAACTGATTTAATACATTTGTTAATAAGCAATATTACAATATTTGTAGAATTTTTCATGTATTTATTTCGTTTTGCTCTTTTAAAAATTTGAAATTCATTTTTAATATTTAACTAAGACAATTGTAATAAGATTATTAAGAAAACATTAATAATTAGAGTTTAACATTGGAAATATTCTGATGTTAGTTAGCTGCTCATAAGTAATTCGTTGTTAGTTAAGATCATTTCTCACTGGTTCAAATTTTGTAACCATACATACATATGAATATGTTATGTTAGGTCCAGTATCAGTCCATCTACAATTGTCATCTTTTTACACAATAAAATAATAACCAAATTAATATCGTCATCATTTAGTCATATATTATTTTTCTATTAAACTTGATACAATTACCATTCCCATCTCATGCTTTAATCATATTGAACTACATTTGTACTAAAATTGTCATTACTGATAAAAGCTCAATTTGTATAATTTAAGTTTCTAAAGAAAGAATGAGGGAACACATTTCAACTCTTTAACGAATATTTCTTTATTACGGATATTTATGTTTTTCGAATTGGCAACCATTTTTAGTGTCTTATTTAAAAAAATGAAATATACCTAAAGTCATTGATATTTACATAAATTTAATTTCAATTTTCATAGATTTGCTTTGGCAGCTTTATCCGATAGAAAGTGAACGCTTTCTATATTCAGGTTTTTGCTTGATTCACCCAATGATCGGCTCATTCTCCATGACATCTCATTAAACAATTTTGATGATAACAATATATGAGTATTATTTATTAAGTTTAGATTATATACAATAAGCAAGTCAAATATACAATTGAATATATGAAATATAAATGATACTGTTGTGTTATTTTTGAGAAGAGATGAATCGTAATAATTGAGGTTTGGGATGCCCAAAGGAATATTCATAATATGCATACAATTGTCGAAGAGTGCCCTTGGGTATTTTTAATTTCTGCCAGTTGAAAAGCTGTAGAATTTTCATAAAGAAACTTAAATAGTAAAACGCCCAAGCACACACATACACACACAGACGCAGGAAAAGAATGTGCTAATTTAAGATGGCAATGTCCCGGGGAAAAGTTACAGAGGCAACAACAATAAGAGTGAGTTCAGAAATACAAATACCTAATAAAATTGTAGACAAACAAACGGAACAGAAAAATCAAGAGATGGCGGAGCAAAGGGAAAGATGGATAATATAGATAGGACAGCTCAATGGAATTAAAACAAAACAAAAGGCTGCCAAGGACAAAGCCAAATCGAGTTGAGCTATGTCGCCTCGGCAGCTCTTGCTTATCAAATGCAAATTACAAAATCAAATATGCCAAGACCAGAGAGTTTGCTTCCCCTCAGGCAATGAGCAGGCAGCCAGAAAACAGAAAACAGGCAGCAGTCAGCGTTTTTGGCAACAGTTTGCAATACTGGAGTAGGAGTAGTCGACAGCCGACAGTGTAGTCATATTTTGTGAAACTACTCGGAATGAAAAAAAGTCTAGATTTACAGGGAAAATAACTTTTACCAAATCTATGAGAAAGCCGTTTAAGAATTAATTCTATATGGAAAAGTTCTTCTCATTTTTGAAAATTTCGAATTTCAGCAGTTTTTCATTTATCGAAATTGTCACAACCGCAAAAGTTTAGTTTCTAGAGAAATACTTAATTTATTAAAAGCCTGTTATAAATTTAAAACATATCAATATATGTTTAATTTGTGGCTCAAAAGCTGGAGTTAAATTCAAATATTGTTGGTAATAAATTCTAAAAGTCTTATCAGATATCCGACAGATTTGGGGCTAAATAAAAATGCCAAATTGTCAACACTGTCGCTGGCCTTGTGACTGTCAAGCTTTCAGATACATGCTGGTTGGCACATTCCATAGCTGAAGATACAGATGCTCATATATACACACACACACCCATGCAGATGAAGATACAGATTGAAATGAATATAGAGATACACAACTGCACGCTTGGAGTGCCTACAGAGACAATTCAATTTATTGACATTGGAAACATGTTAAATTATTTGAAAACTATCATATGAATTGTGTTCCCTCGGGGTAAATTGGAGTATGAGAGAAACTAAATGCATTGCTTCTAACTGCATTTGTATCTTCATATATAAGTATCTGCTGGTAAGCACATCAATGCACTTGATTCAAAATTGTCAGTTGACATGTGACAATTTCGTCAGAGTTTGGTTTCAATATTTATTTGTGTGTCTCTTTTGGTTCCTTGTTATTTTAACGAGTAATATTGCTAAATAATCGAATTTTTTCTAAATAAATAAAATAAAATGAAATATTAATATTGTCTTTTGAAGTTAGCCAAGTTCAATTACTTCAATAACGATATGAGTGAGCTTCTAAACCCCTTTTTATTTCTCTGCAACTATTAAGAGTTCAGAAGGTTTTAGACTTAAATTTTGATAAACTTAATATTGTTTTAATGAATGCGAAATAAAAATGTTGGTAGAGCTTTACACTTAACATAAAAATAATTATAGTGTACTTGAGGCTTTAGGCTGGTTTGTACTCGTATTAGACCTTTTTTATTTAGAATTCCCTGCCGCTGCCAGTTGTCTTAGCTATTTTCCCATCTGGACAAAACCCTTACTTTAGCTTGACCCCATATGAAAAAACATGGAATGAGAAAGAAAAAGAAGAAGAAAATAAATTCCTTTGCCGCCTGTCAATTTATAAGTTCATAATTTAAGGCAACAAAGCCAAAGCGATCGAAGTCAATCAGCTATATAATATGTATACGCCTTTATTTATGAACTAGAGAGAAATGGGGACGTGGGAATGGGGCTTTTGAGAGTTTTGGGATGTTCGGCTCGTTTCATGATGCTTTTTAATATCCGTTTCATGTGGATTTATGCGCTTCAAGTTCACGCTGAGCACCAACACATAAATTTCATGGCAATTGAAGCACGCCAACAAGAACAACAACAATGGGCATCTGCCATCCCCCTTCCGCTCTTAGCCCCATCCAGCATCCTTAACCCCTCTTCGGACAAAAAGGGTTAACTTGTAATGGATGCGGATGCGACAGCGAGAACTTTCCTCAAATTGACTTGTGGCATTTTTCAAAGTTTTACCAAACGATTCCCAATTTTGTCACTGACCAACTTCGATTAATTTATAGGGTTAAGGATTTGCGCAGTTCCTCCAAGCCCCCTTTCCCCCACATAATTTTTTCCCACTCTCTCGCTCTCTATAAACTGTCATTAAAGTGGCTGTCTGATTAAAGGCATCAATTTGATTCCCATTCCAATGCACAACTCAATTCTCCCCATTTGCCATTGCATATCCATAGAGAAGTTTAATTAAAAAACTGCGCCCCAAGCACCGACACCTGTTCAACATATATTTTTGCGAGTGCATAAATATAAAATACCCTATAATTAAGGTTTTTATTTTAGCAAGATATTATTATAACGTTTTAAAGTGGATATAAAATATGATCTGATAGAAATTTTTTATTATCTTTTCTTACTTAAATTATAATAAAAATGTTATGTTTATTGATTTTACTGAAAAAAATTATATTATTCAAAAGTGTTCCAGAAATGTAAGTCAACCGAAACCTAACCAATAATGTATGCATTTTTGGATGGTTTGTATTTTGTGTATAACGTTTTCCACACTAGTGACGACAACAGACCCAAAAATAACTTGAATAACTCCTAATAAAATTAAATCAATATTTAAACGTATATTTAATTTAATTATACAAAAAAGGTTGTTTCCATTAGTTGTTGAATATCGAAAGTTAATCATAAATATGAATACAAATTTTGAAAAAATAAACCTATCTGCGAGTACAGTTGATGCATCAAATACTCTGCACAATTTATAGCTTGATAAAAACATGCCAAACTTTAAAGTTTAAACTATAAATTAAGCTTAAATTGCTGTTGAAAACAGGCTCCCAAATGACCTATAAAAATCTGTCATCTTTAATGGGGTTACTAAAGGTGTCGACTAGGTGATATACCCAAGTGCATAATAACTGTAAGCGGGTATTAAAACAACACCTGGCAATTGAAGTTTAATTGGGCAGACAGAGCGAAATGCAATATAAAGTAATTACGTTATGACTGCTGCACGGCAATGCTTAACCGAAACGGTTACCCGCTTTCCGTTACCCGCTAACCGGTAGTCAGTGTATCGGGTACAGTTGCAGCATGTGTTAAAGGTTATGATATGACTTGAGTACAGTCAGCGCAAAGCATTTAAAAGCTCATTTGCAGGTTAAGTAAATGCTGATGCTTTCATCAAACTTGGCACGTGACACGCCCCCTTTGTGACCGCCCTGACATGCTTGTGACATTCACTGAAGGACATTTTGATGTGCACCGAAAGGTCGGCCTGACTGTGAGAATTACGAATGGGATATGGGGATTGGAATTGGTATTGAGACCCGCTCTTATCAACTTTATGGCCAGCGATAGTTTTCATTTACTTTATGGCACTTTCATCCAGTATTTGGAATTCTCTCTTTATCTGTGTGTCAAAAGGTTGAAGTTCAATGCATGTGCTCGTTATACGAGTATTACCCACACATAAGCATTTTCCCAAGCCTTGTCATTATATCCGTAACTTGTCGTATAGAAGGGTATATTGCTTTCGTTGCCTGTGTATGTAACAGGCAGAAGCCGACGTGATAAACCCCATAACCACTTATACGGTAAGAGCTAGAGCAACCAATTTTGGCAGACAGATCCAATTGAAGTTTGTGAACCTGTAGTTTTTAAGATCGAATGTTGTTTTTGATTGTAAGCACTTACTTTGATAAGTCAGTCATCTTACTTAATACAATTAAGGTTTTAATTTGTTTAGCAACCCAAGAGCCTAAGAATATGCAGTAGGCTTTATTTATTTGAAATATTTTTAAATTGAATAACGGGTATCATATAGTCGGGAACTTGATTGTTTCTGCTTGATGGGAATGGAAAGAAATGTCAGCTTTCGTGTCCTGTGCCTCAACTGATTTCCTGTCGCGACGTCAACGCTTCCTTTACTGCCGTTTAACTTTTATATGAGTCCCTAAAACACCCAACCCTACCCTACCTTACCCTACCCTACCCTACTCTCCAATTCACTCCACTCCCTTTAGTTGCTCACGTGATATAACACGAAATCCGTTTGGCACATGGCATTTGGGCGCATCGTGTGCTTTATGGACCAAATGATTGCCTGCTCAGGGGCTCAGTTGATTCGGCATGGCGTGGCATATCCAGAGCATGACGTTCCCAGACAACGGCAAACATGAATTTGCTTTTCAGCACGCTACCTAAATAGATGTACACACTCACACACCGAGAGATACATCTGCTAATAAGTAGAGCTCTCGAGTTGTAGTACTCCTTTTACCACCGTGTAGGTAGCTTTCAAGTACTTAAACACACATTTTTACTCAGAGGCATATGTACATATGTATGTACTTATACAACCATCAAAATACTTTCCTCCAAACAAATAAAATACCTGAAATAAATTTATTGTTTGTCATATTGAATTTTCTAGTATTTATATGGAGTAGTCATGTTATCATATTCAGTACATTATGAAATTGATTTGATAGATTATAAAGCTTACGTATGGGAATTTTTAGGGAAAGGTCAGCCAAATCTAATCAAAAAGACTATTTTTTCTGATAGAAATTAGCTTATATTAAGTTATAGCTGTATTATATCTGTTTCACTTGTTTTTTAAAAATATAACATTATAGAAAGTGAGGTTATGTTGAGCTATTGCCTTAGAAATTACATTTTACAATAGAGTGAGCTTTAAATTGAATTAAATGAAGTGTTGTGTAAATTCAAAATATGTACTCAAATCAAATCCGATTAATGAAATGCCTATATGTTTTGTGAGTGAATAAGTGTGAGTGTGTGTAAATGCACGTGCATGATGTGCATGTTTATGCATGTCAATGGTGAATAGCATAAATATTTACTTAAACACATTTCGAGTGTGGGTACTTTGTTGATTGATTTGAAATTAACAATATTAAGCTATCAAATCTAACTGTCCATATGGCCATTGGGCAATGTTAATTTCAACTTTTGGGATTGGGAATTGAGGCATGGGGTTTAACGCCCGAAACTATGCAATAGTTTCTTTTGCTCAACTGTATGTCAAATGCACGACAAGAAACACACACAAAAGCTTTAAATTTGACCATAATTTGCATGCATGTAATTATCACACACACAGACACACACACAGATACGCACACACACAGACACAAACACACATACATATACGCCATAGGCATTAAGGTGGAGGAGTAAAGTGCAAACTGTTCAAGTGGATGCCACTAGCATTTGATAGACATTTCACTTGTCCTCTCTATATTCTCTCCCTCTCTCTCTCCCTCTCTCTCTCTCTCTCTTTCTGTTTCGCTCTGACAATTTCGGAGTGCGTGTGCCTAATAAGATTACAAATTATTTTGGCTAATTGCCTCTGACATAACTAATAACAACTGCAACAGCAGGAGCAAATCTCACAAAGCCACTCATTGACTGGCGCAGAGAGAGAAGCGGGAACAGGAGCGGAAATTTCTATCGAAAATCACACACACCTAAGTGGTCTGGCTACGTGGCCAACTAGCAAAGCATTCTCCTCTTGCGCCCTAATTGTATGCCATAAAATAATAATTACATGCCATATCCATGCTCCTTGCAGAAGGACGTCGGGAGTGCGCCAGAGATTTCCGTTTCACTAACCTACGAGTGCGATTCACACTATCAAATTGCATTGCCGAAACCAAGGTGCAATCAAATTCAACATACTTATATGCATACATATTTATGAACATAAATATTCATACACCCAGAGAAACAGGCCTGGAATAATAAGTTATTTTGATTTGGCATAAAAAATGGAATTGATCAAGCTTTTTCAAGAAAGTTTCAGATTCTGAACTTTGTGCACTTCAAAATTACAATTTATACAACTAAAGTTTATTAAAAAAAGATGACCCCTGATTAACACCCCTGATTAAATTTAAAATTCCAACATCTCTAAATGAAATAATGTTTTTACTTTGAGACCAACGCGTCTGTCGTAAAACTGAACTTTTGAATCAATTTCGTGGAAAAGAAGAAAAAAACATATTTTTTCATTATTTTTACTTATTTATTTTTGCTAATTTTGGCAGCCTTGTAAGTAGTAATCAATGATTACTAACCATATGAAAACTATTGTGACGAAAATTGCTTTAAAAAATATTGTCGGTGCTTATGAAATGTTACATTTCCTTTTTCTTAACAAAAATATGAATTTCTCATTTTTATTTAACAGTAAATAAATTCATTCATTAGCCATTTTATTTAATATGAATAAAGATTTACTTGAATTTGATAAGTTTCTTAAAATATGTATTGAAATTCAAAAGCATTGTTCTCTTTTGGATTCCGAAACATCCAAAATTTCTTTTACCATGGACGTATTTTAAGACTTGGGCTATAAAACCTGGACTTATGCGTTATAAGGAAGATTTCACATCCCAATTTTGAATCCATTTTACACAAATTCGTTAGCATTCTTTCTGGAATAGTACTTTATCAATTTCTATATATTAATATGCGTATACTAAAATTTCTCTCATCTTTTGCCTTCTGGCTTCTCAAGGACATGTCGCATGAGCCTACAAACACATACACACACACACACACACACACACACACACACACACACACACACACACACACACACACACACACACACACTAACATACATAGTATAAGTTTGGCAGGAGAGCTCACGTCGAACGGTAAATGTTTATGACGTACTCAAAATTGTCTATCAAGTTCAGCTGACTCTGCCGCGTCGCTGCCAGCAATACATACATACATACATAAGAGTCATAAAATGTCACTTGAATCAAGTTGATGTAGGTGGATATGGGGAGGGGGGATGAAAATCGAAAAAATTTCAGCTGCGTAGCAAGTTTTTGCCTTTTGTTCTCATGATTGAATATTTAATTCAATATGTCGCGCGATCATTTAGCTTGAGTTTTCTTTTTATGAGTTGCGTCTTTTCTAATTAGACGGATAATAAACTTTGAATGTCAGACGAGCATCGTAAAATTGTCATGGCTGTCAAGTTTCGAAAAATATTCATACATATCGCTCATGTACATAAAGAGTGACATATCTCAAAAATTAGCATTTCACTTGACTCTTCGCACGCTGTGTGTATTAAAGCTAGGATAGTGGAATTTTGACACAACATAGATTATTAGATAAAAAGATTATTACATCATTAACTCAAAATTTTAGATATGTAGCACATATATATACACTTATGTACATGATAATTAAGCTGCAACATTTCACCTTATCTAGTTTAACACGTGTTTAACTTTATTATCACTTTGTTATGCTTAGAATTTGCATCGAAAGTTGAATAAAAATTTATTTTGCTTTTCTGAAAGTAGTTGAAATTGCAACATTGCCACCTTGCTGAATATTTGATTTGCATATGACCTGTAATTAGTATGGCAGCCCTGCTTAAACTCATTAATGTAGTGTTGCCAACTCATTGGGGATTGCGTTGCCAAAAGGTTGCGCATATTCCCATTGTTGTTGTTGTTATTTGTGGTCCAGTGGCGGCACCAGCTGCACTCATAAAACGTTGGACTCGGAGTGACAAAGAGCCAAAAAAAAAAGGGAGAGAGAGAGAGGAAGAGAAATAAAGCGATTGTAATTTATGGACCAACAAACAACATTGTTGACATTATTGACAAGGAGCAGCAGCAACAGCAACAGCAACAGCAACAACGACAGCAATGGGCGTGACAAGTGAAGCGTCGTCAGTTTTTGGATCCCAAAACAATATGCCTTTTATGATGATGCTGACCTCCAACTCCCCCCCGCCATACTTCATTCTCAGCATCCCTTGGTCATAATTCGCCAGCTGCTGACTTTTGAGTAGCTTCAACGTCCGCCTCCCCAGTTCCTTTTCAGTTGTTTGAGTTGCACATAAAATATTTGGCCATTTTAATGAAACATTTATAAGTTAAACTTAAGATTGTGGAATTGGTCATAAAATGCCAGCTATACATTTTACATGGTATAAGTTATTTATTTACAATTTAATTAAATACGTTATTGAATATTTTTAGCGCCTTCTAGCGTTGCTAAATAGCACAAAGGCGTTTGCAGTGGCGCCATCTCTTTTGCAAAATATTTCCATTCATTACGCACTTATTGAAATTTGTGCAAATCATTAATCGATTAAAAGTTATTCAGACAACCCTGCCGACGCTGATTTTAACCGTTGTTTTTTGGTATCCGCATTAAGCAGCAGCAATCTCTTGGAAAAAATATATTAAAACTAATATTTGTCAGTTTCAGTAAGTTTCTTTATAAATGAAATATACGCGTATGTTAACATAACATTATTTCTATTGCTATATTCTCAACGCACTGCAATCAGCGATCAATTAACATGCCTAAAGTGAAAATGCACCACGAACGGAATTCAATTGCTTGCAAACAGGCTCAGCCTTATCCCCAGAGCAATGGGTCCATTGCTAAGCCGCAGCGAAGTGCCAACAATAAAAGTCAGGATAAACTGAAATCGAATCCAGCTAGTGCTGATAATGTGGTGAAATGTTTTATGAAATGCTTCCAGTCAAAGTCTGAGGCAACTAAGAAAGCATCGTTGGAGATTTCTCAGAAGATGCAGAAAACCAAAATGGCCGTCGTGGAGAGTAAGCAGGAGACTTCACAATTGAAGAAACGGTAAGTTGTGCATGTCTTACTAGAAAACCGCATAAATAAGTTATTTTCAAAATTATTTTTCGATAAAAAAAAAAAAATATGTATATAAGAAATAATAACTTTTATGGCCAATTCCTGCTTTAAGTGTTGTAACTATAATTATAATGTTGTGTTTAGACTTCTTGACATGGAGCAGCAAGTGGAAGATTTAAAGAATCAGAGTAAGAAGTATCAGCAAGAACTTGATGTTTTCAAGAATAAGTGTGTTACTGCAAATCTGAAGTATACCCAATTGGAGACTGGCTATGACGAGAAAATAACATGTCTAACTTACGAGTTGAGCAAACTTCAAAGTGAAGTGCTAACCAATGATAAACAAAAGGAGGACTTACAGCGACAGGTAAATATTAAAAGTAAAAGTATAACTTAAAGTATAAAAGCCTCGGAAAATAATAAAAATTATACAGTTGATCAAATAACATATAATTTGCAAGGAAAAAAGTTTTCATCTTTTTTTTTATAATTCCTTTAGATATAAATGTTTCTATAAATATGTTAAGATTTATTGTATTATAAAAAAAATATTATATTCTTTCTTATTAATGTGTGATGTAATAATTATTTTTTTTTGTTCATAGCTAAAATCAATAGAGGAGCATTTCCAGCAATTGATAACTCAATTGAAATCCGAGGTGCAGGAAAAAAGTGTTCAGCTAGATGAAATGCAAATGGAGCACACTCAGCTTCGAGAGCATAGCGATCAGATGGGAGCGGTTTTTGAGCAGGAAAAGCTGCAACTTGAACATAAATTTGAGGGAGTAGTACAGCAAAAAGAAGTGCGTACATTCTAAATTATTTGTTTCTTGTTATTAAACTTACCTTCTTGCACCTCTCAGACTGAACTATTAAAGGTTCAAAACGAGTTGCAGGAACAGATTACTTCCTGTGCTCATCATACCGAGGAGAATTCCCGTCGCGAGCAGCAATCTTGCCAAATAATTTCTCAATTGCAGTCCGCGCTTCAAGTGAAAGAGAAGCAAATGGTCGAGCTGCAAATGAAATATACAGAGATTCGGGAGCAATGTAGTCAGATGAATGCGAATTTTGAACAGGAAAATCGGCAACTTAAACAGACATTTGAGGGTGCTGTACATACGAAAGAGGTGCGCACATTTTCAAGTACCTGTACATGATATTTATATTAAGATTCCTGCAACTTTCAGCAAGAACTGTCAGATCTCAAAGTGGAGCTGCTGCAAAAGACTGCGATCATTGCGAAGCACTTCGAGGAGAATATACGTCGAGAGAGTGAACTGCAGTCAACTTTAATGAAGCTGGGGGAAAGTGAGAAGCATTGTGAGAAGCTACAACAGCACAATAATCAATTGTCGAATGAAGCATTAACCACATTGCAACGATTTGACAGTGAATTGAAGAAGAAACAGTCACAAATAGATGATCTCAATATTCACATTAAATCAATTGAAACTGATGAGAATAATTGCCTGTCTGAACTCGACACGGTTAAAGAAGCCAACAAGCAACTGGCAGCAGATAGAGCTAAACAAGATGCAAACGCTCGACAGGCGCTGAATAAGTTTGAAAGTCAAATGGCCGAGCAAAAGAATTTGTATTATGAATTGGAGCAACAGCTCTTGAATATCACCAAGGATTTAACAGCTGAAAAGACTGTGTTGGCACAACAGATCGAAACTTTGAAGGAAACCGAAGAGGTTATTTTAATATCATTATATTTTGTACAACTTTGATTTAGTATAAACTATGTTTTATTTTCAGAAGAATATGGCTGAGTTTCAACAAATGCTTTATCAAAAGGAAGCCGATCTCATTGCGTTAAAACAGGATTATGCCGATCTGGAGCGCGAAAAGAATGTGCGTAACCTGCAATTATTATATTTACACTTAAAGTCACATTTATAACATTTTCATTACAGGCCGAAGTTAAGCAGCTTAACTACAAGCTTAATCAAATTGGGATTGCCTTTTCCCAGTCTGTCGGCAGTGCTGGTCCTGTGATTAGAGAACAACAAAAAAGTCCCACAACTGGCAATGAGCCTATGCCCCAAACACAGCGAGTGGCGTCAGTTGTTGCAACTGACACCTCTGGCAAGAGTGCTACAAAAATAGCAGCAGCCATAGCACCATCAGTATCGACCTCTGTAACACCAACAGCAGTTGCAGCAGAAAATTCGGCGGTTAACAGGCGGAGACTAGTTAAGCGACCCGTTTACAATTCGGACTTTAACACCGATACAGATGATAACGAACAACAGACAGAATGGCAACCACCACAAAAGAAATATGTGTGTATTATCAAATTTATATTTAATCAAATTGAAATTCTATAAAATGTTTTTTATCTTAACAGATTGCTAAGCAAAAGCGGGAGCGTCATATTCCATCCGAGAATAATAATGACTTGTTTGATAAACTTAAGAAGTCAGGCAACTAACTGGAGGAAGCTACTCCTTTCAACATTTCTTTAAATACTTTTGAAGTAGAAGTATTCCAAATCGAAATGAAGAAATTACCATTAATTTCATTTAATATATATGCCAGGCGCGTAAATATTTGAATAACTTACTTTCAGAGAATTATCATCTTAAACTCTGCCATTGTGAAGTAATTTGACATTTAGTTGTATTTATATTTATATGTTAATTTTTGATAATTGAATAAGTCACTTACTTTCAGAGAATTATCATCATAAGTTTTACCATTTACCATTAATTTCATTTAATATATATGCCTGGCGCATAAGTATTTCAATAACTTGCTTTCAGAGAATTATCATCTTAAACTCTGCCATTGTGAAATATTTTGGCATTTAGTTGTATTTATATTTATATGTTAATTTTTAATATTTTAATAAGTCACTTACTTTCAGAGAATTATCATCTTTAGTTTTGCCATTGTGAAGTATTTTGGCATTTAGATGTATTTTAAATTTCGTTTTATATTTTATCATTTGACATTTGAAAAAGTCACTTTATTTAACCTGAGTAATAATATAAATATATTTAACTTTCATTTTCTAAAATGTATATTTGATTCTCGGGAGTTTTGAGGAAATTTAAGCAATTTCGATCTCACAGGGAATGGTTTAGTCGACTACTTTTTGACTGCATCGTTGTTTAAGCTTTTTAATTAAAGAATAATGAATTGTAATAACAGCAGGATAATGATATAATTATGTAATCCCAAGTGTTTGCTTATATTTTCTTTATTTCCAACTATTTTCTCTCTGGTTGCCCCAAGTGGCAAGTTGCAATGCCCCGCGGGATGTTGGACAGCTAGTGCAAAACGGGCGGCATCGAAATGCCAATGCTAAGACTGGCTGATTTGATGGTATTTTGAAGGCGTTTCGTAAGTAAATTGGCAAATAAGCTTTCAGCTTTTGCTATTCATAGGAGCTGCCATTGCTCGGCTTTTGACTTCCTTCTGAATTTGCCACACAAACGATTTACACTATTCCAAGCCAATAAAAATCATATTACGCATACGCCCCGGGAGGCACAGAGATAAAGTTAGAAAGAGACTGTGGCAAAGCAAGGGAGAGACCGAGAAAAAGAGAGAAAGTTGCAGGGACATCAAAACGCATCAAAATGTTGCGCTAAACTTTATTCACAGGCTGCCACAGTCGCGGGCATTGAAATATAAAAAATATAGAAAATGCATTTCAAGGAGCGCAAAACTCCAAAGAAAATGTCTGACACGACAGCAGTGAGGGTTACATCACGGAAAGGCAGGGAATGAAAAGTGAACAGCGCGAGAGAGGGACAGTGACAGAGAAAGAGAGAGGGAGAGCTTGATGGTCACGGTTGGAAAGTATTTGTGTTCCAAACAGAATGCAAAAGCGTGGAAAGAAATATGATAATCAAAGCGCACACAAAGCGTAAAAAAACACAGAAGTTCGAAGTGTATTTAATGAGCATCAACGTGTACATACCCTGTAAATGCATATTAAAAATAATTGAGTTTTACTAATACGAATAGCGTTAACAAAATTTTTTTTTTTTTTGGTAATGATCGCCTTTTGGTTTTCAGTAAAACGATTTCCTATAAAATTATTAATAAATAATGCTAAAAAATCCCAAATTTAGAAAACAAAACTAGGAGGCATATAATTTAAAAATACAAATATTAAATCCAAATAAAGAATAATGGTTTAAAGAAATAAAAATTTTAAAAATTAATTGGAAAGTCAAAAGTTAGGGAACATATTTGGAAGGAAAAAAATGAGAAAATGAAATTGGAATTGGCCAAATTAAGTGAAAACAATTGGAAAAATTGGACACTTTGTTACAACTGTTTAATATTTTCATTTCGAAATTAAGATTTTATTGTTTGCAGTATTTAAAAATATTATTTGTTGTGAATTTTTCAATTATACTTTTTTTTTTGGTTTATTATATATTACTCTGTTTTTTCATAGTTTTTGTGGCTTTTACAAAAATATTTGGAAAGTTTAGTGAGGTATGCAAGCGAAAATGCTCGCCTATTTGAAGTTAGGGTATAACTAGCGATGAGTGCAAAATGTTTATCCTTTCAGCTTTGGCGTCGACATCGTTGCGTAGGAAATGTTATTGTTAAATGTTAGTTTTGTTATGCAAACACGTACACATGCAGACTTATGGAACACACACACACACACACACATATACATAGAGATAGTTGCGGAAATATGAATAGTCAAAGTCGAAGTAGAAGTCGGCCATATGTTCGTCTTAACTTTATCCCACAAAGCAGACGTTGGTTTGGGCCATAGTTGCAAGCCCGAATGAATGTTTGTTCTGTTGCAGCAAGTGTGTGTGGCAAGTAGATTGGGTTGCATTGGATGCGGCAGTCAAATGGCAAAGCGCTAATGGGAATTTGTGTTGTCTGCTTTTTGAGAGCTAGCACGTCTTCCGCTTTAGCCTGCAATAAGCGTGACTGGCAACGACAACAACAACAACAACAACATGAGTAGGTAATGCTGCAATTGCAACATTCAAATGCAGTTTTAGTTGCGTAGGCAGCAGCAACAACAGCAATAACAATAAATGGCCATAGGATGTGTTCTAGGCACACAACAACTATAAAGTTCAAAGGCACCTCAAGAGGCAAGTAACGTACTATGGAAAAAAAAGCCCGAGATTTTGCCATTATCTCTAAATGTTAAGCTAGAGACTTGAAAATTGGCAAGCACCTCAGTTAGACTAATGTAGAATATCCATGTTTTTTTTTTTTTGAATTTTTTTTAATTGAACCACGCCTTCAAACCACCTTCTCCAAATCAGACTATGAAGAAAAGTGTAATATATTTAAATAAAATCTAAAAACAATGCTAGAAGCTTGATACTTAGCACAAACATTAGTTAAACAAAAGTGCACTTAAATATTTATTTTTATTTGGATCTTATCTTTGCCCCCTCCCACTTCGACCAATACTAAAATTTCAATTTAAAAAAAATCTAAATGTAAAGCGAAACACCTAAAATGTTGGATATTTGTTAGTTAAACTAATGTAGAATTTATAATATTTTTTGTTTGTCGCAAGAAACTAAATTAAATTATTATATTTGTTCTATTCTGAGTATTCAGATTTAGAATATGACAAATTGTAATTAAAAGACAAAAATATTGGACTTTTTTCCCATAGTGCATCAACGAAAGGCATGTACTTTGTGGACACGGAGAACCGACTCCAAGTTTGCCACATGTTGTGGCTGTAAAAGTTTTTCGGTTGCCGCCAGCGGGCAACAGGGAAGCTGGGCCAAAAAAAGTACGCATACGCCCAGTTAAATCCGCAGCAAATGCCATTTTTGTTTGTCCTTCGCATGCGGCATTTGTTTATTTATTTATACTTTATGTACATTGTTAAAAAGTACTGGTTCTTTTTAATTCCATAACATTCTCCTAAAAATAATAATAATAATAAATAAGACAACTTTAAGATAAATGAAAAAAAAAACAACACAAACACAAAATAAACATCGTATTGCATGCTGTTAAAATTAATAATAAAATTTTTATCAGCGTACGAATACACATATATGAATTGTTGCTGTTGCACAAATGTTGCAGTCTTTTTAGCGCACATGAATATGCAACAACGCCAACAACAACAACAACATCTATGGCAATAACAATAACAATAACAATGGCCAACAATGTCAGCAACTGTTTATTTGTTTGTATTGGTTTATTCGCTGCTGCTGCTGCTGCCCTGCGGCCATTTTTCGACTTTTGTTGCAAGCTCAATTGTGCATGCCACAAATGACGCATCGCTCTTTAAGCCAAATAACAGGCAAACAGCCACAGCAACAATTTAAAACTGACCTTTAATGCAGTTAACAAACATACATATAAGTACATAATTACGACATTAATTATAACGTTTGACCTCTGAACCCGGTTGAACCTGTCAAGCTGACACTTTTTCCGCTGCAATCTGACAAATGAGCTGAAGGAAAGTGCAACAGAAAGAGCAAGAATGAGTGAGATATACAGATAGAGAAGGATAGAGAACGAACGAGAAATTTTATTCTGCGTGTTTTCAGCACTTTTTGTACACTTTTAATATTATTGTAAATATGTTTTTCAGTTTCAAAATTAAGGAAAATAAAATTTAATGTAATTACAAAAATTAAAAAAAACTATAAATGTAATTGGCACAACTTTACATCTGGTTCATAGAGAAATCACTGCACAATTTATATTACAGAATTTGTACAAAATATTCAAGTTTTTCTTCGCCAACAATTTTAACAGAAAGCCTGTTTAATAATAAAAACTAAAACTTTTTTAATAAAAAAAACAAAAAAAAACAATTTTAAAAATGATATTTTTCATTAATAAAACCCCAAATACTTTCTTAATACTTTTATAACTTTTAAAGAACTGCAGCGAAAGCGAAACTGGGAACGGTGTTGAAATTTATTTTACAGGATGCATAAAAATACCTTGAGTCTTGTAAGCGTTTTAAAAGCCACTGCATTCTTTTGGGAGCATTAATGTTGCAATCTATAGTTGCCGCTTGATTGCCAGCAAATTGAAAATGTCAAGTGCACACAAGCAAACACACACAATTATACAAACTGTACATGTGCAAAAAAAAACAGTTTTCTGTGCTTTATGAATTGAATAAGTTGTGCAAAGTTTTTTTGTGCTCATAATGCAACTGTGGCCAGATAATGGAATATTAAATTAAAAATAAACATTGCTAAAAAACTGTCTGAAACATGGCTAAAAAAAATGGCTCCATTTGTTGATACAACTACAACCCCAACTATTAAGATATTGCAAAATTTTTCCAAATTTTAATATAAATTTTTTTTTCGATAAATAGTATCTTTTTTCCAGTACATTACATTAACATAGAAAAAAATGTGTTTAAAATGCCAAATATTGTCAAAAAAAAATTGTAAAATGTATCGAATGTAATGTTTCATAAAATTTATGTAGTTTTTAATAAAATGGGAATTACCAAAATTAAACTCTTTAAATTTGTATTCAAATATTCAATTTTACATTTAAAAAATCGAAAACTATACATTTAAATAAAAACTGACATAAATTTTCAATAAATTTATACTTCAGCAAAGTCTGATAACAATTAAATATTGTTGACAGCAAACTGTAAGGGCATCTGTTATTCCTATATACCAGTACACTTTAGTTAGAAATATCCATAGCATACTTTATGGCTGACTTAGGTCTTGAACCACACGTATTTATAAGCATTTTGTATGCGCGTTCACAGAGGCCACATAATCAGATTATTATTTTTAGGGACTGCAAAACAAACGACAAAAATAAGGAGACTAAAAAGTGGAAACATATGAAAAAAAGCATTGCATACTTCACGGCTGTTTTATGAATTATTTAATGCGCTTTTCATTGTCTGCTTGTCTGATTGTTTGTGTTTGTTGTTTTAGCTGTTTATATGCATACATTTTATTACACATGTGCTTTTGTTTATGAGACTCGACAACAACAACAACAGCAACAACAACAACTACAACAAAAGTTAATGCAACATAAAATTTTCGTTTTTATTTATCACGCATTGTTGTTGTTTTCCGGCTACACTTGTCCCTTGAGGGCAGGCTGAAAAATAACAAAAAAAAAAAAGCAAAATAAAAAAAAAAGTTGAATAAAATCAAAGGGAAATAAAATAAAATATGTGAAACAGAACAAGGACACAAAGCGCACAATAAAACTGCCACACACATGCCACATGGCAAACACACACACACACACACACACATGCTTGTACACACGCATAAACCACAGACGTGGTGCCACGCCCACAAGTCCATGCGCATTCATATATCACAAATATGCTAAATCAGCATATTTGCGAGTTTATTTACAAGGACATTTATAAAAATTTACGGCCGTGCCGTAAATTGCAGCCGCCGGGCAGGTCTTGAGATTTATGCCTCGCCGATTATATCAAAAAGGGAACCCCCCCTCCCTCCTTAGCACAATCCGCACCCCAATACCCTGCCCCTCCCGTCACCTGGCAACCCGTTCATTGCTTATCGTTCACCAGCGATTTCTCACATAATTCAAAAGTCGTTGCATAAAACAAGGCGCACTCAAGAGATGTCTGCAAAAGGAGCTTGAGTCGGGTCAAGTCATGGGTGGTGGGGTGGTAGTAGTTGAAGATGTGACCCAATTTAGATAGGGTTAAGCAAAAGCAGCAGCACTCTCAGCACTTCAAGCAGCTGTCACATGAAAATATTATTATTAAAACTGCAAACTCAAAACTGTTTACAAACTTAATCTATCTGCCCTCAGCATTAACAAATGCTTTGATTGACGTTTTTACTAAGTAAAACTCTAGTTTAGCTTGCTCTCTGAAATTTATATATTTCGCATACCCTGTAAAATTGTCTGAAAAAGTACACACAATTTCTCTGTGTGAAAAAATCTATTTATGAAATACGACAACTTTAAGAAATAACTACTGTTAAAAAAAAATTTATATTAAAGGTATTTTCTTAGTTTTAATAAAAAAATCTTAAAAATTTGACGAAAATTTAAACAAAAAGCTGTAGCGTTTATCTCATAAATAAATTAAAATTAAAACAAAAAAAGAATTTATTACATAAATCATCTTTTAAATTTTCATGAGATTTTCAAGATCTTTGTATTCAAACTAAGAACGTTTCTTTAATACAATTTTGTCCATTAAGTTTTACTATAGCTTAATGATGTCATCTGTCAAAAATCCAAGTTTACCTTTGTCAATGTGATATATTAGCCTTAAATACTAAAGAGCTGCACAAAATATTTGGAAATTCTTCAACAAGCTTCTAGTTCAGTATGGTTCTGACTCAGTTGGGTTTTGAATCTTTTGGTTCTATTTGGCTTGTGTTCTATTAGTTCTATTGTTTAAATATCAAAAATTGTTGACACTGAAGTATTTGTTTTGAATTTAAGCAGAGTGCTTGTAAAACATAATTGTTGTGCTCTTTAAAACATTCCCTGAAAAATACCTTTAAGAAATGCCATATTAAAGTTATTTTTAATTAAAATTTTCGATTAAATGATTTCGGCTAACCATTTTGTTCGTCTTTCCTTGATATTAAAAAAAAAGAATCAAAAGATAAATAGAATTATGATCAAGATATGCAATGAAATTGCACATATTTTTATAAACTTATTGTATAACAATTGGATAACAATAAGTTGGATATCCGCAGCTAACTAGTTGTTATTTAAAGCTACAACACTGTTCGCTTAACGGTTAACTTTGGTGCGACCTTTTCATAAAGTCAATGTGCAAGTCTGTGGGAAATTTTGCCCTCTGGTAGAGCACAGTGTTGGGTCATTCATCATTGATTACTGTCATGATTCGTCTTCGTCTTAATTTAAAATCAATTTTGTAGCTGGCCAGGGTTGTCAGGGTTGCCAGGCATTGCAGCTGCTGCAAGAGCAACCGTTTGTTATGCCCCTTACACAAATATCATTGGCGTTAATCCTTTTCTACATCATCAAACAATTTCATCAAATAAATCTAAAGTGATTTGTATTTGTCACACAGTTTTCAACTGCTGTGTTGCATACCCCTTTTTGTTGTTGTTGTTGTTGCTGCTGTGGGGCAAGTGTTGCCAACATGTCTGCAACATATCCAGCTACAGCCACAGTCACAGCCACAGCCACAGCCAAAGCGACTTCAACTATGACTCCATCTGCGTTTCCGACTCCAACTTTTGCTGCATGCCTCGTCTGTTTTTAAACGCTGTAGCATTTTATTTATTTTTCTTGCTGTTTCTCTTTTTCTTTTTTTTTTTTTTGTGTTTTGCGCTGACTGCTCGCTGATTGACTGCCATTGCAGAAGCCACCCAATCCGGGCTATAGCATGTGGCATGCTGCATGCTGCATGCTGCATGTAACATTCAGTCACTCCGCCTTCTGCCGCATTTGCTGAATGTTTACTTTGCTACATTTCTCATTTAATGCCTTGGCAATGACGTTGACTCGCCGGCTCTGGCGGTGATTGAAAAGTTTGTTTTAGCTACCCACCCAGACCATAATCCAATGTCGGGTGTATACGTACTTGCAACGCAGTCGCACAGTTGCAACTACAGCTGTGGGTGCCGCTAAAGTTTTATGTATGTGTTGGCTTTTAAAGTCCCCAACTAAATTAATCAAAACCAATTTAAAATTTCAGTAAAAGTGTTTTATTCGACAATTTATAAGAGTTTCACTGACATACATACTATATAAAATTATTTGTCCTATACATTCATTCATTCATTCATCATTGTACATGCCAAACGGCTTAAGCTACAAGTTCGAAATTTTGAGACAACAAACTTATAACAATTTCATGAGGAGATAAATAAATAAATAATAAACACACAAATTTTTAAAATAACATTTGATATTTAAAGTAAAGTAAATAATACCTCACAAAGACTATTAATAATTATTATTATTATTACCAATTATAATTGGTAATGTAGGTATTTTATATAAATATACATTAATGCTAAATATATAAATTATCTTACAAAAATTATTGAGCTCTTTTAGAAATGGTTGAGATATTCTCGCAAAATTATCAAAAATTTAAGCTTATTTTAGAAAAAAAAACAGCTTAAATAAAAAAGTTATGCCGTACAAAATTTTCAAAGTATTTAGTTTTTATCATTTGAGTTGTATTATAAAGATTTGGGTATGTTAATCAGAAGGTTACGAAAGTCAAGCAGGTATATTGTTATCAATTTATTAATATTTTGTTGATTTCTTAATTTATATTTGGCCTTATTGCTAAAAATACATAAGAATTCCGAATTCGCTAACTTAGAAAATATCATGTAAGCATAAATATTGTCAATTTTTTAAACAAATCGACGAATCATTTAATTTATTAGCGTTTTTTAAAATTCGAATTTTTACTTAATGCTGGGCTTAAATTTACAGTACAATGGAATGGACAGAATAATCAGCAGTTTGGTCAGTAGTGACTGTATTGGGGATAATTCATTAGGAGAACGCGACGTGTACAGTGTGTACATATAATTCGCAACCATTTTTGGTACTGCATTGTGCGGCTTTTAGCCACAGTCTATAGCCAAAAAATTGTTTTCTAACCCAATCGCAATCAATTGGATTGTGTATGGATATGCACTGCATTGAAAGCTAAAGTGAGGAATTGGGAGACATGTAGAGAAAGAGAGAGAGAGAGAGAGAGATGAATATAGTATTTGCAATCGAGCTAAATGCATTTTGTATGCCACAAAGTGACCACAAAATGACAAATGCATTCACTTCCATGTTCAAAAAGAGATTTACCCACCACACTCCAACCCACCACCACCTCCTTATTCCGGACCCAATTTGAACTAACAGTATTTTGTATGTTAATTTCGATAAGGCCATTAGTCAGGCTCTTTTCCCAAAACTTGTTTATTTTCAACATGCCATATAATTGAATAAAAACAACAACCGGAAGTTCTAAAATATATTAAAGAAGACTAAATTTCCCAAAAAATGCATTGCCATGCACCAAATTACTCATCTTGAATTTTAGGACAAACAATATTGAATGAAATTTATATATTATTCTTAAAACTTATTTATTATTTTTTAAACTATTTTTACACATTATTAAATAATAAAATTCTTAAATTTGGAAATTTTTTAAGTGTTTTAATTTTTATAATGTTTTAAAATATTTATTTTTCAGACTCATATATCTTATCTATACTCTATAATCATATAATTTAGGGAGAATATCAATTAAATTTGATTGTATTCGGTATTTTCCATTATTTGGCCAGTTTTGAAATGCATTTGTGCCAAATTTGTCAGGCTACTTCCATATATAGTTTATTTTCTGGTGGTTTATAGAAGTAGTTTCTATATTTTTTTTTATTTTGATTGCGATTCAGATGTAACTTGAATTTTAAGAAAATATGTTAATTATTGAATTGAGTCTTAAAGTCTTTCTTTGTCGGGGTCTTTGTTGCCTTCCCCTCCACACTCACTTTTATTTGGTTGCATTCACACACACACACAGATAGACAGACACACATGCGTTTTATTTTGTCTTGTTGCGTTTGTCTGTGTGAAATTTGTGCCATAAATTTGCACATTACACGAAAAGTTAACACGAATTACTGTTGTAAGTGCGCAAAAATTACAATTGTGCAGCACGAGGTCGAGCACAAAAAGTCGGGGACACAGACAAAGAAGCACGGAGATAGACACTCAGAGAATGAGAGAGATGGAAAATAAAAGAGAACGCCTGCTGTGTATATTGAATGACCATAAATTTTGTGAATTTAAGCGCAAAGCCGGTGACAAATATATGAAAGCTGCATAAAAATTACTACAATTTAATGCCCAACGGTCGATAGATTGCATTTGCCTGCAGTTATCGATACCTTAATAAAATTGTATAAGCTTTAGATTTAAGTTTACTTTTTAAATGACATAATGCATAGGAATTAATACAATGAAATGAAATGAATTTCAAAAATATATATATGTTTATATCGTGGTTTATCTTCATTCAGCGGATAATTTAGATTAGTAATCGCTAAATAACATTCTTAGCCAAATTTTTCAATTAGATAATTACTTTTTATGAAACTCTGTAAAATCTACTGATAACCATATAATCTATAATGCTTATAACTTTCTCCTGATTGCGAAAACTTGTAATCAGGTATATTGATAACTTAACAAATTAATCTGCAGAAAATCCTAAAAAAATTTACTTGAAAACTAAAAAGAAAACAGGAGTGAAAGGAAGATAATACACTGATATTAAAACCCTTAATGAAATACAATTATTGTAATATCTCAAAAATTAGTGCTTTCTCAATCTGCAAATTTATCGAAATATCATAGATGGTAATTTAACGATATTCAGCTACATTTTGCTGACTTTTCTGCTTATTGAACTTATTCTCTTTCAGCTGCAATTGCCGAGCAACTGCACACGAAGGATTCGCAAACTGAATCCAAGTGCAAATACATTGCATCTTAAAGCCACAAGCGATTGTCCCCCAATGGCAAGGGTCACCTTCTCCTCCTCCTCCTCCTCCTCCTCCTCCTCCTCCGCCTCCTACTCCTACCAACCAAAAAAAAAACTGTAGTTGTCCCTGATCCTGAAACGACTTGAGCTCCTGCTCCAAGTCAAAGTCAACGTCGTTGGCGTTGTCGTTGTCGTTGCCGACTGTGGCCATAATTTACAAGTGGCTGTCGCATATACCAATTGGCTGTAGTGCCCCCTACACACACACACACACACACACACACACACACACACACACACATGAATATACTTACATACACTGAAAAAAAAGACCAGCTTCTAAAATCAAGAACATTCATCTTAAATATTTTGTTCTTAAAATAAGATTATTTTAAGACCAAATTACCAAATCTGTAGTGATTTAAAAATATATCGAAATATCGACAACTCGATTTTCGCGGAAGCGATTATCGAGTACTTCAACTCGATGATTTGTATTGACGATCTATCGAGTTGATTAAATCGATTTCCTTGACAAATCGACAACTCACTGGGGCTTTTTCATTGCAGTTAAGTTTCAAAATTAAGTTTTGTCGTTCAATTTTGATAAGAATCCGTAATATATAAGCTCTAAAATTGTTAAAGTTTGAATTAAGAATAAAATTTCTAATAAAAGTTCGAGTGAATTTTGGGATTTCAATTGCGTTTTCAAACTAAAAAAATTTGTATTTAATAATCTCGATATTAGCAGCACGATCTACTATTTTCCGATATATCGACAACTCGATACATATTTTTGTCCATTTTCTATTTCGATATAAAACTCGATCTAAAATTTGGATTTACATCACTAGCTACAAGGTATGAATATGTACAATTTCAGATGTAATAAATTTTAAATATTCTTCTTAAAACCAAGATGTGTTCTCTTAATTTAAGAATTTTATGTTCACGCCACATTTTTTAGACCAAAATCTAGATTATAAAACATTTTTTTTTATTAGTGTACATATATGGCCCCCCTCATATGGTGCGTTGTTCTTTGTCTTTGCAATGGCTGGCTAAAATTTATGGTCCTGGCCATGCAGACAGCGTAAGAGGTTAATAAAGTTTAATAATTTTGTCAAGTGTTAACTGCGCTTGACTTTAATTTGCACTGTGCGAGCGCCTAAGCGTATGCAACGCTTTTCTGCCGCGATTCCCAGCTGTTTGGCCATAAAATTGTAGCATACCTTGCAGCGTACGCCACAAAACGAAAATATGTCGTAAATATCAAGCGATGCGACTCGAAACTCAAACTCGAAACTCAAACTCGAACTCGAGCTCCACCTGGCGTTCGAGTCGTAAAACTGAAAGCCTTGGCAACAGGCAGCAGCTGCCCAAACGCAACGCGTCTATCAAAAATTTATTTTTACTACACACAAAAATTAAATTATATAGTCAGTCGCTCAAACTTGATGAATAAGTAGCCGTAAAAATGTGAAGTCCAACAAGACGATGATAACAGACGCAAAGAAATGAAAAGGAAACCTGAAGCCGGACGTCAGTATAAAAATCAATCTAATTTCATTAAAGTCAGTCAACATAAAAAAAAAACGTTCAATCTATGGGGGAAACTGGCCAAGACAATGGGGTACCAACGGCATCAGAACCTGTAACAGCCCCATCCCTGTCGGTGGAAATTTAATTTTGAATACGCCTAAAAGCGAACAGCAAGCATACGGAATAAAAATTGCCTTGATTTTTTATGTAAGGCAGCTTATTAAAAAGCGAAAGGAAACGTTTTTTTTTTCCATTGGGTAAAGAAGACAAAGGGAGTGGTATAAAGAAAAAGGAGGAGAGTAAAAGAATTCAGCGCAGCTTAGAAATTAACAAGTAAAATAAAAACATTTTAAGACCATATCACAAATTTTAGGAATATTAATGTTAAAAATCATAGTTCTTAATGAAAAAATACAAATTTTAAATTATTCGGAAACTATAAATATGTACTATTTCATTTCAAATGATGGCCTTCTGGTTAGAGAAAACGCTTCAGTAGTGTGAAGAATCAAATCCCAATCGTAACAAATTAAAATAACATTTTTAAAATTACCAAGACACAAAATAAAATCTATAAAAATAAAAATTAAGAAAAAGTTTAATTATAAATTTACAAAATCATTTTATGTTTTGATTTTAATTTCACGAACATTTATTTTTAAAATAAGAACTTGGTCTTATTTGGACCAAGATGAGTTTTCTAAATTTTAGGAATTTTATGTTCGTGACGCATTTTTTATTCTAATTCTTAGCTTTGAGACCAAAATCTTGATTTTAGAACATTTTTTTATCAGTGTAGATAAGTCCAAAGTGTATTATTACAAATCAAATTTTATATCAGCAACAGCTTCATATCTTTAAAGTGTTTTGGCCAATTGAAATAAAATTTTTAAAATTCTTAAGGCGCATATTTTTATAAATGCATACCAAATTTTATAAGCATTATTTAAAGAATGCGATTATAATGAGCTTTTATGACAAACGACATGAATGCAGTGGATGAGCAGAGGACAATGAATGAGCAGGGCTTTATACTGGACTATACTATAAAATGCTATACTCAGCAATACTAATATCCAGCGCTTTAGGGCATTAAAAGCTTTACAGATCGAAGCTTTACCAAGTCGAAAGCTGTTCAAAGCTGAGAATTTTTGTATCAGAGATTGTATCAGTATGTCCATATGCCGTTTGAGACAGGATGGGGTGAGTGAGTGTTTTTGAAGGTGGTAAAGGGGTCACTAATTTCTCAGGCAAGACGTTCGCATAATGTAAATCTCATGTTGAAGCCCATACATAACTCACAGCAAACACATGCAATAAAACATTTCAGTTTACTTTTTTTCAGAATTTATTTATTTTTGTTTGCCCTTTTTTTGTACGCTCTTCAATGCTGCTAATGACACGCCCACGCGTCGCACACCTATAGACACACACACACACACACACACACACACACACACACACATACGGGAAGAACCATAAATTCAATTCAATTCGACCAGCAGCTGCAGTTGAGCTGAGTTTCGAGTGATTTTCTTAATGTAGTTCAAAGCCAAAGCAACTGTCAATGGAGTGGGAAAGGGTTTTCTTTTCTTTTCTTTTCCTTTCTATTTTTTTTTTTTTATCCACATTTCTTAAGTGCTCTGCTGATGCTGTGATGCTGTGTGAGTAGCGGGAAAATGGGGTGTAATGCATGGGTTGCCCTTTTCTAATGCCTGGTCTAATAAATTTTCACAATGCGAAGGCGTCGCCATTTTCAAGGCGAAGGCGTAACTGATTTTTAAATAATATTTCACAAGCAGGTGAAATGTATCATGTGTGAGTGTGTGTGTTTTGGGGGTTGCCTTTCCCTACTGTTGGTGTAATTGTCTGAAAAATTACCGTGTCTACATGACACGCGCATACGCACGCCTTGGCATTAAATCAAATTTCCAAGGTGTGTAATTGGATGGCAGAGAGTCGACAATTGCCAGACATAGACATCAAAATTTCTTCTCACCAGATACTTTTTTTTAGTTATAGTCTTCAAAACAAAGCAGGTTTTTAAGTTCATATAAAGAAAAGGTCCCTTGCAATTTAGACTAGACATTTTTCCAGATTAATCTTATAAACTAGTATTTATTTAATTTCTTTGTCGCTATAAGTTTTAATCGTCCTATTTAATATTTTGCTAGTTTCATATATCATAATTTTATTATATTTTGTTCTGTAATTTTTCAATCAACTGATTAGTTTTTATTTTGAATATCTTAATCTACAACTTTTCTAATTATTCTCATTTAATTTTATTTTAAGTTATTTCGATTTTCGTTTGTTTCGGAGAGACGGAATTCGATTTATTTTTTAAAACATTTTTCTATTTTATAATTACCAGGGACCGTAAATAATGATTATTTTTATTTTTTTAACTAAAAAAATCACACACTTCTAATGGACCTAGAAAAATATGGTTCACACCAAAATCCTTATTTTTTCTTAGGCTCTGCATTTCCGTCATGATTTTTAAATTTATGATTTTTACGTTTTTCTTCACTGATAATAATTATTTTAGAGTAATTTTATAAAACTTAGACCGTAATCATTATTTTTGATAAAAAAAAATAAAACCCACAAATAATGATTAGTAATGATTTTTACTTTTTTCTTCACTGATAATAATTATTTTTGAGTAATTTTATAAAACTTAGACCGTAATCATTATTTTTGATCAAAAAAAATAAAACTCAAAAATAATGATTATTTATGATTTTTATTTTTTTCGCTCAAAATAAAACTCAACAGTAATTTACGGCCTCTGGGTTAAATATTTTGCTAAATATTATTTATTATGCTGGGAGGTAGCTTTAGGTTCCATTTATAAGAATAAAAAATAATATTGGCAAAATATTTAACCCAGAGGCCGTAAATTACTGTTGAGTTTTATTTTGAGCGAATAAAATAAAAATCATAAATAGTCATTATTTTTTAGCTTTATTTTTTTTGATCAAAAATAATGATTACGGTCTAAGTCTTATAAAATTACTCTAAAATAATTATTATCACTAAACAAAATTGTTTAAAATTAAAATATAATCATTACTATGTAATTTTTATTATATAACTTATAATGATTACGGTCCCTGATAATTACATATATGCAAATTTTCATTGTTACTCATTTTAGTATTTCGTAAGCTTAAGTTTTATAAACTAATCCTCTCCCTATTTTTTATTTTCTGTTCCATTTTTCATTGTTTTACTTTAATTTTCTCTATTATATAGAATATTCCTTTGATTTTATGATTCAACTTTTCAATTTATATTGTCACACTTTGTTTCTATGCTAAATATTCTTTTGTTGCATTTCTCATTGTTCTTTTGTCATATTACATTCCATTCAACTTGTATTACAATGTTTTGTTGTCTACATTTTGAGTTTTCTATTTCTAAAATGTACTTTTTTAATATCTAACACCGATTGTGAATTCAAAATTCAATATTCCTTTTTCAACTGGGTGTATTGTACCAATATTAACAATTTTATATATTATATATTAATCTGAAATGTTTTGTACTACTTTTGTTTCAAATTACACCGTTTCCACTATTTCATTTGAGTATCCATCACTGCGATTTATAGTGAAATTCAATCAATATTAAATCAGAGCTTTATGTTCGAAAATGAAATAAATCACCATGCGAGTTTTAGCAATCAAATGCAAATGCAATAAAAAAGGGCATTGGGCATTTTGTTATCCAATATAATACACACATACACAGATGACAACTGACAACTGACAACTGTTGTCAGTTGTCGCCTTGTCAGTCAGTCAGTCAGTCAGTTTGTCCAATTGTCAGGTGGCATTTAACACATTTCCGTTTTCACATTTCGCATCCAAAAGCACACAATGCTGTCATATGAAATCTGGGCGTTTATTTTATGTTTGATTGAAACTCTGATTAATTTTAGCTGGCACTGTGGCAATGTCCACAGCGTTTATGGTTGCCTGCCCCACTTGCAACATGGCCAAGTGCCGCATCTCACGTTCCATTGCCCAATTCTCGACGGTTGCAAAAGTTACGCTAATGGCACAACAATACATCGTTCCATCCAGATTCATCTTTGTTTCTTTCTCCTCTTCTTCTTGTTGTTGTTACGATTGTTGTTGTTGTTGTTGTCAACACCTTGGCACAGGTGCCTCATTCGCTTGGTTTTCCTGTGTAATGAGTATCGCGCCAAGTCCACGTACTGCGCATTGGTTACACGAGTGTGTGCACAACATTTGCACCCAAGTCCCATACACGCACATACCCACACCCACACACACACACACTCATAGGTCACAGGACCGAGGACACAGGACATAGGACATAGCGCGAGTACACAGCATATAGGACACAGGAAACGTGGAATCATTGCCCGTCCTATTCAACAACGTATGTTTGAAATAATCTGTCATCTGCTCTAAGCATGCGCTACATTAACTTTTGCTGGGTACATCGATCTGTATAGAGCCTATTCCATACACTGATTAAATAGAGGTTCATAAATCCAGTTCTTGACCTCAGAACGAAAAGTTTTGGTCAAAAAATGGAACTAAAACATAAAAAAACTAAAAAAAAAAACACATATTGGTTTAAAAAACATTTCAAGAAAGACTAAGATCTTGATAAAGATTTGACCACAAAAATAAGTATAAGATTAGGTGTTCTGAGCTACTTAAAATTCATAAAAAGTATACAGAGGTGTTCTACAAATCTCTAACAGCGCCAAAGCAACCCGAAAGCAATCATTGGTGTTCCTGAACAAAAGCAACTTTTGCTTTTAAACGTCAAAAAAATTGTTGAGAGATTTAACAAAAGGTAATATTTATTAAATTAATTTAAATTTTTTTTAAATTGAATAAAAATGCATTAAATCAATTTTTAATAACTTTGCTAATGATATAAAATATTTCTGAATATAAAAATGTTGTTAAAACTGGAAGTAAGTTCATTTTAGGGACTTTGAAAATATGTTCGAAAAAACTAAACCTCTGACATTTAAGGAACACTAACATTTCGAATGGTTGTTTTCAAAAGCAGTTGTCTCCAAAAACTCTAGAGATTTCTGGAACACATCTGATAGTGCTGGTTTTAAGTTTATAATATTTTAATATTTGATTTATTTTATTTCATGGCTTCAATTTTATAAATAAATAATTATCCAAATATTCCATTAATATGCTTTTCCTCGGCAAGAGTGGGATTCGAACCCGCGCTTATTAAGCGCCACAGATTATCATTGACTTCAACTGAAAATATAACATGTTCGTAATATCCTAACAATTTTCCTAATAATTCTCAAGTTATTTTGTTTTAATTTAGGTTGATTTTGAGAAACAGTTTATTATGTTTAAGAAAATTTTTTGGGACTAAAAGAGCACATTTTAACAATCCATCCTTCCACATTAATTAATTTTATAATCCTTTTGTTTCGAGTTCTCTATGGTATATTCTTTTAATTGGTTCTTGTTCCACTTTAACTTCCTAATTACTTTATATTTTTGGCCATTTTTTTGTAATTTGTTTACTAAATTGGTAATCTTTACACTCCTTTATCTTCAATTCGTCTAAATGTATTTTTCCTAGCATATTGCAGAGCATCACATTGTGTGTGTTGGCCAAACCTTTTGCCTATTTTATGATTATCACTTCGCACGTCCTATTCTTATGGTTTATAGTTCAGTTGCGCCACTGCGGCAACGCTTTTCTCCCCTTGCTTTCGACTACCCGCCTACCCGACTTCCCGCCCACCTGCCCACTTGAACTTCAGATTCCCCTAAACGACACATCTGTTGTTGTTGTTGTTGTTGTTGTTGTTGTTGTTTTTATAACTGTTACACGGCAGTCGTTGTTTATGCGCACTGCGTGATCACATTTAGTATCAAGGTGCTGCTTTCCCTATTTTATAATTTTGTTGCTGTTGTTGTTGTTGTTGAATCTGAAGGTTAAGCATCCACCTCAATCATCAGAGTCTAAGAAATTTGTGATTGCTTTCACTCGCATACATAATGATTCCTCAGTTTTGCTGACTAGGTCATCGCTTGAAAGTCCCTATCACTATCCAGTGTATTTTCAATTTTAACACAAATACAGCTGATATCGAAAATAAAATTTTATCGAAAAGAAAACTCAATTTATGTTACTCTATAGGTCGGTATTTCAATGTCTCCTGAAATTTTATCATTGCGATATTTTCAAATTTAACATAAAATAACATTAACAAAAAATCTAAGATATAGTTATCTAACCCCTTATCCAGGTAATTCGATTTTAACATTCATCCAGATAATTTTTGTGACGTTTGCTTTTTGAAACTTATAATTTTTTTTTCCGATTCATGCTTTATACGACAAATTTTCATACCACAAGATATTTTAAATTAGGTTTTACTATTATTTAATCGGATTTGAAATCGGATATCATCGGATTTGCCATTATGTAAAAGTTTATATGCCTTATTTAAGTCATGCTAAATTTAAGTATTCTCTGTGGGTCACAAAATCTCAGCAGTGACTCGAGATACAGCCCAATGCAACCTTAGCCAACCGGAGCACATCTTGGACTTGTTAGCCGGGACAAGACTTCAGCAGCAGTGGCAGGACATTATGCTTAAAAGCTTGTAAGACGTCCTGGCCATAACAAAGTTAAAAGCAACTAAAATAGACACCTGGGACAATGAGGGAAGTAGCTACTCGACACTGGAGTGGGTGGCAGGGGGAGGGGAGGTTGCAGGTGCAACACAGCAGCGGAGGTAGATTCAGAGTTGAAGTTGGAGAGTGAATGGAGTGGTTCAGAGAGTGGATATAGCCTGGCTAAATAAGTGCAGCTCGTTGGCCAATCCAGTGCCACAAAATTTATTGACTTTGTCGTCCTCGACGTCCTTGGATGTCGTTCTACGTTGCATGTTGCACGTTGCTACGTACAGTTACGACAAAGCACAGCATGTGCATGTGCATGTGTGTGTGTGTGTGTGTGTGTGTGTGTGTGTGTGTGTGAGCAGGTAAAGCGCTTACGAGCCTGTCTTAATAATTTGGCTTCTTTGCTAAATTAAAACTAAAGTCCTGCCACATAAATCTGCCGCAGGCCTCATGATGAGCAACATCTTCAGTCCAGATATTTACACATCCTGATCTTACCGTTATTACTCTGGTTGCTATTGTTGTTGTTGTTGGTAGTTGGACCATGTATCACCTTAGCCGGGCATTTATAACTTAGCCAGAGCACTGGCGTTTATGTTGTTGTTTATGAGGACGTGTAATCACTGACCAAACGACACGGTCCATGGGCCACTTCATTGCCAACTGCCGTCCTGAGCAACTGACAGGACGACTGCATTATGCCATCTGCACTGAGCAAAAATTATGGGCACTTTGAATATTTCTTTGTATTTAACGTACTAGTTGTATAATTTAATACATTTAGCCTATATATCATCATTCTAAAATAACTATGTTTTGTCATATTTTAAGTATGACGACACTGTGAGATATTACTTGAATTTTTCGTACCAAATAGTACATAATAATATTGCCTTGAGATTAGTTGATTTTGACTTGCATTAAGAAGCATATGTTAATTTTGATGGTAAATTGATTTTATAGAATTTGGATATAGTTTAAAAACGCTTTTTGAGCTGAAAAAATTTGCGTTTTTGTCCTTTCATGGACCAAAATTATGTTTTAAGACCAATTTATCTTTGTGTTTGAAAGCCCTGGTCCTAACACGAGTTTTGATACCAATCTTGTCAGGATCGGACTAAAAATACTAAAGATATGGCATTAATTCATGCTACAAATATCAAAAAAACACGTTTTCTCAAAAAGGAATTGATTTTAGCACTATGGTTTCTTGGTGAAAACATCTTAGAATTGACCGTAGATTTCGAATATGGGATACCATTAGTCAATTTTTTTTTGGCACATACAAATCGATGTACTTTAACTAACAAACCCCTCCATAAATTTAAATTTTACATTGTTGGTGCTAATTTAAATAAATCTCAGATCCATTATTTTTTAAGATTTATTCCAGAATTTAAATTTGATTGGTACTAAAATTTATTTAAAACTGAAAATGAGGTAAATTTGATTCCAAAAAAATTTTATAATAAATAAATAATATGATTTAAAAAAGTGTTTTAATGGCAATATTCATTATAGCGAAGTTGTACTGTGAAGTTACTTAGGATGTAGTTGATTTATTTATATTTTTAAAGTTTTTTCGAGTGCAACATTGCGAGTTTCCCTCTGTTCCATATGCTATAAAGTCTGTCCTGAATGTCCCTGGTGTCCTGTGTATCCTGGGTGTCCTGTGTGTCCTGGCTATTCCGTCTGGTCAGTCAACGTCAACGACGTTCGCTTCATTTATTGTTTCATGGCATGTGATGTGTTGTGTTGGCAATGGCAACGGCAATGGCCACGTCACCGACACTTGGGCACTTCAGCCTGGATGACTATGTTGTCCTCTACATGCATTATTGTAATTGCAATGCTCTCTCCATGATTTTGGCATCGGCTATGCAGTCATCTTGTTGCTGTTGCTGTTACTCCTGTTGCTGAAGTGTCCTCGTTGATGATCCGAGAGTGCTGATGGATGTTGATGCATCAAGTGCTTTACTGTTAAATCATGAAAGCCATGCGAAGGTGCTTCACCAAGGTGTTCCAAGCATGTGTATGATGTTGATGACGCTGACGATGACGATGAGGATTGAAAACACTCCCTTTGAGTATCCGGTTCTCTCTTCCTCTCTTCTTTTCATATATCACAGTCAGATGTTGTTGTCAAGTATCCTTTACAATTGAATCTATTCTCAAATCCAGCTATATGAACTAGTTCCACATCGAACCAATTTAGATGGTTTTTGAACTTTCGAGTAACTGAATAGACGGTATTAAAAAAAAAGACCATACAAAAGTATTTTACTTCAAACCAAATTATAATATTTGGCAACAGTTTACAAAACAAGAGTATGATGGAATGTGGTTATATGTTATCTAAGTGAAAATCATACGAATCTCTTGATGGTGTTTAAAGGATTTTTATAAGTTCATAGAGATTTTAATATGTATTATAAACAAAGCTAAAATTTCGTACGTGCTGAGAATATATTAAGTTCAACCAATTAAAGTTGCATATTTTCAATAAAATTATGATATTTATTAAATTTATTTAAAATGATCATTTTTACTATGAATGTCAGGGTAACTGCCGTTTCTCGTCGGGTTAATTAACTTGATCTTTTATATAATATTTTTAAATATTGTAGTAACCTGACATAGTACAAATAATATCAGGAACAATATATTTTTCAACAGATTTATTTGAGGAACATTAAAAGAGTATCTATAACAATTGGTATTTTAATAAGAATGACCAACAGTTTATTACAGTATTCAAAAGCTTTTATCTATTATATAATACTAATATATTTCATATTTATTTCCAGAATTATCACTAGACTCTCTTCGCTATGATAACGGCTGTCGCCAGAGTTGATCTCCCAGTAATCTCCAGACTCAAGACAATTAAATTGTTTGGAATGAATCAAATGTACTATATGTATGTAATCAAAGGCTTGACACTTGTTGGTGACCGGAAAGGGGAAGGGGGCTTCTACTGCCCCCAAGTGGACAGTTGGCCGGAAGGCAGGACATGCACACCTGCACAGACAGACAGACAGACGGACAGACGGACAGACAGACAGACAGACAGACAGACAGACAGACAGACAGACAGACGGAGAAATGCCGACAAAAGGACATACGAGTACACATATATATAGTATGTACATACATACATACATATCTAGTACATGTGAATGGGCGCATTCCTCTCAATTTTTGTGAATTGAAATTTTTGAAATTTCCCGTCAGTCTGCAACCGGCCAGACACATTGGAATGCCGTTAATTGTTGTTGTCGTGCCAGGCAGACGACATTGCCAGAAGTTTGAAGAGGGAAGGGTGCAAGGAGGGGTGCTGACCACCCCCTCTCCCACCAATTCCCAGAGCTTAATTTGTTTGCAGAGTTTAGAAATTGAATACGTGTAGTTTAGATCTTGATTCCATTTTCAGTCTTAAGTCCAATACAATTAAACCCAAACTTTCTTATATTACAAAATATCTAAAATTGATCAAATAATTCGTATTTTAAATTGCCACAGAATGCTGGAGGAGTGATGGTATCTAAAATTCAAAATAAACTTGATCAGTCTGCACATTTAAGGAGTCTACATACTAAATTTGGTGCTTCTAGCTCTTACCATCTCTGAGATCTTTGTTCCTTTGTACTGTATAATCCCTCATTCGCGATCTTTCAAAATTGATAAACACTCATATCAACTTAAGTGGCATCTGCTAGTCGCTCATTCCCAACATAGTTGATTTTTAAATTTGGTCACTTTTTCATTTTTTTGCATACAAAACTTAACCGCTAACTGTTTTTCAGTTTATGTTTTGTAACTTCTTTTCCCGAAGGCGGACGAACTTCAAACCATTTTTAAAATTCTTACCACAATTTTATTGAATTTCGAATTTTAAATTCTCTTTCAATTGTTAATTAATTAACTTTTTAAGGCAATTTGAAAATTTGAAAAACTAATTTTAAATCTAACAGTTTTTATTAACAGTTTGTATTTATTTGTGTTCTGTTACTCTGTAGCTGCTCCAGCTGTTGTTTAACAGCGCACTGTTAATACAAACAACTGTTGAGCAAACGTGAGAGCGACGGCGCTCACGCTCTCTCGCTCTCTCACACGATTTGTGTTGTGCAAAAAAAAAATATATATAAAAAAAAAAGCAGAAAAATGTTGTACAACGACAACAAAAGCATAGAACGCAACTTACAACAACAAGAGCAGGCGCGCGTGACAGCTGCGACGTCGACAGAGCTGACGCTGACGCTGGCGCTGCTATTTCGTCGTGTTGTGTACTCTCTTTCTTATTGGGAAAGAGCAGTTTTTCACCAGCCGTCAAGTTGTGTCCGTGTCGCGGTCGCGTCGTTCAGTGTTTGTTGTTGTCAACGCTTTGACTATTTGTTATTAATTAATAATTGTTATTAATGCAGCAGATATAACGGCTTTTTGTTAGTTTTATCCATGTTGTGTATGTGTGTGTGTGTGCTTTATTTTTGTTTTGTTCTTGTGGTGACTTGTGAAATTTAAACGCAATCCAGCAACAACAAGTGCAAGGCGAGGGCGCAGCAGCAGCATCAAAAACAACAACAACAGCAACAGTAGCAGCAGTTACAACAACAACAACAACAACAAAAACAACAAGTACAATTACATTGACAGCTGTTTGCCAGTTGACAAAATCGAAAATTTATGTAAAAGCAGTCAACAAATTTACAGCAATGCGCTTATTGTGAAAATACTCTACGTTTGTTTTTTTTGTTTTTTTTTTTGCGAATGAAGAGGAAAGTAGAGAGAGAGACACCTCCCGACAAAAACAAAAACACAACAACAACAACAATAACAATAACGGTAGTAAAGGAAGGCAGCAAAAAAAGTGTTTTCAATCCATTTTTGTTTTTGCTTTTTGTTTTTCGCTATTGTTGTTGTTTGCCTGCGCAGTTTGGCGCTCTCACGTGTTTGCGCCGACTGCGACGTCAGCCGCAAAGCGACGCGACGCGTCGACGTTTGATAAATGCAAAGAAATTCCCATGCGGCCGTTTAGTACATTTTCTACAGCTTATTTTGTTTGTGCCGCCTACTGTTACATTTGTTACATTACTGCTGCTGCTGCTGCTGATTCTGCTGCTGTTACTGTTACTGTTACAGCAATTTCCACTGCTGTTTAGTATACTTAGTTCAAGTGCTCCTGCAGCTACTGTTGATGCGGTCATGTAGCTGCTTCACCATTTACTTGGACTCTGCCACTGTCTCTGTCTCTGCCTCTGTGGACGTCGACGTCGTCGTCACTTGCTGTGATAAACGCAGCAGCTCTGTTATATTGGACACTGCAAAGAGAGAGGTGAGTAATTCTTTGGTTATGCTCTGCTGATATCTGATAAAGATTCTCGATCGCTTTGATGCAACGGGAAGGGGGGAATTGCAGAAATGTAACGAAATGCTTACACTGAACATAAAGTATGATTAACACTGCTGGAAAACAGTTCAACCATGTGCACAGTGGAACAATTCATTGATTTACCGCACACTTCTATGCAAAATTTAATAATTTCTTTTTTTTTTTGTTTAAATGAATTCAACCAATTTTTTTTTTAAACTTATTTCAAAAATTTTGACAATAATAATAAAATAATGAATAAAATAAAAATGCATATAAGAAAACTATAAATTTTTTTGAAACTATATTAAAATATAAAATAATAAAGAGCCTAAAGAGACTAATCTTAAGGTTAAAACCTTGGGGTAAGTGTTAATCATTAGCAATAGCTGCAGTGGACTTCAGCTAGTCGAAAATAATATATTTAAGCTTTTTTGATCATTAAGAAGATTTCTTATGAGAATTGAATAATTTTCTAAGCATTTCAATTAACTTTTCGTTTCTGGTACGGGGATACAAACTTTCCATTTTGAAAGTCAGTTTTTAATAAAACAGGCAAATATATACAAGAAAAAAACGGAATTTACTCAAAAATTCAGTTTTTATGCTAATTTTTCACACAAAATGGTAACCCAAGTTTGTAATCTACGGTTAATTCCATTATGTTTTCACCAAGAAACCATAGTTCTAAAATGAATTCCTATTCCCCACTTTCTAGTCCTTGCATTGTACATTATGTTTTAAGAACAATTGGTCCTTTGATTTTAAGAAATTATATAAAAAATTACCTTATAATCATCTAAATTCAGTCTGATATCTCGTTTAAAAATGGGTATATCTTGGTTTTAACTGTATAAAGGTTGATTAAATTTTGGCAATGTCTAGAGCAGAGTGTTCTAAGCGTGAATTGGTATTGGGAGTTACATAGATGGATTTCATGGCCATATTTTGTAGAGTGCCTTCGAGTTGAACAGCTGCTATTTGTCGTGGGTTGCATTTTGCAATATTCTCTCAACGCTTGCCATGCAACACAGACATTTCCACACTCACCACACCCACGAGACTGTGGTGCACAGTGCACAGTGCCATCAATAAGTATGTCAACAGTATTAGCACAGGAGATGGACACTTTGGCGACAGACAGAGAGAGAGAGAGGGGAGAAAATGGACATGCTGCATTTGTCGTCGATGTCGTCGCTCATTTGGCCAAAAACCGAAAGCAACTTGCGAAATAAGAAGAAAAATATACAAAAAAAAATATCCTGTAAAACGCAAGACAAATCAAGAGAAAAGGCAAGGCAAGAAGGCGGGGCAGACATGTGGGGAATGTTGGGGTCCAACATAGCGCAATATACCAAACAATTCCATTGATTTTTCTTGTGGGAATACGAATGTAAGTGCGAGCAGTTGCAGCCAAAGGAGCAGGCCATAGAAAATAGACATAGACATAGACACAATACACACTACTCCCCACTTTCCACTCTCTACTCCCTACTCCCTACTCCCTACACTACCCTTTTCCTACCCTCCTCTGTGCACCCTTCTGTGGCTGTTTGTTCGCGTCGTTGAACTTTTTGCAACATGCTTTTGCTGGCGTCCTTCTGAGTATAGTAGCTCCAGCGAACACTCGTATTTATTTTCTTGTTTTATTTTGTACCTTTTTACCTTACATATATACTTCCTCTTTCCCATTGTCCTCCTGTTGCCCTCTCCTTGATCTTGGCTTCCAAACAGAATTTATGTTAATTTGGTGCTACATTCCTGGAACCATATCCTTTGTCTTATTTGTTTAGCAATGACTTTGTTTTGGTTTTGCTTTCCTTGCTGAAAAGCTCTATTCTATTTTGTTGTTGTATGTTTACCGTTTACCGTTAACCCCATTTCACCTCTCCCCTCTCTTCTTCACCTATAACCCTTGCTCTGACTCCTTCTAAGTTTTTCCATTGAGATATTTATGTTTGAATCAAGCGCATTTGTCGAATGCTTTGCATAACTATTTAATGGAATTTTCTGGTGTGCAAATATTTCTAGTATCATATTGACCGCACATCATATTACCAGGAAAAGTGGTGAGGAACATTGGCAATGTATACAAATCTTCCCATTTCCCCTACAAACGATTTCACTGTCCATTGTGCAATTAACCGTGATCAGATCTCGAATGCAGTGATTCTCTGGGTTCCATATTAGCGACTGAAAAATCATTCGACAGTTCCTGGTGAATTCACCTACCTCACCTTAGACTAGTTGTCATTTACATTTTACTATTTTTATACTATTCTTTTTTGCTATTCTACTTTTCAATTCTCCTCAACGCTGCTCTCCTTCTTCCTCTTTTTTTTTTGTCTCTTGGAAAAGCACTTCAACACTTTCAGAGCATTTGCCAATTGAAAATTTATTCTGTCTAATTGATTTTCGTTTTTTTTATTTGTCATTTTATTTTAGTATTCTTGCACTTTTCTCACATTTTCTTGTGATTTCATTAATTTAGGTCAAGTTGAGAGTTTGTCTACGAGGGTTAATTGAACACTTTCTTCATTTCAGCTTAAAGTTTTTCTTGATTTCAGCTCTGCTTTTTAAACAGCTTAGCAGTACTTAGAAAATGTAAGTTTATGGACAAAATCACTTTGTGAATTGAAAAACTAGTATTTTAAGTTCAGGTCCTACGTTAAATATAAACAAAATTGTAAAACTAAATATATTTATTTATTAAATATTGAATTGAACTAGCCAAAAGATTTTGATGCATTAAAGCTCAGCGAAAACTTGTTTAAAAATATTCAATAAACCTTAAATAGCTATTTAGGGTAACAACTTACACCCTAAGAACTTTTAAGATCCTTAGGTTTACCTTAATCAAGATTAATCACTGAAATCTCGTAGTCTTAAATGGGTTCTAGCAGCTGTTTGTTGTTTGTAAGTTTATTTTAACGATAATTTCTTAATTTTATGAAACTATAGCTTTTAGAAATGATGAAGAAATAAATGATAGCTCCAAATTATTCGATTGCTGATTATTTGGTCTTATGGAAACGTACTTAAAGCTGCTTTTACAAAGTTGTTCTAGACTTTAAGTGCCAGGAGGTTTTCTTTTTGTAAGTTCAGCTTATGTTCAATAAATGTTACCAAATGAACCAAAGCTCTTGTTGACTTAAAATCAGAACTTAAGATTCGAGTACATAAGCTGCTTAAATTTTGATTGCAAACACATTTGTTTTTCCCTTACGAAAGTAACAGAAGTGGAAGTAGTTGAATCTGGTAATAATGCAGCTGTGGATTGTGCAGATTGCATCCGTTAGTTGCACCATCTGATTATAGTACTTTTGCGTCATTTGTGGCATCAGCTGGCGGTGCAAAATGCAAGTCTCAAATAGCAATTCCATGAACTGTACACGCACACAACATAAACATAACTTTGCCACAAAATACACACACACACACACACACACACACATACACTCGCACGCACACACACACACACACACAGCTAGACAATTTTTATTTTCGTTTCTGGTGCAGTTTTGGTCCGAACCATCAACATATGGCCAAACAAGTCGGCCAAGAAAAACAGCAGAAAATACCCAGAGCATAAATGTAGAAAAAAAACTAGTAGGTAACGCTAGAGCCGAGAGAGCACGACTTAGAAAGATCCTGTACTTAATCTCTAAAAATCACATACCATAAGATGTTACATAAAGTTGTTTCTTGAATAATTTCTATTCAGCGGTTGTGATGAAATTTTGATTCAGGATACTTGAATTTCATACTTGGTTTATGATAATCCGGGATTACCATACTTCTGACACCTCTGGGATTAATTTTAGGCCAGAACACCGGATTTTTTTTTATCTGTATACAATGCGAATAAAATGAAAATATGACAATTTGCTTAAACGAATTTGATCGGTTAAAGATATCAGATATCTAGATGAATCAACAGACTAACTTTACTTATATTCCACTTTTGACCAACCTAATAGACCCTTTTAACTTTTGAAAATACAGGGTCTACGAATAGAAAAAAATTTTGAGGAGGAAACTTTAATAAAAACATGTCAAGAGCACTTTTCGTTGAAGTAACTGCAGCAGAGCAAAAAACTGAAGACGCCCACGCCAACGACTCCAACAACGTCTGCAATGTGCCCCTCCTTCCCCTCCAGTGCGTTACCCAAATCTATGTCGTTCTTGTTACTGTTGTTGTTGTTTTGGACTTGACCAAGTTTATTGCCTGGCTGCCATATGCAATTGCCATAGATTATTTTGGTGCTGGCAAAACGGCGACATGGCAAAGGCGTCAACGAATGTTGCAGCACAGATTTGACACCCACTGCAATCAGACCAAAAATAGCTAGCGAATGAGTTGACCCCCCTACCACCTCCTCCATCACTCCTCCTTCTCCTTCTCCTCCTCCTCCTCCTCGTGCTTGTTTCATCAGCCACTTTAACATAACCACACCTCAATTCGCGTTGCCTTTGGCTCCATTTTGGCAACGTGATGTTGCACGACTTGCCCAATTTTGGACACGAGCCGGCACTTGAAGACGCTGCTGCCACATGCGTGTGTGTGCCGCACAGTGTTGTCAAGTGTTGCAAGTGTGCCACACAAGTGGGCCAAGTGTTGCAAGTGGCGACAACAACAGCCAAAATGCAATGGAAATCTCTATGCAAATTTCAGTTGCATTTTAGTGTCAAGTGCGCGGGGTTAGATACTCTCACAGAAGGACTGAAGGTAATTGGGCTAACTAAATGCAAACGATTTGCATTTTCAGTTGGTTTTGCACAAAGACACAGACACAAACAACAAGTATAAAAGTACAACATTCCAGAAGGTCAATCAGTTGCTGCCTGAACTAGTTTAGAAAACAACATTTCTCTTTATTCAAATAATTTAGTGCTGGAACCGCTTGAGAATTCTACAATTTGAGCCTTAACTTAAATAATTTGTTGATCTTTGAGTATTTTAATTTATTTTATAAATTCATTCGTATTAAATTTAGCAAACTGTTTTTATTGATTTCCTATTAAATAAGCAAATATTGTTAAAAAGAGATAATTTTATAATAATTATAAGAGTCATTGCAGAGTAATTTAAATTCATTTACTTTAAGTTATAATTCATTTTATGATTTTTCATTCATACAAATTCATTCACTTAATATGTTAAAATTAAAATACCATTTTCAATTCAATACTGAGCGATTTTAGTTCATTTTCATTGAGTTGGTTTTCATTCTCGCAAATGGTTCATTCATAAATGAATCATGAAACTAGAAATTGTTTGTTTGGTTCGATGCTTAATAATTGTTGTATTTATTGAAATAAAAGAACGTCATTATAAGTCTTGGTATCAAATACAATTCTATTAAATTCAAGTTCATTATGGTGCTATGAATCATTTTAGATACATTATTGATTAATTTGAGAATCCTATTTCATTTTCTGATATACATTTTCATATTTACCTTTATTGTCAGTTGGAATAAGTGAATCACCTGCATTTCTATTTACTTACAATTTATTCTGTTGCGATGAATAACTCTCAAATCACAAATGCCATTTTCAATCATATTTGTGAATTAAATGAGTGTTTTATTCGTATAGATTCACTTTTATTTGCATTTGTCACCGAATAAGATATATTATCGAATATCAATGTTTATTGTTTATTATTGATTTGTCGACTCACTTTTATTTGCACTTGTCACCTTCGTTTGTTGCCTGAATAGTTGAATGGGTGATTTCGATTCATTTCGTTTCAGTTGCCATTCATTCAATCGGTTCATGCATCGCCATTCAAATCGCCATTCACCTAAACGAAGTGGTTTGTTAACTGCCCAATGACTCCTTGGAGCGTATAACTGCGATTGCCTCAACCAGCTGCCTCTCTAACTACCTTCCAACCTCCCGCTCTTTCCCTCTCTCCGCTATCCTGTAGGTCGTCTGTCGACATGGGGGCCAAAAGTCTTGTACATTTAATTAATTATTTATACAAGAAAAGGTAAACGTGCCATCGTCCTATGGCCGAAACACGCAAGAAACAAGCAAAGCTACAACCGAATGTTGCACAGAGCTGACACAAGAAGGGGCAACATTGCAAGATGGCGTAAGAGGGAGGGGGGAGGAAGGGGGTGGTCTAAAAGAAGAAATGCTCCGTAACTGTAACCGTAACCGTGGCAAACATTTTACGGATACATCGTCGACGTCGTTTTTTGCATAATTGATTAAATGACTGGCTATATAACGAGCAACGGCGTTCAAATTGTTTGCTACACTAGCTAGCTAGCTTGCCACATGCCGCATGCCCCACACACACATACACACACATACACACACACACACACACACACACATACACATATATAGCCTTTGCAGCAGCCCTAAAATGAGAATTTACGATGCAGAAAAATCAAGCATGGAACCTACGTCAGACCTTTTTATACCTGTGTGTGTGTGTGGTATGTGTGTGTGTGGTATGTGTGTGTATGTGCGCTTGTCTGTTGTAAGTTGCATGTTAGTTATGTCGTCTGGCAAGTGTTGTGATTATTGGCTAAATGAAAAATGCAAAGAACGGCAAAATGGCAATTGGCAAATTCATGTCTGCTTTTTGCCATTTGCCAATTCACAACAAACAGGGCTTCAATAAGGGATGTCCCTTCAACTTTGTCCTTGACATTGAGGCCAAATTAGATAGGATCACACACACATATGTACATACACACACACACACACACACACATGCATCATATTGTCTAACTGAGTTCTGCGTATCCAAAAAAAATTTATTGCATACTTAAGAGCGTGTTTCATTAGGGTTGCCTCTAGGGTTGCCCTATTGCATTATGTATTGCATCTAGTTATTGCTCAATTATTTTAACATTTCAGAGCGCTTATATTCATATATTGATCTATATACATTTTATTTTACATAAAATTTTAAGTAAACTTTTTTCAGCGTAAATTTCTTTTTTTGTTTTCCTTGGGTAAAGTTTAAAGACTTAAAATTATAATAATCGTATCATTCAACTATGTTCTTGAGAAATCTAATATCAGTTTGAGAATATGTTATAGTAAATTAAAGTAAATTTTATAGTTAACTTTTGAATATAATTGAAGAAAATTTTGATGTTTAGTTTTAATTAATGTATCTTTAATTCTTGAAGTTTTACTTCAACTAAAAGCAGCATGAGAAAATAAATACTAAGATAATGTAGATATAGTGTACTACTATTATACTATATGTTTGAGAATTGAGCTTTACTTTGGACTGATTCTTGCTTTCCATTTAGCTTGGATCTTTAGATGTCTTATTTTTTTGAATTAAAGTTAAGAACTGGTCTGCTTTCTTGTTTTGAATATTATTTAAAAATTGCATTTAATTTTATTTTATTTGTTAAGATTTGTTTGTGTTGGCCATGTTTGTAGCTTGAACTTTGAACTTTTGGCTTGCATTGGGGCAAGTTCTTGTGGCTCCACTTTGCCTATGCGGGTCCAAAACGAACAAACAAACACACACACACACACACACACGCACATTTACTGCGACGGTGTGTTGTTGTTGAATGGCAAAAACCGAGCACTCTGATGACGTTCCCCCTTCTCCACCACACACTCCCTCACATACTTAAAGCTATGTATATGCTAATGGCCATATATGTGTGCATATGTGTGTGTAATGTGTGAGTTGGTGTGTCAAGTGTATATCCTTTTGGCAAAGCGAGTGCATTTTCTTGTCAACGCTGACATTTCCTGCACTTCGGCCTTGTTTTTCTTTTCTTTTTTTATTACTTATCTTTCTTCTTTTTTTCTTTTTTTTTTTGGCTCAGCCCCTTTTTGGCCCATAAGCAATGTCTTGTCTACTACTTTCTCTTCATACCCTTTAACATCTTCTTCATCTATGTACTTCTGACTCTACTGCTTTTGTTTTGGTGTTGTCATTTCTCGTTTAATGAGCATTTCCATTTTGCATTTTCATGTTTTCCCGTCTTTAGAGTCTTGACAAAAACAAGAAATTATGATTGCTCCACATTTTTTTTCGTTATTCACAGTTGTTGATTATGAATACACTTGAAAAGATACCACTTTGAGTCATTTAATGCTTTGGATATTTTAGATATACATAGATGAAAAAATTATTCTGTATTTTAAGTTAAGTTAAGACTGAAGGAACAGTTTCAATACTTAGAATCCTACGAAACAATATTTTAACAATGGTTGACCTAATTTTTTCAGTCTGAAAATTATAAATATAATTTATTTATTTAAAAAAAGTTGAGCCTGCCATTTAGAAAATAATTACAAAATTTTTAAAAATTAATTGTACAATAAGAATTTCACATCGCCCAAGTACTATATAAAAATTAAATGGGAATTTCAGTTATTTATTTATTAAACGAAACTATATTTATGTAGCGATACTATATTGTATTCCAAATGTTAATTATAAACAATTTTATCAGCAACTCCAATAAATATCAATTACATTTTTTTGGTAGTGAATATCAAATTTCCTGCTACGAAGTGCAAGTTCAGCACGCGTCTTATTTCGAGTGCCAATCGGACTTATTTTAAGGTCAGGGTCGATGTCATCGTCATCACCATACAAGCTGTATATTTAAGCCCATTTTACCCTCTTGACTTGGCCAACTTGGTGCTTACCCACTTGGCTGCCAATTAAGATTCAAAAAAAAAAAAACAAAAGGGAAACATTCTTTCAGTGGCGCCATCGCCCATTTTTTATTTTGTTTAATCGATGGCGTCAATTGCACTCAACTTGAGCCTCAAGACTTTGGATTTTTTTTATAGCCCCCCATCACAATACGTATTTAACTATAAATGAGTATATGTATAGAATGTGTTGCTGTTGGGTGGCAACAATATTATAAACAATACGATAAACATTTGAACTGACGACCAAAAAAAATGCTGATAAATCACTTTTGCTTATCTCGAAATAATCCTAATAGCGGGTATTTTGGTCTGACGAGAGTTGAAATTCTTAAAGAATTTTGGTATTTTGATTTATTTTTTAAGTTTAATGTTAATAAAGTGAACTCAAGCACATTTTATGCTGGTGTACATAATTTATTAATAGTCTTACATTTTTTAAATATGTGTAATAATTTTTTTCTTTGTTATTTTTACTTGTTTAAAAATGATATACAAGTATTTGAATTTATATTATGTTTAAACAAAAAAAAAGAAACTAACTTTTAGGAAAATGGTTGAGCATTTTTTTGAAAACTTTGAATGTTATTATTAAAATTCTGGGGTAATTTGGCAGATATTTTACTATATTACAGGCATATATAATATTTTATTTCTTGAATTGATTTTTGGGTAAAATTTACCTTAAATACGAAATTTTTGTTGCACTTCTCGTTGTTTATTTCATGTAACATCAATATTATAATAAAATATGATTCAGTGAACATTTAAGAAAATAGGGAATAAGAAAAATTTGAATTAAATGGAATAACAACGCAGTCCACTTAACGTAAACAAACAACTCTTGGTCCGTCCTTTTGTGTTTGCGACTCTCTGACTGCCCCATTAAGGGAGCGTGCGCCTTTTGCTGCCGCACAGCAACACTACATTCTACATTCTACCTGCCCTTGGTCGGCACACGCCCATACTGTTGTTTGGCATTATGCTAAAATAAATAAAAAAGAAAAGAAATCAAAATACATATACTCGTGAAACCAACAATACATAGTTTTTTGTTTTGTTTTTGTTTTTGCTTTGCAAAGGCAGCCAGCAAGCCGCCTGCATTGCGTGCTGTGAAACAACAGTAGTCTGTTAAGTTTTAACAGCGGCGCAACAGCGCGCTTTAATGTAACTACAAAACGTATTTACGCTTAACAGCAGCAGCGCAGAGAGCAGTAGCAGCAGCAGCAGTAGCAGTAACAGAGAGAGAGAGAGATAAAGAGAGTGAGAGCTTATACTCAGCAAGTGGGGGAGCAACGCAGTCCGTTGCTTGTAATGTGCGGTTGTTGTTATTGTTGTTGCATTGTAAATGAGCATTTGACGTTGACGTTTTGACTGCTGCTGCTGCTGCTGCTGTTGTTGTTGTTGTTACTGTTGCTGCGACTGCGACTCGACTGCAACTGCAGTCAGTCAGTTGGGTGTTATTGTTGTTGTTACTGGCAGTCCATTGACTTTTTCAGTTTGTTCAGTTTCTTTTGCGGCTACTACTGTTGTTGTTGTTGTTGATGTTGTTGTTGTTGTTGTTGTTGTTACTGTTGATGGCGCTATGCGCAGTTGTCACAGTTGCTGTGACTGCTGCTGTTGTTGCTGCTGCTGTTATTGTTATTGGCATTTATTGTATAGATTTTTTCTCACTTTTACCCTGTTTACTTGTATTTTATTCATATGCATGCGTCCGTTTTGTTTATTAACGATAAAACTTCAATCTGTGAACTGAGCGAGGCTCCAAAACACACACACACACACACACACACACGCACACACACACACACACATGCATAGAAACTTACGAGAATATGCAAATGCAGACACACACACACACACACATACACACACTTTAGTTACATTGCATATCAATATGGTCTCTGTCTGACGCTGTGGGAGCTTTTTTTTTTATAAATACCCTGTACAAATTTGTTTAAAATGGATACGCTAGTAAGTGCACAAAACTATTAGCGTTTATGTTTCTTAATATACCTTAACATTAAAAATGTGATTTAGCGCCAAAATTACTATGTTAGAGTTAATAACTTGTAGATACCCTTTAAATAATTATTTTAATTGACAGACACACCCAATAGTGACTTAAACCATAAGGAGTATCTCAAAGTCAAGCATAAGTATTATCATATAAAAATATATATTTGTTTATATTGTTGTTGCATTTTAATTAAGATAACTTCACTTTATGACAGTCATACACAACACTGAACAACACAACACAACACAACACACACATGCATATTTATGTATGCATATCAGTTGTTGTCCAGAGTTCATTGTGGGCATTTTTATAAATAAATTGAAGTTAAGGAGTGGGCGTGAATTGTTTGAAAAGTCACTGAACACCAACATACATACTATAATAGGCGATTACTTGCAAGCTATTATAATACAAGCACGTAACTGTAAATATGTACTTGAACATGGTTTCTTACCAAATGGAACCCAAATGGAAACCATGTAAGGTTTCCAGTCTAATTTGATATTATATGGTAATCAAATTATACCACATATGGTTAATATAATAGGCTTTATCAACGTCAATTTGGTTGTGTGAATCGAAAAACTAGAGCTAGTTTGGTGACAAGAATTCATTTATCAAGGGAGGTTAGATTTGTTGTTATGATTGGAAATGAAATAATTAGTATTTTTATTCATCAGGGACAGTAAACAATGATTATATTATTTTTTTCTTCAATTGAAAAAATCATTCATTTCTAGTAACTGTAAAAAAAACAAGAAATATACTAAAATTTTTCTTTAAAGGTAATCTATGCAATATTACCATGATCTGAAGATTTATTGTTTTACCCATAAAATAATCATTATTTTTGAGCAAAAAAAAAAAAAATAATAAAGCTCAGGAATACTCATTATTTTTGATTCAATAAAATAAAACTCAAGAATAATGATTATATCATGAGTTTTACAAATCTCAAGTTTGACAGGTCAAACTAACACCTTGATTTTTTTTTTGATTTAATAAAATAAAACTCATGAAATAATCATTATTGTTGAGTTTTATTTTTATGAATAAAACAAAATTATTTGCAGGTGTTAATCAGTACAGGTGCATCTATGGGGGCAGGGTATATTGCTTTAGGTCAAGTTAAGCCTTAATGCAGCAGCTTATTCAGTGTCTTTCTCTATCTGTCTCTCTGTCGGTCTGTCGTTCTGTCTTTGTCTTGCAACAACTTTAATTGACTTTAATTAAATGCAAGTCGTAAAGTCAAATGTGTGGCATGGCCGCCGCACAGTCGCATTCTCGGGCTCGGGCTCTGGCTTTACAATTTAATTAAAGCGAATGCGAATCATAAATATTGTAATGCCAGAGCAGCTGTAAAAGCCAAGTCAGCAAGCGTGCAAACTTGGGCAATTGTCAAATAACGGGGCCGGGCATTGACTTTGCCTACAATTAAAGCATCCACTTCCATTTCCAACTCCAACTATAACTCCTATGCCTCAAAAAGTGGCACAGCCAGACTCGCCGGACCCATTTTTTACGAGATGAGAAATTTTGGAATTTTCGCTGACCAGACTGTAGAAAATTCCCATTCCTTGTTTTGTAAAGAATAGAGCAGAACATTTCCATACACCTCCTATATACATATATTCTTAATAATATTAAAAGTCTTAAACTTTTTCATTTTGATTTTAAGTTTTTTTTTCTAGTTTGTGAAAAACTGGTATTTTTGAATTTTTGTACTACTTACTATTTAAAGATATTTTTAAACGATATTTTTTTTAATCGAATTAAATTGAATAGATACAACTTAATAAAATATGTAGCACTTTTTTTTTTGTAACATTGGTTCAGAGTTCTCGATGAAAAGTGATGAAAATAACAATTGGTTTAGCAATTTAGAACATGATTGATTGAAATATTTTATAGTCTACATAAATACGGGCAATGCCGGTGCGTACCTTACTATATATATATAAAAACATATATGGAATGCGTTGCCAACACTTGTCACTGCTTAAATCCGCAAACTAGTTCAAGCGAAGGTCGTTTGTTGGGTTGTATTTTGGGTTTGGGTTTGAATTTAAGTTTTGGGGTTCAGCTGGGTTGCTTTTGATTTGGATTGAGAGTCTGGGCCAGCAACAACGACAACAGCAACAACGACAACATGCCTCTTAATTAGTTGCTTTTTTTCTGACACCTTGTTGTTGTTGTTGTCGTCGTCTCATTAGAGGCGAGGCTTTTGTTGCTCGTTGGAAGTTTTGAGTTTTAAGCGGGTGGCCAAGTAACCAAACAACAAAAGCAACTGCAGCAACAAAAAATATCAACCGGTTTCTTTAGTTTTTGTTGTTGTTGCAAGCCAAAACTTGAAATGACTTTTCTATAAAATCCACAAGTTAGTTGATAGAACGTTTAAGATGTGTTTAGCCAATGTTCAACTTTAAAAACCAAATCTTTACTTTAGTTTAAAGTTTAAACATAATCCCAAATATTCCTAACTATAAAATAAAATAAGCTTATAAATTCATTTTAAGCTTTGGTTAAAATTAGTTCAAAATTAAATAGCCAGGAAATCATACCGAAACAAATATCGGATCCGGCACGTGTCGGTTTTGGGTATCTGCACCGGAAATAAAATCCATTTTGAAAATTTAAAAATGTTTTTGTTTTATTCTACACTATTTATGACATAAAAAGTTGATTGAAAGTTAAAACTTGACCTTCAAAAACTGCATTTTTCGATACTCTTTGCATTAAAATTGGAGCCAAGATCCAGACGTCAAATATTTTTTTTTGCAAAATTAATTGAATGACCCAACCATGATCAAAATGATATTCCGTTTGAAAATTGGTTCATTTTTGACAAAGTTATAAGTTATCATGATTTTTTACAGATAAATGAAATGAAATGTCTCAGAATCAAGTTTACAGTGTTGTTTTATACTAAATACAATATGAGGAGTCGATTAAAAGTGAAAACTTGAGATTTAAAATTTTGACTTTTCGAAAATCCCAAGGGGGTACCCTTACCATCGTAATCGAATCTTGGCCATAATTTATTAAATTTTCTAAATGAACAAAATTTAAATGCATTATGCATTAAGATGCTAAACCATGATAAAATTGATATTTTGTTTGAAAAAATTGGTTTACTTTTGACAAAGTTATAGAAGTTTGAAGTTAGTCATATCTTTGACCTAGGAGAATTACAAGACAAAATTTTTGTCCCATATGACATGATTTAAAAAAAAAAGAATGATACTTTTCAGAATCAAATTTTAAGTGCTGTCTTAAACTAAGTACGTTATAAGGAGTCAACTAAAAGGTGATAATAACTGGAAGTAAGAACAAATAAAGCTAAATAGCATTTATTGGACTACACAACCCCTTCAATCTACAATCTCAACGAGATCTACAAATAATATATAGATTATTTTTGATCCAAGTCTTTGGTTTGTTATGAGTTTTTTTTTACTTCCTTTGTTTCCGTAACTGTTTTGACTTCCGCATCCATTCGCATTTTATTGACAGTTTCAATTTAAGCCAGTGGATTTTGATGTGGATTTTGATGGAAAACTGCAATTTTCCGAAGCTTTTCCAGCTGCACTATAGGCTACATGGACAGTTGTGTTGCATTTCGATGAGCTCAACGATTGCATTTGCCATGCATTATGCAGGGGCTATTAAAAACCATAAACGAACCACAGCACACACAGACACAAACACACACATGCATTATATACAACTATATATATATTTGTGTATGTGTGTGTGTGTGTCATGCATATATGCATATATATATATATATATTCACTTGATCCAGCGGCCAAGTTGCAGTCTTTTGGCTGTCACGTAGGTCATAGAGCTAGTCGCCTCCCTTTCACCCGCCCTCCGTTCCTCTCTATTGGCCCCACCTAGCCGTGTTTTGTCCTCAGTCCCAGAAGTGCTTACCAACTAGCATAAACAACAACAACAACAACAACAACAACTGAAATGACAATCGTTTTACAGCTAAACCACAACGCACCCGCGCTTTTAAAGTTGAGAATCTACCCTTCGCTCTCTTTCTCTAACAGCCACGCCCTCTACGCCCACTTCAACTCCCCAAGCCGCTATTTTTAAAGGAAGTGTGTGCGGTTATAGGGGGGTGGGGGAGGGGAGGTAGGGAGTGGAGGTTTCGTTGGGGGTTCCCAATTAAAATGCGCGACATCACATGTGCGCTAGCATTTATTATAAATTTTTCGTTGGAATTGACTGAAAAATAGTTGATAAAAAGCAACAACAACAAAGAAGAAAAATAAACTGAAAGAATAAAAGCGCATAAAGAACAAGATAGACTATATAGAGTGTGGGAGTGGAAGGAGGAGGAAGAACACAGACAGCGGGAGTGTTACCAACTTCGTTTGGTTTGTTGCTTCTCCCCGCATCTACACAGTAAAAAATCATTGTAAGATTCAAATTTTAATTTTCAGATATTTGTTTACAATTTTTACTTATATTGTATATTATTTTTAGTTGAAAGATTGTAAAAAATAAAAATATTTTTTTCATTTCATTTTTTAATTAATTCACTTGCAAACTAATGATTAATTTTAAGATTTACCTTACAAATGAATCGCCAGAGTTGTTCCTAATTAACTACTTTATTAATGAATTCGTCGCTTCACTAGCTTTGATAAAGTAGGGCTAGTAAAAAATTGTAACTAGCGTAGAAAATATAAATCAATTAAATTTTTTCGCTGGCATTAAGTTTTTATAGTGGGGAAACTATTAATGGAAAATAATCATAATTTTTATATGGATATGAAAACTTATAAAAAGGTAAAAAAAAGTATAGAACAATGTGGAAATTTGTTTTTTCGATAGTTTTCCCGATATTTATAGATATATGGTATAAAATTATCGTTTGAAATATGATTTACAAAAAAAGGAGTAATAAAATTAAGAGTAAATAAATTAACTAAAGCACAAATTTTTTGAGACTTGAAAAATCGATGTTGAATGAAGTTTTCAGTGCCCAATTTTTTCTCGGTATGTGTCGTATTTTTGTTCAGTGTATGATTCGTGCATGTTACAATGTTGTTAATATGACGCTTAGTAGTTGTCTCACACACACACACACACACACAAACACACAGACACATAACACACACACTCACACATATTCAACTAGACAAAATATGCATTGACAATGTTTTTCAAATTGACGACGCATTACAAGAGAGTGAGACAGAAAGTGATAGGAGGAGAGAGACAGAAAAAAATTTGACGAAGACAGAAAAAGAGTGATAGAGAGAGCCATAGATACAGAGCAGAGGAGAAAGGGAAAGAGTGTGAGAGAGATATAGAAAGGGGACGTCAGGGGAAAAACAGACAGCGAGAGGGGTATGTATTTGTGGCAGGTTTAAAGTGCTGCGGAGTTTGCCAAAGGGGAGTGGGAAAATGAGAAGTGGGGTGGGGGGATAGAGGCAAGTGTGGCATTGCGAAATTATTGGCATGCGAACGATGCTGCAACGTTTATTAAATTTTTGAAGTGCCACAGCAAGGCGAGGAGAGGTAGTGTTTGGGGATATCAATAGCTGCTCATGGTGATAAACCTAGTAAAAGGGGGCTTGGTGGCAGGGGCAGAGGGGGGCGGGGGGGGGGGTGTTCACAACCAGAGGGGGAGAAATGCGCTTGCCATGCAAGCTGCAAATTGCCATGAATGTATGTGTATGTAAAATTTTATGTTGTATTAATTTTACAACTTGCATTTTGTAACTTGCAACATGAGTATCAAATGCATGCTTCATTTATTTCTCTCTTTTTTGTTGCATGAGGCAATAGTTGGATGAGATATTGAAAAATAGTGTTTAGCTCAGAGGTTATGGGTAATTTGACAGGCTATCATTTACAATTTGCAAGCATGATTATCTGATATCAAAATTCTGTTACTCGTATTTAACAAATAATTTTATATTTACTTCATACGTAATCCTTAAATATTTTTGTTATGATATTTGCTGAACATTATAAAATTTGTCGACGACATTTTGCTTTTGGTTATAATCGTAAGTTAAGCTAGAATTAAGGAAACGGATTTGAGTCTGGATTTGTCTTGAAAACTTCAACACGCATTCAAGTACACTTGGAAGTTATTAAAGACAGCATTTTACGCAGTTTAAGGCTAAAGAAAAGTGACGCTGTATCAAACAAAACGAAACGATATTCCTAGTAGTTAATTTTATTATATTCTGAAATATTTATAAATGATTTTCCTACACTAAACTGAACGGTTCTGCTTTTAAAATAATGCATTCAATTTTATTTGAAATATGGTTATAAACTAAGAGTTTATCTAATTGTTTTTCCATTCTTTAATTTGAGAATAATAAAAATTGAAATTTAATTAAATACTTACCTTACTTGCTCATTAAAAACTTTTATTCCAGCTCTTTGGTTTTTTTTATTAATCCGAAAGTTTTTAAATTGGAATACGAGTATGGTATGTATATTCGAGACTCGGGGACATTGAATAGAGACTATTGGGAATTCAATCCCTGCCGTAGACACTCACACAAACCCACATATACATAGATGTGGAGTTGATAATACATAAATACATTGTCTAATATTTGTTGAAGCTTTGGGTAGAGCTCGGAGCAGCTTAACTGTCGTCTAGAGGGGTTTCAAATTTACTTTTGCCCTTTTGTAGCAACATGCAACATGCCGCACTTCATTGCAACTAAACAAGTCTGCTAACTATTTGAGTGAGTTTTCATGCGTCGTTGCCGCCGCCATTCTTATACTTATTTAGTTTACTTTCTTCTCATGTGAGTGTGTAATTTGTATGTGTGTGTGTGTGTGTGTGTGAGGGTGTTGTTCATTTGTGTGTGCATTAGCGAATTGTTGCTGTTGCTGCCACACAAAAACGTAAAGCTAAGCAAACCAAAGAGCAAACACAAGACAATGATGTCTGAAATAGGAACTGCACTTATCCAGCTGACTATATATGTATCTCAACATGTGTGTAACTCCATATTAAGCCGAGCCACAACCACACAGATAGATGTATCTATATACTCATCCCCGTTCTTGTAGTTACTACAAATAAGTATCTGTATCTGTAAGTTACATATTGCTAAGCGGCTTATGATTTGAAAGCTTCAAAGTGCTGTCACAGCTAATGAGTTCATTCAACTTGCTAGCAAATAATAAGTAAATAGATATGCAAAATGGTGATATCCACTATTTTCAGTGCATTGTTGTCAAATTTCATAGTAATATCATGCATATGTTTTTTGTCAATCTTTGTAGAAGATAAAGTACTCATTTAGTATAACATTTAGCCCATTGGTTCCCAAATAATATATCTTGTCAATTGCATGGTTGCCAAACTTCACTGCCTCATATCTAATTTTTTAGCCATTGTTCTTGAGTTTCAACACTCTATTTCAATTATTGTTAAATTACAAAAAAGCTTGATCATTGACTTCTTTCACAAAGCTGAATGCCTTGTTGCCAAATTTCGTAAGCCTATTTGTTTTTTGTAAACCAAGTTAAAAGTCAAATTCAAAACAGCTAAATTTAATCCCATTTTACATTGCACTGCAGCCAAATTTCACACCTCAAGTTGGTCATATGGTTCAAAAGCTCGCAATTATTTACTAAAGTGTGTGAAATTATTCTAAATTTCTTGCTGAAGGGGGCACTTTTTCGATAATACTTGCTGCTAAGAGCACTTAACTGACTCGGTACTCAATAGTATATCCCACATCTTTGACTTGAAAATTGCAATCAATGTCCATATCATTGTTGCCAATTTTCAAAACTTAATTTAGTTAACATTGTTGGGATACTTGAAAGGAGGGAATTGTTTTCACTGCCTTCTCCATGTGAGAGAGTGTTCACATTTGTTAGTTAAACAACTGGATGATTGCTGTTCAGCTGCTCTTAAGATCCTTTTGTGGACGGCGCTGTTGCCAAACTTCAATTAGAAACAATTTGCTGCGAAGTGCACTTAGGACAAGGAGAAATAGAAGCGGTGCCCTGAAGTGCACATTTTGTCAAATCCAAAACGGAATTTGAATTTCAATCAATTTAAATTTAATCAAAATTTGTAAAATGAAGTGTACAGAGACACACATAGTACGCACAGTCATTTGAGAGGCACTCGATGAGTTGAACTAAAACTCTCAACTTCAATTCCAATTTCATGGGCAGCTGACAGTTGTCGTTCTTGTCTGTCTTGTCTGTTCTGTCGCCATCGTCATCGTCATCGTCTTCGTAATCAGCACAAAATTTGAATATAATTCTCATGACTGCCCCGAGAGTTGTACTATGGCTTGGTCTTGGTTTCTCTTGGATTCTTGGGTCTTGGGTGCACCCATCGACCACAGACTTTGGTTTTTTGGCACAAATGGGTATCCTTCTTGGACTGAAGGATGCTAGAGTTCAAGCTGAAGCTGCAGGCTTTTAACCACAAAAATTTCATAGCAAAGAAAGTCGACAAATGCATTGAATGAATGTTGTATGTTGTGCGAGTACTCGTATATTGTTGTTGTTGCTATCATGGTTTAGTTTAGTTGTTGTAACCTGCTTGTACTCATACTACTCGAAAAGCCATCAGGCAGTCAGTCAGTCAGTCAGTCAGTCAGTCAAAGTTGTAGTTGTTGTTGTTGTAAATGACAGTCTGTTTTAGTTCAGACAATTTTTCGGTCGTTTCGGGGCCAAAATGGCAAACCGCACAAAAGATGAAAGACTTTGTTCGCTTTGATGATTGAAGTGAATCAGCCAGCATTGCTCTGCAAACTGTACTGGCATTTTGGTCAGTGCCACATAGGATGTCAAGTTTTAGTCAATTTCGTGGCACATTCAATTTACTGCAAAAGTTGGCCCTGCACTTTAGCCATAATTGCTGCCAAGAGGCTCAGTCTCAGTCCGATTGAAAACCCTTAACTCAATCTCATATGTATATATATGGTACTCCCAACTGGGCAGCTGTTCATTATACATTGCGCACACGTAAAGCCAATTGACGCCCCAGATTCGCGCACCTGTTGTTTTACGTCTTGCCCCGAAAAGCTTACGCACACATATATACATATATTCAAACACTAGTTGTAGTTCCCCGTTTACTGGATAACATTCGGTCATTCGCATTGATTTCGCATTGCCCCGTTTGGTTGCCACTTTGTTGTTGGGGCACGTATTCAGTTCAAGCGACTGCTGATAGCTATAAATTAGACCTGGTCTAGACTTGTATAGCTCTAATAGATCTACGTATATAATGTCATTGTAGTATCGGTTAAACATAGATACGTCTCTAATTAAAAATGTATACTTTATTTTTAATAAAATAATAGAGTTTTCAAAAAGAGAATGTTTATATAAATAGAAAGTTTTTTATACTAAAGGTTAATTTACATCCGATTGTTCTTATGGCAGCTATATAATATTGTGATTTTAATCGAATTTGGTCAGGGTGTAACAGGCAGTCCCAAATGTATATTCTGAGACTTTAGTTAAACTAACTCAAAAAACAACAAAATTATTCATTCTAAGCAATTTTCTCAAAGTGTGAACTTTGATCCGAATTTGATCCTCTTGCAATTTGAATTTCGACAAAGGCCGTCTTATTGCACGATAAAATTGTCTCAGCTATATTGTGTGAAAATTTCACCCTCCTAGGTCTTATGGTCTGGGCTGTGCAATGATCAATCAGTCAGTCAGTACAAAGAATTTTATATATATTAGATATATGTATATTTAGTATATATATTAGTATATATAGTATTATATTTGATTATCGTAATAAAATTCCTCAAAGTTTAAATCATTTCATAATGATCATAAATAATTATTAATTTTTAAAATATTAATAATATGTTAATTTGCCATATTAGTTTGCTTATGCCAATGCTAGTTTTTATAGCTATTATATTTGATATTGTCAATACTTTTTTAATGAGATTTTGAAAAAAGAAAAAGGAGGCAGAAATTCTAATATTAAATATATTTTGTTTTTTTCTTTTTGCAGCTGCTGTCGCTCGCCTAAATGTCTGACGAAGTGCCTTTGGGTCGTCTATCGCAAATTTTTGATACGCTTACCAACATACAGCAACAACAGCAACATCAGCAACAACAGCAACATCAGCAACAACAACAACATCTGCAGCAGCAGCAGTTGCAGCTGCAACAGGCTGCGTCGGCGGCGGCAGAGCAGCGTCGTCGTTCAGCTTCATCATCGCCATCGCCGTCGGCAAGTGCCTCAGCCTCCACATCGGGTCGTGCCACGCCCGCTGCAACGCTGGGTGTGGCTGCCACACAGACACTCTACTACACACACACGCACAACTACTTTCTACGGCCGCAAGATGGCGCCAGTTACCTGCACACATTTCCAGCGGCGACCGCTCAACATGCCTCACACTACTATCAGCAGCAACAACAACAGATGCAACTGCAACATCAACATCAACAATTGCAACAGCCGCCCTCATTGCCAATACATCTGCCCGGCCGTCTATCTGGTTCCGGGTCCGGCTCTGGTTCGGCATCCGGTTCCGGATCGGGCACACAATCGTTGCATGCCTCACCGTTGCTGGCGAAGCGTGCCACATCGTTCAGCGGTCAGATGCCGTTGACACGTGCCGCACAGTTGCATGAGGCGCGTCTGGTGGCTGCCTCAACTCCAAATAGTCCACGCCTAATGCCACGACGCGTGCCACGCCCACCTCCCATACCGGCGAAGCCGTCGAAGGAGCTGCAGAATTCACAGCATGCTGCAGTAGCTGATACTTCGACTCTCAATCCCGTCTTGGCCGCTTTGGATGCACCCGATGCACCCTGGCCACATTTCTCCAGCCTCACCGAGCACCTGGATGTTCATCAGTTGAACAACTATGGACAGGCACTGCCAGAAGTAAGTGCACAGCTGCGCCTGCATAATCTTAGAATCCCATTTACGATTAGTTGAATCAAAAACAACATCGGTTAATCGATGTAATTTTTGTAACTTATTGTCGTTTTTTTCCGATTGCTAAAACATTTTTCAAATACCAAATATCTCTTAGATATTAACAAAAAAATTAACCAAAAACAGTTGTAACTTATTTACATTCATTTTTTTCTTTTTTAAAACTATCTCAAAGTTATAACTCCGAATATACACCTATAAACTCAGTCAAAGAACATACTTTGCTATAAAAATATAATAAATATATAAGGTCGAATATCTGAAACATTTAAATAAAAACTACATAATCAATTAGCCATATTAAGATCATTAAAGATCACTGATCAATATTCCTATACATAGATATATTCATTTATTTAATTTATCGTTCGATCGGGTTCAGATCATTAATTGTGATTAAATTATTTTTTATTCAATTACAGATTAATTGGCAAGAGCGTTGCCTGGAACTGCAGTTGGAACTGCATCGTTCCAAAAATCAGGCAGGTCGTATACGTGATATGCTGCGTGAAAAGGTGAGTCAGTAGCTCATGTAAATATAAACTAAATAATTTAAATTCTATAAGAAAAGTTTTGACTCCCAAACTGTGAACCTGATATTGAAGACTAGCAATAAGATTCCATAAAAGCTGGATTTATTGAACCGGTTCGTTGCTGGCTTTCGCTTATAACGAGTTCATTTTTATGATCAATTCATCGATGGTGTTTATGTTGAGTTCATCAAAGAAACGAACTTAGAGTTGAACTTTATGATAGCATAAAGTGTTTTAAAAAGAGTTATAACGTAATCAAATTGTAATAAAAATGTTTATTTGTGAACCAGTTCGGTTCAGTTTATGAAGGAACCAATGGCGTTTGTTATGGTTTTCTCCCGTTTTGTTGACGCTTTGGGACTTGTTGATTAGCGTAAATGAGTTAATAAGTGAAAATGAAGATGAGAAAAAAAATACAACAAACTGACGCACAGACACATTAATTACACACACACACACACACACACACACACACAAACACACACCGAAAGAGAGAGAGACTAATGTACATCTTGTGCTTAATGATGATTTATGGGGCCCATGGTTAAAACATTTTTACGACGGCCCCTTACAATTATCAGGACCAAAAAGTATTCTACTTGCGACGTGGCAGCACCCGGAAATGCCAACTGCTCCATCCCCTGTCCCGCAGGCTTAATTCTTCTACGCTATACCGCAACTTACGGTTAATTTGTAGCGGAAATAGTGCACATGTCTGTTGACATTCTCTATGAGTCCAATATATTCACGTCTCTATGTATATGTGTAAGTCCTTTTATGATTAGGCTAATTAAGTCATTAGGCATTTGGCCAAAATATCAGCCTACCCTCAACCTCCTTTCTACTATCCCTCTCTTTCACTCTCTCTGTATCTTTCTTGTCAGTCGCGAGCTCCAAAAGCCAACGGCATTGTCATTAGGCTTATTGGTATCGCCATCTAGCGGCACTTTAATGCAAAAACTATATGAATTATTAAAATGTGACACTACTGAGAGAACCCATATGTACATACACATACATGCATGTCCCTCTGTCTCTCTCTGTGTGTGTGTGTGTGTGTTTTGATATATTTATACTCGAATGAGGATTACTTTCATCTCTCTTCACATGCTGCACATTGTATAGTCATGAGTCATGACATAAATTAATTACACTTCAATGATTTTTGCTGCATGAATAATGCATGAGTTGCGACCTCATAGCCAATTCTAGTCCTGCATATCCTGTACAGCACATTCTGATCATTCTCTATGTCTGTCGCATTGCATCATAATCATTAAACAATTTGTTTAATATGCGCCCAGAATGTATGTAAATAATAATGTGATAGCTTGGCATTTATAAGTATTTGTTTGCATTTGGTTTTGTTGTCTTTCTACTTATTATCTATTAATATACGTTAATTAATTTACAAGACCTTTGAGTTTGGCACTCCGGTGAATTGGGGGGATTTTTAAACAATTTTTGTTAGTGTAGCCTGAACATTTTTCAGTGTAATGGTTGATAAATAAGCTGAACATTTTATCAAAGCGGAAGTAAATTTAATTCTGAGTGCAGTCTTTGTGAATGTAGATAAAATATCAAACATACATACACAGAAAAAAAAGCCAATCTAAAAATCAACTATATTATCAGGATATAATTCCTAAATTTAAATAATACGTAGATAGAATGACAACAATATTAAAAAGTCGACATTAATAAAGTCAAAAAAGCCTAAAACATTTAATCTAACTGGAAAAAAATATTACAGAGCCCCAAAAATGATAATAGTGTTGAGAGAAATCGGTCTTGATTGGTTTATGAGAATCCGGGATTACCGTAGTTCTGACACCGCAGTAGATTAATGTGTGCCCGGAATAATTTTTCAGTGTACAAAGACAAAGTATCGAATTTTGAAGAAAATAAAACCTGATAATTTTTGCAGTAAGCTTACGGTCCTTTCTGAAAGCGACCGACTTACATGATTTTATTCTTCTAGCTCAAGATGGTAGATGGTAACGAATAACCTTCAATGACCTCATCAAAAGTTGCTCATTTCCAACTGCTGCACTGTTGTATTCTTTATGTTAGGTGACGATGTGAATATGTATATGTGTGTGTGTGTGTTTGTGTTTGTGTGTGTGTGGCACCTATTGCTATGCAATGCAAAGTTTTGCGAGCCATTGTTGATTTCTGCCTTACTTTTTTCGAGTGGGCTGAGCTGAATGAATGCATTCGTTTCGTTTCCTTTGTGCATTGCCGCGTGACGTTTTTAATGAAAGAAAAAATTGAATGGAAAAATGGGAAAACTGAAATTCGTTTACAGAGAAAAGCAGAAAAACATAACCTTATTTTGCTGCTGCACTCAGTTTCAATATTTAATTGGCAGGAAATATTTGTGCAAAGCAGCCGAAGATGAAAAAATTCCATATGAGTGCAGTGAAAAATATCAACAAAAATAGCAGATAAGAGAAAAGATTCGACTAGCTTGTTACCCTATAGTAAGTAGGATAAATAATTAAAAAATAAATTGATTTCGATTAAAATTTTAAGTTGGCTCATTAAGTGCATAAATACTGCATATCTCAAGGAATATAAAGTTAAATAGGGTACTACATTTATTATGGATACTTGCTATGCTTTTACTCTTTCATATTTACAAAATTATTTCCTTAATGTTCAAGCAATGTTCCTGACATTTAAATATTACCTACCTTTTCTCTTCCTTATGTTACCCTTTTTGCCCATCCTTAAGTATGCAGGGTATTGAAATACATATCAGAATGAGGCCAAGCTGCACCGAAATATATAACAACTCAATGACTAAAAGTATGCAATGAATATTTTATTTGTGTTTTATGCATTTGCAATTTTGCCATTTGCCGTTTTGCTGTTTTGCTGTTTGCTGTTTGCCTTTTTATATATTTTTGTTGCCTGTTGCCTTTTAACTTGCAACTTTTTGCTTTAGCAGCCGCTCAAGTGCAACACATTTTTGTCATCATAAATTTTAAATTAGTTGCATTAAACTTGAGACTGCTTGCTACACCCAGTACTGCCATCTCACTATACATAAAATTATTATTATTTAAAAAAAATTTGTCAGCGTTGATTCGCAGAGAAGAAAAAAGCTAAAAACTACTTTTAAGAGTTCGTCAGATGTAAATTTTACACTTTAAAGTTTAAACGAACATTTTTGTTATTCTGTGTGAGGTTTTTTCTTACAGAGCAGTCTTAAGTTAATTTAATAATCGTAAAATGTAGAGAAAATCATTATCACTATTTAAAATTCCTATTGGTGTGTTTTTCTTACTGGAGTATATCAGTTTGAGGTAGAAAGTATTTAATAATCGAACCTTTGTATCGAGAGTTCTATTTTCAGTTAAGCTTGTGTAGATATTCCTATGATATTTCTTTATTTTTGTATACAGGATCACTGTTATTTATTTATATTTTGCTCTTTCTAGTGGTCACTTTTTTTTATAATGTCAAAGTTAAAAGTGGTCTGTAGAAGGAAATACTTAACAACAGCAATCAAAAGAGGCGTTAAGCTAAAACCACAAAATCGGCTGGCTACTGAATGTTTTGGCAACAATGTGAAAGACGGGAAATTATGGCCAAGCATATTGCAACATTCTTGTACGACAATAAAATTCAAGTTTATTACAAGCAGCCAGAAAACAACCAGACCAAACCAAAACAAAACTGAACCCAAGCCAAGCCAGGACAAGCCAAAGGCAAAGAAATGTGCCGAAAAGAATACCGAATGAATAAAGTTTCATGGAGCAAGAGCACAATATTGTATCGCATATACCTATAGTGTTTACGGCTCGCGACGTTGCCAAACTTCAGTGTTAACACCTAGATGACTGAAAATGAATGAAAAATTATTTAAATTCAGTGTTTTTCAAGATTACTCATCAAATAAATTAAAAGCACTATTTCCATTCATTATTTTTATTATTTGTACATATATTTATTGATTGGTTTCCAATTTGCATTCATCATTATTTAAGAAAATCCGTTCGCCAGTCTGAATGATAGGTCGACTGTATCTTGATTTTTAATTTATTATTAAATATTTACCAGTTTAGCGTTTTTATTTTTTTAAAGCTTAAAGTTCAAATCTGAAAATTTGCCATGTTGTCAAACTTCACCGTAGTACTTGTAATTTTTTAACCTGATTTCCATTGCAGAATCGTGGTCGAACTTCTTGTAAGGACTTTGGACTTTGGAGATCTGTAAAGTAGACAACTTTATGAATTATTGTGCTTGTTAGAGTTTTTTTTTTCCAACGGCTTTCTGGTGTTAAGGCTACTTTGTAGACGTTGCCATTGTGGCAGTGGCAATGCAAGCGACACTTTGCCACTCAAGTGGCATTGGTCGTCCTTCAATTCCTGCGCACATTGTTATGAAATTTTGTTTGTCAATTGGCAATGGTTTCATCTATTCCCAGCTTTCTCTCTCTCATTCTCTCTCTCTCTCTCTGTTGGCTATAGGTTGTGCTTTATGTGACCGCCGTGGTCATAAATGGGCCTCATAAATCTGCAATGCCAACGGCCCAGTTGCTAGTGATTGCACATTGGACACAGTCAAACAGCCAAGCACCAAAAGTGGCCACATTAGTGCCATAAGCTATAAGCCATAAGCAATGCGACGTATGTCTATATCTGTGTGTGTGTGTGTGTGTTTGTGTGTGTTTATTGGTATGTGTGTGCTTGCAACGCGTTAACGCGTTGAAAGCTGCGCTTAGAGGCATTAGCATCGTCATCGTCATCAACAATTTCAATTTCCCCATTGGTCGGAAAAACTACAAAAATAGCCGAAATGATGACAAAAGTTCGCGTCCATCGTCGATTAAAACGAAATATAGCCGAAATGCCTGACATGCATTAACATGTAAATGTTACTCTTGCAATAACTAGACTTCTAAATACCCTCTAATAATTATTATAATTGGTAAAAAATCAAATATAATTATTATATTACAATTTTTATATAAAATTCAACAATAATTTTTATTTAAAATATCTATAATAAAACTTGAAAAAAAAAATAAAAATAAAATTTAAAATTGGCTACCTCGGTTCAAATGACATTTAAAATTCAAATTTTGAAATCCACTTTTATTTTCAATTTATATTATAAAACTTGATTAATAAGTATTATTTGCGGTCCCTGAATTATTTTCAAGTGGTTCTTTTTCATATCTCCGAGGGGAATCGAAATAAATATTTTACTATCGTTTTACTATCGTCTCAATAATATGTTGAATCTCTTTAAATCCAAATAAATAAATGGAATGCCATGCAGTATTTAAAGAATATAAAATTATTAAGGGATTTCGCATAACTATTATCAGACTATCGTTCAAATTCAGACTCTGATCGCGATAACGCAATAGCAGTTTATTAACTCAAATTTTTAATTCGCTCAATTTGGAAAATAACAAATATTAATTGAATACTCGAAGTGGCAATGAGCTAACGTCAAGTTCTCAATTCCATCCTTTATTTGAAGGAATCAACTTGAGGTAATTTTTATAATCTCTATTCTAAATCGAGTTGTGTATGCTCTTTGCTGACATTTCTGCGGTACAGGGTATAATGGCAATGCAAACAAAAACGATAGCCACGTTGCAACAGTTGCATCTGTTGCAGCTGTCAGGACTGTCATTTGGATCCGCTTTGTCCGTTGCAAGTAGGTAACGCATGTGTTTAACAATGCCGCATCCGACAGTGGAAGATAGGCACCCAGAAGCGTGCATTGCACTTCTCCACATCGCGCTGATTTAACACGCACACACACACACACACACACACACACACACACACACACACACAGTCACACATAAGCACACAGTTCACGTCTGACATGAAACGTTCACTTTGCATGTTCCATTATTACAGAGCAGAAGGCGTTTGCCTTTGTTTATGGGTATTATGCAATGGGAAATTGAAAATGTTGCCGTATTTCGCTGTTGAGTCGGAAATAAGTTTCCTGCGCCTTTGTGTTTGTTACTGCTTACATGCAAGCAAGGCGATAATGCAATCTGCGTTGTTATCGATAGAGCATTGACCGACTTTTTCAACATCAAGGAAATTGTTGGAAAAGATGGACAGTGATGGATAAAAAAATTGAATTTTCCAATTTTGATGCAGAATCACCAAATAATGAAACAATGACATTCCTCAAGGAAATTTGCTTAGATTGTGAAGTTTTTGAAACTTGATTGATACAATTGAATACAGGAATTAAAGCCTTAAGCGAAACTGCTAAAAACCGATTGAAATTTGTAACCGTAAGCGAAAAAAAATTTTCACTATACCGAAACCTAAAAGCCGAAACTCTTTAAACCGAAATTACCGATTAGTAAGCAGTAGTTTTAAGTGTGTCAAGTAACAGTTTAGAATTTTTATTTATCTTTGTAAACCGAAACCAAACCGGTATTTCATAACCGAAAATTCAAAAAAAAAAAAAAACGGTTACCGTTACGAAACCGATACTTAATGTGAACATAACCGAAACTAAATCCGTTATTGAAACCGATATTCGTTTTTGATTAATACCTGGAATATATATCGCATCCTTGTTATTTACTTGATTCATTAGCTTACTTGACTCGCTTAAAGCAATTGTATTTTTAGATAGATTAATATTTTATTTGTTATAAGACTATTAAACCGCTTTCAATAGAGTTTCACACTTTCTGTTGATAATGTGCCGAGATATCTAAGCTGGTGGCAAAAAGGGCTCGAATGAAAGGTCATCAAACGACACTTTCGGCCAGAATCTTTAATTAAAAATGTTGGACAGCTTCGTGTCTGGGCATAAATTGCGCATCGCTGCTGTCGTCGACGTCAACGTCAACGTCGACGTCGACGTCGACGTCGTTGTCCTTGTCGTCGATGATGGCAAAATGAACCCAAAAATTGCTCAACTATTTGAGCAATTAGATAAGGGCCGCACTTTTCATTCCAGGGCCAGAATATGCGTATAATTAATTAGTATCCCAAAATGCATTGCATACTTTTGGGCTCAACGGGTTAAGCTGCTGCTTCAACCTTCATCCTTAGCACTTTTGCCGCCTTTTCTCATCTCTCTCTACCGACTGCTTGGCATATTCTCATGTCCATTCAAGTGTGTGTTGATATGGGGTTTTTGTTTATGACAACTTTTAAATATGCACATGCAAACACACACACACACACACACACACACACAGAGAGACACTCACACACACATACACACACACAGCGAGTGGAGCAACATGTGCTGCCTAGTTTTTGGCGTCGCCTGTCTGGCAACTTGCGAGTTGGGCCAACAACATTGGCAGCAGCAACTAACTGCCAAGCGACTGTGGCCTGCAAAATTAATGGCCATCAGTCGCATAATAAATGAAGCGATGTCTTTGTTGCTCTTGGCTCTCCAAATGCCACGCCCACTAGCTTTGCCAGTGGTTTGGGGAGGCAACATTTTCTACAAGACAAAAAGTTCTAAAGTTTTCTGTCTGAAGGCCTCTTTCAAAAGTGAGAAAGAGAGAGAGAGATAGAGAGAGAGAGCACTTTGTACTGCAAAACAGATTCGCGTGTGGCCTTCGCACTTTCACCAGCAAAGGGGGGGATAGTGGTAATGGGTGTATGTGTGTGTGTCTCGTATACTCTGTAAAGAAGACAACGACAACTCATTTTGTGTATGCAACGCACACATGTTGGCCACGCTCGTTTATTCATTTGAATTATTCCCAAAAGCGCATTTAATTTTAATTATGCGTGACAATGCCTCATACAAAATGCTTTTGGGCCCCAACCAACTTCTAGCCCCTCTCATCTCATCACAGTCCTCATTCACTCATTCACTCATTGTCCTTTTTGGGCTCAGGAATTATTATACGCTCCCATTGCTGGCAAGATTAAAGACTAGTCTGTTGACATTCTCGAGTACTTTCACTGGGACTGCACTCATCCAACTAAATATGAACAGCAGGTCCTTTGTGTGCAAGCCAGTTTTTAATCTCTTTTTAATATCCGCACCCTTACCGGAGGGAGTTACTATTTTCTCAGCAAATATGTCACACAAGTGAGCGTCACTTTTGACTTTATCAAGTTTTTAGAAAAACAACAACTATAACTTATAACTATGTTTGGTTTAAGTTTAATACATACCAAATTCTATCATCTATATATATAAATCTATTATTTGAACATTGAGATTTGGCTCATTGCATTACATTTTAAATGAAATATGTTTCTAAAAAAGAAAGAAGCCACATGAAAACAAAAATAACTAGAGCAGTAAACAATACGAATATTCAGGACAGCAAAAATAGTAAAATGTATTAGTAAAATAGTACAACAAAAGCGTCAACTCGGGAAAAATAGAATGAATACAAAATGAAATTGTAGAGAAATCCTGACTAAGGGATACTCTCAGATTAGACGATAGTAAGAATTATAGAGCTAAAGATAACGAAGAAATAAATAGTATTAATATACGATTAAAGTTATATTGGCATATATTAACATATATTGTATTTAAAATATAATATCTCAATGGAGTCAAAAATAAAATCATGTCTCAACTTATTCAAGATATTTTAGAAGTATATATTTATTATTTTATACAATTTATCATATTTTGCTTGATTTTTAAGCATCGTTAAAATAACAATAAAATTATTATTGTATGTTTGAGTTTCTTAAAAGTTGTTAATTTTGTAAGCAAATATATAGATAGACTAAATAGTAAAACAAGTTATTTTTTCTATAAATCTGAAACTAATGATATAGATATGTATAAAGATACATATGTACAGATATAAAAGATTAAAATATAAATCGAGATAAGCATATACATTTTTGATTCTTATCTACGCGTTGATCCCATTTTTTTTAAGTAAAAAAGTATAAAAATCAAATAAATATTTCAAGGCAAAAATATTTGTTGCCAACCATTTTTTCTCTCTCACATTTCTTCTGTTGTCTTGTTTTGCATTTTTATTCTTTTTATCTTATTTTATTTCTGTTTTTTTTTTTTTTGCGCCAGCTTTATTCTGAGCTAAACTGAAAGTGAGTTGATTTAGGGCTGGGGAGGGTCTCTAGCCGGGAGGGTTGTGGGCGGTGTTGGTAGGGCAAATGCTTGACTTGTGGCTGCCTCTGTTGACGACAGCATTTGAATATGGGACAGCAACTGAGGCTGAAATCTCTTGAAGAAGCAACAAAAAGCGATGCTACAATGGCAATGAAAAAGTATTGATAGTATTTCTGTTAGTTCATTTTGAATAAGATAAGTTATTTTGGTATCGATCAAATTGTACAACAGGTCTGTAATTAATTAATTAATAACATTTGTAAAATGTTAAAAAGTTAAAAGAAGGAATATTCAATAGCTTGCGATAAAGTTTCGATACTTTTATCTCTATTTACAGACTCTGTTACAATATTTGTTATCAAATGTCAATAGAAGCTCTAAAAATTAAAAATATTTATATTTAAAATATTGAATACTCGTTAAAAAATATTGTGTTTAATTTAGTAAAATATTATAACTATTTTAATATTATCTCTGCTGTTTGTGATAATATGCTCCACTGTACCTTAACTTTCCGTTTGTTGTAAGCTTTTAGGCGCATGGCTTAAACAAGTTACATGCGTTGTGGGCATATTTCAAATGCCTGACCGAAAAAAAATAAAGCTAATAAATATAAAAGGGCAAAGAGACTGCGGTCGCTTTTAAGTGTTTGTGTGTGTGTGTGTTTAACAGGATGTAGGAGAAGGGAATGAGAGACAGAGAGAGGGAGAGAGAGAGAGAGAGAGAGAGAGAGAGAGAGAGAGAAGAGGAGAACAGTAGAATAGCGGTAGCTTAGTTTTGCAGCAGCTGAAAGCGGAATTCGTTGCCTACTTTTTGGTGCGGTCGTCGAGCATAAAACATGATTATGAACAGGCTAAAAGGCGGACTGACAGTCCCACTGTCTGAATGGCCAAGAGTCGTAAAACTTTTTGCCTGCAATTAAAGCCGCGAATTCCATTTGGCTCCGCACTGCAAAAACCGCACTAAAGTTGTGTGTTAATCGGCTTTTGGCTGCGTATTTAAGCCGTTTATGTTGTTACGTGTAACTGCGAAATACACACGACTCAACAACAAATACACACACACACACATAACAGCACTTGACACCAATGGCGAACCGTATGTCAGCTGCACCAGGATCGTGTGTTCTTGTGTAGAGTTGTTAACGGGATACTCAAAGTAATGCCGAAAAATTATATTAAGCGGATTGCCCCAGACGACACTCGGAGAACAAAGAAAGCGAAAGAGATAGAAATGTTGTGAAATGAGAGAGAGGGAGGTAGAAGTCCAAAGTCTCCTCAGACAGAGTCTCAAATTTATGAAAACTATGCGAAAGTAAAACCGAGCAACAAATAAAACTGAATGCCAAACACAAAACACCAATAATACTTATGACCAATGTGCACACACATGCACTCCCAACTACACACATATATTACACCTCCACACACACACACACACACACACATACACCCTCACGCTGTGGCAAGAGAGTGGGTGAAAAATGGTGACTCTTGTGTTGGTAGTTTCAATGTTTCGCTAGGCACTAGAATGTATATTTATGGCGACGGGATTAAAAAGGATATTAGCCAGTTGTCGTTTGAACAAGTGCTGGCAATAACATTAACAGATGCCACACTGTTGGCAGGCGACAAAAAATATAAGGAACGTTATCGTTAAGAAGCGTAATGGCAAATAAAATAGTTTGATAAGCTTATCAACTATCAGCGGCTCTCAAATACTTTTAAAAATTGTCGATCTTCTTAGCCTGATGACAAATTTAGTTCTTTACGATTTAAACTATTATAATTTAAACAGCATAATTGTTTAAATAACCTTTTGTTAAACAGCAGCTGTCGATTGTCAATTTATCTGAACAACTATTAATAATTGCAGAAATATGTTTATATTCCGACATCAACTGTAATCATAAGCTTAAGACATCTTTTTTAGTTTAAGTAAAATATCTAAATAGGTAGATAATGTATCCATATCCTCAGTTTTCTTACAATGCTAGGTCTCTGTAATAAACTTACACTGTTAACTAACATAAGTTGCCAGCTTCTGTTAATAGTATGTTAATGCCAGTACAGTAGATTTATTTAGCTTTTTCAGCTTAAACCAAGTAAATCAGGTCAAATAATTAATGTTTCTATGTAAATTATACATATTAATAATGACAAAATGTAAATTGACTAATTATGTAAAGAGTCAAATGCAATCTATACATAATCTATATTTAAAACAAACATCGAATATTAAACTGTAATTAATGCTTTTGATTGTGTTTAATTATTCATATGCTTAAACTGAAAGCATTGCAAATTTGATTAAAGTTGACAGACAATCAAATTGATTTGCTAAAATATTTAGTGCATGTTTTGTGAAAGCGACATGTAAATTTATGTGGTGCTCTGTTTATGACATCTGTTTGTGTGTTTGTGTGTTTGTATATAAGTGTAATTGTATTCATTTGAAGTTTTACATAAATTCATAGAGTTGGTTGCTTTCGTTGGCGTAATTGCTCAACAAGTTGGCGTCGTGTGGTGTTTGCCGTAGTACAAAAGAGAAATAAGAAAATAAAATATATATACTCGCAGTACGGGATATATAACATGCCACATAACACATACGCGCTGGGTAGCATTCAATTTAAGCAATTTTTCGCATTGTGGAAAAGGCCACCTGCCAAGCCATGTGACATGTAGCACGGCATGTGTGTGTGTGTGTTGGTGTGTTGGTGTGTGTGTGGCAACATCTAATGCCTGGCTGTTGACAGCTGCGGTGCCAGAGTTGGATTGGCAGCAGATGCGGATTTAGATTTGGAAGCACAATTAAATGACCGCTTGACATGACTTAAATTCTTCCTCCATTGTCACATCATGGCATACGCTAATTGGCCGCATTTCAGCTAGAAAAGGTCAACTGCAAAATCAATATCAATATCAATATCAATCCGCTGATAAGCTGACCAATTTCGCCGGACATATTGTCCTCATCATCCACATCCACAACTACAACCACAACCATATTCACATCATTCTCATGCTCATCCTCATCCTCATCCTCATCCTCATCCTCATCCTCATCCCCATCCTCTTCCTCAAATTGATTCGCATCCTTATGCCATTAGCATTGTCGTGCGCTACGTTTAATTTAAAATTCAAATGCAAACATGTTTTTGGCAAACAGGTCGAACTGCCAGCAAGGAAAGTCATTAAAATTCGCAGGCGGCCAAAAACAAAAGCGACCGCGTTACGTTATATTATGTTACGTCTTTAAGGCTAACTAAATTTGGCTTTAATGCAAACACACAACCACACACACGCACACACAATCAGCGCACGAAAGTATGCTACACGCATACCCTCTCATCACGGTAGTGTGTGTGTGTGTGGTGGGAGGAGAAGTTGAAATCAGCAGGCAAAACGATTCACGAAACTCGCCTCTCGCCTCGCTTCTCTGTTCACCACGCCATGGCACAAAATATATCCTTTTCTCTTAGGTCCAAAGGAAATAAAGGGAAATCACAGTTTGCCGATGCATTCCCAAAAACAGTTTGTGGGACTTTTCTCGTTATCAACATCAAAGCTGATATTTTAAGTTAAGTACAAAGAAAAACATATTTTTCGAGACTCCAGAATAAATTCAGTCCAATGCGGTGTCAGAAGTACGTTCATTCCTTATATTTTCTTATACCAAGTACACAAAACATGATGCAAGCACAATTATTTTCAGCAATATTTTGAATTTTCGGCAGCTGTAAGATTTTTTTTTAGTTAAATCATATATTTTTGCCGTGTTTGACTTTTTTAGAAATAATTCGTTGCAATTTTATCCATGTACACCTTTCTACAACGATCAGTGAGTGAGTGAGGACAAAGTGTTTTATAAAGATTGACAATAATATCCTGAATAGCTGCTTTACAAATAAATGGTAAAATTACAAATTTTATACTGGAAGTTTTTGTTTGGAAAATATAATTAGTTGCTTAATAATAATGACATATCAACTTTGGTATATAAATATATTTTTTTGTAAAAGGTCAGAAAATTCCAAATTTTTACAAAATGTATTACATCTCTACTAAAATATTTTGTGTGCTTCCTAAGCTATATTTTTATATTATATTATTTATTTTGTTTGAACTCGATCGAATTTTCCTTTTGTTTTTATAATATTATTCAGCGGTGTTCCAGATCTACAAAGCAACCGTAGCAAAATCTTATGGGATTTTGTTTGGTTTTGGGTAGTTTTACATATCTGCAACACACCTGATTATAATATTATTTTATTTTTATCAAATACTTTTATTTTTCCTTACAAATTATGCCAGTCTGTGAATATTCTCCCAGGGTATACAAGGATTCGAGCCTGTATTTCACATATTATTTTAGCCAAGTTGAAAATAGGGAAATTCGACTCACCACGATGCGATTTCGATGCTCTTTCAACACACTCGCACACATACACACACACATGCGCACAATCCACAGCTGTGCTGACTCGTGTACACACAAGCAAGTGTGTGTGTGTGTGTGTGTGTCGTTTCCTTGTTGTGTGTGCCAGTGACTCCGGCACTGACTGGAGCTGCTTGTCGGTTGTTGGTTGTCGGTTGTCGGTTGTCGGTAAATCACAACCATTGCACGGCACACGGCAATCAGTTTGTGTTTGGCTGTGTAACGCGTTGCGTGCTTGACGGCATCGCTCGGCATTAGCCCGGTTTCGAGAACGAATAAACGTGATACTTGAAACTCGTCTCGCAACTTGTCGAATTTAGACCAGAAAAAAAAAAAAAAAAAATAGAAACTTGAATATCGCGACATTATTTTGCGTGTGATGTGCATCGAGAAAGTGAAAAGCGACATTTACTCGATTTATTTATTTTTTTCCTAGTGTATTTAAATGTGTGTATTTACCGTGTGATAATAATTAAATTATATATATTTAAATAATTTCATTTTGAGTGCTAACTGAAATCAATTGTTGCTCATTCACTGCGTGCAAACTTAACTTGACTAACGTTTTGACAGGGCCAAAACAATGGCAGACAGCCTGGCGCCATTTCCGTTGCTTCACACATTTCTTATAGCCATTATATACTGTATGTGACGTGTATGGCTTGCCAGTTTGTTTGTTTTTCATTTTCATTTTCGTTTTCGTTTCTGTATTTTTTTTTTTGCTTTATTTATTTATTTTTTTGTTTTGTTGTTTTTTGCGCTTTCGTTTTGTAGCATAATTTTTGGCGCAGTGAAGCAAATTCACGAGCATTTTTGATGTATTTTCGAAAAGCAAAAGAATATGCGTGTGTGTATGCTTTTGTGCCTGGCCATAAATATTTGATGAGCAGCAAAGAAACAACAAGAACTGTTTGTGTATACAAAAAAATTTAGCATATTTTGAATTTGATATATAAAGATATAAATATTATTTTTTTGTTGTTGTCATTTTGCAAGTGCAGCGCGTAGCTTTAAACTTGCCACTTTAAGTTGCAAGTCAGGCAGCGTGTCATTAATATGCCCAACTGTCTGTGTATGTGTGTGTGTGTTGTTTGTTGTGCGTGCGTGCAGGGCAATTGCATGACGCTGCTTGTGCCTTGGTCTTGGTCTACAACGTCCTTTAGCTCCTTTAGCTCCTGCCAGCCAGACATATGTATATTATCTCTGGTGAATTATGGCCAGGCCGTATAGATTCCAAAACGGCTTGTCCTTACAAGAACAGCAACAGCAATAGCAACAACAATTGACTGTCTGTCACAAACACACACACGCACATGCTAAACATGCCCTTTTGTGTGTGTGTGTGTGTGTGTATCATCATCGTACATTGTGGCACACATTGTTAAATTGACGATACAAAACTTCAACTCACACAACATGAACTACCAGTCAAGCCTAGATTCGAGCAAACTCGACTGTAAAACTCCCTGCACTTATTCTGTAAGAAATGAAAATAAATAAAAAATTCAATTAAGTATAATATGAATAGTATTAAACAAAATCAAATGCCCAGGACCACGAGAACAATATCCACACAGACACTAGGAAAAATGTAATTTTGAAGATATCACATCACCAAAGTAACAATATAGATGTGTGTAGAATTTCATAACTATATGCTTTAAATTGCATTTGTTAAGTTTAATGTCTGCAGCTAGTTTCGTCTTTAAAATTAGTAAATGTTTATTAATACTATATTCTCTTTGGTCTAATTTAATAGATCCCTTGCAGCCTATAACTACAGGGTGTGAAAACGTAGACATATCCTGCCGCCTGCCAAACATGTCGCCTGGCACTTTGGTGTCGCCTCCGTCTGTTGCCGCAGCTGCTGTTTCGAATTACTCGACTCTTGCTCTGCTGCAACTTGAAATTAGATCTCGATAAACCACCTTCTCTTATTCCTGAACTATTTGTTTGCAGTTCTCTGTTTTTTTTTTGTTGTCTGTTTTTCATTTTAAAGCAGGCTAAACGCAGTGATAGGAAGGGGGACTGGTCCAAACACTAATTGGCACGAATGCCACAGCATTTTAGCCATGCTATCCGAATTAGCCGTTTGCCATATTCAAACTCGAAAGTGTCCAGTGTCCAGTGTCCAGTTGAACAGACAGCTGCTCTTCACTCTTGACTTCAATCCTTCGGTTATTTATTGATGCAGCAGCAAGAGGACACGGAGAAGAAGTAGAAGCGGGTCCAGTCAATGGCTAATGCTAGAAATTGAGTTATTTATGCTTCAGAATTGATTGCTCTTTGTTGTAAATTGCCATCGCGTTACGTTCAGCCAGTCAGCTCGAGTCTGGTCAAGCAAGTCAAGCGTGTGGCAGCATGGTAAACAGCAGCAACACCAGCAGCAACAACAGCAACAGCAACAACAACAACAACTAACAGCGATAACAATATAGAACGTGCTTACACACAAACACACACATATATGCATGTAAAGATATTGCGACACTTTGTGCTGCAATTTATGCTATACTTATTTTTTGCAATTTTCAACTTATTCGATTAATTTGCCAGGCAACTAATTGTGAACTACTCGTACATAATTATCTGCTTGTTAAATATTTGAAGCTAAACACAAGTAAAATTAAAAACCATAGACATGATAATTGAATTCAAAGCTACTCAAGTCCTTTACCAAAATTGCATGACAAACTCGAACTAAGATTTAAATTTGAATTATATACAAATTCATAGAGATAATCAAAACAAAAACAATTAATTTTTTTAAATGTCGAAATTCCATCTGTCAAAATGTTAAATATTTTTCAACTGCTGCTTAAATGTTGCTCACATTTCATTTTCGAATAGTATTTGATTTTAATAAATATTAAACAAATTATGTATGTAAAAATTACGCTTTTAAAATATTATTTTAATCTTTTAATACTGCAAATATTTTAATTGGGATCTGTATCCTAATTCGCAATCAATTTTTGGTGTATCAGGTGCAATTAAAATAAATATGTTTAGCCAGTGAATTTAATACATGATTCACATTCATTAACATAATTATGGTTTTTTACCCTGCAGCAATTATTTTTATGGTTAATATGATGTAGAGAAAATATTTATTTGTTTTCAATAGTACCAATAAAAGAGCGTACAGAGAGACAAAACCAAATTAACTTGACAGTGAATAGTTGTGGTTTTGGGAATGAACTCACTAATTTGTTAAAAACAAAAAATAGATCAAACTAGCTGCATATTTTCTATAAAAAAATTGAAAATTTATTTATTAAATGTCTATACTGACACAGACATTTTATAGACGGAATTTATTAGCTTTGAAATAAAAATCTGTAGTTCAACCAAAAATAAAATAAATAAGAAAAATTCCACTTATTTTTGTATTCAATTTTCATAAAGTTGTTTCATTTTATTAATAAAATATTTTAAACGAATATTCTTGATTATAGAAACTGTTTTTCTTTTTAAATCAGTCTAGGGTATTTTATTGCTGAATTATTGTTCACTCTATTTTATTTATTCTTATGCATTTTTTTTTTTCAATACCGCAGCTATTGACATTTCGTGCCTTCATTTATTTATTATGCATTCAGCTTAGCATGTTGTTGCAATCACATTGCATTTATTTATAGTATTATTTGTTGTCTGCTTTATGGCGCTTGTCATTTCGATTCGATTTTAGCCCATCAAGTGGCAAATGACAACAATCAGTTGCAGTTGCCATTGCCGTTGCAGTTGCAGCTGAAGTTGCTTTTAGCTGTTTCAGTTACTGCAGCGCATTTGCGGTTAACACCCGACCTAAAGCCACGCCCCCAGCCCCTTTGCTGCTGCCCCTTTGTGCAGACTCCCCGGAGAGCCATTAATCATGTGGGTGACGCCTAAATGTATGCAGCATGCGGCATGCAATTAAAAAGCAAACAATCGCAACTGCAACATAAATTTGCAACGCCAGACGCACAGACGACAGCAACAGAGTTGAGGGTGGGAGAGTGGGAGAGAGAGGTGGGGGCAACTGGCAACAGCAGCTGTGAAGTGTGCAACAATTCTTAATTTGCATTCTACAGTGTCGAGTGCCAAAATTGCATTGCATACTTTTGAGCGCTGAGTGTTTAATGAGCGACAAAACAACACGCAAAATCAAAACAATTCAGTACAAAAAAAAAAAAAAATGTTGCGCGTAAAGTGAAAACTCTACACAATTCAGAAAAAGAACAAAAGCTAGCAAATAAAAGAAAGAGAATATCTTGAAAGTGGCGTCTCAAATGGAGGCGGCCGGAACGACGCTGATGCTGGTGGATGCGTCGACAACGGATAAGCATCATCATCATCATCATCATCATCATCATCAGCAACAGCAACAGCAGCAGCAGCAGCAACATCAGTTGCAACATCATCAGCGACACTTGCAACGCCAGAGCGGCGATCTAAATAGTCAAATGTCGCATGATTCAAATGCCGCCACGAGCAGCACAACAGAAACAACGCCGAGTAACGATTTAAGTGTTGCCTGCTCAGCAAATCCTGCAGCTGGTTCAAGTATCGGGAATGTTGCCGAGTCGGTGACCGCTGGCACCTCGACGAGTTCCTCGGGCAACAGTTCGCCGGCGAAGGCGAGCTATCTGCATCATCATCATCTGCATCATGGCGCGCATGGTCTGCATCATCATCATCATCATCATACGCTGCAATTGCATCATACAGCGCCGCCTTCTCCACTTGCCACAGTGCGTCACCAGCAGCAGCAACAACAGCAACAGCAACAACTTTCAGCACCTTCAACTCCGCCAAATGCTTGTCTATCCGTTTGTTGCACATCGTCTGCTGCTGCTGCTGCTGCATCCTCGCATCATCATCAAGTTACCATGGGGCATGTGCCACATCTGCCGGCCCATCATTCGCTGTATCCATTAATGGCTGCCGCCCAATTGGGCTATGTGAGCTCCAGTGGACCCAGCTCGCTGGTCAATTCACCCGCGCTGGGCAGACGCAAACGCTACACCAGCACCTCGTCCAATTGCTCCAGTCAATTCAACAACAACTATGCCGGACTCGACGTGGATTCCCTGGATGATATGTTGCGTAAGGTAAGCTGCAAAAACAAATCTCTTTGCAATTAAAAGCAACGAACTAAAAGTAAAAATTCGTTTTCCCTTTGAATCAACTTTATATCCTATTGCTGTTTTTCTGATAGGCAATACAAACTGAAATTGAAATGCATTATAGGCTATTTCCACGACCATTAACATTTGCCACATTCACTCACATTTGAATGTGTCAGGTCACACGTCCAACATTAAAACATTTGACATTCACCCGAAATATATCAGCAATTCAGTTACTGTGAAAAAATTACAAATATTTATCTGAAAATAGGAACATATTCATATTTATTATGAAATTATCATTGGAGCAAAATTATTGCTTACCTGTTTATTGAAAAAAAAAAACCTTCAACTTTGTATTGGCAAAAATTTTACAAATGTTGAACCTGCAATTATGTAAAAATCTTTACGTTTTCCACCAGGACACATTTTCAACTTCTCGACATACAACCTGGCAAACTTTCATCAAAGCAATGTAAAATAATTTTAACATGCACTGTACAATTTACATACAAAAATGTAAACCAACCGAAAGCCAACTAAATTTTTTTTTTGTGTTTTTGCGTGGTTTGCTGTTGATTTTTAATTCTGAACAATATCAGATAAATTTAGATAACATACAATTGAGTGAGATATCATAGATGAGTTAGTTTTGGAATTTCAAAAGTGGCTAACAGTAGTTCACAATGAATTTTACTTCCTTAGGTATTATTTTTGAAAAAAAGCTGTTGTAAGAAAACGAAAGTACATCAGCTTATAAATATCAATTTATTCTTGTACACAATCTCAGAATGCGCATCTAATCAACATCAGAATGCAGTTGAAGACTTATACTCTGTCTGTCTGCTCGTCTCCCAGTCTGCCTGTCTGTCTGTCCGTAGTCATAAATCTTGAGCCTAGTCCGGTTGCACAGCGTGTGGCACTGCCAACTGCTGCAATTCGCAAACTTGCGCCCCCGAAAAGAAAAAAAATAAAAGAAAATATGCAACGCTTTTTACGTGTTTAACATTTTTAAGCGTCGCGTCGCACACAAAAACCGACTCATAAATAATATGCGACAAGTTTATTCTTTAATTTTTTCCTCGAGTTTATAGTACTATATATGTGGTAGAGTCTTATTTTTGTGTGGCATGCAACGGCATGCATACAATTTAAATTTGAAATGCACCCAGCGAACGGACCTAATGACTGATGGCCTGTGGCAGGGAAGCAGCAACAACAGCAAACCTGGCAACCCTACGCACGCAGCGTAACGGTTTTTGAGGTTATGTGCACACTATTTGCACTATAAACACATAGAGAAATAGAAAGGGATAGAGAGAGAGAGGGAGAGGGAGAGGGAGAGAGAAAGGCATTCTCATATTTGTTGCACGGCATCGTTAGTGCTTTTTGGCCGGTTGCATTTTATTAGCGATAATGAACTCTCCACGTTACACGTGTGCCACACATTGCGAAACGATGCGAAACTAAACGAAACGGTAAAGCGTTGCATACACTTGCGGGGCGCCACCTTTTGTTGCAGTGTCGCATTGCCGCTGCCTTTGCAAACACTGCAAAATGGGTCGATGTTGTTGGGGTATCGCTATTCCTATAGGTAATGTACGAGGGTAGGCTGACAAGTCGTTCAACTTAAATCAAAACCGACTGAGCCGGACTGAGCCGATTGAAAATTTAAAAAAAGGGGGCGTGACAGACCTCATAAAGTTTATTTCTGGCTCAGGATCATAAGCCGAGTCAATTGAGCCATGTACGTCTGTCTGTCCGTCCGTCTGTTTGAACGCGTCGACCTCAAAACCCATAAGAGCTAGAGGCTTCAAACTTGGAAAGTAGGTTCCTGGATACCGTACGCAGATCAGGTTTGTTTTTTTTTTTTTTTTTTGTATCGGACCCCTATATCATATGGCAGCCATAGGTACGATAGATCGAAATTAAGTTTTAGTATTAAAAACTTCTTGGTTTTTTGAGATATCTCGATCTCTATACATCCTGTCCAAATTTGGTTCAAATCGGACCACTATATCATATAGAGACCATAGAGGCGCTCAGTCTAAAATCAAGTTTTAGTATGAACATGTTTTTGGTTTTTCGAGATATCTTATCAAAACTAATAGAAAATGCATTTAAATTGGTTTTCTACATGCTGCCCAAATTTGGTACATATCGGTTTCCTATGTCAAATAGCTGCCATAGGAACAATTGGCCGAAAATCAACTTTTAGTACAGAGTACCTGGGCACAGGGTATTCTACTGTCGAGCCTGCTCGACGGTTGCCGTCCACTTGTTTTTTGTTATACTCATCGCAAAATGAATTATTTGAATATCATCCAAAATGATATGGTGTGACCATATTTCATCAGAAGATAAATTTCACTAACCAAAAAATAAATAATTTGGCTCAAAAATGTACGTCTTCCCACATAGACCAATAACTTAAAAGCCCACCCTCGTATATATCAATGGTGGTGCGACCGTTTCTGCCGCTGCCACTGCTGCATTGCATTTGTGGCCGCCATAATGTGCCGCAGCCCACAGCGAGGACTATGGACTACGGACTACGGACTACCGACAACCGACTGCGGATCGCGGACCGTGGACTGTTAAGTCCGGAATGCGGTTGTTCCTATTGCCATTTGCCATTTGCCATTGCAATTTGCTGGTGGCATACTTTCCGAACGAGACGCGTGCATAATGGCAATTTAAATAATGTGCCAAAATATGCAGACATTTCATTGTTTGCACACCTTTCACGTTCCACGTTCCAGCTCGATTTCCTTGGCCATACATTTCTAAGCTGTAGCCATGTCTGTGTGGCAGACACAATCAAAGTTTGGCTTCGATTTGCCGAACGTTTGTCAAAAACGCGCCCCACAAATTAGATGAACCATAAGAAATGGGCACAAAGTTTGCCGCAATAAACGAATGACGAGCTCAAAGGCAAAATGTGCAAAACAGAGACAAAAAAAAAAGTGGAAAATGTAAAAAGGCGACCCAAAAGAATCCGAACTTAAATCGAATTTGGTCGACAAGAACAACAACAATAACGAGAACAAGTCGAAAGTTGTTATCAAGTTGTGGGCCAAGTTTAAAGCATTCTCAGAATTATCAACGAACTTTGTGGCAGCGTTTCTTAAGTGCTAGCAGCGGGCAATATTTAATACTTATTGAGTTTTGATTTTACAAAATGAACAGTGTGACCAGCTGTATTTGAAGTAGAGTCTGTTCGCAGAGGTCATTGGCTTATTCAAAGCGGTCTTTTAGCAGAATCAACATTTTCAGTCAAAGCAAAGCTGCTTGACTTGGAGTTGCTATAAGAAATAATAATAATAATACTTTCAAAAATAATACTTTACGTACACGTAGTGTGACCAGCTTTGCTTTAAGAATGTAAGCTGACTTTTGACTCAATAGCAAAATATTTAATAGATATAGGTCATAAATGTAATAATATTATATTAGAATGCAGTTTTAAAACTCCTGACCTAAGCATTTATTTTTTACGATGAGTATATTCGTAAACTAAATTAATCTGTTTAACTAAAGTACAAAATTCTTTTCATAATTAAAAGTATGATTAATAAAATTATTGAAGGCAAATATAAAACAATTTCTGAATCAAGTTTTTCGGACTCAGTTTAAGATAATCCGAAACACCCAACTATGATTTTATCTATAATATATCTTTATGAGGTTCTTCAAGGTCTCAGTTACACTTACTGGTAGCATCTGTCTAATGTCCTTTTGTTTGTGCATGTTTATTGATGTTTGTCTTGGTTTGTTGGCCTTATCAATGGCATTTTTATGGCAGGCTACACAGAACCAGCAGCTGACAATTATTTAATGTGTATAACTCAACTGGAAAAACACAGGGGTAAAAAATATGCACACCTAAGCATAATTACATGTATGAATAGAGGAGGAAAGGGAGTCTGTTTACTTGCCTGAATGTCTGTTTTGCCAAAGGAGTTGGAGTAAATGGAGCAAAAGGTGGATTTTATTTTTTTAAGGGGTGAGTTGGTCGATGGAGAGGGAGAGGGGGGTGGTGGGAAGGTTGAGGAGCTAGCTATACCCATGTTGCTCGTTAGTTGCCATGAAATGCCTTCGTTCTGGGATCTGTGGCAGCCAACAAATGAGCAGTAGCCCGCATGGTCTGCAACATGTATACAATACACATATCACACAACACAACAATACAAGAATACAACACAAACATACAGACACATACATGTTCCTTCAACACCTCCATTGTGTTTTTATAAGCCACCTTTATGTAATGACAATGGGGAATCATTAAATGTCTATTTGCGCATTGTTATACCCTATAAAAAGAAACATATATCAAAGGACATAGACAACTAAGACAAATGTATGTAGCAAGCATACTAAAAAGTTTTTAATTTCATTAAAGTAATAATTAAATTATTGAGAAACTTATAGGGGGAAGCACAAGTTGATTTTATAACTCCATATATTACATGGATTTATTTCACAGAGCAGCTATAACTTTAACGACTAAGTACAGGATATTTACCAGTCGATTTTTGTTTTACATCATTGTTTGTGTGTTTGCTTTTCACTTTTTCTTTTACTCCTCACGCTTTCATATCTGTGACATATCTGTGTATATATAGCAGTAAGCTAGTGTCAGCCTACCTTCCAGTGCAAATTCATATACGAAAAATATATTCTTTTATCAGAATCTTTTTTTTTTTCTAATTGCCTTCATTTAATTGATGTATTACACTGAGCTTTTGTCACAATGTTCAAGATTTCCAAAACAAACTTTCTACCTTACTTTTATCTGTCTCTCACTTCTCTTTCTCATTGCTACTCTTCCGCTGTGTAAACTTGAAAGCTTTAAGAATGATGCTTAAAACAATTGGGAATCATTTTCATTTCGTATATCGTGTAAATCTATAAGCAAAGCTGCCCAAATATTAGAGAGGAGTGCGAGACGATAGACGAACTGATAGACGCAGCTAATTTTGAGACGCCATGCATTTATCTTGCGCCACATGTTGGCAATTCTTGCAACACACTTATACACACATCAGACACATGTGGCAACCCTTTACAGCAGATTTCCTTAAGCGCTACTTCTCTGAAATGGCTAAAATCCACAAGAAAAGTAGAGAAAACGAAAACATAAAAAATAGAAAAGAAAACACAAAGCGTCATAAAATAGCAAAACTAACGAACTTGGGCAGCCCCCAAAGTAAGAACAAAAAAACAAAAACGAAAAAAAAATACTGAAAAAAAGGGTTACCGCTTAACCGCTTCAACTCTCCACACACTGTGTCACTCCCTTTTGCTGTGTGCGTGTCCATCAAGGGATTTCCCTTCAATTAGGATTAATACTCAAGATACCAAAAACAACAAGCAACAAAATAAAAAAAAAGAAAAGAGAAGAAAAATTGGGAAAAATGCTCTTGGACGAGTGTTGTGTGCGCTTAACTAGGGTAATGCCAAACATACATATGTGAAGTCAAAAAAGAAAGAAAAAAGCAACCGAAACTTCGACCTAAACCCGAAATCACCTAACAACCCCTCGGAAATGCCGACGGACCCTATGCAATAAGCCGGAGACGAGCTCAGCCCTCAAAATGTTGCACAATTGAGGCATTATTAGTAAAGTAGTTTTACATACCCAAAGCAGAAGAGAATTTGCAAGTCTACTCGCTTGGCAGACGCCCTGTATTGAATCTATCGATAACATAATTCGTTAAGTTTTCGCTAATCCGAACCGATGCTTTTAGTATAATTTCATGAATTTTTCCTTATCAATTGTTTTAGCGTTTGTTGAAGTGTTAAAACCAATGTTAGGAATATACAAAATAAAAATAATAAATGTTTCTTAAAATAATGAATATTTGCTGGATTACTTTTTTCAGTAAAAACCTTTTCTACATTACAGGGTATTCTCAAACTGTGTTATGTCGAGCCGTGCCCGTACTGAGAGTTAACCTTTTTGGTAGCTTGACGCTGACTTTGATAAGGGCCGCCTCAGTTTCGGTTTGCTTTTTGTCCAAATTTTTTTTTATTTTTTGTTGTTGTTCGTTTTTAGGTTTAAATTGCTTAAAAGTACAATTTATCACAATTGGCAATTGGCTGCTATTGTGTGTGTGTGTGTGTGTGTGTGTGTGTGTGTGTGTGTGTGTGTGTGTGTGTGTGTGTGTGGCCTGGCAACAACTTGACCAAGTTTCGAAATAGCTTCGGCACAACAAGCCCAGTTTTTGGCCCATCTCTGACCGCAGTGTCCAAATGAGTTTTCGCATGGCAACATCGCTTGGCCTTTTCATGTACAATTGCATTGTTGTTATCATTCCTTTTCCCTCTTTTCCATCCAAACAGTCCCATCTTTTCCTTAACACACACAAACACACATACATTCGCACAATTGGCGTGTATTTTTAGAGATTGGGTCATTTAAACTTTTTTCCCAGACACTTTTGTGGTGGAAAATTTGTTGAAAACTTTTTCTTGGTTAATGCGCAAAATTTATTTAGCTCTTGGAACTGTTCGCCCTCTCCCTTTACCAATGTCTACCCAACTTTCTCCATAGCTGCAATAAAGTATCGATAATTTGCCAAAAATCAGCAATTGAATTATGAGACTTTGCTCTCTCTCGAAACAGAGAGAAAGATAGGGAGAGATGCAGTCATTTCTCTTGATTGAGCTTTATTGATACAATTGAGACAATTAATCAAAGTTATATCTATTAATATTTATCGATAACTTTCGGTTAGCTCAACGTTCATTAAAATATTATTAACAAAATGCAGTGAAGATGATTTATGAAATTTATCTGTGCTTTTATACTGATCGACTATGTGATTTATCGATAACAGTGTAAATCATATTTTTTGATCAAAATATGAATAATATTACGTTAATTTGTTAAGAACAGCAAGTATGTCAACCCCCAAAGCAGCACCCTACTTTCTAGACACCCACACATACATATATTGACACACACAAGCACACAGACATCTGTACAGGGAAAGACTTTTATCATTTGCAAAGCTGCAGTCTTCAGCATCGTCATTGTCATCATCCAAACTATTGAAATGATGAAAGACAGAAAAAAAATGATAAAAAATGGCGGCGATGAAGAAGATGGAAAAGGACAGGAAAAAGAAGCGGAGCTGAAGTTAACATTTCGCTTTCTTTAGCATACTTTTGTGCGCTGCTGCGTTCAGTTTGAATTTGAATACCCGTTACTCGTAGAGTACCAGAGTATATTGAATTCGTTGCAGGATATCTATATTTATATAAGAAGGACACTTCTCATATATCTATGTTAAAGTTTAAGTTTTTTTTTCTCAAATTTTTGCTTTAAATTGAGAAATGGGTATAAGAGTGCATCGATTTGTATAGGCCAAAAAAAAAATTGACAAATAGTAGACCAAGATCGTAATCTACGATCAATTCAAATTTTTTTTTTTTTACCACATATTTCTATAATTTGAATTAAAAATTTTTGAATTTAAAAGCGGGAACTAGGAATCGATTTTAGAACTATGTGGTAAGCAAAAAGAAGAATTGACCGTCTATTTCGAATATGCGAAAAAAAATTGATGCACCCTAATGGGTAACTTATAGTTGGAGACTTTTATTTGTGTTGATTTTTTTGCGATAAAGATTCAGCTCCGAGATGGCGAGAATCGCAGTTGTGTTGTCCTTTGCTGTGTGTTCGCCTTCCATTCGCGGATGCGAGTATTCATGCTCACGTGTAGATTTTATTAAACATATGAATTCATTATGTAAATGCGACAACGTCAACAAGGATGATGACAACGACAGTCAAAGAATATTGTATGAAAATCGCCTTTTGTTGCCGCTTTCGCATCTTTTCCTTTTCCATTTTCCATTTTCATTTCACGACCGTTCCACCGCACAGCCCTTCAAACCAATCCATGCATATTGTAAGTAGTTGGGCAACGTAGGGTTAATGGGTTATGTGCTGTGATTTTCGAAGAGCTTTACCCTCTGTCCCCTGCTACACGTACATGCCACATCCCACACACACAAGCACACAACAACTTAGTCTTTTGTTGATTTTTATGTAAAGCGCAAATTGATTTGCCATTGGGAGCAGCGGTGGCAGTGGCAATGTGGCAAGTGGCAAATGGCAGCGAGGCAAGCGGAAGCAACCATAAGAAATTATTAAAATTTTCCATGCAACCAAAAAGAGTTGCCATTGCCTTTCATATAACAATTGTTGCCCTTTGTTGCTGTTGCTTGTTGCATAATTGAATTCCATTTCTGACTCAGCCTCAAACTCAGATTCAACTGCACTGAAACCATTGAACAACTTAGTTACACTCTGACCTGATCGAATTAAAGTTCTGTGGCAAGTGAGTCTTGAGCAAATCACAGTGTTGCCCCTTGCCACAAAAGTGAGAGGCTGTCTTGGCTGTCTGTTCAATTGTCTGTCAGCTGTTGGTTTTGTTGTTCGCACACAATTAACACTTGAAATGTTAAACAGGCCTTAACAGCGGGCTTAACTTGATGCCTGACCGTGTATGTGTACGAGTACAATATGTGCTACATGCTACATGCCGCATGCCACGTTCCGGCCACCTACACATACACAAAGAATAACATGCCACTTAATTTCTTTTATTTTCATTTTGGCAGCCATGCATTGTACAGTGGTACAAAGACTTGGTAATAATGTTATTGCAAATATAAATGAATATGTGTAAAATGTAAACGTAAATGTATCAGCGACTGCTAATAATTGTTGTGGGCTTAAAAAAAATGAAGACGAAAAAATGTTTATACAAAAGTTGAATAATACAAATTATTAACGCTAAAAGTTTTTCTATTTTTTGTTTTTTTTTTTTTTACTACCATAAAAAACTTATTTAAAATTTAGAATAACATTTTTTTTTTAATTTTCATACAAATAAATTCATATAGATTTAAGATTAGTTATATGATATTGTTTTTTTCATTTTTGTAAACATTTGCCAATTTAAGTTGTTAACAACACTTTTAATAACACTGTGCAACATTTCATTGTTGCCATGGTTGTTGTTGCTGTTTTTTTTTCGTTTGTCATAAAGCGGCGTGAATGTAATCAAGGCAGCTATTATTCTTAGATTTGAAGCGCAAATGAAAACGCCGGCAAGACAGCAGCTCCCATTCTTCCCCCTCCCCCACCTCGAATAAGGTCTGTGGTTCAATACGAAACAATGGCCAGATGTGTGTGTCTGTGTGTGTGTGTGTCTGTGTGTGTGTGTTTGTGTGTGTGAATGTTGCAGCAACAAAAAGGCAAACGCGTTGTCGCATACAAAAGCCTCATTGTTTGGTTGCAAAGAAGAAGTTTGGGGCAAAATGGCGTTGGGTCGGTGGGGAGGGGGGAAGATGATAATGTAGGGTGGTTAGGGTTGATCGGGGCGAAGACAGGGGAGTGTGATAAGGGGAGGAGTAGCGCACACATGTAAGTGTTGCGGCTCATATGAGCTTAAATATGCACACTGAGTGCGTGTCTGCGTATGTGTGTGCCATTTTAACACACACACACACTCACACACACACATACGCATATACGCACATTTTTAAGTAACTGCGTGCAAAGTGGAGTTGGACACGTGTCGTGACACGAACATTCACGAACAAATAATAAATTAGCAAAGTAATGAAATAAAGAAGAAACGAGCTTAGAATTTTTCTTGTTGAAACAAAGAATTCGTAAGAAAAAAAATTTATTATAAAATGTAACTTGATTGAAATAAAAAATTCTAGTTAATAAACTATAAATATAATATATAAAACAGTTTAAAATTCTTGTTATATAAACTACAAAAAATGCATTAGAAAAATAATATATTTTTAAAATTGAACTATTGTCAATTGAATTAAAAAATTCTAACAAATATTTTTATTTAAAATATTTTTTTAATCTTTAAACTTTCTGCTAGTTTAGAATTACTGTTACATAAACTACAAAAATAATATACATACTATTTAAATTGAACTATTCTCAATTGAACTAAAGAATTCTAATTAATATTTTTCTTTAAATTATTTTTTGATGCTTTCAAATTCCAGCTAAAATAAAATTATTGATAATAATATATAAAACAGTATGCAATTAATTTAATTACTTTCTGTTGTTGCAAGCTGAACAGATTCACAACCTTTGGCAACAGAGTGTAAAGTTAAAAGACGCCTCAAGTCACACACAAAAAGCAATTGCACTGTCCACTAACACTAACAAGGCAGCCTTTGGCATGGAATACAGTTTCAATTAGTTGATAATAAAAGTGCAGGACTTTAAATCGATAATGACCCCGTCGACCCCGGGCCTTTTGTCCCTGGTCCAGTCCTTGATAGTAGTGTGTGTGTGTGTGTGTGTAAGTGGCAAAGGGAATGTGCTTGGACAATGTCTGCGCTGTGTGGTCCGCATCCGCTTCCGGTTCTGGTTGACTTTTGGCTTGGCTTCGTTTGGCTTGACTGTTCTCCTTCCTCTCTCTCTCTCTCTCCCCATCTCTGTCTCCATATGTTGCAGCTCGTCTTTTACTGGGTGCCAATGGCAAACAATTGCATTGTAATTTTTCAGCAACACATACAAGCAGTATTGTTGTTGTTGTTGCTGTTGTTGTCGACTTGGACTGCAGTTTGCTGGCATTTTTGTCTTTTGCAAACAGTCGACGTCAATGCCACAAAAGCCACTCGAAATATGCTTGCTGCAACCGTATTGGTGTGTGGTTTTCATGTGTGTGCGTGTGTGTGGGTGTGTGACAGCAAACAGAATTATTGAAGCGCGCCGTCCCAAAAAAAAAATTGCAGGCATGTGAGCACCCAACCACCAAACGAGCCACCATTCAACCCACTGTGCCGCCATCAACCCACTGTGCGGCCGTCCGCTTCACTTAGCTCAACGTCGTCATCGTTTGCAATGTTGCTGCCACAGTTTGCTGCAGCTGCAACAGCAACAGCTTCCACATTCACATTCACATCCACATTCACATCGACATCGGTTGCGGCCATTGCTGTGGCTTTTGGGTCACTGTAAAAGAATTAAATTACAGGACGTTATGGCAAAAGGACTCGTCAGGACTTTCAGTGAGGCGCGTCAGGTCGATAAATGGAATATTGAACAGTTAACTGTGAGGCGAAATTCCAAAAAGCACCACACAACAAAAGTTGACAAAGATTTCTATCCTCTTTTTTTCTGTGTGTACTGCATAAACTATTTACAGCTGATGCTGATAACGTTGAAAATTGATTTTTAATGGATCAAAGTGACAGACTCGATCAGATATTCTGTATGAAGAAATTTGATTACCTCGTATTGAGGTAAAATATTCGTATCAATCGATAGAAACGCACTAGAAAATGGATTTGAATGAAATTGTATGTAAATAAAATATACTTTAATATTAATTGATACAATAGTTAAAAGAAATAATTTACAGCTCAAATTTCAGATGCATCGACAGTTTGCTCGGTTCTTTTCAATAGTTTGACTTCTAGTGCTAGGATGCTGATAATAAAATAAAATAAAATAAAATAAAATAAAATAAAATAAAATAAGTAAAGCAATTGTCTTCAAAATCTTTACAGATTTGTTAACACCCCGAGTCGGAATGTACTTAAACCTACATCATTATATTACATACGTATTTGGTTTTAATATATTTCAAGCTGAAAATTTAATGATAAACTTGTTGTAAGTCATAAAAATGTGATAGGTGAAGCGCTGTGTAGAAAATATCATTTTATAACTCCCTTTAAACTCTCCCTATTTCTACCCCTAAACAGCTGAATGTCAGGTCGTAGTTCTGTCAATTCTGGAGCCCTTGGCTTTTTGTACTGTCAACAGCCGCAGATCGCTCTTGTTGTAGACCAATTTTTGTGCCCCAAAACTTTTGACTGTTCAAGCAGCAAATCATATTGCTTTATCTCACTCTCTCTGTCACATTGTCTCTCTTTCTTGCGCTGTCTCTTTTTAGCTGGCTCAGTCACAGCTGAAACTTTGTCAACAATGTTGAATAATTAAAATGCTCCCTCGACAACAAGTCTGTGCAAAGACTAGAGCAAGTCTTTGCCTCAGCTTCAAGTCCGACTGACTGCCTATGCTCCATGTTGCTGTTGTTGCATTGTTGTGCCAGCGACCTGACAGTTTATAGAGGGTTAGGTTAGGAGAGGAGCAGAGTATAGGGGAGGGCTTACCTGCTATGTCTTGGCGAGCCTTCTTCATGTCCTCGTCCTTTTCTTGTTCTCTTCCTCGTCGTCGTCGTTGTCGTCAACGTTGGCAGGCAAAGCTCATCAGCTATTCTCAATTGCTATTATAATATTTTTTGCTTTTCGTTGTTCGTTGTTGCCTGTCGTTGTTGGCCCTGTTGGGTTTGGTAAACACCTGATACAATGGCATGGGACATGGGGCATGCGGCATGTGGCAAAGGGTCGCCCTGTAAGAGTCAAGTTTTGCTTAATGCGCAGTCCCCATGCAGCGCTGAAGTTTGTCGAGCTAAAAATTCATCAACTTTGTTGCATAATATTTCAATAAAGGCCCAAAAGCGGTGCGAGCGAGTTGACAATCGCCTGGTGTCATCAAATTAATGCATACCTACCGTTCCCGCCTTACAATATTGCACCAGGGAGTGTTTTAGCTTTTATGCAACCAAAAAATGAATGAAAAAAAAAAAAAACAAAAAAATTAAAGTAAAGTAGGCGAGGGAGTTTCTCCCTCGGCGACATTTTCTAAGCTGCAAGACGCCGGTCAAATTAGTTGGCTTGTTAATGAAAACTTGATGTACACATTGACGTTGGCCTAATAGAATTTTCCATTAAGCGCAGCAAAGAAATCAAGGACAGGGAAGGAAAGAGAGACCAATAAAATGTCTAGCTACTTGGACCATAACGGGCACAAAAATATACAACAAATTTAAAAAAGACTGTGATTGCGTAGTAATGAATGTGTTCGATAAACTGCAGAACAAGGAAAAATAGGCATAATAAAAAAAAAAATAAAAAAAAACTTTCTGAAATTTTTTGCATATTCTAGACGAAAATTTGAGCACAAAAGCTTTCAATTTTGACCTATTTTCATAATCAGTATGGGGCATGTTTATGGTCTGGGATTATTAAACTAATTTAAACTTTTTATTAAAAAAAGACAATAGCATTTTGTGAAAATATATTGAATTGGATTGTACGCTATTTACTATATGAGTATAATAAAGGTTAAAAAAAACCCATTTTTTATTAATTAAAAAAAATGTAATAATGAAATGGAACCAAGGTTCGAACTCAAAACTTGGGTTCAGGGGGTATATAAAACCAAACCAAGATCTTGTTCTATGCCTCGAACCGCCGATCCGAACCTTTTAAAAAAGGTTTGCATTCTTGGTATTATTATATTATTCCACTATTTATTTCTTTTTAGACCCCGTACTTAAAAAAAGTACAGGGGTCTATTGGGTTTGTTTTAACGAAAATGTGCGTAACAGGCAGAAGGAGGCGTGGCAGACCCCATAAAGTATATATATTCTTGATCAGCATCAATAGCCGAGTCGATATAGCAATGTCCGTCTGTCCGTCTGTCCGTCTGTCTGTATGAACACCTAGATCTCAGAGACTATAAGAGCTAGAGCCACCAAACTTGGTATGTAGGTTCGCCTATATTGCAAGCAGATCAAGTTTGTTTCAAAATTTGGCCACGCCCCCTTTGTCGCCCACAAATCGAAAAAGAAAATTTCATATCCAAATTATAAGAACAATTTAAAAGCTAGTGACACCAAACTTAGTATGTAGGTTCCTCTACATTGAAGGCATACTAAGTCCATTTCTTTTTTGGATCGGACCACTATATCATATAGCGCCCATAGGAACAATCGGTCGAAAATCAAGTTTTGGTATGAAAAACTTTTTTGTTTTATGAGATATCTCAACCAAAATGATACAATATGCATAAGATTTAGTTTTATATATCCTGTCCTAAGTTGGTTCAAATCGGACCACTATATCATATAGATGCCATGGGACCGATCGGTCGAAAATCAAGTTTTAGTAAGAAAAACTTTTTTGTTTTATGAGATATCTCAACCAAACTGATACAATATGCATAAGATTTAGTTTTATATATCCTGTCCTAAGTTGGTTCAAATCGGACCACTATATCATATAGCGCCCATAGGAACAATCGGTCGAAAATCAAGTTTTAGTATGAAAAACTTTTTTATTTTATGAGATATCTCAACCAAACTGATACAATATGCATAAGATTTAGTTTTATATATCCTGTCCTAAGTTGGTTCAAATCGGACCACTATATCATATAGCGCCCATAGGAACAATCGGTCGAAAATCAAGTTTTAGTATGAAAAACTTTTTTATTTTATGAGATATCTCAACCAAACTGATACAATATGCATAAGATTTAGTTTTATATATCCTGTCCAAAGTTGGTTCAAATCGGACCACTATATCATATAGATGCCATGGGACCGATCGGTCGAAAATCAAGTTTTAGTAAGAAAAACTTTTTTGTTTTATGAGATATCTCAACCAAACTGATACAATATGCATAAGATTTAGTTTTATATATCCTGTCCTAAGTTGGTTCAAATCGGACCACTATATCATATAGCGCCCATAGGAACAATCGGTCGAAAATCAAGTTTTGGTATGAAAAACTTTTTTGTTTTATGAGATATCTCAATCAAAATGATACAATATGCATAAGATTTAGTTTTATATATCCTGTCCTAAGTTGGTTCAAATCGGACCACTATATCATATAGATGCCATGGGACCGATCGGTCGAAAATCAAGTTTTAGTAAGAAAAACTTTTTTATTTTATGAGATATCTCAACCAAACTGATACAATATGCATAAGATTTAGTTTTATATATCCTGTCCAAAGTTGGTTTAAATCGGACCACTATATCATATAGCTGCCATGGGACCGATCAGCCGAATATCAAGTCTTAGTATGAAAAACTTTTTTGTTTTATGAGATATCTCAACTAAACTATTACAGTATGCTTGGTTTTATATATCATGACCGATGTAAGTTCAAATCGGACAACTATATCATACAGCTGTCATTGAAAAAAGTAGTCGAAAATGTATTACAACGCTCTGCAACAGCAACATGCGGCCAAATTATTATTTTAATTTTTGTAGTCTTTTCTATTTCCATAGTAAGTACGGGGTCTCCGACAGTCGAGTATGCTCGACTGTAGCACCGCGAGCGAAGCGAGCGGGGGGTTGGCGAGCGAAGCGAGCAGGGGGCGGAGCCCCCTAGTTATTTAATCGTCTTGGTGTGCCATTTGCAAAAATGTTGTTTAAAAATGTTGATTATTAAAAATTTATAGTATTAAGAGTATCTATTCACATATTTTTATGTATTTTATCGTATTAAATGTATAAATTTATTTGTTTTTTATTTCCTAGTGTTACATGGGTATTCTTTTTAATAAATAAAATTTAAAGTTGCTTTTAAAATTGAATCGGATATTTTCTCTTGTCTGCGTCCAGCCAAGCGTGCGTATAATTTTAATCCAATTAAACTTAATTAACTTATATATATATATATATATATATATATATATATATATACAGATATGTGTGTGTATGTATGTAGTAACTGTAAACCAGTCGCACAGTTGACGGCAGCGCTGTTACCAAACAACTGAGAATCCAGCCAGAATTCAGTCAGATTCGTAATTATTACCACTTACGGCTAAATACTCTTTTTTCGAGTTGAAAGCGACCTCCATTGAAGCTGCATATGCATGTGTGGGCGTGTGTGTGTATCTTTATATCCCCAGTTTGTATCTATGTATGCTGGCCACAAAAAGTTTGCGAGCCACAAAAATTTCCGTATCATGCAACCGCAACAACAATAACAACAACAATCGCAACAACATTGAAAAGTTTTAGCCAAAAAAGCAATGGCGAGAGTTTTTCTCGGGGATAAACTTTTTGCTTTAATACTTTCGCTGTGGCTTTGCCAATTGTTGTTGCTGTTTGTTGTTGTTGTTGTTATGGCTTCCTTTTGGCCAGAAGCATTGCCTACATTTTGGGCGCATTAAATTTATGCTTCCACCTTTAGACAAGGCATAAATCTTTGTTATGCCTTTTGCTTTGTTTGCCTTGGACAGCAACAAAATCACAGCAGCTTTTTCGACTCTCGTAATTATTTTGGACAGTTTCCTTTCTGTTATTGTTTTTTTTTTTTTTTTTTTGAGTTTTTTACGGTATTCTTTCTGTTGTTTTTTTTTTTTTTGGTTTGTTGAATTTAATAAATTTGGCGTTGGGGTCTTAGGCATTGCTTGAGGCAGCTTATGATGTGCATTTTATTTTTCAGTTTTAATTAATACTTCCGTGCTGCCAAAACCCTCATTTAACATGACTTTATAATGAGTTTTAATAGCCTCGTGGCAGTTGATGCATGCGGTAAGGTTCGTGCCACGGCATATTAATCATTGCCCCACGCATACGTTTAACCCTATATCTGATATACAATTATATTTTTAGCTTTTATGACTTTAGTTATATAGTTTTATACTAATTACGATATAAGGAGTCGATTTAAATTAAAATTATTGAGAATCACATGGGAGGACCCTTACCATCGAAGTCGAATCTTCGCGGTGGTGGTCGAAAAATATTTATTTTTTGAAATTTACAATGAATGAATTTAAAAGCCAAACCATGATCAAAATTAAATATTTTATTTGAAAATCGGTTGATTTTTGACAAAGTTATGTAAGTTTGAAGTTGAAGACCTAGAAACTTTACAAGACAGATTTTTTGTCCGACTTTGCCTGACTCCAGCAGGCCAGAAAAAAAAATTCCTGTCAAACATTTTACAAGTCAAAATATTTCTTTATTTTGACATGTTTTTTTTTTCAAGAATATAAAACTTCTCAGAATCAAGTTAAAAGTGTTGTTTAATACTTTTTACGATATAAGGAGTTGATTAAAAGTGAAAGCTTGAGATTTAAAATTTAGAATTTTCAACAATTTCTTGACGATGGTGGTCAAAAAATATTTTATTTTCTAAATGAACAAAATTTAGCTGCAGAAAGATTTTAGAGACCAAACCACGATCAAAATGATATTTCATTTGAAAATCGGTTGACTATTGACAAATCTATAGAAGTTAGCAATTTCATATTAAAGTTCTTTTATTATTCATTCGTATTTAAGTTAACTAACTTGAACTCCTTAAGACATTTCTAGCAAGGACAATAGTAATAAATCGATTTCTTATCTACTTATGTACTGTTAATCAATCAATCAAATTGTCACTTTGACACTTTTGTGACCCATAAATTGATCTAACTGCTTCAGGGAATTTTACAGCTAGCTAAAAAGATTGTACTGTTCAAAGGAAATGAGAACTAAAGGTATTTAGCTTTTAAAAAAACGGTTTCAATTTCCACATGCGATTCCGTTTCCGTTTTAGTTTTATTGTTTCCGCTCGCATGTGGCCTGTATGCCTTTGATTGCCTTTTGAGATTCATGCTTACACGCAAACTGACTGCCCCATTTCCACAATTTAGTTGCACGCTGATTAATTGAATTATACCAAATGTGACAAGAGCAGAGCTAAAGAAATAACAAAAGCAACAGCAACAACAAGAATTGTTGCCGCCTGACATTGCATTATTTATCGATAACAATTAGCGGTGATGCATGAAATGCGATAACATTAATTAGACTCTGACTCACACTCTCTCTCCTTTTGGCCATAGCTTTGACTCTCAACCAACAATAGAGTCCGATGCCAATTGGCGCCTTGTGGTTTCGTTTGGGCCATGCATATAAAGTATATACGGGCATAATTGCATATCCTTGCCAATAATAATAATAATACCCATCTGTGTCTGTGTGTGTGTGCGTGTGCGTGTGTGTAGCATCATTACCATTTATTGTGGCACGGCTTTCTTCTGCCATCATAATTCATGTAATTTACGTAGAAAATTTGAGTGTAGCTCTTAGAAATTTTGCAAATTGCCATCAAATAAAATCGATATAGTTCCAACAAATTGCAAGAAAATTTCTGAGCTGAAAATCTATTTATTATTATTTTGCTCATTGCACTTTTAAGATGGACTGAAAACTGAGCTAAGTGGACGTCGACAATTTAAGTGTAAAATGCGAAATAATATACAAGTTGTATTTTCCGTTTGCATATTATTTGTAATTTAATTTAATTTAATATGCAAACGAACTATATAAGCTTAGATTTAAGTAATATTATTGTAATTGTGGAAATGTTTTTATTGTTGTGACTAGTGCCTTAAATATAAGTTATGTAGCGCTAGGATGGTATTAATAATAATAAATAAATAAAAACAAATATATAAAAATATGGAAAATATGTTATAAACTTAGATTCTTTAAAAGTAGCAAAGACCATAATATAAAACATATGTATTTATATGAAATACTCAATTCCTTTTAGAATTTTTTATATTCATATTTTATCGATTGATTTTTGTTTTCTATTATTATTTATGAGAATAGACATAACAGGTGTTACTTAAATATTATTTTAAAAAGTTACAATTCGTTTTTTCACTTTTAATTAAATTATTGATATTGATAAAGGTGTTCCTTTAATTTACAAATATTTAACTTAGGTAGGCTGCGATGAATTTTTTCGTTTGATTCTTTTGTCTGATTCAACTTGGCTAAAAGGTCCTTAAAGGCGTCGCTTAATATTCAACCAATTTCTGTATGCTCAAATAACTGTTTCTCGGTTGTTGTGCAAGTACATTGAGAAAGTGTGAGATGCGCGAAGCACACACACACACACACACACACACAAACATACACAAACATACACAAAAACACACACACACTTAAGTTAGTAGTGTGAGTCGCACAGTGGAGTGACACAAATACGGGACGACAGTTGCCACTTAGAAAGGAGTACAGAGCAAAGAGAGGAACTGTAGAGTAGGTGCAAGTGAGAGAGAGAGAGAGAGAGAGAGAGAGAGAGAGAGAGAGAGAGAGAGAGAGGTATGGCAACGGAGCCTAGCCAAGTTGGCAGCCATGTCAACACTTATCTTTATGAGTTTCCGCTTTCTGTAAAGTCATTGACATGTATTCCTGCTGCTGACTGCCGCATTTGGTGTTGCCACAACTGCTGCATGCCGCGATGCCAAAAATAAACGCACATCTGCCGTGCGAAGACAGCACAAGATACAGATAAGAAAGAGAGACAACAAATAAAGCGAGAGAAAGAGAAAGAGCGATGTCAACAGTCAAGCTGCTCGTAATATTCGCGCGTGTTTATTTGCTTGTTGTGTGTGTGTGTGTGTGTGTATGAGTGTGTGTATGTATGAGTGTGTTTATGTGTGTTGTTGCCTACTTTTCGGCATCATTTGAAAAATCTGAAAACAAGAGTCGCTCTGACATCGACAAAAGCCCATTGCAAACAACTGCGTCATGAAGCTTTGCAGAATGGAAATGAACTTAAGGCAAGGGAAATGTGGTAGGAAACAAGGAGTGAGGAGTATAGAATGGGGACTATGAATGCGGGAGATATGAGAGAGAGAGAGAGAGAGAGTGGGGGGGGGATATATAAACACGCTATCGACGCGACATTGAGGCAAATTGTTGAAATCGCTAGTGTGTTGTTGGGCGTTAAATGCTATAAATTACTTTTCGAATAGCTGAAATAAGAGCAATGCCATTGAAATTTACGCACACTTGTAAGGAAGTATGTACATAGGCTTGTGCGTGTGTGTGTGTGTGATTTATATGTACGTATGTTTGCTTGTCTAGGCAACTAACAAACTGTTGTTTATTTAAAAATTTGAAAAGCCCGGCTTAAATACGTTTTACAATCTATATATATAAAACTGTTTGTCCTGACTGACTGACTAATATTCGTGAAGACCAAACGGTAAAGCCAAGGAGCATGAAATTTGGGCTGAAAATAGCTTAGGGTCAAATACATGTATATTTCTTAGTGTGCTAAGGAGTATATTATAGAAATTTGTACGGACTTGTAACAAAAGTGAAATAAAGAATTTTACTTATTTTTTACTTTAGCACCAATTAGACTGTTAAAAATAATACAGGAGCATTTATCAGTTTAAAATCGAAATGGTTTAATTTAATTGATGTGAATTTTTACTTGATCGAAGCCATAAGTTTCTATGACAGTTTTCAATGAGACACTGACAGTCCTTATTATCATGGACATGGCCATAATTACTGCTTTTACCACACAAGCTAGAAATAAATTATTAAATATTCTGTAAGGCTTTTTTGGGTTTGCTTGAACTTTAAAGAAAAAGGCAAAGCGACTGGGGCAATTTGAAGTCTCTCATGCTTTTCACTTTTATTATCCTTTATGTACGATTTCACACCTTGAATTGCACACACTCACACACACACACACATACACACATACACACATACGCCCACACGTTCGTACAGCAGACATGGAATAAGATGCTACACGTAGCAGCAAATCAAAATCTTGAATTTATTCCACATACGAAGCGCATGAATTTCAAATTACTGTGGGAACAACACCACAGACAAAACAGAGAACCAGGCGTATCTCCAACTACCCCTACCATCCTTTTTTGGCTCCTTTTTTGCTTATCCCTTTCCTTATCCCTAGTAGAGAGGATTGTCCAAGGACTTGCACAAAGACGTGTGAACGCTGACCTGGCACATAGAGGTAAAGAGAGGAATTGAGCGAGTCAGAGAGAGAGAGAGAGAGATATATATACATATATAGAAAGAAACTGTTAGAGACGGAGAATAAGAAGTCAAAGAATCCGCTTGATGCTGCTACTCTTCACCATTACCACTCACCTTCTACCCCACACTCTTCTTTTCATTTTTCTTCCTCTCTCTCTCACTCCGCCAACTCCAGTGCCTTTCTCATGTTTATTCGCATTTCCATTTCCATTCATACACATACAGCTTGACTGGCAGGCGAAACGTGTGCAACACGTTAGATCTAGCACACTGGGACTAAGAGAGGGGGAGTCAAAGGAAAAGGGAATACCTCTAATGACTGCGCTGTGGCCGTATCTTAACATTTTTAAACCTTTTTTCATATGCCTTTTGGTATTATTTGGCACCTTTTTGTTGCCATCGCACAAGCCGAACAAGTGAAGTCCACAGATGGACGTTCAAGCAGCATTTAGAGCCGCACAGTGGGCCAAATTGCCAATCAAGCGAAAGAAAATATATAATGTGAAATATAATTAAGTCACACTCAATATGATAAATTTACTAGAATTGTTACTTAATAGAAACGCTATTTAAAAATTGTATTTTAATATTATTTTTCTTTGAAAAACTGATTTTTTTTTTTGTTTAAACAAAAAAATGTCATGTGGTGTTAGTTGATGACTTTTCTCTCCATGAAAACTAATTGTGGACTAATCATAAACGTTAATAAGTATACGGAACAGTTGTAAAAAAAACCTTACTAAACTCTGTGAAGCATTGTACAACGTTAAAAAAATATGTTTATGAATTTGGAAGACTTTACAACAAAATACGCACCGGTGTGCACCACAAAAGTAATAATCCACGAAACACAACTGCTTTGGTGAGATCTTTAATAAAAAAAAAAATATATTAACAATAACAGTATTTTTTAACATAGCTAAAGTGTCAATTTTTAATAAATTAAGTCATTTTTTGTTTATGCTACCATGAAATCTGGACTCTATGCCGCCTTTACCGAAAAATCGCCCATAGTGGACTGTCGCTTTGACCACTGTGTTGTGTGATAGTGTAGGAGAGGTGGGAGGTGGGAGGTGGCATAGGGGAACAGCAACGTGTGGCATAGAAGAAACTGAAGCTGAAGCGGTTCATTTGAAATTCATGCGGCCACTCACTGGGTGCATAAAGCAATCAAATCAACCACAAACACACACACACACGAGTTGCTGTTGTATGTAGTAGTCGTAGTTGTTGTTGTTGTTGCTGCTGTTGTTGTTGTTGTTGTTGTTGTTATTGTTGCTCCTGTTGCTGTTGTTGTTGAACAGAGTTCTCCCAGTGGCAGTTCAGGTTTTTAGCAGCTCTTTTGGTTTCATACACGTTTCACTCGTGTAAATAATAAATAAGCTTAGCATACTTTGTGGCGCGCAAATGCTGAACGTGCTAAGGCCAAAAGTGACGGCATAAAAACGCCGCCTATTGATTGCAACACCAACACCAACACCAACAACAACAACAAAAACTGGCAGCAGGCGCGCAAATCTGCGCAACCGAAAATCCCATCAAAGCAGCTCTTTTGGCCAGGCCGGATAAAAAAAAAATAAAATAAAACATGCGAAAGCGAAAGCTGCCACTTGTGCAACCCTTTTATTATTATATTTTATTTGCTTTTATTTTCTTTTTGTTTTTCAAGCGTGTGAGTGTGTAATTGCCAGTGTTTGTGTGTGTGTGTGTGTTCCTTGGCAGGCTCTCAATGATTTATGCATTGGGTCTTGGCCCAAAGCTGTGAAAGCTCTACCACATTTGCATTCGAAATCAACACAGGACATGATTCTAGCGAGCCCAAAGTCAAATCTAGAGTCAAAGGAAGGTGCGAGTCCTTACGGAGATTTGCATTTAAGATTGGCCTAATGCCACGAATTGATCAGCCAATGATCATGCGGCGAGTGTGTGCAAAATCTTACACTTTATCATCATCATAATAATACATGTTAAATAGATTTCTACCCTGTTTAAATTACAAGGCAGAGAGATACTTGTGTTTCTATTAGAAAAGAGCTGCAAGAAATATTTTAAGAATTAAATAGTAAATTTTATTAAAATATGCATAATGATATTTTATGTAACGAAATTTAAAGAATTTTTTTTTGTAAATTCATAATCTCGTTTGCGATTTTACCGCCCACCAAATTTACAAAAATTAATCTAGCTTTCTTATTCTTTGCGTCATTCTTAATTTTTTTTTATCTTATTTTGTCACAATTGAAAAATCATATAAACCATTCGATACTAAAGATATTCAGCTATGCATTTCTAGCAAATATTGACTAATCATTACAGCACATTCCCCTTATGTGAAACCAATTAGTAATGCAATTACAAAAGCGCAATCTGTGAAGAAATGAAGACCGAAAACAAAAAAAAGCGTAAGAAGAATAATGCAGAAAAACAAAAATATAATGAAAATGCAGGATAGAAGAAAATCAAAGCAGCGCACAAAAGTATGCAATGGCAAATGAAAGCTGAGATCTGAAAAGCATATGGGTGGAAATATGGGTGGAATAAAGATTGAACTAGGATTGAAGAGATAGAAGAGAATATGTAGAGAATGAGAATGAGAATGGGAATTGAGCTTGCCTCACTGTGTGGCAGAGTGAATGAAAGGGAGACGGCGTCATGCTGCTGCTGTGCCAACAGCAATTTGTCTTTTCATTAATTATTTAGCAAGCAAAGCGAAGCGAAGTGCCGGCAAATGTAGGCGAAATGTGGCATTGTGGGCGTGGCACGCGCTTGTGCTTCCTAGAATATTGACAGTTAATTAATTGAATCTGCTCAACGTGTTGCAGCAGCAGCAAGAGCATCGTCATCATTATCATCATCATCAACAGCAGCAGCATCATTATCATCATCATTATCACCATGGGTAGCTACATCAGTTATGTTGCAAGTGGGCGTGGCAGGTCGAAAGTTTAAAGTACAATTGTGCAAAAAGTTGCACACTTAATTGTCTGGGCAACAGGAAATGAAGGCAACTAGTTACAAACTTGGCTTTGGTCAAGTTTTTGCCCGTTGCCAAGTTGTAAGTTGCAAGTTGCAAGCTGCAACTGGCGCATAAAGTCATTAAAGTTTCAATACGATTCCAGCTCCATTCTCTTTTCTCTTTTTCTCTTGCGCGTTTTCCCCAGTCTCTCTGTCGGCTTGTCTCTCGCTAATGCCAACAAATTAATACAGTTGTAGCTGTTGCCCTAAAAGTTGTCCAAGTGCTTCGGCCAAATGTTATTAAACTGGATGCTCAAGAAAAGTGTACAAAATAAATAAACATCAACTGCTGTTCCAATTTATATAGCATACATTACATCCCCCCCCATTTACCTCATCCAACTTCTCACCACTTATTTTTCCCTTATGCATTATTTACGCCGCTGATTAGTCGCAGCAAGTGAAAACTCAGCACAAAAACCCGCAGCAGTAAAATCAATGGATATGGGGGAAATAGGGCCGAGTATCTCTATGGGGAAGTGGTTCAGTGGGACAGCCTGTCACTTGTTATCAGTCAAAAGCACGCGCTCGTTTTTTCCTCCTTCTGCCCCTAAAGAGCAGACCAAAAATTGTAGCCTACTTTTTGGCATTTGAATACGCATTTTATTGGGCCATTCAGTTTGTCACATTGACAACTCGCAGCTTTTCTCCCCCCCCCCCCCCCCCCCCCCCCCCTCCCTCCTGTTTCCCACATTACGCGAAACATTTTTTTTTCAAAGTCAGCAGAAAAACACTTTATTTGATTTTCAAGTTGGTTGCTGAACAAATATCCAGCGTTTTGATATGATCAAATAATCGAGAAATTCGAGATTTTTTAATGAAATTGATTTTTTCTTAAATTGTGCGAAGTTCTTCAATTATCTTAATATGTTGAGCTTTAAAATGAAACTAAATACTTGAATTTCCTAAAAACCTTAATATATTATATAAGATATATTAGTTATTTATGTAATGTTTTTAAAAAGTATAAACCTTTTTTTTTTAGAAATCATTATGAACTTCGAACTTATTATTATTCCAAAAAATGCACGACATTATTATTTTTATTTTTACAATCATCTTTTGAGCAGTGATTATATATTTAATATTGCCTTTTATGTGCAATAAACACTTCATATTTAATCAATATTTAACCTTTTTGCAGTAGGATAACTTTATGACCGGGTCTATAGCATTGTTCATTTGGTCGCGTTGTAATCTAAGGAACCGAAATTAACTTTGAATTATTTTGTGATTGCATTTATGCGTTCGCGTTCACATTCGCATTCACGTTGTCTTCGTGTGGTACGTGGTTGCCAGACTTGGCGATTCTTGTTCATGCTCCTCTGCTGCCATTAATTTGCGGCACAATACCCAGAAGAAGGCGGCAGGAAGGCGTGGTTCAGTCCATACCTCATACCCAATACTGATTGGTCACGTGCCTCGCACACGGACGACGTAAGGGAAATGTTGACGGAGGGGGGTGGGGAAGAGACAGGGGGCTGTCCTTCAATTCGTTGTGATTGCTTTGTATCGATTACAAAATGCATTACAACATTGCCACATGATAAATAACATCGAATGGGCGGATCTGGAGGCGGTCTAAGCAAAGCGTCTCACGGCAAGCAAATACTTCAAATGGATTGAAACAATGAGTCTCAGATGAGCCACAAGTCAAACTTTCATCCATCAATCGCTCATTTATCAAGTGTTCTTTTATTGATTATAAATGGAACAAATGTTAGAACAAATAAATTACCTCACTTTACTTAGAACTATTGATGAAATATTTTTTGAAATCATTAAGTAAATTAATTTAAAATAATTTACTTATGTAGATAAATATTTATCTTTTTCTTTAAATTATTATTCCAAGTTAAAGGTGTTTATAGAAGACTGATTTATCTTAAAAATTATGAATACAAAAATGTTGATATAGCAAAAAATTTTTGAGTAGTAAGTTACTTTTGAAAGTTTCGTTATTGAATAAATTTTTTGTGGTATTATTTATAATAACATTTGTCAATTTTAAGTTTAAATTTCTAAAAAAAAAATAAATAAATAAATAAGAATTTTTTTCTCTAGACGAGTATATTAATTAAAGACAAAGATTCTTCCAATTCTTGGACTTGAAGATAGGGAAAAACTCGAAAAGAAATGTGATTTTGCGACTTTTTCTGCACAGAATTTATAGATTCGTATATTTATCTGAGTTTCAAGCTTCATTTCAATTTTAAATCTACAATATCTTGATATATCATATTGAAAATTTGTTTTAACTTTTAAATATTCGTCTATAGTTTTTCTAGCCAATTTCCAATTTGCAATATACCTTTAACTTTTTAAGCAAACTGCCCTCAATAAAAATGCAATTAAAATTAAAAAATTAAATTTAAAAAAACCAACATAAGATTGGTTAACATTGTTGTGTTTTAATTTTGTTTGTATAAATACATTAAAATTGTTTAAAAACCTTACAAGGACTTACCGAATGCAATTAAATGCATTACGCTTGACCACTCCACTTGTTACTCCCCATCTCTTTTATTCAGCATATATCGCTATCTCGCTCTGCGCTCTCTGTCTCTTTTCGCTGCCGTAAAACTTTGTCGTTCTGTTGTTGTTTCAGTGCAGTGTGACCATGTGCTATTAATAACAAATGAAATTGCCGCCAGGCTAATGCACAGCACTTTGGTAAGTTGTCCACAACGCAATATTGTTGCTCTTGTTGTGGTTGTTAGCTGTTGTTGTTATTGTTGGGGTTGTTGTTGTTGTTGGGGTTGTTGTTGCCATTAAACCACACGTGCCATTGTTTCAGCTATTTTTGTTGTCGCTGCCATTGGCATGGCAGAAAAATAAAATGCAATGGCGTGATTATTGAACAATTTGTATCAATTTACTTTGGATATGGATATGGGGCACACACACAGAGAGAAAGAGCGTGGCACCACATAGTACCACCCTTCTTCCTTTTGTGTTGCGTCGTGTTGTGTTCGAATTCGAATTCGAATTAATGTTTATTTATGCATTTCACTTGATGCTTATTGCATACAACTCCTTTTTCTCCCCCGGCTTCTTTCAGCTAATCTTCCTCAATGTCTGTGAATCGCCGCAAAAGGCCGCCCTTTTGCTGGCTGTATTACAAATGGGAATTATTATTGATATAAGTGATGCCATACTCTCTCTCTCTCTCTCTCTTTCACATTCTCTGTGGATGACATGAAGTGCTCCACAGAGCTGAAACAACAACAACAACAAGGAACAACTTGTCCCACCTCCAGGGAGGCAATTCACATTCAAAGGGGTGGTGGTGGGGGAGGGGATGATGGTGTAGGGGGGTAGAATGTTCTCGCTTAAGACATTGCCACAACGTGCCGAAAGTTTTGTGATGCTTGGACAAGCGTCTGTCACACGTATCCTCCAACCACAAACAATCACTAAATATACACACACACACACATACATGCTTTAGCCACCCCTCAGTGTCACTTGTGTGTATCTCAAGTTTATTAAAGTGGCATAAAAGTGTCATTGGCGGTTAATGATAGGCGATTAGTTGCATTAAGTTGACCAGCAAAACCTCCCAAGTCTGCTCTCTCGCTATCTCACTCACTCACTCTGCTTGATTTGCTTTTCTCCCCCTCTCGCACTTTCTCTCTCTCTCTCTCTCTCTCTCTCGACCCTCTTCTCATTGAGTGTGTGCGTAATTGAATAACAAGCGTAAAGGGAAAATTCATGCTTCTTATCAATTGAAGTGCCCAAGTCAAAGACTTTGACAGACAATCAGACACTGATGGAAAAATATGATAATATATACGATAATGTCTAAAATGATTGCTAGCCTGGTAAATTATTTATGAAGTACTGTTTGTCATGTTGATTTTAAATAATCGATCCTTCTCTTGCTTACAGGAAAATACTTTTTTTATTCTAAACAAAAGATAATATTAAGATGCACTAACCAAAAATGTACATATGTTAAATATCTAGAAAAATATTAACCAATAATTTTTTTTTTTGCTTTCTTAATAATCTATTTGTTCGTTTTATTCACATCAATCTATTAAGTTAAAAATCTTTAACATATACTTGCATTTTTAATTTGATATTTTGCTGATATCCAGCAGTTCAGCAATATCATTACAAGATTTAATAAATGAAGGCGTCCTCGTAATAACAGAAAGAGTTTTGTCAGCCACTTCGAATATTATAAAATATTCTTTTATTTTTCCCCTTCACTCTAGTAAATGTTTTTCCACTCTTTGATATTTAGACAAATAATTATGTCACTTTCAAAAATATCTATGACTATTTCTACATATATTCTATTAGTTTGCTGAACTCTTGACTACACATTGGAAACATTATACCACGCAAAGGTCAAGTAATTGATACGAAATTATGGTCATATCGAATCTCGCATACGTTGACATCATCAATTGAGTTGATAGGAAAGTCTCAAAGCTGAGAAACTTGAAGAGACTTTCAGCACAACGTGAAAAAACTTATTGAAAATCCATAAAGGTCATAAAGTACAAAAAAATGTCTTTGGTCAGAAGGCGTGGCAAGAACTGTGTGCAACGATAGCTTTAGCTTGTCGCAAAAGCCGCATTAAATAAAATACAACGATGCTGGAGAACTGAAGAACAGAGAGGGAAGGGAATTATTATGGAGGTTAACCTGAAACACATTATGCCAATGCGATAAACCCGCAAAGCATTGGAATTTGTTTTTGGTTTTGTTGCTTTTGTCGCTGCTTTTGTAAATCATTTAACACGCTCTCGATTTTTATTTTAATGGCATTGCCGGAAAGTTTTTAATGGCTTACGCAGCAACAACAACAACAACTTGAAGAACAAGTGACTTTAGCATCGGCGCCGCAAGTTGTCTCGCATTATGGCCACATCGATAATATGCACAGTGTTTGGCTAAGTGGCAAACATCAAGGCATCATCGTCCTTTAATGGCATGCCACACAGCGCACTCAAGATGTTGCCAACTCCCAAGGAGATTGAGCAAGAGGAAGAAAAGCTATACGCGTGTGTGTGTGTGTGTGTGTATATTAAATTATGCTCTTTATTACTGATCATATTGCCCAAATTTAAACGCTAATAAGTTCAAAATACTGCTTAAGCAGCCAGTGCAACGTTTACGAATGCATTAGAAAAGCATATCAGTAATGAAATTATATATAACTGAGCGACTACTTAATATGAATTTTATTTCATAATAATAACACTTTAAGAGAATTTATTTGGAATGTTGAAGCAGCCAGTGTAACATTTACGAATGCATTAAAATAGAATACTATTTGATGATTAGATCTAAATAAAAATAAATGATGATCAGTTATGCAGCTGTCTATTATCACTTTGGAAATTCAAGCTCTGACTCTATCAACGTTAACGAATAGCACACAAAGCAAAAAAAGAAATTGAATAAATTCTTAAGAGTATAAGTTACAATGAGGAACTTAAATAGAATTTAAATTCCAAACATTAAGTATACTGCAGTGATTTTCTCGGTCTCTGTTTTGCTGCATCTCTCTTTCTATTTCTCTGGTGCTCTCTCTCTCTCTCTCTATTTTATGGTTTTGCCTGTTGCCATGCCTTTCAGCTTGCATATGTGATATGCACAGGCGTCAAATGTTAGCGGCAATGTCAGCAGCAATATTCCAGCAGGATACTTGTTGACCGCCCGTGCAAATCTCATAAAATCACAATGCAAGCCTGTCCACTACATATGTGAGTGTGTCTTTGAGTGTGTTTGTGTGTGTGTGTGTGTGTGTGTGTGTATGTGTGTTAATGATAATCATGACTATTATGCTGCTTGTTTGGGTGTTTTAGAAGTAGCTACGGGCAAACAGTTTGCCACACTGTTTGCTCAACAAAATGTTAATATGCTGAGGCAGCTTCGTATCCAAAAGCCAAAACTTGTGGCATACAACAACCAGGCGCAGTGGCTAAATATTTGATTAGCTTTGGCTGCCAGGCGTCATCCTTTTCAACTTGTTTGTTGTTCTTGATGTTTTTTTTTATTTTTTCTACTCTGTTCTATATATGTATATGTATTTTTTGGCTGAAGAATGTTGTTGCACAGTTTTGTGCGCAATGAAATCAACTTAATTAAAGTTAAACAAGCAGCTAATCAAATTTTTATTACATAGTCTTAACCAAGCGAATTCCAGAATCCCATTCCCAGTCCCAGTCCCATTCCCAGTCCAGAGGCTGCCAGGCAACAAACCAACCAGCCAGACAGTTAACTAAACGTGGCGTAATTTCATTTTAAAAATGCATGCTCCACAGCCACGTGTGTGTGTGTGTGTGTGTGTGTGTGTGTGTGCGTGTGTGTGTGTGTGTGTGTGTGTGTAGTGTGGTGTCTGCTTTTGGCTGGCAACTTATACTAAACTATTTTTGGGTGGAACGGCAGACGCAAAAGCAGACACAAAGTCAGTTGCAAAATATTTGTTTGCTGTGGCTTTTTTCACCCATCTTTGTATACCCCGTAAAGTGTGTAATTAAATGGTATGATGTAACATGTGATGAGAAACTTTTTGAAAGCTCTTCTGCTTTAGCTGCTACGATCAGATTCAACATTCTAAATTTTGTTGAATATTTATTATTCTAAAATATAGATTTACAGGGTATCTCTCATGGAAGCACTCGCAATATATGCTTATTTTTTAATAAAATTTAATTTTGCAAGCCTCGGGGTGCAGCTATATTAAATTGTGCTCAAAAACGAAATGTATCTGTATCCTTCTCTCCTTGTTTTTTTATTACACCTTTGCAGAGGGTATTATAAGTTTGTCACGAATTGTTAAACGCAGTATGCAGTCATTTTAAAACCGTTAGATTTTTTATACAAATTATGTGTATCTTATTTGAGTAGCTCCAAATCAAATTTAAAAAATTATGGAAAAATAACCAACGAAACGAAACATTTTCTATACCTACTTCAAGCTTTATCAGTATCTCAGCATGTATAATTTCTATACATATCTTTAATTGAATTTTGTTTTGTAAAAAGAAACATTTAAATGTTTAAAAAAAAATGTTGCTCCACTGTATTCAGCATCCTATTCGCTGGCACTCGTTAACCACCAGGCACGCCACAAGGTAGGAGTACGTGTTTCATGATCATCTACATTATATTGATCATCGTCCTCGCAGTTCCAGCTATAAGGTCGCTCGGAAAGACTGAGTCTTAAGCAGGGATTGTATATCCTGTTCCTGTTGTTGTCAACCGGTTGTTGAGTGATTGTAATACTCTTATCTGTATGCAATTCCTTTAGCTGTATGTCCTGCGACTGAAGTTGTCTGTTCCTCATTGATAAGTTTGTGCAACAGCAACAGATCTTTAGACACATGATGCAGCTCTATAATAAATATCTGATATTATTGAGAGAGAAACGTTTCTATTTTAAAGATTTACAGAAATCAGAAAATATATCCAGTAAAACATTATTATTTGCATCCTTCTTTGAGAGTCAATTTGATAAAATATATATTTAATTTACTTACTTAGACAATTAAACATTCGACTTTAGTCACACAGCGAACACTTTAAGAAAATGTATGCAAATCAAGGTTATCCTTAATAAATGTTACTTTCGACTATTCCCTTAACTGTTCAATAAATTTCCCCAACGTGTGGCAAGTGCAAGTTGCGACTGTGGCAAGGCCGTTGCACTGCCACATTTTATAAAGACGCACTCAATGTATAAAAAAACTACCCCTTCTCTGCTTTTTCCCCTTCAGTCTACACTGCCTGCTATAATTTTGTGCTTTACTGCAATATCTGTTTACCGATTTTGTGTAATTAAAAATATTATTAATATTTTTTTTTCTCTAGAATTTTGTCTGGCAACTGTTTTGCCAGATTAAAGAGCTCAAATGAATGCATATTCAAATGAAATGAATATCAAGTACGAGTACTCATAGCAACAGCTGTGTGAGTGTGCTTCACAAATAATTAATTATATAATTTGAAATAAAATGATGCGCTTATGTTAATCCAACGTCAGACGAACCAATAATTATAATTATTATGATTATAAACTATTATTATAAGTACTAAAATTGTTATTATTATTATAATGATGCATAATACTGCGACTGATTGTCATTCAATCAGAAGCTGAAGCTAAATCTGCAGCTGGTGCTGTTGTTGTTGTTCTGGTTGTTGTTGGTGATTATCATGATGATGGATATGGACTGAGACAGGTTGTGGGAGGAGAGCCGATGTCAACGTATTGTGTTACCAATTTGCAAATGCAAATGTGATGACAGGCAATACGTTGCTGATATTTCACAGAAGCACACACACACACACACACACACACACACACACAATACGTAACGTGGCTAAATGCTGACAGTTGGCCAAATGGTTGACTGGTTGCCCGGTTTCCCAGTTGCCTAAATGGATGGTTGAATGCTTGATAGCTGGCAGATTGATGGCGAATAGAAATATCTGTGAAATGTAAGACCATATCAAAGTCAACTTTGAACTTTGAACTGCAAAAAAAAAAACGATTGAGTTACCCATGATTTGTTGAGTTTATCCATCACCTGCTCAACTGCAACTCATCTTTCACTTGCTGCTTGTCTAGGTTTGAACTTTTCAGCTCTTTTAGAATATAAAATAATGCGCACCGTTGCCCAGTTCAACATCTGTAAAAATTTCAATTTCATCTTTAATTGTTATGCCCGAATAACGCTCGTTAGCCACATTATTAGCCATCGAATCGGTGCGTGGTAAATCAACAGTCAACAGTTTGCTTGGATGCACATCCGCACAAATGTTAATCTCCTCAAGACGAGCTGGTGAATGGGAACCACGCATGGTAACCGCTGTTGTTGCATTTCTCTGTTCTCTGTTATCCTTTCGCAACGTTTCTTTTGCCAGCTCTCGATCAAGTTCCAATTCCAGCTGCAGTTGCAGTTCGGGATGCATGTGTGTTTCCGGTTCCGGCTGTTCGATTTGAATGACAGCCATGCCGTGAGTTGAGGCCTGCTGTTCCAACTGATCGGCAAAGGTTTGCTCATCATCCTGATGCTGCTTAAAGCAGAATGCAAATAGCAGGCACTCGGCAAAGATGCGCATTGTTTGGCTGCCAAGCCAGAACTGGCTCAGAGCCGCAATTATATATTTGACCAGTCGGTCACTTAATTAAAATTCAAATTGCATTTGGTTTTTTTTGTATTAAAAATATGTAGATAATTTGTCAGCTGTTTGCTTATCGATCGAGGTCGAAGCAGCTGCTTTTTGTGCCCAGCAACAACAAGAAAACAATTAACCTCCCTACAACTCGCAACAGTTTCAATTTCAATTTCATTTTCAATTAGCCAAAACTCACAAATTACAATTTACACACTTTTTGTTGCCTACTTTTGTGCGTCAGCATCACAAACTCAAACCCAAAACTTTTGCCTCTAATGAGTTTCGTAATTATGCAAAGTTGACTTTAATTACAGTTGGCTTAAAACGCCAAATTATAAAACGAAAAAATATTAAATAAAGCCAAAAAAAAAAAAACAAAGGAAAATTAATGCTGAATGAAAATACAAAATGCAATACAGAAATGAAACTGACAAAAACACTTCCAAGTCAAGATGAATGTGACTTGCAAACAATAGTCCAACAATCTTGCCAAACAGCTGGCAACAGTAATGATAAAGAGAAAGTAAATTGGGAATAAGATTGAGAAAGTAATTAATAATTAACTTTTAAAAAATTAAAATAAAGGCAGCAGACTTTCAAGAAGCATTGAATTCTTCAGAGAGTATTTGAAAATAATTTGAAATACAATATAATAATAATCTTAAGAGTTAAATCCTTGGTTCATTCTGTGTATCACTTTATAGTTTTTCCTTTGGTCTACTTTTACAATAATGATTGTTTTGCTTTTTTTGAATTTTTTGCAATAAAATAATAAAATTTAGCGAAATATTTTGTTATTACTTAAATAAAAATACAATTTTTGAATGAAAAATATATAAATGTATGGAAATAAATTTGATTTCCAAATTTTTAAACTACCTTTAGATTCTGCTTGTAGCTTTGCTATCAATGTAGAGTATTTTGGTTTCGACGTGCCAATTTGAAGTTCTGTCTGTGTTGTGGTTGTTGTTGTTGCTGTTTTGTTGTTGGTAAACTAGAAAAATATCAATGTCATTTACAGGCCTTCGGGTATATTTGAGGGTTGCTTTTTGTCAGTTGGATTTTGGCCATTGTTGTTGTTGTTCTTGTTGCTATGTATGTTATGTAATGTTAGATGTCTGTTAGTCTGCTGCGTTTGTTGTTGTTGTTGTACCACATCATTGCGGTTTCACTTGGCCTGCCCCGACGATTTTCCCCACTGTGCACTGTGTGTATGTTTTTTCAGGTTCATTTTGTTGTTGTTGCTGTTGTTGCTGTGTGCTTGTTTATTTGGCTTTAGTCTCATGGCTGTCAAACCAAGCGAATAACCGCAGAACACAAACGCACATAGCAAACAGACGGAAGCTGAAACAGAAACAGACTGAAAGAATTTGGAAAGTTAGCAAATTTAGATCTAATACCAATAGAAAAGAGCAATTTCGACTGTGAGTGACCCTGTACTAATACCGAAAAAAAAAAACACAACAAGCGATTATATTTGAAATCCATACATAATATATACTTTTAGGCGCTTGCCTTGCTTATACACTTAAAACAGCAACAAATTAATCCGTTCTCAATACAATTTAGTGGTATGGTAGATGATATGGTAGAAGATAAGAAAAGTCAGCGGTTGATGCTGATCAATCATATTATACTTAATCTGTAAAAGATCGGAAATGATTTTAGCAATTTTAATAGACCCTTTTTGAGACTTTTTAGAGTACAGGGACTAACCAGGGTGAGAAGAAGGCTTGGTAGGAAGGTGAGGAGTCAAGTGGGAACCGATCCATTCCGGTAACGGCAATTGTACGTTTTGGGTTTGCCACTCAGATATTTTCAATTTGTGTAGCATACTTTTGAGCGTCGCCCAAAAACTACAACAAAGCTGCAAATCGCCAACTGCAAATCTCAATTGTTCACTTTGTTGTTGTTGCTGTTGTTGTTGCTTACGTATATATACGTATCCCAATTTCGTACTCCGCACTTGATTCAACCCCAAATTGAGAACCCATCCGTTTCTTAATTTTTTTTTTTTTTTTTTTTTTTTTTGTATTTTGCCAATGGTTTCTGCGGTTGGTCCTTCTCCCCCTCCCCGGCCGTCTGTCCATCAGCTCTCTCTGACAGTCCGTTGTTGCTTCTGTGGTCATGCCCACTTGATGCGTATTTAATTAACGTTAATTGAAATTGATTTATGTATGCAGTGCGCGTACGTTTCCATCTTCTAAACCCCTCGATCCCCGCTTTTAACGCTTTTGGAAAAATATGCTGCGTGAAATTTGCGGCAAGTTGTTTTTGGTGTCGCCACTGGTTCGACACAACTCTCACAAAATTTGCGGCAAATTGAAGCATGAAAAATTTGTGGCTTCATTAAATTGATTAGGCAAAATAGAATTCGGGCCTGGGTTGTTGCCACAGTTTTGCAGCAACTTGCTTAAATCTGATTAAGCAAATAAAAAGTTAGTCAATTAGACAGAGGCTGAACACCGATAATAAATTGCATAATCTAAGCGATTATTTAGCTGTGCAGGCTAATGGGTTTGAAATTTTTGAAGTGTGATTAAAATTTGACCCGTTTATTCCTTGGGAAACAGGGTAGCTTTTTGTTAATTGAACTAATAACTTGATGGAATAATCTGAAATTAATATTTATTATAGATTGGCATGATTAAGCAATCATTTTCGTCATCCTGAATAAAGTTATTATTCAGAAGTGCTCCACAAATCTTTAAAAGCGCTTAAGCAACCCAAAATCAATTGTTGGTATTTCTCAACAAAAGCAATCATTGCTTTCAAATGTCAAAATAATTGTTGAGAGATTTGACAATATGTAATATTTATTGTTTTAAATTAAATTAGTTTAAAATGAAAAAAAAAACTGCATTAAATACATTTTTAATGATTTGGTTAAATATATCAAATATTCCTAAATCTAAAAATGTTCTTAAAACTGGAAGTAATCCAATTATACGGACCTTTGAATCTATGTTAGAAAAAACTCAATCTCTGAAATTTGAGGTTAATGGCTTTCAAAAGCAATTCTCTTCAAAAACTGTAGAGGTCTGTGAAACACACCTGATTATAAGGCTTAAAGTAGTTTGACATTTCTGACTTTAGAATATCTCGTAGGTATTTTAAAATAATTAAGGAATATTAAATTTGTTGAAATTGAAATCTAAATAAATTTTTGTTACAATTACAAGGTCTCCCTACATCCAACAAAAGTATTTAAACATGGAATGTGGAAAATGTGGGGATTGCAATTTGATTTCAGTTACTTTTTGATGTAAAACTAATCAAATCAACGCGGGCAACGCACAAAAGTTGGACTGTGCTGGTGTGTGTGTGTGTGTGTGTGTTTCCATGTTTCCACACAGTTTTTGGCTCCCAAAAGGAACAGAGAGCACATAAAATTAACGAGCGAACGCCTGAAAGTATGCAATGCGTTTGCGCAATTTCCACATCATTAATTTTTTTCATTTGGCTAACAAAACGCAGCAGAAAGCAATTGCAGAACGGCAACTGTTTTCCCTTCTAACTACCCCTCCCCCACCCCTCCCGTCAACCACCTGCCACCTGCCCCACACCTTTTGTTGCCGCTGCCGCAGCAGAAACACATTAAAAGAGCTCACAAAACACATGTGAAATTGGAATTTGTTTTTGTTGCTGTTGTTGTTGTTGTTGTTTTAGCTTTTATGTTGATTTAATTAGAAAGCGCAGTGAGCGCTGGAATATTTTTATGGCATAATTTTAGTAGCGAAACAAAATCGAAGCGCGCTCAAGAGTCAAAAGAAAACAACAAGAATAAACAAAGACAATAAACGCAGATGGAAAAGCCAAAAAGAAACAAAAAGAAGAGTAGAAGAAGAAGCACCCAAAGCACCACAGTAAAGCATCGCGTCGTCGACTCTCGTAAATTAGAAATGGCATTTTATGTGTGCGCAAATAAATGTATTGCATACTTTTGGCCAGAGTACGCATAAAAAAGTTTCATTTGATGCTCGTCCAATAAAATCACTCATACGACCTGTTAACCGTTTCCTATATAACATTCATTTCGTTTGCCTCTATTACTTATGCAATTTTCTTCTTCTTTTCTTACAGGTGAGTTTGCTTCCTTGTTTGGCATCAAATAACAAATTCGATCCAAAAATTGGAATTTGTTTGATTGCCAGCCAGATGAGAGTAGTGGAAAAAGTTCAATAAATTTGCTCAGCTGCTGGTTTTCGTTTGGAAAAACTTGAGGAAAAGGGTTTGATTTACCTCAGAGTTACAGTGTTATGAAGAATACGTTGTTTTCTATGAATAAATTAATCTTTTGTAAGTATACATTAATAATACAAAATCAAATTTCTGCTCATTCTCAATTGCATTTCACAGTATGTTAAGAAATTGGATTAAAATTGAACTTTAATTTATGGAAATAATGAGAAAGATTGAATGGAAAGCTGTCAAAAAATAAGCAAAGTTTCGTAGCATCGAAATCACTTCAGATTAATTCCAAGATTTTGCTTTAATTTCGAGACTTTCTTTTATTTAAACCATAACTAATGAGAGCACTTTGCTCATTTGCTACAAGAACAACTTTAGATCATTAGCCAAATTAGTCGTAGACCACCAAAAGTCAGCTAAAATAGCAAAACAACAAAAAGAAAAACTAAATAGAATTTCCTTTTATTTCTTTAGTTGTTGTTGTTGTTTTTACTGGCTTTTCTAATTCCGGCAACAATGAAACGTTGTCTGAAAATTTTCCTAATTATGCGTTACCTGCACGTACAGCGCTTGGAGAATGAGAGATTTTTCCATCTGTCTCTCTCTCTCTCTGTGGCAGTTTGCCTGAGGTGGAACAGATTTGCAAATAGCATGCACTACGCACAATTCTCTTAGTCGACCTGCTCTCCTTCTCCATCCTCTTTCGCCCAAGTCAATGGACCACAAAAAAGTCGAAACAATAGCGCACAAAATGGCACAACAATTTCGAAATGCCAGAAGAGAATTCAGAAACGTACAGGGGTAAAAAGTAAAATGCGCTATGTAAATTTTGTTGCTTGCTGACAACAACAACAACAACAAACCCTAACCTTTTTTCTGGTCCCCTCTAATACACACACACACACACACACACACTTAGCGATTCTGTGATTAACAATTACAAAACAGCAGCAAAAACCGAAATAGAAACAGAAACAGCAACTAAAACGAAACCTCAGAACCGTTTTGCAGTATCCAAAAACCAGCAAACAATATGCCAGTCGTTTTTGCCAGGGTTGGAGGCGAGCTTGGCACTACCAGGGCTGGATGGTGGAGGGGGTCGGTGTAGGGGCTCTGTGGCATTTGCTCGCATTCGCTACGTGCGTTGCCATAAGCAATTTAGCTAATTTTCTACAACGACTAAAGCAAAATAATCGAAGCGTAAGATAACAAAAACAGTTGAGCGAGCTTTGCTGATGTTGTTGTTGCTGCTGTTGATGCCACGCCTGCCCGCATTCCCACTGTTGCAGAGCAGCTGAAAAACAAAAAATAAAATAAATAAAAAAAATATATACATTGTATACATAATGACAGCAAAAACAAAGCAAGTCGTGGTCATGCCTGGACTAGGGTATAATAATAGTTGGGGGTTCATTCCCTTGGTCAGATTTTTGTTAATAGTATAATTGAAATTTGTATACTTATGTCTGTGTCATAACCTACGGAAATTTTAACCTATTAGTGTCATTATCAAACAAAGTTTGTCTCTTTTTACCATTATATATATTTATTTTATTAAACATATAAGGTATTTTTATTTTTTAAACAGGACGCTCACATTTTGATCACCTTTTTATAAGCACGCTCAAAAGTGTTACACTGAGTTGTAAGTCAATAAATTTTGTTTTTTCAATTTTTGAGGAGCGAAATGCGCATTAATAATACACTCTAACATTTTAATTGTCACCTCTAAATAATAATTTTGAATTTCAAATGAATTTCAACAGAGGAAATCACTTAAGGCTGCCTAAAAAAAAGAAAAGGGTGTTCCAATATTCATTTAGAAATATGTATCAATTTAGAAGTATTCGAAATGCACTAAAAATCCTACTGGGTATACTTGTATTTATATATGCATACTCAGGTATGTGCATTTGATGCACAGAAAAAGGCATTTGAATCTATTTTCCATTTATGTATGTACATCATTTCCAATTGACTTTCAAACAATATCCGAATTGCATAAATTCAAATATTCTGTAAGTAGTTTTCATTGTCTGCTGTTGTTGTTGTTGTTGTTGTTGCTATTGTTTTTTTGTTAGCCAGTGCATAAACATAACAATAAATGTAATGCACTGTTGTGGAGTGTATGCATAGTTTGTAATAATCATCATCATAATCATAATAAGCGCCAAAACGTAGAGGTTGCTCTTTTGCTCCTTGGACAGATCCTTTAATAATCGTTGCTTTTTATGCCTTTGCACAATGGAGCGAAGGAGGGGAAGAGGGATGATGCAGCTAAAAATCAAATTTGCTTTTGTTACCAGAATTTTCCTGTGCCCACTTCTGCCACGCCCACTCATTGGTTAGCGGTGTTGCAAAATGCCATTTGATTGAATTTTAAATAACGCCCCAAGACGATTCAACTTGTGGCATGGCAAGTGACTGTGGTGTTGTGTGGTGTCTAGCTGATACTGCAACAGATTCCATCTGCCACATGCCGCAACTTTGTAAAGTGCAAGCGAACGGAAACGGAAATGGCATTGAAACGTACACTGGGGTTAAGGGAAAGCGTAGAATACTCTTAGAGAAGCAACAAAAAAAACAAGTGGTCGCCTACAGTTGAGCACGCTCGACAGTAGGATACCCTGTGCCCAGTTACTCTGTACTAAAATTTTATTTTTGAATGATTTTTTCTATGGCTGCTATATGATATAGGAAACGGATCTGTTCCAAATTTCGCCAGGATATATAACACCAAATTAAATGCATATTCTATGAGTTTCGTTAAGATATCTCAAAAAACAAAAAAATTTTAAATCCAAGACTTGATTTTGGACTGAGCGTCTCTATGGCTATATGATATGGTGGTTCGATTTGAACCAAATTTGGGCAGGATGTATTATTCCAGCCCATATTGTGTTAGATTGGTTGAGATATCTGAAAAAACCAAAAAGTTTTGCATACTCAAACTTGATTTTACATCTATTGATCCTATAGTAGCTTTATGATATAGAGGTCCATTTAAAATAAAAAAAACAAACTTGATCTGAGTACGATATCCAGGAACCTACTTAACAAGTTGTAAGTCTCTAGCTCTTATAGTCTCTGAGATTCACGCGTTCAAACAGACGGACAGACAGACGGACAGACAAACAAACAGACAGACGGACAGGGCTCAATCGAATCGGCGAGAAAGAATATATATACTTTTTGGGGTCTGCCTGTTACATACATTCTGCCAAACATATTATACCCATTTTCAATGGACTCAGGGTATAAAAATAATGTAAAGACAACTGACAAACACTTTCAACTGATTTTCAAAGTTCCTGTCTGCCTCCTCTGTCTATCCGTCTGTCTGTCTATGCGTCTCCTCTGTCCATTCAGTCATCTACCTTTTTTGGCATGTGCTACATTCTGTCTGCCACTTGCAACAGACAGAGACCGAAAACAGACTCTGTCTCTTTCCTATCGACGGACTTGTAACGTGTGTGTAAGTGAATTAAATAAATTTTTGTTGAATTCCCGTTGGCAAGACAAATGCGCTTATTGACTTGAAACGGTCGCGCATAAATTTTCCAGCTGCTACTTTGCTTTGGTTGCTGCCACCAACATGCCGAGGCAAGAACAGCGAGTCCACCTGTCTCTCTCTCTGTATAAATTAACTGCATCTCTGTGTCTTACTCGTACTCTTCTTCTACCTTTAACTCTACCTCTATCTCCCACTGTCTTTTCTCATTCAGCCATGTCCAAGTGGCAATGTGCTGTAGATTTGCAGCTCAAGGCTCTGACAGTTGTCCAGACAAGTTGAGATTTCCAGGATTTAAGCTGCAACACGCTTCACGAACCTAAGCACTTAAATTGATTACATTACTAAACATTAGCATTTGACAAAAAGGAATACATCTTCCATATTATATAGATATTAGAAAAAAAAAAAAAAAAAAGGAAACATACATAAATATATAAATACAATTATTACACAAATTGGGCTTGACTTCAACACAACTTTTGAGTTAAAGATGCAAAAAAATACATTATAGTCTGTCCTATATTGTGTAAATACTGTATGTTCCTATTTTGTACACACTTTTATGTGAGAATCAAAAGAATTCCCGTTTTTACTGTAACATGGTTCTTAATTTAAAAGCTTTAAATGCGTTTATTATAAACGTTTTTTTTTAAATAAAATTTGTAACATTGCGAATTTCGATTCAATCCTGTGGAGCCCATAAACACATTTTAAAAAACCATAAATGGGAATCGACCTGTGTTTTATATTGACACTGAGGTTTCTTTATATGACAGATTGGCGACTCTAACTATAGAGCAAAGAAACGCACAATATCTCAAAGTAAATGAGTAAAATATTCAAGTAAAAGAGAATAGAATGGATTGAAAGTATGAATTATATAAGCAGTTGTTCTATCAACATTCTTAATAGTTTTGCTTCCGTCTTAATAATCAATCAAGTGCTCTCTCTCTCTCTCTCTCTTTGTTATGGTTCTCTCTTTCTATGTATATATTGCATTTCATTTAATTCCATAGTCACCGCTGGCAATCACGCGCCAAACTGTGCTTCATCCTCCTCCTTCTCGTTTTCTCTCAGTCTCTCTGCTTGCATTTTATCTCTTTCTTGTGCTCTGCTATCTCATAATTGCGTAGGCGAGTTAGTACTCATTAAAATCGTTAATCGGTGTCGCTTTTATGTGTTTGCATTTGGAGGACTTTACTTTTAATTCAATGCCAGCGAGGAAGTCAGACAGAGAGATAGAGAAAGAGAGAGAGAGAGAGACAGACGTAACTCGAGGGAGAAGAAACCGATTTGCATAAATTTACGCGCTATGATAGTCAGATATAACCCCTCTCTTTATCCCCCAAACCTCCCATTGAGTGTCTATCTGTCTGTCTGTCAGTTTCTCTGTCTGATGAGACGCAGTCGCCAGAGGGCGCTGTCCACGCCGTAAAACAACGATGATGACACCCAAAAGTGTCAGAGTGAGAGAGAGAGAGTCAGCAGATGAAAATGAGAGAAAAAGAAAGACACTTAATTAAAATTTTTATTACGAAAATTTTGCTTTTGTGTCGATAATTTTATGCTTATCATCAGCAGGCGAACTGTCGGCTTCTAATTTGCAACATCAGCGCTTTGTCATGAGACCAAATTCTCCACCCTCTATCTTCCACCTCCAGGTGTGTTTCTTTTTTTTTTTTGCACAAACGCACAACGAATACAAAAACAAACTTCACTTCTCCTCTCTCACTCCCTCTCTCGATTATGGAGCCAAAGCCAGCGGGCGCACACATAAAAACGGAAATTAACAGGGAAGCCAACGCAGCAAACTCACAGCAAGACACCCGATTACAGTTCTTCTGACTTGGTCCTGCTCCTACTCCTGGACCTGGACCTGGACCTGGACCTGGCTTCGTCTTGGACTCGGACTTGCACTTGGATTTGTGTCTTGAAACTCTGTCGCTGACTTTTGCTTTGCTTTTGTATTTGTCTCATTTTTCTATTCGCTTTTGGAGCGGAAGTTTTCGCTTAATATGCAGGAAATTTCATTAAAGTTGCTACAACTTGTCCAGGAATGGGGCATGACGAAGCTGGAGATGCACGGTTGGTGTCTTGTCACTTGAGCGCTGTTATTTTTATACTCATCAATCTGGACGCCACCTTGGGCAGCGTTTCAGCCTGGCAGCCTGTTGTCGTTCAACTTGCAACCAATTAGCATCCCTGAAACTATTTACGGTTATGCAAATTTAAACAAAAAAAATTTAGTTTAAAAAATCTATTCCCTCTAAAGCTGTTTTTCAAAACGATTCTCAATCAAATTTTAATGACCTGCAGGATGTCTACGTTTGTACGGAGTTTTAAGACTGTCCGTAGACATAATTTTCTCATCATATCACTCCCCAAACTTCAGGTAAAATGAGCCTAAGAGTTTTTAAATAATACTTAAGGATTTTTTTAGGGTTCGCGGTTCATAAACCGGTTCGAATTATTTAAAAGTACTTATTAGATGTAAATTAGATTTCATTTAATTACCTGAGGCAGAATGTATTTTGCAGGCAGAAGGGGGCGTTGCAGACCCCAAAAAGAATATGTATTCTTGACCAGGATCAGATGTTTTTTTATTTTTTTGAATGGACCTCTATATCATATAGCTGCCATAGTAACGATAGATCTAAAATGAAGTTTTAGTATGAAAAACTTCATGTTTTTTTTTTTAGATATCTCAACCAATCTTACACAATATACATCTGGGCTGGTATGATACATCCTGACCAAATTTGGTTCTAATCGGACCACTATATCTATAGCAACCATAGAGACGCTCTGTCAAAAATCAAGCTTTAGTATGAAAAAGTATTTTCTTTCTTTTAGATATCTTATTCAAACTGATAGAATATGCATTTAAGTTGGTGCTATACATCCTGAACTGTTTTGGTTTAAATCGGTGCAATATATTATATAGCTGCCATAAAGACGCTCAGTCGAAAATCAATTTTCAATACAAAGCTACGTTCATAACTTAACAGCTTATGATAAAATTAAGCAGACTGCTGTACAACTGTAGATCCATAGACAGACTCTAATAGACTAGTATAGACAATTGATATGCTGCTTGCTTGCAATGGGCTTTCAAGAAGTGCTGCCTACTTTGAGGCGAGTATTCAAGCAAAACTAATGGGCCTATCAAAGCCAAAAGGGTCTCTCCTTAGCTCTGCTCAGCTGTCGGCAGCAACAATTGCCCCAATGAGTTGCTGCCACAATCAATTTGACAGGCAGCCATGTGGCAGGCAACAGACCGCGTCTGCTGCTTGGCAACTGGCCAAGAGCTGCCAAAAGCTGCGCAGCAAAATGAGTTTCAATCATGAGAACGACACAATAACAACAAACACGCCCACACATATTGAAAGCGAGAGGTGGGAGGTGGGAGGTAGGAAGTAGGAGGAAGAAGCAACAGTAGCAGCAGTAGGAGTCATAAAAAATTTAAGCAATGCGGCATTTTACACCTTTGCCAAGGATACGAAGGATACGAAGGATACCTGAACCTCTTCCGTTCATTTCAGTTGCCAGTTTCAGTTCGCAGTTCCAAAACTCTTGGCCATCAGTGCGGCAATCAAAAGCAATGATTGTTGCTCATAAAACGAAACGGTTATGTTTATCTGGCTTGCGCCCAAAGGACACCCCTACCTTATACTCCTACCCCTACATCTTCTCCCCCTTTGAATCAGGTGCTTTTTTTGTTGTTGTTTGGTATAGCCTAAGTAAAAGAAATGAGTGCGCGAAGTAAATATTTAATGGCGATATGCCACTCCCATCAACGCCTATGTCCTGCTCCCTGCTTCCCGATTGCTCCTGCCATCTCCATACTTCCTTCTCCACTCTTCCTCTTCCCTTATTCTCCTCATCCGGATCTGGACCGTGCGTAGCTAATGGACTCACTCAATGTAAACTGTTACTGTTGTTCTTCTTATTATTGTTGTAGTGTTGTTGTTGTTGTTACTTACTTTTTGAACAAGTGCAAATGTTTTTCATGGCATTTCATTTTATTTAATTTCTGTTTTATTATGATTATATTTTCAGCGGGTTTTTCCTAACATTATTTTTCCTTTTGGGCTTTCTCGCATTCATTGCCACTAACGAAAATTACTTAATAAAAACTCTTAACTTTAAATTATTTACTTAACTTTTTTTTTTGTTTTTTTTTTGTATTTGACCTAAGCTGATATCTATGGTTGAACCCATCCCTTCCCCAGAAGGAATAAAATAAAATCATTTTTAAGTAAACTAATATTAGGCAAATAGAAATGATGACAAGTGTTATTTTTGTGAGAGGTACTTCATTTGAAATAAAAAAAATGATATTAGTATTTATATTTAATTTAACAATTTTCTACAGTCAATTTAACAGAACTTAAAATAATGTAAGATTTACATTGTAAATTCTTAAATTTAAATTTATAGTAAAATATATCTTTTTTATATATGTATCAGAAATTTCTTAAATTTAAAATAAAATATTTTATCTTAACATTGAGTTAGGGGTATCTCATAGTCGGTGTCTCGAATAGTATAATAATAATATCATAGTATAATATAGTATAGTATTCAACTCGTTAAATTGCTCCTAAGCATTGACTTAGATGTGCTTCTGTCATTGCTTTAGGAAGTCTTTAGGAATCAGTCGCTTAAAAGGCAACAAGCAACAATTGCAACAGCAACAACAACAACCCGCTTAAGCAAATTGTATGAAAATTGAAAATGAAACGTAGCACGCCGCAATTCAGGAAACAAATGGATGCCGATCCCAATGTCAATACCAATACCAAAGCTGGCAACTGAAGTAAAAACCGGAAGCGAACCCATGCTCAAGAATTTACCCATAGCTTTGCAATTTCCAGCTGCAGAAGGATTTCGCCGAGCAAAAGACAAAAAATAAATACATTCAAAATAATTTAACCTCCGCAAGTCGAAGATTTTTTACACTTATAGAGTATTGATTTTTAAGTAATTATAAAAAATACCAAACACACTATTTTATAGCTTGGTTAAAATATATAAAACAAAACAAAAACACCAATTTCGACAGATCCTTCATATGACAGCTATATGATATAGTAGATTTACGGTTAGCCAAAATTCCTTAACATATATAAGACAATACCAAACCAAAATATCTTGAAAATTAAAGAAAAAAAAGTTTTCGAGTTGACATATTCCCGAGTTTTTCTATAGATATGGCTAAATCGCTCAGTTCCACGTCAATATATATTATACAGGGTCTGCCACGCCATCTTAAATGTGTATACACTTCGTGACCAAATTATAATACTGTCTTTGAGTGTATCAGAAGAAGGAGAATGCATAGACATGTAGGGTGGAAGTAAACGATAGTCAGTTAGTGGTGGGTTGGCGGTACCACCGTTACCACTGAACCATTGCGTTCGTTCAGGTCGCATCGGTTCGGTTTAACTTTGGCAAACGCTTACGCAACGTTTTGTTTGTGCAACGCGGGCGAGCGTGTAGCACGTGCTGTACGTTGAACGTTGCACGTTGCATGAGACAAATGGCTGAGCCCCAAAATGGCAACTGCCTGACAGGTGCACCACCCATTGCTAACGGAGCAAACAACAGAAGTAGGCATCCTCCAACTCTCAACTTGCAACTCGCAACTTGCAACTTGCAACCTGCAAGTCACTAAAAGTGCTGGGAAATAGCACTGAGAGCTTGCTCGGTTCTCGAGCATTTATTTATTTTTTTTTTTTTCATTTTCTCCCTCTTTTACTCAAATTTACATAAAGCAAATGAACCTGAAATAGAAGACGGACGACTCCAGCTCGGGAAACTGTAAAAAAAAATATATATACATACACATATATAGAGCAAAACTGCAGTTAGATAGTTACCGACGTTTTAATACACTTACACATTAAGACTTGATAATTTTCTACTCGAATTTTGTATTATACATTGGTTTAATATGGAACAATAAATGTGCGTTATGCAAAGAACACTTTATTCTAATGATTTATTCTATATTAATTAAAAATGAATTTCTAGTTTTTGCAAAACTTAACTGAATGTGACACATATTTAAGTATCAATTTTAATATCTTTAAGATTATAAAAATACTTAGCAAATTAATAAATATTTAAACAGTCATTAATTCACACTCGAGCACTTAATCATTTCAATGCAAAATACAATTAAATTATACTATCGGAGAGCGTATATCAAACAAAAAAACCTCTACACGAGGTAAAAGTCTAGGGACGAAAGCATATTCCAGCCCCAAAAATTCTGATATCCCATTTTGTCACGAACGAAATTTAGTTTAATATAAATATATTAATATAAATAAAAAAAAAAGCTTTTTGTACATAAAAATTACTTTTTGCGCAGTGCAGTGATCGGACAGTCATACCATATTTTCCATATTTGCTGTATATATTGCTAGTCGCCTTTCGCACCCTTCGTGCTGCTTTCGTCACTAGCGCGAACTGCCGTCCGCAGTGATATCACATCAGTAATATAGACAGCAAGACTTATATATATTTATATGTATATATGTAAATAGTTTGCCATGTATAAAATATTTGTGGCACGCAGTTTGCTGCATTTACCTTGACCAAAAAAGGTAAATACTTCAATTTGCGCAAAATGTTGCCAGTTGGGGTAAAGAGAGGTTGTTCGTGTATATGTGAGTGGTGGATCGGCAGCTGAGTTCGCTGTGTGGGTCAGTTGAAAAATGTAAGATAAATATACCCCATTTTGTGTATTTGCCACAGACATTGCCATAGAGTCACAACCAGAGCCTGGACCAGGAGCAGAGAAATAGTCATAGTCAGAGCCAGAATCGCAGTCCTACAAAGTGAAATGGAAAATTGCAAAAGAAATTGAAAAGTTTACCCACACAGATACACACACATTTGTATGTGTATGTAAGTATATGTTGTATGTATGTGTATATACACCCCCTTAATGAAGCTGTCTGTTTGCGGTTATTGTTGTTGTAGTTGTTGTTGTTGATGCTTTCTGGTCTCTTGGATCGATGTTGGACTTTGGTCCATTTCTGTGCTTAAAGCTGTGGCCTTATAGTCTCTTATGTTTGCTTAGTGCAATGCTTGTTGCTCTCAAATATCACATTACATCCCCTCTGCCCCACAAAAATTAAGACTAAAGGTGGGTCAAGCCTAAACGTCAAACAGCCAAACAAACTTTCAAAACTGATGAAGAAGATTACACACACACACACAACCACACAAAATCAAATCAATGCGGTGTCAGAATTATGCGATAATCCATGATTTTTTTAGGCCAAGTCTAAGCTACTCTATTCAAGCACAATTTTTCATTTGGCTATCAGCAAATATTTTGATTTTCGCAGCTCTGTAAAATTCTATTATTTAGTTAGACCCTATACATAAGATTACTTACTTTATTAAACTCGATATTTGGAATGATAAACTAACTTTTAATATGCCTTGAGTAAACTTAAAATTAAATCATACTATAGAAACTATCATTTATAGTATTAATCAATTCAAGCTTTTCAAGGCTCGCTCATAAAGAATATGTAACTATTTGTAACCCTTTTACTATACCCAGAATTAAATTGGATTAGATGAGATTCATCCGCCCCGTGGCACACGCTTTTAGGGAGTTTGCAACTTGCTACAAAGATTAAAAGGAAGCTTTAGTCAAAGACATTAAATGACTCTTGAAAGCAGCAGTAGCATCAAAGACAATTTCAGTTCGAAATTCAAATTGAAGTTGACTCGCGTCAAGGGACACCCAGCTTGTTGTTTGCTTGCCACTTGCCACATTTGACTCGTGGCAAGGCTCGACAATCATGCCACCCACTCCCAGTGTCAGGTGCTGTGTTGCGGCATTTAGGAATTTAAAGACTGAAATCCTTTCAAGTTGTATTGACAGCTGTTGTCGCTGTGTCGTTGCTCCCATCGCGTCCTGTCGTCCTGTCGTCGTCTTGGCCTCATTTCCATTACTTATCCGCCCCGTTGGCACGCCAAATGCTAATGACAATAAAAGAAAAACATTTCAATGTATTATTTTGCATTGCATTTTTCTCATTTTGTTGTTTATCTTTCTCACTCTTGTTCTCTCTTCCACGCTTATTCTCTCTGCTTTTTTGCTACCTTTTTAATTAAAAGAAATTAAAATGTAAATTTTCGCTCAACATTTCTAGGTGTGTGTTTGTTGTTTATATGTTGGAGTCTTATTAAAAAAAAAAAAAAAACACTGGAAAAGTAGGGAGGAAGCTCCACCCAAAGGAGGGAGTGTCAACAAAGTACTTGAAAATAAACCAAACCAAAGTACAAATGTAAACAACAATTAAATGTTCACTAAGCAAACAGAGTGTCCCACCTTGTGCCACATTCTGGTTCTTCTTTTACTTCAGCTTCTACTTCTAGCTTAGAACTCAGTGAGTGGCATGAATACAAGCATGTGGATGTTGAATGTTGAATGTGGCAGAAGGAATGTTGAATGCGGTAGCTGGAGGCGTTAACAGCTGTTTACTTACTCGCTGGGCAGAGCAATGTGCTACATGAAATTTAATGATTATCAAAATAATTAATGAGCCATCCACATGCAATTAAGTTCCTTTGTATTTATTTCTTTTTCTATTGAATTCTTAATCACAGATGCAATTAGATGAAATCAAGTTTAAGCCAGTGGTTGCAAATAACAGAAATCCGAACCCAATTATTAATTTTACAAAGGCGGCTCCAATCGAACACGCTCGACAGTTTGATAGATACCCTGTACCCAGGTACTCTGTACTAAAAGTTGATTTTCGACCGATTCGCTCTAGGGCAGCTTTATGATATAGGAAACCGAACTTAACAAAATTTGATCAGTATAAAAAACACTAACTTAAATGCATATTCTATCAGTTTGGATAAGACATCTCCAAAAACAAAAAAAAGTTTTTCACACTAAAACTTGATTTTCGACTGAGCGTTTCTATGGTAGCTATATGTTATAGTGTCCCGAATTGAAACAAATTTGGGCAGGATGTATATCAGATTGGTTGAGCTATCTAAAAAAAAAAACCAAGAAGTTTTTCATACTTAAACTTCATTTTCGATCTATCGTTCTAATGGCAGCTATATGATATAGTGGTCCGATCAAAAACTAAAAACCAACTTGATCTGGGTACGGTATCCAGGAACCTACATACCAAGTTTCTAGTCTCTGAGATTGACGCGTTCAAACAGACGGACGGACGGTCTAACAGACGGACAGACAGACGGACAGACAGACGGACATGGTTTAATCGGGTCTGCCACGCCCCCTTCTGCCTGTTACATACATTCTGCCAAACACATACCCTTTTTTGCCCAATTTCAATGGGCTCAGGGTATAAAAATATATAAAATTGCGCCATTAGTTGAGAGTTCAACTTAGAACTCCTAAAATACATAAAAAGCTTAAGGAAGATTCATAATATTGTTATTTTGTGGTGTAAGCCAGACTTTTTCGTAGATGCTAGCACCACATTGTACGACCTTAGAATCACACGTGTTTCGAGTGGACGCATTATTGATGTGAATGTTTGGCCAAAACCAACTGTCAACTGTCCAAGCGCAGATCCGATAAGAGACCAGAGCTAAAGCTGACGCCCAAATCAGAGTTAGAGTTAGAGTCAGAGTCAGGTCCAGGTCCAATCCATCAGTTAGTTTGTTGCACTTGCAAGACGAAGGCCAACATTTACACTCGTAATGGCCATGCTCACACTTTTACAATTTTGCTGCCTGTGGAATGATGTTGGCGTCTGTTTCCCACCTCGGCCAACTAAGCAACTGGAGCTGGAACCCAATAAGCCAACAATTGTAAAGGCTGGAACAGCTGTTGTCACACCAAATGTGCCGCTGACGAAGCAACCCACATTGCAACTGGAGTCCATTGGTTCCATGGACGATCTGAGATCTACCTTGGACATGAGCTTGGACTTTAATCCCTACGATGTTCGCTTCAGTGTTCAATTATGCAATAATGCTAACTAAATATCGAACTATCATATCGTATTGCCATTATAATAAAATGTATCACAATAACATACTTCACAAACTTTAATTGAACCGATTTTCAAATTAAATATCCTTTTGATCATGGCTTAAAAAATTTAATATTTTTCGACTACCATCACCAATAAATTACTCTGCACTTAAATTTATGCAAAAGATGTTTTGTGTTTTTTTGAAAGTTTTTATCAAATTATTATGCTATAGTTAGTTTTAAACAATACTTAAATTTTTAAATCTTTCAAAAAAAGTAAAGTTTTGTTTTGTATTAAACTGAACCAAGGTTTGACCCCAAACTTTGGATTCAGGGACTCAGGGATAGTCTATATTGTTATTGTTCTCATTTCCATTTCATTTGCTCTGTAACCAAAGTTTGTCTACAGTAGATCATTTAAAGTCTGGGGCAAGTGTGCTCATTCCAATTGTTTTTTTCCACAATTCCGTCACCGTGCATGGTCACACTGTCACATATGTAAAGAACTTACTGTATGTCTAACTGTTTTTTTTTTTTTTTTTTCTGGTCGGCCCGTCTGTTTGGCCTTTCGTCTGGTTGCGTGCACGTAACAAATGCAATCAGAAGCGTTTTTCCTTTTCCTTCCTTTGCTTTGCGTTGTCCTTAACTTATTTGGTGTTACTTTGCGGTATCATTAACCTTTAAACTTGGACGTAAGCGAGCAAGCGAGCGAGTTCGACACAAAAATTGTAAACTTTTGCACTCGCCAAAGTTTCTGTATAAAGAGGGAGGTGCACAAAGTTGTAGCAGTCAGTGTCGCACACACATACACACATACACACTCGCATTGGCGAAACGTAAAATTTTTAACTTTATTTTCGATTTTCGTTTGCCGCAAAAATTGTATTTGTTGCGGCGACGAATCGTTGGCAAAACTGTTGTAGGGGGAAGGTGTATAGGGGGCGTGATGGGCGTGGCAGGTAACGGAGGGCGAGTGCTAAAACTTAATTTGCGCCAAAAAGTTTTGCTGCGCTCTCTGCTTTCCCCTCCTACTCTTTCCCAACACTGTATTCCCTTTTCTTTCCTCTTATTTTAATGCAATCAAGTGGAAATTGATACGTCACCGCCAGGCCACAGTGGCTGAAGAGAGAAGAATATATTTGCGGGGATGTACTTCGTGGGAGGCGTACTTTGCACAAAAGTGTTGCCAAATTGTTGCAAATAAAATTGCTGATATGGAAATTTTATGCGAAAGTTTTTCACGGCACACACAAAGAGAGAAAGAGAGAGAGTGGGAGTGGGAGTGGGAGTGGGAGTGTGAGGGACAGCTGTCGTTGTACGTCCTGGCGCCTCATTCTTTGCAGGTGAGTAGTCTCTGTTGCCACAGTTTGTGGCAGAAGTGTCCTTGGTATTTAACACGACTATTCAGAGTGGCAACTGCGTGGCATTTCAGTTAGTTCCATAGTCGCATCGTCTCATAGTCCGAGACAACACAAGCGACGCATAAATTGCCTTCCTTCGGCTGTCAAGATGCCGGAAATGGTTGCCGGAAGTGCCTGGCAAAAGTGGGAGCTACAGCAGCTAAAGTCTCCTTACCTCCACCATCTTTTTTTCGCACTCACCTCTATGACTATCTGCCTCTGTTCCACTCTCAGGTGGAGTAGCAAAAACTCCATTCACCGGGTGTGGCACACACAACAAATGCAGCAACATTTTTTTGTGTCATTTCCATTGTTTCCTGACATTTAATGGCAAATTGTATCATGCCAGCATTCTATTGTTGATGCATTCTGAAGTCTCCTCTGATCAAAGTCAAAAACATACCAATAACATATTTATTATTTCTTCAATCCAAGTAGTTCCATTTCGAAAAATGTTCTTTGTTTTACGTTCCAGTGATAAATGTGACACTTCGAAAATATTTAAAGATATGTCTGCTCTTCATAATACCAAGTATTCCCAATTTAAGCTATACTGCTCCATTCCAAACCATTCGTGTAATTAAAATAGCGTTCTGTGGCCTGTTAGTTCAATTTCAATTCATTCCAGAATAAAATACGTTGAATTGCATTTGAATTAAATTCAATTCATTGTAATAAGATTTACTCACCTGTTGTAGCGTGTAAATTCACTTTTACAAAACCATGTTTAATGTTCAGCTGTATTTCACTAAAATACATTCTAGATTTAATTATTAGCTCTGTTGTTGTTTAATCATGATCCATGGAGTAAACTCATAATGAGCTTTCTCATCTTCTCTCCCCGTGTGAGTTTGAAGTTTAGCTTAAGGTGGAAAATTATTTGGAAATTTGAGAAGTTTCTAGAATCTTATTTTGCAATTACGAAAAGTTTTTTTTTTTTTTTTTGGGTTTCCCAAGCGCGTTACGTCGATGTGGTTTCTCAACTGGCCTGTGTTTGGTTCGCAGAGCTTATGCAAGGTGCAAACTGAGCAGCAAAACATGATCAAATTTAAGTTTTTCCATCAATGGGGCTTACAACAAGAATCCGGCGCCAGAACGATAGCAACCACAAAAAAAAAATAACAATGCCAAGAAAACTATGTAATGCTCTCTGTCCAGCTGGAGCTGCGGGAATCCAGAATGCCCATCAATTTGAAACTTAATCTTGCCGCACAAATAAGCCGCGCCAAAAGTTAAGACCTGAGCTGGCCAACAAATGACTTGGACGTTGGACTGAAAATGGAGCTGAAGCGGGAACAAGAACAGAAACAGGAACGGGAGTTGAAACTGGCACTGGGCGTTGCTCTATTGTATGCAAACAATTTACAGCGCAAATGGACGGCAAAAGTGGGTGGAAGCGCACGGAAGAAAGCAAAATAAATATGTAGACAAAGTGAAGGGCGAGCCACAAAAAAAAAAATAAAAATAAAAAAAATGAATGAGAATCGAGTTTGCAGAATGAGCATGAAAAACTAGGCGGCGTCTCATGCATAAAACTGAAAATGAAATACAAGGCGCAGGATTCAAAAAAAAAAAAAAATGTAAAAAAACGAAGAAGAAAGTAGACCGACCACCAAAATGAAAATGTGAAATGTGTAGAGCCAGGGCAATAGATGGAGCGACCCATCAGGGATAATTGAAATTCACCGCAGAGCGAAACTGAGACTCAATTGGGATGAGGCACGCAAGTTTTGCCTGTGGCATGCAATTTGACTGTGCCACACAATGGATAGAACTACAAAGAGAAAACTATAGCATATTTGCAGGCGCACAACAAAAGCCCAACTGATTTCTTAAGTTGCGGGGAATTTTCCCCACTATGTCCTACTAATTTCATAATTTTATAATGCGCTGCACTAAATTGCCCATCAAATACACTCAAGCACTTAAGCACTGACTTGAAGTACGCCATGTTTATCATAAATTAAATAGCAAATTTGTCTTAGCAAACTTGCATTGGGTATTATAATCTTGTCACTAAATACGTAACCTACAGGTTGATGAACTGAGTCGAAAAATTTTTCAAATACATATATATACATATCTATAAGTATAAAACTGTATATATATGTGTATATTAATTTTCAATGTTTAAATTTTCGACAAGAGCATTCCATTTTTGGTACACTAAAGTTAAGGATATGCCTTCTTAGCGATTCTTTAGAGCTGAAAACTTCGGACATAATAATTCTTGCTGTACAATCTGAAGTGGACAAGTTCAAGTGGGCGTTTTGGTAGTCGGTAAAGGGCAGGGCCAAAAATTTATTATTGCATACTTAAAGGCGCTTTGCTGCATGCATTGAACTTTGAGTGGCAATTACGCGTAGATGCCACTTAAACAAACACAAAGCAAACCGAAAACCTAAAGCAAACTAACTGCCCACAATTAACTTAATTAGTATACAAAAAAAAAATAAATAAATAATATAACAAAGAGAAGAGAATAAAGAAAAAAAACTAGGCACATTAAATACCTAAGACGCTGCTACAATTGTGGCTGTTCCACCTGAAGAAGAGTGAAACTTTTAGCTTCTCCCACCCACACATTCCAATTGTTGCCTCCTGCCTCCTAATTCCTGCTTCCTAAATTCAAGTCGCAGTCCATTAACAGTAGCTGTCTTGCTTGTCTCTCTCTCTCTCTCTCTCTCTCTCTCTCTGTGTTGTCCGTCTGTCTGTCGTCTGTTGTCTGTTGTCTGTTATCTGTGTCTGTTTCTGTTTCTCTGTCTTGCTCTGTTTTCTGTGCGCAATTAACTTGATTGCGCCTATAAATATGCAGCACTTGGCTGTGATTATTGCACGCGCGTCTTTTCATTTGCCTTTTGTGCTGTCTGCCTGCCCAATTCCCTCTCTCTTTCTCTCTCTATTCGCTCTTCTCTTTACTTTTTCTTGTGTTTTGCATGACGCTTGCTAAGCCTAAAAGTATGCACTAATTGCTATTCTTGCCGTCTGATTGCGCCTTCTGCCCAAAAAAGGGACTTTTATCTTTGAACACTTTGAACGCCGCAAGTCCTTGGGATCGCTATCAACTGCTAATAGTCAACAGTGGACTCTTTCTGTCATTCATTCATTCGTTCGTTTATTCATTCACTTGCTTATTCACTCACTCATTTATGTATCTTTCCTATTGTTTCACTTGTAGCACTCTTAAGTGGCTCGCTATTTGTATTTATCAAGCTTAAGATTTTTCATTCTTTTCATTTTATTTGCATACATTTTTTTCCTTTCATTTACAGTTTTTACAATTTTCTACAGCTTTTTGTATCCCTCTGTCTTAATTTGCTTAATTCTCAGTCGTACCTTCAAGATTTTTTTTTTTTAATCGCAATAGTTCTTTTGCATTTTAAATTTAATTTAAAATATTTTATTTGTTACATTCCAATATATCTGCAAATCAGTAGAAGTATTAAAAAAAAAACTCTATTAAAACTCTTAATATTTTACTGCGATTTCATTCCAATGCCTAAATATATTCTTCCTTTCTAATATATTCCAAAGCAGTGCAGTCTGCAAAAATGACCGAATACATCAGATTTGTATTGTTTTTATTCATTATCATTGCAAATATTTAAATTCGCACCATTGCTGTTTCATTCCACTTAATGTGCTAAATAACTCTTTTCTGACTTGTTTCAATTCCATATACTCCGTAGTTTATAGTGGCATTTCATAAAGACTTACTAAAATTCAGTTAGAGTTTAATTAAGACGTAAAGGATTTTAAAGCTTTTCAATCCTTCTACATTTTGTTTCATTTCCATGCATTCCACAGGCAAATATGATATTTTGAGTGCATTTACTCACTTTTAATAAAATGTGAACTTGATTTGTGATGGTTTCCAAAAATCATCTTTATCTGTGTTCAACATTCCATTCCCAGTTTGTTCCATTTCAATGCATTCCAGAGTCATAGATCTGGATACGCTGCTGTTGCCAATCGGCTTAGCTTTTACCATAGTTCAGGATATGAAGTAAAGGTGGGCGTGACAGCAGCTACTGTGTAACTGGAAAAAACCGTTATAATCCAGCAGCATGCCACATCCTCCCCATTATCCATTCGGTTCCCCTGCCGCCGTTAAGCTTTCTATTGTGCTTCGTCTGTCGTCTGTTAATCTTTAACCTGAGTCCTAATCCGTGCGTCATGATTGAAAGCAGCTGCAAAACGTTGCGTGTTCTGCCTCCAATTGGAGCTGAAGCATAAAAGCATTGCCTCCGCCTGTAGCACACAGAGACAGAGAAAGACCGAGAGAGACCGAGAGAGACCGAGAGAGAGAGAGAGACAGAGATGGGGCAAGAATTGGAGTAGTTGTCTGACGTTAGTTGAAAGTAGAAACGATGAGAGGCAACGTCGCACATGATGAGCACATTGACAAAGAAGATTTTCATTCTAGTTCTTGTTGTCTCTCTACTAATCTGATTGCCATGATGTACTTCCACTTGCCTCATACCAATTTGTGTCAATTTGGTAGAGTTTTTGCGCTGCACTGAGCCACTTAACAAGTCAGTGCGGCAACGCTTCAAGCAGCAACTCGCTGGCAACTTTAAAGGTTGCCACAAAGTTTGCCCTAAGCGTTTTATGTGCTGACATTAACCGCTTCCGGTGGCAACTTGCAACTTGCAATGCCTTGCGGCAAGCAGTGCATCTAATTAGCTTCCAGCTTGCCAATCAAGTGGCACCTGGCACCTGGCAACGTGCAACGTGCAACGCGCGTCGCAACGCGTAACCTTGCCACAGTTGCATAATGAGTGCGGCGTGAGGAGCCATGTTTGTTGCAACTTTGCCACGCGCTGCAACACTGTGGTGGCAGGCATAGGTTAATGAGGCACCTTAACCCATGTTAGCCTACATTTTGGATTTTTTTTTTGGCTTTCCTTCATACACTTGACCCATAGCCAACAACACTTCAACATGCCACGTTGACGCATGCGGCAGGTAAATATATCAAAAACAAAATGAAATAAATGTACGTGTGCGTGTGTGTGTGTGTGTGTGTGTGAGCATGTGTGTGTTGGCCTTCATGCAATTGACACGAATTGCCAACGCGACACTGTTGGCCTGGTTTTCTCAGTGGCCCAAAAAAACAACTAAAATATGTATAAATGTGGTAGCAAGAATTGCGCATCGCATACCAAAATTTCATTGAAATATTTAATAAAATAAATTGGAATAAAAATATATTAAGGAAATGAGGAATGTGATTCGTAGTTCTTTTGACTTGCATAATATAAGTAAATAGTTATAAATCTATTGTTTCCACTAGAACTCACATGACGTATGAGCAATATTTGTTCTATTAAGTGAGCAAAACTCCTCATACCACTCACAGGTGGCCACCCCTTAATTAAAATGTTCATCAATTGGACAGCAAGACAAAAGGAAATATCAACAAAAAATTAACAAAAAAAAAAAAAATGGAAAAAGCAATAAACGTGCTACGTGCCACTTGCAGCTGCAACTTCTCAGTTCACTCCAGTCCAATTTATTATCATTTCGCTGCTCAACTCTTTACTATAATTGTAAAATAAAAGCCAGCTGTTGTGAATAGCACATGGATAAAGAGAGAGAGATATATATAGAGCAAGACAGAGTGAGTGCAAGAAAGAGAGGACGATAGAGAGAGTGAGAGAGAGTGAGAGGGGGTGTGAGGTCGTTGCATTATGCAAATGCATTTTTGCCCATTGAAATTGATGGTGCGCCCATCGCGCATAACTGTAATTATATAATGCACTTAATGCATTTGATATATGCACATAAATTGCATATAAATAAATGCATAAAAAGATTTACATAATTCTTTAATATGTATTATTCATAATGGCTCGTTACAAATTACAAATTTGTTAAAAGTAGTACACACCGCATTTGAAATCAACGAGCTGCGTTTTATTTCAATTTTAATTGTAATTTTAATTAATTTTGCCATTTGCTTAACTATTCATTTCAAAAACACACACAGACACACACACACCCACACACACACACACAACGCGGGACGATACGACATAATAGTTATGGGCTTTAGTTTGCCATTTGTAGTGCTAATTACTTTGATTCCATACGGTGTAGATTCCATTTTCAATTAAACTAAATCACCCGATGAGACTAGTTAAAAAATAAAGTGATTGGAGACTGAGGAATAGCGAGAGAAGAAGTTAGAAAGAGAGTCAGAAAGTGATTAAACGAATATAATTTCAATAGAATATTTGTTTGCATTGATTTATCATATAAGTTGACAAAAATATGTGGTACAATAATCTAGTTTATTTTTATCTATTTAAAATAAAATATATTTTTCAATGCATTTATTAGACGAAAAGTCTAAGATTCAAAATCTGGCTCAAAACTAAGAAATTTCGTTTAAAACATGCGGTTAAAAGTGTTAGAAAAATTTATGAACTTTCTTATTTGATTAAAAATTACATTTACACATTTTTACACATGCTTTTGTTATCCAAATAATTAATAAAGAAAATAAAAATAAATTTAAATAATTAATTTAACGATTTTATGTGTATTCACAAATTCTATAAGCTTTTAGTACTTCCACTCAAATTAAATCAGCTTTCATGTGCTTTCAAGAGCTTTTTTAATAATCGCTTGATTTTCTACATCCATTAACTGGTCAATAGTATAAGAAAGTTGTACAATTTGATTAACCGAGTAACACTTTCGGCTAGTGTCATTTGTGTGTCATGTGTGAGTGTGAGTCGAGCATTTGATTTTAAAGCAGCTGGCGATACAGTTGACTCGTGTTTTGTGCTGAAGTCAGACGATAGCTCAGCAAACAACTACAAAAAAAACCTAAAATAACAAAAGCCTAAGAAAAGCAACTACAACACAACTTTGGATAAACAATAGTGTGAGAGCGTACAAGTAACAAATAAAAGCAATGTTAACCAAATACAATTTCTCAGTACGTCTTCAATCGCAATGACAGCCAGAATGTTGCTCTCGTTATTTCTGGACTTCTTCAGATGTCGCAAATCTTTGTGGCATCGACCAACGATCAAACGAGCGGACACTAATACGAATCTGAATCTAGAAATAGAATTGGACCTCAATCTATATCCGATTCAGTTCGCAATGGGAAAGGCAAACGCAGGGGGAAGACCCCAAGAGCAGTTCCCGAAACTGGAGGCTCAAATGGAGGAAGCAAGTTGCAAGGTGCGACATGTTGTCGATTCTGGCGAATCGGATTATGACTCGGTGCGGAATTTAGAGCTGCCAGTTAACACAGAGCCGGACGATGACGATAATGATAGCAATACCGATAACCAAAATCATAACGATACCGATAACCAAGATGCTAATATTGAAGTTGCAGCCGATGTTGATTCTGCAGACTTTGGCTTTGATGATCCACGTCTGCCTGAGATGATTATTTGAAATGTATATTTTATATAAATCAGTGTGTGCAAGTGTGTGTGAGCGTGTATGTGTGTATTAAGCAAATGTGTGTGTGTGTGTGCATGTTTTTGCATTTATTTATTTATTTGCATATTTAGTTATGCATGCAATTAAGGTGCTCATTATCCAATTGTGTTATTATTTACAAAAAGCAAATAGCCAAAAATTAATCAAAGCTTAAAATGACATAATGGCTAGACAACAAAAACAAATGCAGGAATAATGGCAATAAAATCAACAATAACAACAACAACAATGCAATAAAATTCAATTACAACCATTTTTAATTTACTTTTTACAATTAACATTAAAGGAGATACTGCTCAAATGTGAGAGTACTAGTTAGTCTGATTGGCGTTGATATATCCTGTACAAAATACTTGAAGATACCTAAGTTTAACTGATATATTTATACTATATATGCACTGATCACAATTTTTTCAAAAGATCAGCTAAAGAAATATATTTTTAAAATGAATATACCGTGTATGTATACCATGTATCTAAATACATGGTATCACATTTATATAGAAAAAAATGCAGCAGACATCACCTGCAAAAAAATATAAATAAATAAACATACATGAATTGGCTAGAAATGTAATAGTATGACAAATTAATCCACATGTCAAATGAATATAAAAGGTTTACCTAAATGTGCAATTGTTTGTGACTTGCATTGTGACAACATGTAACATGCAACACATAAACACAAACAGCAACAGCAATAATAACATCAAGTTTATACAAAATATTGTATTCAATAAACAAGTAAATTGTTAGGCAGAGTTTCATTTAACAGTGCCTTTATAAGTAAATAGATCTCACAGAAAGGGATACAATTTCGCATCGATTACGCTTGAATTTGTTTTTTAAACAGTTAAGAGACCAGACCGGGAAGATGGAAATTTATAAAGCATAAAAGCTAAAGCGAATGATTCCAAAAATCGGGCATTCAAACCCTAACCTTTATTCGCTTATTAACCGATTCAGATTGGTACAAGTAATTGTAGCCAAAACAAAAAAAAGTTAAAAATTCTAAATTATTTAAGCCATTTATATATAAAAATTTATAAACTCCACTTTAGTCGAACTAACATATATAAAAAATTAAGGTATCTAACTATATATATAGAGTTTATGCAGCAAAAATTTATAAATCGTCTATTATGCAGTATGTACTATTTTTGAGAACTAAATAACGAGGTAGGCCTTGATTTCAGAGACGTTTGAAAGCAACTGAGAACTGCAAAATATTTTCAATCTAAGCAAAACGTCTGAGCGAGAGACATCTAAAAAATCTCAAACTTGTAAAACTACAATAATTTCAAGAATAATTTTAAAAGAAAATAATCATGTCTTCACCGCACTCTGAGGACATAATCCAGGACCTGAACAATTTGCACATCGACGATGAGGAGACGCGTCGCGAGTCACAGCAAGATGCTCCTCAGCTCCTGGAACGCTCTCAACATTGGAATAGTGTAGCAGGTGGATGTGGCAGTGGCATCAACGACAATACAACTCCGCATCGTGAAGCTCACCATTCGTCAAAGCGGCTAGACTTTGGTCAGTTCACACCATCGATGTTTCAACCTGTAGCATCCAACACTAAACAGCACGAGGTTGACCGTGAAAAAAACTGTAGTGCTAGCAAGCTTTTGATGCCCACCAATCACGAATTTGATCCCAATTACTTCTATAAATATGAATATGCACCGAGTATTAAGGTTAGCCGTAGATTAGGCATCCCGGACGATAGGATGGATGCGGGCGGTGATCCTGGTGCCTCATCCATGGGCGACGATCCGGCAGCTGTTGTTGCTCCTACTCAAGGCAACAACAGCAATGATGCGGTACTCCAAGTGGCCAATGATACGAAAATGCGTCTCAATTTGCAGGATGATTCTGAGAACCTAACAATTAAGCAAGCCAAGGATTAAAATTAAATATGATTATCTTTGGTATAATAAAAACTGCAATAACTACAAAAACATATTCCTTAACCACACGACAAAATATTATTACAATAACCTTATTAACCACATCATTTAATTTCTTTTCTGTATAATATTAATTTGAAACAACCTTAAGACGTTGGATCTTGATTTTAGCACAGACTTTTAAATCGGGGTACATGTTTTTTTTTTTTTTTATATATATTTTAGAACTTTACTTTGGTACTTTGGACATAGTTAAATCTCCAATTTCTGAGTCTATTGTGGCATGTGTGGCAAATGCAGCACTTTTGAGGCTGCATCAATACAAATAAATTTAGCACAATTGCCACCATGCTGGCAAATGCTCTGTCTGCCTTTCTATTTCTCAGTCAGACATTAGTGTTCAAATTTCCATCTACCTCTCTCTTCGCCTCTTTCTGTCTCTGTCAGACTGTCTGTCTGTCTGCCTGTCTGTTTGTCCTCTTGTTGTGGCCATTTGTTTGTCCGAAATGGCATTCGTGGCTGCCAAATTAGATTTGTGTACAAACTGTTTTAGGCCCTTTTGTTCCGTTGCAAAGGTGAGATGGCCAGTGCATGTCTTTGAGGCGCCACTCATAATTCGTGGCAACAACAACATGTCGAACAAGTTGTAAACGCCCCTGCAATTAAGACGAAATGTAACTGCTTAAAGCCAAAAACTGTTGTTGGCCGGGTCAAAAGTTCTAATTAACTTGCCAATTGGCAGCCGAGTCTGGCCAAAAGTGCCTATAATTAAACAGCCAACGGCCACATTTCCGGTGTGTGTGTGTGCATGTGGGTGTGTGTGTGTGTGTGTGTGTGTGTGTGTGTGTGTGCGAGTATGTTTATGCCACACGCAGGTAGAACGCACCTTGAAGCAACAACAACCCTGTAACAGCAAACTACGAGGGTGGGCTGATAAATCATTGGCCTACGTAGAAAAACGCTTTTTATAATGAAAATAAATGTGATATTCAACATTGCCTATTTTAAAAAAAGCCTCTTTAAATTACTAAAATCTGTTTTTTTTTTTTTTTGAAAATCTTATATTTATGAATTTGGAGAAAAACTAAATTTAAAAAGGTTTTTAAACTGGTTCACTATAAGCAGTGTGACCGCACTCCAAGAAACTTTTGATGAAACACACTATTATGTTTACTTAAATCAAGGATCTATTAATCCGCCCTCGCATCAAGTGCCAAGCTTCGGAATCCATACTCTCTGCTTGCGACACGCACGCAACGCACGCATAACTTTCGATCCCGTCGACTCCTTGACTCGTCTCCTTTCCTCGCTGACCCTTGCCCCTCAGCTTCTCGACCCCTCGACATGTAGACCTTTTGGACTTTAGTATAATCCATTAGCTTTTGGCTAAACTTTGCTCTGTTCATAATATTGATGAGTATTTTAGGCATTTGTTTATCAACATAATGTTGCTCTTTAATTGCCATCCTGCCACATGCAGCAAGTGGAGATGGGGCACACTGTGGTTCAGTGTTGTCAAAATTTCAAGAGCTACAAAATAAATTAAAATAACTATCTTAAATGCTTCAAATTAAAATAATTTGTATTATATTAAGCTGGTAATAAGATAATTCAGATTATAAGCTAGATCTTAAAGCAGCATATGTTTTCTTGAATTATTCTTTTTATTCTGTGCTATATCTATCGGCTTAACTGATTTAAAAAACCTTTTTGGTAAAATAACACTTATAATGTTTAAATGCAGTTTATTTTTTAATTGGTCTTAGTCTCTGCATTTAATCAAAACATATGAAATATTTTTTTTTAAACAAACTGGTTTGTCCTCAATAGGTTTATGTCTGTAGAAATTCTGAATTTTAACACCTTCGAAATTAGATGCATCTTTAAAATTATATTAATTGCTAGTAGCAATCATAGATCCTCAATATTTTCTAGATTCAAATATACGAATACCTCATTTTTCATAAATATTTAATTTTCGATTTTCCCACGAATATTGAAAATGTCTGTAAAACATTTAAGATATTACTCGAATTTTAAGCTGGTGAATTTTAGAATGTAAGTTTAAAATGGCTAAAATGTCGATACTTCTAAGGTTCTTAACTTAAAGCTGCTCGTCGTAATCCCTGAGCGTGTTTTCCTCAAATATTTGATCATGTCGTTCCATTGCTTCATACGAGTTGCAACTGTTGCGTTCCCTTGTTGCTGCAACAGGAAGTGGAAGTGCAACAGCAACTGGCAGCGACGTTTGCGGCTGTTTAGAGCGTCGTCCACGACGACGTTTCACTACCGCCTCGCCTCCATTTAATGCCACAAATTGTTGCCGTTGTCGTTGCTGATACTGTTGCTGTTGCTGTTGCTGATCCTGACGACGCTCCTTGTTGCTCTCCCAATCTTCGTCCGTGGGACGCGTGCAGCTAAAAAACTTTCCCAGACTCGTGCACATTCTCAATGCAACTGACATCAGCTGCAACGCAATGTGGCAGCTTTATAGTAGCTGGCAACTGTTTTGATAGCCCTGAGACCAACTTCATTTAGCTGCTGTATTTCTGGCAATTGATAGCAAATCAGTTGCATGATTGACAGCTGTTTTTGTGGCATGCTGCATCACTCACAATCTTTATGTGCAGCCGATTGTGCCTCAGCAGTTGGACTCCTGGAGCAATTGGCAACAGAGAACGGCAGCGTCATGTGGAGAAACATTGTTAGCCGCTTTTGCTGCTGCTGCATCGGACACAATTCGAATGCAAAATTAACAAGGAAAGCAGTCTCGACTCTAACCCTGGAGATTGTCATCGTCGATGAAGACTTGGACAGTCCCATCGTTGGCAATATGGAACTGAATCGTGTGGCAACTTGGCCTGATCTTATGGTTTTCTAATAAATGAAAGCACCTCAGACTTTATTATAAATATTATTTTATACCAAAATATAGACGATTCCAATTGAAGCACAACTGTAAATTGTTTTACTTTTGAATATAAAAAAAACCTGAACATAGCAACAAATTTTAATTTAATTTAGTCAAGGCCAAGTCATGAAAATTTAATATTTTTATTACGACACTTTAGAGGCTTGAAAAATTATAAAAATAATTAAGATAATAATTTAACTGTTTGCTTAAAATTCAAGCAAAACCTTAAGGGTTTCTGAAACCCCAAACAATCTCCAAGATTTTTAGGGAATGGATTCAAATATGAAATCAACTGAGAACAACCGAAAGTCCTTGAAAATGTCCTATAAAATCTATTTTTTATATATGATAAAAGATAAATTTCTGCGGGAAAAAAGAATAAATTTCACAGAGATTTCAACAGGAAATTTCAATTCGAAATGTCTTTATAGTGCTTGGATGTTTTGTTGGAGTACTCTAAATATATAAGCAAAAAATTTATAAGAAATATACTGATAAAAATTGTTTTCTTAATGACTTTAATCAATTAAAGGTATTTTACAGAATATGTCCGAATAGGGTTAAGTGTCTAGTAAATTGATTGAGAACTTTGCTAAAATGGATCAATTTTGTATTAAAATTCTAGCATATTTAAGTGCGAGCGATTCCCAGAAACCTTATCCCTGACGGCTTTAACTGAAAGAGTTCTTTCTGATTTAATGGCTTACCCTTTTATCAGTTGGTGGACATTATGACTGCTATCATAATACACATCATATTTATTGGGATCTGTATCGGGTTTGAAAAAGGTTCTGTTACAATGTAATCTAATCAGCGGCAGCACTTGAAAACAACTCGAACCATTATCGTGGGTAATTTCCGCCTTCCCAATGGGGTGGTAAGTTTATCCGCATGCCAAGTCAAGCTGACGATTCCTTGACTTCCGATTCCTCTTTCTCCCGCTCTCTGTACGCTGTTTATATATATGTATATATACATATATATATATATATATATATATTATATATGAGAGAGCACTCATATTTTGGCATCCATCAATTAATGGAGGCTGCTCTTCAAGCTGCCGCTTTGAACGGCCACTTAAATGCCATAAAAAGCGGAAATTAATGCACTGAAAGCATTCAAATAGACCTGGCTTTACAGTGTGTAGGAGAAAGGGAGAGAGGTAGAAGCTTTAGCTTTGACTGTACAACGGAATCAGGTCTTTAACGTCGATGGTCGATGAAGCTTGCGGGCCACTCTAGTGATTAATTGATGGAATTCCAAGAGACCCACAGCAAGGAACACACCCACAATCAAGCATAAGGGGTTGGGGCTAAAGGTGGGAGGGATTGAGAGACGTTATATCCGTTATGGGCCTGTTAATGGCAAACCATTGAGCAGTTAAAAGCGCGAGATTAGCATTTCCGCCCAGTCAAAGGCATGACCCGAAGCAGAATCGAGTCGAGTTGCTTTGACAAGTGCCACATTGGGTTGAATTGGGTTGGGTTGGGTTGGTTGGGCTTGTGTTTTTATCGTGGCTGCCTCAAGTGGTCTCCAGGATGGCGTAACAAAAGGTGTGGCACACTCACAGCCCGTGTCACAGGAAAAACAAGGCGACCTACAGTGGGGATGGGAATCGGCAAAAATAAAGTATCGAAACTATATATCGTAGAAAATATTATATCATATCATACTAAATTTTGGCTACATGGCTATAAATGTCGAGAAGATCAATATAATTAGTTTGTTGGTTAATTGGTTAATTGGTTGGTCCATAAAGGAATAATTTTAAAACAGAAATAATTTTTTTTTTAACGGAACAAAAATATATAAAATCTTTAAGCAAGTTATAAATTTTAAAGCAATAACTAGCAATAAACAGAAACAGAATCAATATATTTTTTATATCTTTTTTCTGTATCAATACAATATCGATATCATCGTTTCCATACCCATCCCTAGAAAACATTAAAAAAGGCAACTGGGATTAGGGGCAACTTGCTACTGTCCATTGTAACGCTAAGGCTAACGGTTCAATTTCGTCAGACATTTTGGCGCCGTTAGAATGTGAATACCTCCCCCACCTTCTTTCCTTCCCTTTCCACACACTCTTCTATTGCTCAGGTGGCAAGTGCGCCTTAGCGTAGACTATGAATTGTATTTGCGAGCGCATTATCTTAACCAACCGCAAATCGTCTGTCATTTTCTATGATTGATTGATGCAGCATGAGGCGGGAAATGGTGGTCCTTAACTTGGAGTTTCGGGCGCAGGGTGGGGGAAAGGTACTACGCTCAGAATGGAGCATGCACTGCACACGTGGCGCCATCTTTCGCTCGACTAGCGCAATTCAACACACTTGCAGCAAGGAAAGCTTTTGTGCTTTACCACACCAAATAACGGGAATTTTCGTGAGGAAAAGCTAGCAAGGGTTGCTGTCTACACTAAAAGCATGTTAGTTAAGCTTTGGTTTAGTAAAAGTGTGAATCCTTGAAACTTAGTAACTGTTGAAATTAAATCAATCATTTTATGCAAGTACTTGTTGATCATGGTTGTTATAAAAAGCACATTGACCAGAAGCTTTTAATAGACGAACTAAGTTTTATATTAGAAAGCTAAAAATTCATACATTTGTGAAATGTATATGGGCTTTTTATCATAAAGTTATAATGTTTCTTACAGCTAATTTAATTTTTAATAATAATACTCATTACTAAAAGTTTTGTTTTTACCCATCTAGTGTTTTTAACTGTGCTTTCAAAAAAAACTAAATTTAGTAAAACAAAAAAAGTTAAAAAAATATATTCTAAGCAAAAAGAATGAACTTTGATTTAAAACTATGCCAAATTTACTAGTAACTGAAATTTAACTCTAGCTGTATAAATCAATTTTAATATTCTCAGTCACCAACCCTCTTAAGATGAGAAAATCTATAACCATAAAGCTGATGTTAATGTGGCATGTTGTGATAAAGCTGGTCACTCGATTATTTTCGCATGATTTGCGTCGTTTAAGTAACTTGAATATCCCCGACCTTTATATGTGTTTCTCGAGATTTTCTCTGTATTTTTTACATCCACACACACACACATATCTTAACGCAGTTTTCTTTTATTTTACTTGCAGTTAACGGAGCTGGAGCAACGCGTCATCGAAGCGGAAGAACGCGCCGAGGAAGCTGAAGATAAGGTAAGTCATTAAATGACTGACAGCGAATTTCCCCTTTATCCCTGACTCTATATTAAGTACACATATATGTATAAGTAGAGTCCGTGGTATATTAAAACAAGGGTAGAATTATCATCGGCAGACAGCAAAAGCCGCATCTGGGCAGATAGAATCGCCTCATTAGAAGTCAGTTTAAAGCATTTAAGCATTTGTGGCATTTACATGACAATACTGAAGTCAGGGTCATAGATGGACCTAGAGTGGGGGTATTTTTTTTTTTTGGGTTTTCCGTCTGGCTTTGGCGACAACAACTGTTGGCACATGCGGGCAAACAGGCTGAAATGTCCAACGGAGCGGCCAAAATGTTGTCGCCAACTGTCCCCAGATACAGTACACAAATACATAAATCGACTTCCGTTCCAGAACCACCGGAAATACACATTAATGCAATGCTGCGTAGCGGACAGATCCACGTCCCATTCAACCCCAGACCCAGCCTCCATGCCACCAATTTTCCCTTTCTTCCCGTGCAACATTGAAGTTCGTGTGGTTGCAAGTGATGCTGAGCTTTTGTCCTCCACCCCCCCTTTTGTTCCCTTCGACACGAAGTAGACAACATAAAACTACCCCGAATGCGAGCACAAGGACTAGAAACACCCACGCACCACTCACACCACCCAAAGAACCCACACCACCCACTCCAGGCACTCGACGCGCGTTTTCAATATCAAATGCGCATTGTTTGCATTAACAAGTCCCCGAGGACTGTTGGCTTTACCTACGCAACACCCAGAAAACAGGCGAAATGCAAATATTTTCCGACCAGGTTTATCTCTCGGCTACGTCTATGGCTATGGCTACCGTTGTCCTGGCTGAGATCCCTTTAGACTTGGCATATACGGTATGTACATAGGCTTTACCGTTGCCATTGCCAACCACTGTGACAAATTGAATTCTTGTTACTTTGTTTGCGCCGAGATTAAATTCATGTACAAACACGTGGGTTGTTAACTAGCTAACCAAACCAAGCCAAGGGGTTAGCCTGGCTTCTAGCTTAGCTCAGCCCATAGTCCCATAGTTCCGTAGTACCAAACAACCCCTTGAAAGACCTCTCAACAGTTGGCAACGCATTTCTCATTTCAGGCGAACACAACTTGCTAACAGGCTTATTACTAACGCTTCAATTAGTCCCTCTTCCTTGGCCCTTTAAAATTAATTTGCTCATTAAAACTATTAACCGTGAACATCGGTGATTTACCAGACTTTGCTTTACTAACAAGATGTCCATTAAAGTTGAAGCTAGAAACATAATGATAGGCATTTTTGAATTATATATTTTATGGAATACAAATTATTTTATTTATTGTTAGTAATATAGTGGAAATATAAATAAAATTCAGCATTTATTTAAAAATTATAAAACATTTCAAAATTATTTCACATTGGTCCATCGCTTTCATTACTTTTGAGATAATTAATTGAAAGCTTATGCCATCTCAGCTTTAAAACTTCATAAGGGACTGATATGACTTGCATATCAGTTGAGTTTTAATAAAGTTAAGGGAATCAAAGACTAACAAGGATAATTTACAATATATATGGAAATGTTATTTATTTAATTTTCTAAAACTGATAGAAACTAGTTCCTATTTTACAAAGTTTGGGAAATGAGAAAACTAGGAAAATGACTTCTTTCGCTTATATTTATTTTTGGTTATTAAATATATATTTTTCTAAAATACTAAAGAGCTCTATTATTAAATGGTTTTTAAATTTTGCATTCTAAATAAATGTAATCTTTCTAAATTTGAATATAGCTACAGTTCTTTTGTCAAAATAAAACATTGTCTAAGCCGCATATTTATGTGTTCAACCATGTTTCATCTTGAAAATTCCTCTTATTCGTTTCGAAAATCTGGCAACACTGACAATCCCCTTGCCACATGCGTTCAGTCGTAATCTATGCCATTGTTTTCCCCCCCTTTTTTTTTTGTTGTATGCCAATCAAATTAATTAATCATTAAAATGCAAAAACATAAACATAAGGACTCTTAACTATGCCTCAACGCCGGCAATTAAATGCACGGACTCCCCCCGGAAGTGAGGCAGCTCGACATTGTCTGGGGAGCTGATTGTCCCTCGGGGAACAAACAAGAGCCGAGAAGAGCAGAGCAGGAAGGCAGTCAACCTTTAAAATGCCTTTAAAGTCGTGCAAATTGATGTTGCATACGCTTTGGCGCACATGGCACACATAGCACATAGCACAGTGTTGCAAAACGCCGGCAAGCAGACCAAAACACAATGAAAGAAAGGCGCGTGCGTGCGCACCAAATGGGAAAACAAAACAAACAAACAGCAAAGTGCATTTCAAACTGCAAAATGAAGTTCAAACTGTAAGCGCAATATTCAAGGGTTGTTTCGTTTGAAGCTTGCCAGCAGCTGCCAAAGAGAGCGAGCCCGAGAGAGAGAGAGAGTGTGTGTGTGTGTGTGTGTGTGTGTGTGTGTGTGTGTGTGTGTGTGTCTGTAATTGTTTTTTATGAGTGCATTTATCGGACAACTGCAGTGAGAGTTTCGTCCTGAGCTGTAACTTTATAGTTGCCAGCTGTATGCAGGACACTTAACAATAAAGACGAGAAGAGGCGTGCAAAGGAGAGGGAAGAAGAGAAGAGAGGAGGTCGTCAATAAGCAAAAGAAAGAAAACTGAAACAACCACCGAAAAAAAAGCTGACGGACTGAGAGAATGAACGAATGAAGGAGAAAAGGATGAACGATACGAAACGATACGGAAGCAGAGTAACAAAGCGCAGAGCGCAAAAGTTGTGCAAAAGAAGACTTGTAGCTGCTTTGACGCTGCGTTTTATTTTCCGTTCGATTTGTTTAAACAATTTTACAAGCTACAACTGCAATAAACTGCACAATAATAATAACAACAACAACGATAACTAAAGGAATAACAATTGCAACAACAAATCATATAACATGCTCACAAAGTTCAAGGCAGCGACGCCGACGACGACGTTGACAGCGACAGCGACTGCGACTGCGACGTCAGTGTTGTAAATTTGGAGCGTAGTAAAAAAACATAAAATAAATAACATTATTTAGTGCTTTAATAAAATACACGCGGTATGTGTTCACTTGACTTAACTGGAAATAAATAAATGCAAAACAAAATGTGCATAATTTAATACAAAATTTGACTTACAAATAATACTAAAAAAAAAATAGTATCAAATGTTACGTTTTACTCAAGTGTGTGAAAAAAGTTGCCGAAAGCACCTATGTGTGTATAAGTGTGTGTGTGTGTGTGTGTGTGTGTGTGTAGGCTTGTCTATTTGATGATGACAGCCAAAAGTGCTAAACGTAGTAAATTATAGGCCAAATTTTGAATTGGATTGCGCAAAAATATACACAAACCTATACAAACACACACACACACACAGCGGCCATTCACATTTACAACGTGCATGTGTTTGTGTGTGTGTGAGAGTGTGAGAGTGTGAGTGGACACCCTACGCTGTGTATTGGCGCGCGCGAGAGAGCGAGCAAGAGTCAGAGACAGAGAGAGAGAGAGAGCAAGGCAAATCAAAGCAGAGAGAGAGAGAGAGAGAGAGCGAGAGAGAGAATAGCGTGAGAGCGCGCGCACATGTCAATGACAGACAGCTGACTGGCGAAGCCAAGGACCAAAAGGCGAAAGATAAGAGGCAAAATGGAAGAAAGAAAGCAAGAAAGCACATAGCAAAGTAGACAACAAAAAGCGTGTGTGTGTGAGTGTGTTTATGAATTGTGCATAAACCATAAAATAATGTGAGCAACAAAGTAAATTAAAAACAAAAAAAAAACAAACATATCAACGCAGAGACATAACAACAACAAAGAAACGTCCATTTACAACACTAACAAATAACAAAGTGACTGTATTTATTAAAAGAGTTATACAAAATAACAGAAAGAACAACAAAAACAACAATATAAGGCTTAGCAAAGAAGCTTGCTGCCAACTGCGCTGCCAACTGCGCTGCCAACTGCGCTGGCTGCTGTTGCTCCTAAGCATTGCCAGCAGCACGCAACACTTCAGGCATTGCCAGACTTAAATGCCGCTACAAAAAGTAGTAGTAAAAACGACTAAGGACTATATTTAAGGAGAACAATTTGTTAATAAACAACAAGAATGTTGCTCTGTCGCCGTGTGAGTGCAAAACGTCGACGCTGTTGCGTTTGCTGTCGACACAAACAAAGAAAAGGACAACAGCGGCTGCTGCACTAACGCTAAAATGAGCCAAAATCTCCCTCCGCCCCAAAAGCAGGCATACAACAAAAACATAAGACAACGATAACAACGTTAACAACAACAACAACAACGAATTCTATATTAAACACGAGCAACGAAACAGTTTTATGAATGGATAACTATAGGAAAAAGGTAAGCGATGATTTCTATATAAAGAATCGAGCAAATAAGAGATATCCGGTGATTAATAAATCATAAATCTTATCTAACTTATATCAAAGACATCCAGAATTGCCAGATTAGAAATCTAATCTAACATAAAACAAATATGCACTTGACAATCTAGAAAATCGATCTTAAAGGTTTTGAATTTTAAACTGAAGACAGAGAACAATTAATATTTGAGTTCAAAAATCAACAAAACTGAAGAATTTCTGTTATCTTTGGATTTTATCATATATAGTAGACTGATTTTGGCCAAACTGTGTTTTTAAAAGCATTATTATTGTTTTGGGTAACGTTTTCAATTTAAAACCCATAAGAATTTGACTTTAAAACTTTCTTTCATGCAATTTACTTATACTTTTAATATTGTAATCATTCCGAAAGGTAGTCGATTGTAAATCAAATGCTTCAGATTATCAGGTTATTTCTTTAGTTTTATAAACCAATTCAACAGTCTATTCACATTCAACTATAATTAGCTTAGATCCTAAATCCTAAATGATTTTCAAAACATTTTTAAGATTGTACGTTGAGTATGTCTAAAATTCGATTGGGTAATCTGATTGGACGCCCACCTGGTAGACTATATGGTATATGACGTTGTATGTTAGCTGTCTATGCTGTCTATGATCCGATCAACAAGCAGGCACCCCAATCTAACCGCATAACAAATTTATATTAATTTTATATGTGCATGTCTACCGAAGCTAAATATAGGAGGGGGCCCAGTTCCATTCCATCCCCATTTCCCCGCACTCCCCACATTTCCCAGCAACAACATATCTAAAATCAACTCATAACACTCAAAAAATGAAATTTATGTCGCATTTCAAAATCTCTGAAATGTACGTCTCATAAATTATGTTGAGCAGAGTCGCACTCCCAACACGCCCCCCAAAAACCCGTCACTTCTTCCCCATCTATAGATATTTGTTACCGGAATTCAATTAAAAATTTCGCATACTGTATTTGAACTTTTAACCTTTTACAGTATATAATAATTGGGTCACTCTGATGATGGGATTTTTCAATTATTTATCCACTTTATCTGTTTGTCGTCATCTCTTTGTTGTTGCCGATTGTTTGTTTTTTTTTTTACTCCCTCCTCTGTCTGTGCCCCTCTGTGTGGCGCCTGTGGCATTCAACACATTAAGCACAAATACTGCAAAATCAATTAACGTGCAACGTGAGCATTGCAAACATCGAATACACACGCACTCGCACTCGCCACAGATAGTTGCATCAGATGCAGCGCTTTGCCGCCAGTTGATTGATTGCTTCTGCCGTTGCATGCCACAAACCAGCTGACGACAGACACAGCAGCAGCAACACCAACAATAACAGCAACAATCTGAGCTGCATTCATTGCTTGGACACGCGCCAATCTCTCGCACTCTCTCTCTCTCTCTCTCTCTCTCCTTCCTCTATGTCTCATGAGAAATGCATCGTAATGAAAGACCCTCGTCTTCTACATATTTCCCATCTCTGCAAACACTTCCTTATTCACTCTACATCGCCCCCTTCTCAAACAGTGGCCATTTATCTCTTTGTAAACAAAGCACAGAGATGATTTGATACAAAGATAACAAAAAAAATACAAGAAGACAGAGAAATAGTTACAGTTAGACGTCTACTCGTATAGACCCGTACTTCTATGTGGGCCAACGTTGATTGCATTCGCCAGTCAAGCTCACTCTTAATGCATTTCGCCAAGCAACTGGACCTGGCCTGAAAATAATACCCTACATTTAAAACAATATGCAAGATATTTTCAAATCTTCAAGTTTTTTAATTTTATTAAACTAAAAAAATTCACTTGATATTATAATAATATTATAATTGATATGTATAAATAAAATACTTATTGCAAATCCCAGTCCAGTTAATGCAACGCAGTTTTCATTAAAAAATTGACAGCTCAATTTATTATTCATATATACGCTTAGTAATATATTACAAATTTTTTTAAACTTTTTTTGGTAGCCGCAAATCATCTAATTTCGATCATCTCTTGTTATTTCTTTGTACAATTATGATTTGAATTACAATAATTAATTGAATAAATATTATTTTACTAATCTATTTAACATTGTCATTGAAATACAATTAGTTTAAGCAATGGTTTAACCACAATGGTATTAGCATTAAAATTGTCATTAGCATTGGCATTAGCATTATGATTGGCATTTAAATTACTATTAGCAACTGCACTTTTGTAAGCATTAACATTTGCATAAGAATTCGCATTTATCATTAGTGTAATCATTGTCATTTTCAAAGACATTAACAATTGCATTATCAATAACACTAGTCATATCATTAGAACTTGCCATGTGATTGGAGTTAGCATTACCAATAGCCATAGCACTGATTTAATCTTTAGCAATATTATTATTAGCATTATTATTTGGAATAGAAAGTGCACTGTTATTGTCATTAAAATAAATAATAATAGGTACAAAAAAATCAATACTTATGCTATCATCAATATTGGCCAAAGTCAAGCACAATTTTATAGCACATCTATGGGTCGAACTCAACCCATATATTTCCAATTCCATACTTTTTCCACAATGATTACGCATAAAAGATCATAGAGTAAAGAGAAATGCAATGCGCGTTGGCGTTACCTCTCTTTGTTGTTGTTTATATTGTAGTTGTAGTTTTTATACAGTGAACCCATTGAAAATTGACAAAAACGGGTATAATGTGTTTGGCAGAATGTATGTAACAGGCAGAGGGGGGCGTGTCAGACCCCCCATAGTATATATATTCTTGATCAGGATCAGTCGAGTCGATTGAGTCATTTCCGTCTGTCTGTCCGTATGTCTGTCCGTCTGTTTGAACGTGTCGATTTCAGAGACCATAGGAGCTAAGGACTTCAAACTTGTTAAGTAGGTTCCTGAATACCATACGCAGATCAAGTTTGTTTTTTTTTTTTTTTTGATCGGACCTTTTAATCATATAGCTGCCATAGGAACGTTTGATTAAAAATGAAGTTGTTGTATGAAGACTTTTTGTTTTTTATTTTCGATATCTTAACCAATTTCACACAATATTTTTCTGGGCTGGTATTATACATCCTGCTTAAATTTGGTTCAAATCGGACCACTGCATCATATAGCTGTCATAGAGTCGCTTAGTCGAAAATCAATTTTTAGTATGAAAATGTTTTTTGTATTTTGAAATATCCCAACCAAACTCCTAGAATTAGAATTTGGTACAGATCGGTTTCCTATATCATATAGCTGCCATAGGGACAATCAAGTTTTAGTACAGAGTACCTGGGCACAGGGTATCCTACTGTCGAGCGTGCTCGACTGTAGCCACCCACTTGTTGTTGTTGTTGTTGTTGCTGCTGTACGCTGCTTTAGTTGGATTAATGATGCATGCATCCGTCATCAGAAAGCAACGTAGACGCTGACGTTGACGTTGACGCAAGCGTTGCTGCTGATGACGACGACGGCGGCGGCGCCACTTTCGCTTGATGCCGACCGCCCACTCGCAGTTGGCGTCGCTGTCGACGCAAGACGCGACGCTTGACGCTCGAAGCTGTGTGTGTTGCACATTTGAGAAAATCTAATGTGTTTTATGCCTTGCATTTTTCTCTTGATTTAAGTGGTCTTTTTGTTGTTGCTGTTGCTGTTGCTGTTGTTGTTGTTGTTGTTGCTTTCTTTATATATTTAAAAGTCATCAGCAAGTCGACGACATCATTTGGCGGTCTCGACAACGCGTCTTGGCTCCAACATTAATATGCATTTATAAATAGCTAAGCACTAAGAAGTCGCAACTTGGCGACTCCATGCAACAGTTGCAGTTGCATTTGCAGCAGTGCAGTTGTTGCATGTGAATGATGTGTGCCACACAAAAGTCCCATCACATTGAATACACATTGAACTTTGTAGTACTATTTACACTTTTTTGTCTCGACCCGCCTAGGCATATGGAACTTTAATCAATTACCCGATTCTCATGAAACTAACTGCACTTTAGCAGCTGTTCGATGGCAGATTTAAGTTGGAAAAATGGTAGTTGGATAGATGGAATTCTGACGATTGGGGGAAAGTTCTTTTTTGAATTTGGCTGCCAGCCAGTCTAGTCATATATGAGGATGTTTTTGGCTTGTTGCGTCTAGCCAATAATCTTCATGCTGGCTGGCGCTCTGATAGATGACAAGGACGACAATGAAACTGACTCATCTTGATGTACAAAAGTCTGTGGAATGAGAGGTGCGATTTCTACGCTTGGTTGTTGTTTTTTAATCAGACAAATTGTTGACACCAACCACAAACAATCAGCTAAAGAGCCCGAGATCCCAAGCAACATGTTACATGTATGTACATTTATTATACGCTCCGGGCTCGGAGTTTGCTTCGATTGTCTGTCGGTTGTTTTCGTTGTTTAGATGTTTTTGGGGGACGAAACACGAATATTTTGGATAACGGCGAAAACTTCTCTCTTCCAGCTGAGATAAATTGTGTGGCGTTGCTGTGATGTTGCTCCTCTTCTCCGACATATAATCTGACAACTGACATGCATCTAAGTCCTGCTCGAGTCCTTGGCTCCCCCACTCCAACACTTTGTTCTATTGCTCTTCTTCACATGACACGCACTTTTGGCCGGAAGGACCCCAAAGTGACTGATGTTTGGTCTGAAGCTGCTTCATCTTCCCCTCCCCCCTCCCCCTATTCTGAGTAAAAGTCATTGACACTAGTGTCTTAAATAAGATGCTCGACAATTAGATATTCTCTAAAATAAATCTTATTTCATATATTATTTGGAGTAATTACTTTTTAAGGAATATTCCGTGTTTTTATAAGAAACTTAAAGTAGTTATATTAAAATTCCATACTTTCGAGATCTTAGAAATATTTTCTTTTTAATTATTTAATAGTAAAAAATAATTTTTTTTTAAATATGCTTAAACTGTTAAGGAACCTTCTTTTCATAATAAATGCGTTACACTTTACAATCTTCAATTAACTTAAATTAATGTTAGATTAGCCACATTTTAGAAAATTTTAAATTTTGAACCAATTTTTTTAACAGTGTACTTATATTGGCTAAAAGTACAGAGAATATTAATATTAAAACCAGTTTCTCCCAAGTACCGTTAACTTTGTCATCCTCATGTGAGTCATCTATTTAAAAACAGACTTGCCACATGGAGAAGGAGATGAATCGGCAACTGAAGCCATTACAATTTTAGTAAACGATTGAGATACATTAAAGTGCTAAACAGAACTAAGAACAGAGTCCATAATATTCAAGAGCCATCCGATGTATATCAATTGATAAAATAGTTAAGTGATTTTTATAATACTTATTATTTATTTACATGCTCGTAGTTGAATACTTATATATTGCGGGTAAAAAAGAAGAGAGTGTATGTGTGAGTGTGTGATATATGACATATATTGCAAGATGAATTACCTGCCACCCCAAAAATAAAAACCAACAACAACTAAGACAAACACTGCAAACGTTCTGTGTCGTTTCGCTAAAACTTCCCTCGCTCAGCTGTCCATACGCTGACAACACACATACAAACACTGAAATTTCCCTCCTACACGCGCATTAAATTTCCCTCGCACTCGGTACTTGCTATTTGCCGCAAGCTGCCTTGTGGCTTGCTGCTTGCCGCTTGGTGGCAACCTCTTTCAGTGCTTCATAGTTGCTCGACTCGTGCGCGTCGCGTTGACGGTGTCTCCAATTCGTAGCATCTTCATTGTTTTGCGGCATTTAAAAAAAAAAACACGTCGTTTAAAACTGAGTTGTTCAAACGTTTTTTAAAAATTCTATACATTTTTTCTTAATTAATATTTTTTTTACGTTTTGTTGTTTGTTGGAAATAATAGAATAAAGTTGATTTCCTTAATGGGGTGCCTAAAAATCAACCCTCAGGACGTGTTCACGATCAGCGCCCGCTACTTCTAGGCCTACCCTTCTCCGCCCACCACCGCGAGCAAAACCGGTTCTCACACACGTATTCTCTCTCAAAATAGTTTGGCCACGCGAAATTATTATTATTAAACGTTACGTTGTGTGCGATTGTTCAAAAACAACCCCCAACCCTTATCAGCAGGCAACAGCCCTAAAACATCATGCCAATGAACTTCTGATCTTATAAGAATCGTTCATCATTCTTCCCTTATGTGTGCGAGTTTTTCAAACTAACAAATTGAAACTAGAACCAGACTAAAGTGAAACTGATAATTAATGCGAAATGGCAACTCTATTGAAGGAAAAGGGCAGCCGCACATTCTGCCCAAAATGTATGTAATAACTTATCCAAATATTCCTTTGAAATTTAGTTTATTTCTTTAAGAAAAAAATGATATATACTACATATATCTTACATGTGCTATGTATTCAATTCACGTTTAACCCAATTGTGTGAATTTTTAATTTGTTTTCCCTATTTGAATCGAATCAGGCATGTTCTACAAATTTCTATATTTGTATAGTGTAAATCTACAACTCTTCTATTTAATAATTATATTTAAAAGAATCAAATGATTCAATTTGTTTTAAAATGATTTCATATACTATAGAAATATATTAATTTTTCTATAAACTATTGACTATATATTTGATAATCAGGCCTGTTCCGGTTTTCTCATTCGGCAAGATTTGTCGGAAGTGAGAATCTTTAGCCTATTCTTACACCAATCTGGAAATATTTTGCGAATTGAATTCTCTTTGAGTTGGCTAATATAAGTACAAAACAGTGATAAAATTTAATTTTAAAATGTTTAGCCCAAATGCAACGTGAAAAATTAAATTTTTTGAAATCCGATAAAATCGAAGGTGAAAACCGGAACAGGCCTGATTATATTTTGATCTTGTAGGAAGTTCTAAAATTCAAATAAATGTGAGCAGCATTCAAAATAAGTTAAAAAACTAAGTGACAGTAAGGAAGAAAGAGAATGAAAGGAAAAAATGCTTTTAATTGCTTACAAGTTTCGTCTATCTTCTGGTCTCTTGTGTTGTATTTGTTTCACGACTTGAACGCATCACTGGGTTTCATCCAAAGCGACGTGGATAAAGTTGTCTTTGTTGTTTCTCAGATTGTTATTGTTGTTGTTGTTGTTTTGGGAGCTTCACGCTTAATTGGTTAGCAACATCGAAAAAGGTCACGTTTATGAGTTGTGATCAAAAAAGTTGTCGCTGCCTTTGCAATTGCACTTTAAAGTTGGCTTTTAAAAGACAACTAGTAGATGAAATCATATGAGATTAGTTTCCTTTGTGTTTCACAATGATTATATATTTTCTGATTAAGCTATAATATATTGACAAAGGCAATAAAAGAACACTAGCGATAATTCCACCAAATCTTAAATCTACTTATAATTTCGAAATAATTACACATTTGTATGCTACTTGAAACTTAAAAACTTTATACATTATTTACCATCTATAAAATGTATTTTTTAAAAATCGAAATATTAACTAAAACTCTCAATACACGTAGATGGCAACACTGAAATTTGTTATTTTAAACTAAGTCCTCGACTTGATAACTCTCTTTCTCTCTCTCTGACTTGCACTTACACTTGAATGCACTTTTTTTCATTTCCCAGGCAGCATTTAAACAAAGGCCTTTTTCTAAATTAAAAAAATAAACAAAAAAAAAAGAAAAAAAAACAGATTGGAATAAAGTGAAAAAGGGAAAACAAAGTGCAATTGGAAGCAGAGGTGGCAAGCAGACGCTACGCTTTGTGCTGTTTGTGGGGTTTCCCCGCATAATTAACAAAGGGGAGCAGCGTAGACAGAGACCCGGCAAACATCCCCTCTTTTCTCTCAGTTGTTGTCGTTGCTGTTTGCTAGTGGAATGTCTCGATCATTGGAGTTGGAGTTACTTTAACTCAGCTCATTGCAGCTGCCTGGCTCCACTCAGGCGTAAAAACATCAATTGCACTACAGCCAAATAATATAAATGAGAAACAAAAGTAGAAGTATGTAGAAGAGGACAAAGGGAATGAGTACACTGCAAAAAAAGGTCAACTTCTAAAATCAAGAAAATTCATCTGAAATATCTTATTCTCAAGAAAAGAACAATTTAAGATCATATTACTCATTTTAACAATATTAATCCAAAAAAATCAAAGTTCTTAATACAGGAATACAAATCTTAAATTCTCTGGAAAGTATAAATATGTACAATTTCATATAACAAATGGTGAAACCGCTTCAGTAGTGAAGCAGTAGGCGCCGGTTCGAATCCCAACAATCCATAATTAATTTTTAATTTTTTCATTTTTGATTTTAATTTTAAGAACATTTATTTATAAAATAAGAATTTGGTTTTATTTGAAATGCTCTTATATCCAAACTGTGTTTTCTTAATTGAAGAACTTTATGCTCTCGACGCATTTTTTAGACCAAAATGCTTAGTTTTGAGACCAAAATCTTGATTTTAGAACATTTTTGTTTATCAGTGTAGGGGTAAAGAGAGGGCTACAAGTGACGCGTGGCGCATACGCCCCGCTGTCAGTTACATTTGTTGGCGCAGCCATGAGGAGGGGAATGAGTTTTAAGTCTCGTCGCAAAAATTATTATTGAAAAGCGCAGAAAAATATCGTTGGCGTTTTTCCATAGCAATAGCCATTTTCCACTTTGTCCACTTTCGAAACCCACTCCCTCTCCCTCTATAGTCGGTATTTTTGCTTCTTCCTGTTTCGGCCAGACACATTGTCCTGGCACATTGTTTGCCTTTTGATGCTGATGCTGATGCTGATGCTGCTTCTCGAGTGGCACGACAATGTGGCCAAAAGGATGCTTGAGCTGCGACTTCTTGGATAGACTTTCAAGATGCTAAATCTGAGAATGCTGAGAATGCTGAGCAGTCGATACAAGAAGACGTAACCCAACACTGGTTTTCGCTTTAAAGCCAAGTTCGTCGCCTTCCAAAAACTTTTATCAGCAACGTTCAAAACTTTTGTTTTAGTTTATTGTCTGGCAAAAGGCGTAGAAAAGTTTTTTTTTTTCAAACTCCCCACCCAGTCCCATCCATCTCAGCTCTATGTCGCTTTCTGAAAACTGATTAAGTTAAGCTCGCGTTGAGGGGCTGATTGGGGCGTGGGCGTGGCAGCCTTTAAGTTTCCAACTGTCGGCCACAGCTTGCAGGCAAATTACTCGCGTTGCATCGTCGCGCCATCATAAACATTTCAGTTTTCCACTAAAATAAAAAAAACATAAACATTTCTGTTCTCCACTAAAAGAATTAAAAGCAAAATCCCATTAAAGAGCAAATTTGCTTTAAAATCAGAAATTGCACATAAATATTATGTATTTTATTTTACTTTTGTATTATACTAATTGATACTATGAGATAATTCTTATCTCATACTTATATTTCAATTAAAAAATCATAGAACGGTTTCTGTTATTTTTTTCAATTTTCATACAAATTTTTAATAAAATATGCATTTTATTAGTCTAGTAAAAATTTAAAACACAAATTTAATACACATGCTAAAAATATAATGAAATTGAATACCAATAAAATATATTAATTAAAAAAATGTAAATAAATTCGAAAATAAATGTATTGACTTGCATATTTGATTATAAAATCTTATAAGTACTTAATTTATAATTTTATTGAATCTTTTATTATAAATTTAAAGTAAGAGATATGTATACAATGATTTTAAGCAAAAATTTAAATTTAATATTTCATACATTTTGATTCAGATCATAATTTAGGAGATATTTTTTAAAGTTATAAAATGCATTTTATACATAATTTAACATGAAAGACGCCGCAAAGTATGCAACACGTTCTTCTTTAAAATGACAGACGTCAACGTAGCGTGGCGACTCGAGACGTTGCAAGCGGGCGTAGCACTCGACAGACGAGTGCCACTTGTAATGCAAAAGCAGCAGCAGCACCAACAACAACAGCAACAACAGCAACAACAGCACCACCAACAACCACAATTACAGAGAACGTGGCAATGTCCGCGAGATTTTTAATTGTTGTTGAGCTGGAGACGAGCTGACGACAAAGACAGCGACAGGATGAGGGGTAAAAGTAATACAGAGACAACGCGAAAGAGAGAGAGAGAGAGGAAAGGAGGTAGAGAGTGGCAAAGGTTGTGGCAGCCACGTCGAGCATAATTTGCAACAAGCACATTTTCAATTTCAAAGCTGCCAAAACATGCAGCAAATATTGACATTGACTCTAATGGAAAAATCATCAAGCAGACAGGAGGAAGCCAGGAGGAGAAGGGAGTTTGAAGAAGTTGCAACACCATGCTGCAAGCTGGTTGGCAGGCAAATAAGATGATGCGACTTTATGTGACAATAGTTTGGGGGCAAAGTTGCAGCTACTTAGATTAAATTAAAATTTCTTATAGTGTTGCCAACATTTTAAAGCCACAAACGAAAAGCTCAGTCACAGGATGAGGCAACAACAGCAGCCAGATAAGTTGCAGTGGCAGTGGCAGCTTTCCTAGACTAAACGACGACACGAAGATATGTAAAGAGAGACAAGAAGAGAATAGAAATGAAGAGAAGAGACGAAACGATGCGATGCGATGCGATGCGACGCGTGCCAGCTCATGGAAAGCGGCAGAAACGCTGCAGCTGAGGGGCACATTGAGGGGTGAGGGAAGGGGTGGGAGAGTGATGGAGACAGGAGGGGAGGGGATGGGATGGGGAGGCAACAATATTTTATGGAGTGTTGTCTAGAGTGGCTGCTGCTGTTGCTGCCGCTTTGTTGACTATAAATAACAATGGAATCATGACTCGAAATTAAACGTCGAAAATGTAGCATGACAGTGGGGAGCGAAGCTGTTGGAGCTGCTGGAAAGTGTGGGGTGAATGCTTACACAATGGGCCAAAGAAGGGGGTGCAAGAGGGTCGGGAGCTATTTGCTCAAGAAGTCAAAGGAACCCATGAAACGCAAATAAAAGCAAAGGCACATGTGAAAGACGCCAAATATGATGTGGGCAGCAGTTAAAATGTCGAGTGACAGAGTGAGGGAGAAGCAGACGATGTAAGTGAAATAGAGAGATAAAGAGATGGGGGAAATGGGGGAAAGGGGGAGCACAAAGTGCTAGATATCAACATTTGTTTGTTCGCTGCAATGTTGCGGCACATTTGTGTAATATATATTAACAAATTGCCAAAGCGGACCATCAATTTGTACAAATAGAGTAAGAGCAAGCAAAGTCTTCCCCTTCTTCCACACACGCACACACACCACTTTTTTGCCCACACCTCTCAGCCTAGAAAAATGAGCTAAGATTGTAAGATTGTAACTTAAGAGCTGTCAATCAGAGTCAATAAATTCCCAACTGGTCGAAAGGGAATAGAAGAGAATAAGCAAATGACAGTAGATTAAGAGAAGATGGGGAAAAAAGAATTTGCTTTTTAATAATATACAGATAAGGTAACGCTATAGTCAGAATTTCAGAAGATTTTTAGCACGAGAAGAATCTTTCTGATTTATGAGATGGAATGGAAAACGTCAAAGAGAGATATCGAATTCTTAGACCAATTTATGTACTTCCTATTGCTCCTAAGGATCGACCCAGTAAATCTTATAATAATTTAACAAAACTAGACGATTTTAACCACAATATTTCCTAAGAAACTTACTATTAATCTAAAAGCTATTTAAACTGTCCATACACTTCAATCACAATCTCCTTAAATTCTGAATTATGAAACAAAATTGCTCTAATTATACTATGAACCAAGAAAGGAGAGACAATAGATTTTCTAAATAAAATCAGAATTTCTGAATTTAAAAATATTTATTTATTTTTAAAAAACATAAACAATGTGCAGTAATGCTATATACATTCAAGAGGAACAAAAAACAAATTGAGATTATGTTTTTTTAAGATTACGATGCAATTTATTAAAATGAAATATTGTTTCTTTTGGAAAAGAAATGGATGAAAACTTTTGCTGCCGTAGATTATAATTAGTGCTTATAACAAAACGCCACCTGTCGTTTAGTTCTTAGCCCAATCAATGTAATTACATAATTTATGCTTTTATTCATAATTTCGTTGCAAGTTTTTCTTGTAATTCATTTACCCAATGCCAAGTGCTGCGCGTAGCGCCATCTATCGGTCGCATTAGTAGCCATTACGAACTTATTAATCATCTGTGACAGCAACTTTAATGTGGCAGCCACAAACACACACACACACACACACACACACAGTTGCCACACAGCAACTGAGTCACCGCAAATGGCCATTCTATTACCCTCTCTTTTCATTTGCCTTCCCTATTTTCCCCCTCTTCTCTCTCTCTCTCTCTTACTCTCACTATCTCTCTCCTACTCTCTCTCTACTGGCTTATAGCTTACATACATTTTCAATAACAAGTCACTTGGTGTTCGCTCGGTCCGAGCAATATTCCAACTCATTGTCGTTAGTCATCTGTATGGTCGAGTTCAGCTGCTGGGTGGCTTTGTGGGTGGGTGGTGCCGTGTGGTTCCGCCCCTCGCTCCCTCCCGCCACCAAGTCCGTTCAACCCTTCAGAGCTGGCACCAAACTACGCCACTTAATTGCGTCTGCTCATTTAGTAATAAAAACAGGATTCATGCTTCGCAAGAGCACCAACCGAAAGATGGAATGCTGTGTGTGATGGGACTGGAAGGGGGGAAAAGTCCGGAAAAAGTCTGACTAACCGAGTGCATAGCTGAATAGTTTTTCAACAATTTTAATACCCATCGCTTTATGTCTTTTGACTAGAAAATGATAATATTCATTCTTGAAATGCGAACGTCTAACTTTGTGTCCCATCGCAACGGCGCATTAAAAATTCAAATCAAATTTTTATTCAAATGCTCCTCCTTCTCTCCTTCCCCCATCATCAGGGGAGTGAACTGAGTGAGTGTATTCATACATAACTCATTCATCTTTTTAACGGCATTCTTGAAAATTCAGTTTTTCCCTTAGTTTATTTGCCTGCTTCTTTCCCTTTTTCCGTTTCCTGAACATAATCGGATTGTGCGTTGGGGCAAATTATTGTATAGGATTGTTGGATTTAGAGTTAATGCAGCGGTATGCTAGATTTATGTTAAGTGGCAGACATTGGGGCTAGTCTGGGTTGCGGACTCAATTTTCCATTTTGCAATTTTCCTATTTTCCCATTTTTTTCATTTTTAACATTTTCTTCATGCTGTCGTTGCTGCCTTTGGTGCATTCAGCAATAAAAATGTCGTTCTGCAATAAAAATCGAATTGTTTCCTTTTTCGCTTGACAGTTGCAGCTACGTTCAGCCGTAAAGCGAACCTTCCTCCATTCGTTCCTTCTCCTTCAACTCTCTTCTCGTTCGCTTTTGTATGCCAATGCATTTGACAGTTGCTCGAGAAGCACTAAATATGAGACCATTATCTAAAGCCAGGCTTAGGTCTTGGCACTCTTTGAGCCTCCACAAGACTTTGCTCTTATCCAATCCAATCAAATAGGCGAAAATTGCCGGATTTACTTTGCTGGCAGGTCGCAGATTTATACTAATACTAATATCTAACATTTGTTTTTTGCCCGTGGCATTATAGATAAAGTCAAGTTGAAACTTCTCTCACTCAGTTTCTCGCAAAGTTCCTTCAAGTTTCTATTTCTATTTGTACTTTGTCACAGAGCACAAACAACTTTTCGCATACGCCTAAATGCATTCTAAATCCAAAAGGATTCCAAACAAATGTTAAACCTCATCCCCTCCGTAGTTTATACTGGCATATGGTAAACACAGTTCTCGTAAATTAAGCCCAACTTCTACTTTAAAGTTCCCAGGCATTAGATATCCCATTTGTTGGCATCTGAGAAAAAACGTTGCACAAGTTTTATAAGCGCACCGAATGCTACCACTTAAATGTTGCCTTCATTTCTTTTACTCTATCTTAGTTTTTTTTTTTTTTTGGAGGGGGGCGGGGGGGGACATCAAATTTTATGGCTCAAGTTTTTGGCCAGAAACTTGAAACCGAAACTACTTGGGCGTATTTAATGCCTTGATTCACGCTGCCCAGCTTAGCAGCTGCATGCCACACAAAGTTGCATGCTTTTTGCCGTTGCAAAGTGTCGCTGTAAATGCTTTGACTTTTTTCCGACTTTCCTTACCACCAAAAAAAACATGGTTTTGTAGACTTTTGGGACTCTGAGTCGTAGCCGGCTTTAGACCAGATGAAGGTTAAATGTTAGACATGAAATTATGTAATCATAATTTAAAAAGTTTTCTAAAAGATTATTAGAAATATGAAATTGAGTTGAAACTTATGCGCAGAGATGAAATTTCTCCAAATTTATTAATAATAATCCTTATAATGTTTTATATTTATTTTGCGTTGGTCTTTAACAAGTTAAGAAAAGCGTTTGTTAGCTTAGAGATCACTAGTTGAAGTACCCTAGCAAATTCATCCCATGACTCGAAAGAATTAAGAACTGAAAACGTATCCTATCGAAACCGTACCGGTAAAAAGGTTTCGATGTTCGGTTCTTAATAATGAAATTATTGCGGTTACCGGTATTAAAAATGAAACTGTTAGTTTCGGTGTACAATTCTGGTACTGTTTCCAGTATTATTTTCCTGTTTTTGTCACTCTTTACTTATGATATTTCAGAGACTATCTGAGTGGATCCGTATAACAGCCAGAAAATAGACATGGTTCTTTAAAGTGAAGATTTTTTTCTTTGTTTGATTTACTGTGGTGTCATCAACCGACAACGATGCCATCAACTTTTTTGTTTTGCATGTCCATAACTCTGTTTATTTTCGGGCTTATAACTGTTGGTGGTTCTAGGAGGTAACGTGTTTGTGCGTGTGTGTCTGTGTGTGTGTGTGTCTACATAGAGGACAAACTCCTGTTCGTGACAGGAGCAAGCATAAACTTTGGCATTTTATATGCGTCGCGTCCAATAACCTGACGTTCTCGTTGTTATTTTTGGCAGTCTATTTATTTTTAACATTCATGTATGGTATAGTATGTGTACGCGACACCAGCTGAGCTTGAGTTGTGGCAACATGATGTTGCATGACAGCCTGGAGTCGTTGGAGCTGGTCGTCGAGTTCCACGACCTGCAATCTTTAAAACACACTCACAAAGTACATCGAACATTGGACAATTGACCCATTTGCATTGTCAGACAATCCAAAGTGGCAAACTAATCTTTCAATAGGTGTAGACAGCAAAGGAGAGAAAGCGAGAGTGGGGCAGGGGCAAGAGTCGCTGCAGTTGGTGGCAGCCACAATGCCACCATATTGGAGTGGCGCTCACAATGCTTCCGGGTCTGGTTTAGTTGTCAGTTTGGTTTCCTTTGACCAGACTCGAGGGCAACTTGACAACTTGGCGTGCCAAATGAAGTTATTTCCTACCATATTCCACACCTCTTAGTCCTTGCTCATTGTCTTCCACATGTCTTTAGCTATCTCTATCTCTATCTCTTTGTCTGTCTTTCTGTCGGTCTGTCTGTCTGTTTGCCTCTTGCATTACTTGCAAATTGTTGTGTGCCCATAAAAATATGTACTTAGAATTCTGTGCAACTTGTCGGACATTCCTCGCATGCCATTCGCCTATATCCCATATCCGTATCCGTATCCGTATCCTTATATGTGTCCTTCTCCATTTCCGAACTTCCCGCTTTGCCTCCAAATGCAACGACACAGCTGAGTCTTAAATGGTTGCCACAGTCTCTGCCCCAAATGGTTGCGTTTAATTACACAAGTTTTTACGCCATTGCGCTCATAATTTAACACTCGCCACTTGCCACTTGCTATTTAAGTCTAACTACTTCTTTCTTTTTAAATAAAAGTTCAAATTTAACCAACTACATTTCCTTTTCAAGTTAGTTTCTTTTAGAAATCTTAGACTGTACATATGGTTATGTATAAATTTTTACTTTGAATATTGTATAAGCTTAGACAATCTTATAATATCATTAGTTAGAATATCTGTTAATTGATTCCTGATAAATTGGCAAAGTTTGCGACTCCATTTTCCATAGCTTTACTGAATTTGAGAACTCAGTTAAATACAAACTCAAATTCGGAAATTATATATAGACAATTATAATGTTGTTATGGATTCTTTTTTATAAAATTACAATTGCATTATATCTTATGGAAAAAACTAATGTTAAAGATAGTTTAGTTTATATTTAAAGTTTTGATTATTATTGAAATTTTTTTTAGAATATATAGACAGCATAAATTTAAACATTTTTTAATTCCCTGCTCTTGTAATGGAACATTCTGCAAAAGTATTTGAACTGTTTGTGTCTTTTTTTTGTGCAACTAAGAAACTGTAGTTTTGCCGTCATCTCAAATGAAGTTAGTTAGTGTTTAGTGTTTAACTAGATTAGTTGTCGTAACGTATGAACGTTTAAAGGGTTGGACAACTCTTTTAATCCCCAAGGCTGGGCTATGTGTAACCATTAGGGTTGGCATTTTACAACCGCAGCTTAGTGCAAATTTAATTGAATTTCAGAAAAGTTGTTGTGCGAAGAAAGTTGCACGTGGGAGAATGAACAAAAAGGGAGGAAAGTGGGGATAAATTGGGGAGGCAAATGAGGAAATCCAAAGAGAAGAGGAAAGTTTGTTAACTAATTTTACTTTTTCTCTTTCTGTTTACTTAACAGGTGCGTGCTATGGAGCAGCGGCTGAGTGAATGGCCAAAGCCCCAAGCACAACAACAACAACAACAGCAGCAACATAGTCAACATTCGCAGCAAAGCACTGCGACCAGTTCTCCCATACATCAACAGCAACAACAACAGCAAGTTGCCGCAGCTGCATTGGCCGCAGCCTGTCAGCAGAGTGTACTTGCCACAAGCGGCAGCAGCAGCTCAGCCACTGGCGTTGGGGCATGCAACGAGACAACGGAAAAGACCATTACCTCGTTGGAGATACAGGTGGAGGAGCAACGTCAGCTGCGCTTACACGACGCTCGACAGATCGAAGCAAAGGCGGCCAAAATCAAGGAGTGGGTCAATAACAAGCTAAGAGATCTCGAGGAGCAAAATCAATTATTGCGTGAACAGAATATCAAGTGTAATCAGCAGCTGGAGCTGCTCAAGAATCACATTGCCAATCAATCGCAACGACACAGCATTGTTGGTCCGGTGAGGAACAGTTTGAGCTTGGATGTGCAGGACTTTGCCAGTACGCCGGAGACACGACGACGTAGTGAGAGTCTTGATCCGCAGGAGATAATCAGTCGACCGTTGACCAGTTCGTATCCGCATCATCAGCATCGACGCAATCTCTCAATGGAGCCGCAGGAGCTGGAACGCAATCTCGTGGCCGCTGTCGATGGCCTGACCCTCGCTCCGCTCTCGAGCATCTCCAGCAAGGCGTCGCAGTCGGCGGCGTCGGCGGGTGTCACACGTCCGGATAGCTCCGATACAGATACGGCCCACGATTATGCCGAGATCTATACGCCGTCTTGCGAGAAGTTGCCCGCCTGGATGAAGAATAATCCGGCACTGATGGCCAGCGGTGGTAATTCCAGCACCACCACAACCACCACAAGTGAATTGGGCGTGCCCAGACCGCCCACACCGCCGCTGCATCGTTTCCCCAGTTGGGAGGCCAAGATCTATCAGGTGGCCAACGATGGACTCGCCGGAACTGGACCGGGAACTGGAGCTGGAACCGGCACTAGCACCGCTGAGAGCACTGGGAGCAATGAACCCACGCCAGATGTGCAGGAGCACAGTTTGACCTTGTCGAATGGCCGGACTCGGCATCCGCATGATGGCAATGGGACGCTAGGTAGCATCGGTACTCCGGGAACTCCCCAGCCGCCGTCGCGGCAGCAACAAACCGCCAGCGGCGGCTTCTGTGATATTTCCGTGCCCGTCTATGCCACGGTCAAGGGACGTGCCTCCCAAATACGCTCGATGCCCTTCACGGGCGACTCCAGTGATGATTCCAGCGATGGCGAGGATCATGCCGTCATGCTCACCCACAACTCGCACAATTCATCCAGCACGGACAACACGGAGACTTCGACATCGGGCAGCGCCTCGAGTCCCTCAAAAAGTCTCAAGACCTCATCGAGTTTGAGTCCCGCCAAGCGCAGTGGTTCCGAGAGTCCCAAAAATGCCAAAGCGCGTGGTATGTAAATTCTTCCTTCCTCTCACTTTAATCTGTATATAGCTAGTCAACTTCAATCGCGCCCAATTAAGCCAAATAAGCGTAGTGGTAGCGATAGCTCCTGCAAGATCCACAGCACCACAAAGCAAACAGCACGAATCACTAAACAAACCAAATTACTAACTACTAACCAGAAAACTCAATACTAACTAGAAAACCATCCAAAATCCAAAGAAAAACTAACTCCTTGACTGCCTGATATGTGTCCTTATTCCAATATGTCTTTTTCATTCCTCCTGTTTACAATTATACTAATAAAAAAAAGGTTTTAAATTAATATATTTGCTTTGAAAATTTGTTTAAAGCTGATCTTATTTTCTAATATTTTAAATTTTCACTTAAATTTGTGATTTTAAAAAAATTATATTTTTGAAATGAATATTCTTGATTTTCAATAGGGTTTTTAGCAGTGTAGAAACTCTATTTGCCAGATTCCAAAGCGTCTTCTCAATCGTATCCCAATCTATATTATTCCTTATACATATTAAAATAAATACTCTCCCATTACTTTCCCACTTGAGCTCTACTGTTCTGTCAATCTGTTTTCCCAATCCCAATCTAACATTACTTCTCTTTCATTTACAGTCTTTTCAGTTGCTATTTAAGCTAAGCCTTTTATGTAAATATATATTTCTTTAAATACCTTTATTTAGTTGTCTCTCATGCATCTATATTAATTTCATATCCCATAGCTTTTTTCCATGATCTCTTGTGTATGTCAAACCTTCCCTATTGTTATTTCTTCGATTCCATCACAGTTGCCCGTCCTTGCTTAGCAAACCGTAATTGCTTGGACATTTGGTCTATACAATCCCAAACTTGATGATTAACTTAACTAATTTCAATGCTTATTCTAACAATGATTCTAATACAAACGGGTTGCATTTCCTTTGATCACGCCCTCGACTCGTCTCGTCCTCTTTCAACTTTTTTCTGTAATCCTGTCATTTGAATCCTGCTCCAATTACCATTTTTAACCAACACCAACATTAACCACATTCAAATAACAGTACACACAACTCGCACAACAACCTTACAACAACAACAACAACATCAACAACAAGCACATCACTATCAGCATCATCATACGTTGCCACACGCACTGGCGCCACCGTTGGTGTCCGTGCAACACGTACAGAGCACGCTACCACGCCTACACACAACGCCCTCTGGCGCGCAGCTGACGCAACTGCGCGTGAGCTCCCACATGCGTGGCACAGTAATTTCAGATCTTTCCTTTGAATCAGGCCTCTCCGACGATTACGCCCTGCCCCCCGATGCCGTCTCCGAGTCGACGTGCATGGACGCCTCGATGCCATCGCTTTTAATGCGCCAATCCTACGTGGATTCTCCGAGCAAGAAGCTCGAGTCGCTCGAGAAGGTGAGATTTTGAAATGAAAGAAATTATTTGGATGAATGGGTTATTCTGGAAATTGTAAAGTTTCTTGTTTTCAAATTTATTACCCTAAAAAGTATATTTTTTTATCTTTGATCTAGTAAGAAATATTTTAAAATAATATTAGATATTTAGAATTTTTTAGCTATGTTTTTATTTATAAAATCAGGGAATAACACCGGTATCGGAGCCGGTCATGATTTGGCCTCTTAACTCATTCTGCATTCAAATTTTTTGCATTTAGAACATTTTATTATATTTCGACCATCATGGTATTTTGATATTTTGAAAATTCAAAATTTTAAATCTCAAGTTATTACTTTTAATCAACTCCTTTAGCATAAAACAACACTTTAAACTTGATTCTGAAACCTTTTATTTTCTTGTAAAAAATCATGTCAAATTGAAGATTAATTTTGACTTGTTGCTAGGTTAAAGACTTGACCAATTCCGAACTGTCGTAACTTTGGCAAAACTTAATCGATTTTCAAGAGGAATGTCATTTTATTCATGGCTTGGCCTTTAACTTTATTCTGTTTTCAAATTTTAATAAATTCGTGAAAAAAATTATTTTCCTCTAGATCTTGATTTCGAAAATTGAAAATTTTAAATCTCTTAAATTTAAAGTTGTTGTTTTTTTTTTATTACAATCAAGAAACTATTTCGAATTTAATCGTTGCCTGACTTACATGGATATATTTACTGTTCCTACTTATCCTGCTCTCTTTCCATAGATGGGTCACCTGGCCAAGCTTGGTGGCAAACTGAAGACCTGGCGTAAGCGGTGGTTTGTCCTGAAGAACGGCAGCCTCAACTATTGGAAGAGTCAGCACGATGTGCAACGCAAACCGCAGGGTCAGATCCAGTTGGACGAGGCCTGTCGCATTAGTCGGGCGGAAGGTGCCTCCACCTTTGAGATAGACACCGGGAAGAAGGTCTACTACCTGACCGCCGATTCGCATGCCACCATGGATGATTGGATACGTGTCCTACAAAATGTGCAACGTCGCAATGCAACCAAATTGCTGCTCAGTCGAGATGATCAGAAGCCCACGGTGCAGGGTTGGGTGACCAAGGTGAAGAATGGACATGCCAAGAAGTGTTGGTGTGTGCTCCTGGGCAAAATGTTTCTCTACTTCAAGGCGCCCGCAGAGACAGTAAGTGACAGATCAATCAATAATCCAATCGATTTCTCTATCCTTGAAATTCGTTTTTAGAATCCGCTGGGACAGATCAACATGCGAGATGCACGTGTGGAGGAAGTGGAGCATGTTTCCGATTCCGATTCAGAGGAACGTGAAGATGCTGCACAGGATCAAGCCCGTCTAACAGTGGCCATCTATCCGGCACATCAGGGTCCCACATATCTGATTCTATCCGGTAAACCAGAGCGCGACAATTGGCTCTATCATTTGACGGTCGTGTCGGGAGGTGGACCAAGTGCAGGCACCCAGTATGAGCAGCTGGTGCAGAAGCTCATGGAAACCGACGGAGATCCAAGTAAGTCAAATTCATCAACTATCGGATTTCAACTGATCAATTGACTATATATAATGCTATATTTGAATTTGTATTCTTTTAGACTGTGTACTCTGGCGTCATCCCATATTGCTACACACCAAAGATACGATCGCATCGCCCTTGTCCTCCATGCATACGGAGTCCATGCAGCCGGAGGCTATAAAGCTATTTAAGGTAAATTCCCTTAAGTTACTAGTTCTTCAACTTATTACACATTCGCAGAGTATATTACTATTTTTTATACCATTTAGAAAAAATGCATTATTCAAAAAGCCACAACAAACTCTCAAGATACTTATTATTCTGTAAATTTTATTTTTTACTCAAAAATTAAAATCTTATTTCCACAGAGCATTCAGCTGTTCATGTCGGTTGCGGTAAATCAACCAGGAATCGATTACCATGTGGTGCTCGCCCAGAACGCTTTGCAACACTGTCTGGATATGCCGGAACTACAGACGGAAATGATCTGTATATTGATCAAGCAAACCTCCCGACATATGGGCCAGAAACTAAGTGTCGGTGTCCAGGTAAACAAGAAACTGGGCAAGCAAACGCGCGTAAGTTTTTCAGTTGCAAAGCTTCTTATCATTAAAAGCTATTTTAGTTGTAACCCCCCCAAAAAAAAAACCCATCAAATCCCAATATAGTTGTTAAACCTTTTCATTTCCGTATCATTTTGTATGACTGTTTGTTCCCCGAATTAACCCCAGTTATTTACTAATCAGTTGTGTACATGTCTAGCTACTGGGTTCTATCTGAATCCTGATCAAAAGCTATTCCAAAAGCTCTTTTCAAACAGGAAAGTCTCTGTACGCACCTAAAATTCATATATCATTTCAAATTCATTCAAATCGAAAGCAAAAGCTTTACTACAGTGCAGCTTTCCACCAATACAAGTCTCTATGTTATAACTGAATATACATAGGTATCGTATTTTGTTTATTTTTGGATTAATTCAATTTATTGCTTATCAAGTGCAGTGCTTTTATCTAAACGATCAGCTTTAAAAAAGCTTTGCTTCAAATTAAAATCTTACGAACGCTTAATAATCACACAAATATTTCTAAGATATATATAATAATACTTAACGATTATTAACATATTCTTCATGTGTAATAATTCATGTTCTCATTTAGTTTTGCATGTGTTCGTTGTCTACTAATCCTTACTATACATTTGTTACTTGTTTTTGAGTTTTTTCTTAAGTAATTATGTAAGTAGTTGGAACAGACAATGAATTTCCCCCATAAGTGTCATACTTAATCTATAATCGTATATATATTTATACAAGTATGTATTCACATATGTACTCAAAATTCTTATCCACATACTTACTATAGACACTACCTATCAATGATGTAACAAATTATCACCATCTAAATCTGATGAAACTACTCGTTATTCTATGTGTACATAATTTACATTTACACATATGTACATACATATATGTATTCTTTTTTTTTAATCTGATCTTATTGTTGATTCATTATCATTGTATAAAGTATTTGCTGTAAATTTCACACACAACACTTACATAACTATATAGTATTACATAAAATACTACATCACAATGAACTCACATACATACATACTTATCTACATACTCTCGTACAAAACGTCTCTAGACATATTCATCGATCACCCAAAGGAACAAAAACTTTTGGACCCCTTTCCTCGATTCCTTAAATATAATAATATACGACAGAGACTAGTCAAAATTTAGAAAGAATAGCATTTATTCCATGAAATTGACAATTAACTAGTGGGGTCTCCATTAATAAAGAAAATAAATGGATATAAGTAGGTTCGGTTATCGATGACTTTAAGTAGAAAACCATAATCAGCTTTTATACCGATTAAACTTCATCAAATTATGTTTTTCAGATGTCATTACATATTATTACTAATAATTATATTGTATCATTAATTTTTTTTAGTACAAAAATATAAAAACAAATTTGTAGTTAAATTATTAATATAACAGTCGTTAAAGTTTAATTTAAGCAAAAAAAAAAAAAAAAAAACGTCCTTTAGTATTCCAAATTATAACGAAAACCCAAAAGAGAAAATGTGTTGAGTGAGTGTTAGGGGTCCAAAGTAATCACAGATCCACAACTATCCACAAGTCACACAACAACAACAAGAAAAACAACCATAACAAACGCATTTGCAAAGTTCAAAGTATACTTTTACGCTCAGTGTATATTTAGGTATACAACTATCTCTCTTTTTTTCTCACACACGTACACTACAGAGCTACGTTTATGCGCAGCGCACTTAACGCGATAAATAATTGATTGTACAGAAATTTGTACTTAAGAATATCTAATAGAATATTATTGTTAATCACGTTTTGTGTGCCACGCATAAACATAATCAAATGTCTCTTTAGTCTCTGTGGAACTCTAGAATTTTCTAACTTGTTTATGGTTTGCCCAATTTTGTTGTTCATTTTGCGCATAGTTTGCTGCTTTCACGTTTCATTATTTTGTTATTTTTTTTTCAATGGCTTTGAATGTTTCGCATTATACTTAAAATTTAACTCGATTTCTTTGCCGTTTGCGCTTCTTCTTCAACAAAAGAGAACAAAACTTTTGTATAGATGTAACAAAAGAATACCAAATATTTAGAAAGATAAACTCAACGTGAGCTCAAATTGATCAGCAAATGTTTTTTGGCTTTTCTTCTTCTATTCTGTTTCTTTACATTTTTGCGTTAACATTTTGAAACGTTTTCCGTTTCGTTTGTATGTGTATCGAAAAAAAATCCAATACCGATTACTGATAAACGATAACCAAATCCCGCAAACCGTTATCGTTAACCGTTTTGCAACACTGTACCGTACCGTATTTTGACGACAACCAACAACAACGATCATGAAATTTACAGCAACTACTATTGTGCGCCACCCAAAGCCTGTTCACCTGTGATACCCAACAGGCTGGACAAGCTCAAGCCAACGGCAGTTCGCCCACATCGATACAGGTATGAGGGGAAATTTTGATTGTCATTCAATAATCGATAACCAATAACCATAACCATAACTGATAATCGATATATTCACTCTTTTGTCAATGTCGTGTGTACAGTTGCTTTCAGTTATTGTAGTCAATTGTAGAGTTGCCTAATCCAAACATCCGTTTTCTTTATCTTTCATTTAAAGTTCGTTAACTAACACTGTCCTCTCTCTATATATTTTTATATTCTTTTGTTCGATAACAGGCACCTGTGACCACACCCATTATCGATTGCAAGTCAAATCCGCCCGCCTATAGCTTTGTCCAGGGCTGGCAGCTTCTCGCCCTCGCCGTCTCCCTCTTTGTACCCAAATCAAGTCGTCTTTTGTGGTATCTCAAACTACATTTGTCCCGCAATGCGGACACTAAAACAGAGACCGGCAAATATGCGGCCTACTGTGAACGAGCTCTGGAGCGAACCCTGAAGAATGGAGGACGCGAAACGAAGCCGTCACGGATGGAGGTGCTATCGATATTGCTGAAGAATCCATATCATCACTCCCTTCCGCATGCAATACCCGTGCACATGATGAACACCACCTATCAGGTAAGTCAAATGGTTCACATCGATTTTTTTCCATCATTTTATTTAACATCAACTTAAAGCCGTCGAATTTTGAACAATTTTTTAAACAAATTAAAAAATAAAGAAAACAAAAATTCTTTAAAACCACATCTTCGATTTTACACTTTTTATCAAAATACCATTCGAATTAGACAACATTCGAACATTCGAAAAAAAAACATTAAAAATAATTTAACAATAAAGATATTTTATCGTTGTTTGATTCTCAACAGTTTCTAGCCGAAAATTCTCAGTTTTAGGAACAAAATATTATTCCTTTAAGTTGATGAAATTAACTAATTTGAGTTTAAATAGCTAGTTTAAGTACTTAAACCATTTGTTACTCCATTTTTAGGTGGTTTCCTTTGACGGTTCCACGACCATCGAGGAGTTTCAGACTACACTGGCTCAGGAACTGGGCACACGTGATGCCACCAATGGATTTTGCCTATTTAGCGATGATCCGATCGAAAAGGATCTGGAGCACTATTTAGAACCGTTGGCCAAGCTCTGTGATGTGATTAGCAAGTGGGAGACGGCACTGCGGGAGAAGGGTTCCGGCAAGTTTGAGAACTCACGCGTCATTCAGCTGAGCTACAAGAATCGTCTCTACTGGAAGCACACCATCAAATGCGAGACGGACAAGGAGCGATTGCTACTGTGCTATCAAACGAATGCACAAATTGTCCAAGGACGCTTTCCACTCTCCCGTGAGTTGGCCCTGGAGTTGGCCTCGTTGATGTCCCAAATTGATATGGGCGATTATTCGCATGAGAAGTCCCGAGATGTGGGCCTTAAGGCGTTGGACAAGTTCTATCCGTATCGCTATCGGGATGCCTTGGGTGCCGAGCAGCTGAAGGATGTCCAGGAGCTGCTCATCTCCAAGTGGACGCTGCTCAAGGGACGCTCCACGCTGGACTGCGTACGCATCTATCTGACCTGCTGTCGCAAGTGGCCCTATTTTGGTGCCTGCCTCTTCCAGGCCAAGCCCCGGCAGTGTGAGCCACATGCAGCAACCGGCACACCCGTCGCCTGGCTGGCCGTCGCCGAGGATGCACTCAATGTGCTGGAGCTGTCCACAATGGCGCCGGTGGCCCGTTATCCCTACAGCACGGTGATGACCTTTGGCGGCTGCCAGGACGACTTTATGCTGGTTGTCTCCCATGATGATGGCACCTTAGCCGGTGGCTGCGAGCAGAAGCTACTGTTTGCCATGAGCAAGCCAAAGATCTTGGAGATAACCCTACTCATCGCGGACTACATGAATGCCTTGGGTCACACGGTGCCGGGTACACCCCAGATGAACTCCCTTACCCGAAACGGTTCACATCGCTCGCTGCGCACCTCACAGCGACCAGCGGTTGGTGGAGTCGGAGGACTCACCGCTGTCGGCGCTGCCAGCAGCATCACTGGCTTCTCCACAAACGCCACCACAACGGCACACAACACACTCAACTCGCATGCCACTCACACGTTGAATTCAACCCACTCGCACACGCTGAGCAGTTCACATCATGGCGGTGGTGCGGGTGGTGGCGTTGGCGGTGGCGGAGGTGGTGGCAGTCATCAGGGTACGCTCAATTCACAGAATGCCGGACTGCATCATCATCATCACCATCATCAGGTGGCGCATCCACATCAGCCAGACATACTCAAGAGCACACCCGATCATCAGCGAATCAAGTGAGCTGGAAGTGGAGCTGGAACTGAAGTTGGATCTGTAATTGGAACTGGAGCCAAGGGCGCGTCTTGTACAGGAGGAACACATGCGATATATACATACATATTTATATGTATATGAGACCCATACATATACATAAAGCACTTATATATATACATATATATATATATATATATATATAGTCTAAGCATCGCCGTAAAGTATGCTAGGGATTGTACTTTACGCACTACTCAACACTATAACGTTCTTTCCTAAGCTAAGCTAATTACTGTACTCCTACTCTAAAACAGATTTACATGTATTGTACTGTATTGTATACACTTTTTTTTTAATAGTTCTAAGAAGTACCCCCGCGTTAGGTACATACATTTTTTTCAGTGTGTGTGTATTTTCCTATAGATATACATACATAGACAGACATATATATATATATAAACAGATATATCTATTTTTTCTTCTCTGTTATTTTTTTGTACAAATTGTTTCCTGCACTTTCTGCTATTATCACAGCTATTTATAGATCTATCTGTCTATATTCTTGATACTTACTGCTTCGTCATGAATCTCACATTGTCCCTCCATGCTCAAAAACTGCCTTTTGAATGTAGAAGACAAACCAAGATAATGAAATTGAAACCAAGAAGCCAAACTAAAACAAACAAAAAAACATGCTTAATAACATTAGGGTTACTCATGAGATGAATTAACAACATATTTTGTACAACAATTTTCATGCCCAGGCAATATGAATTTTTTTTACATTTTTTTTTTAATATTTAAATAATTAGAAGACAAAAACAAAACATATACTATGTGTAACTAGTACTATATAAATATATACATATTTAGAGTTATAGAGCGATTAATTATGGTTTCTGCTTCTATAATTTCACATAGAGAGCACAAGATCAAGATAAAAGTTTTCGAAAGCAAGTATTTAAATTATATATAAATATATATATATATATATTTATACATTATTTTTTTAATATATGTAACTGTCTCAAGTCGTCTAATCTCATTTTATAGTGGATCTGTTTAATTTACAAATGTTAAAACCAATAATAATAATAAAATTAATGTGTGTAAAAGTAATAGCCAACCGAACACAGCCAGAGCTTCTAGTAAAAGATAACAAATTTAATCGAATATAGCAATTGCAATTGATATACTTAGAAAAAGAAACAAACAATTTTATTTGTGATTTCTACAAAACAAAACTAAAAATAAATATTTAAATTTATAGGAATAAAACAAACAATTTCTTCAAGTACTAAGTGCTAACTGCAAAACAAAAAAAAATAAAACCAAAAACAATCACACATAATTAACTCATTTTCCCGTTTTAACATTTACTTTCCAATATCTCAATGTTTTACAAATAGATGCTCCTTGTCGATTGGCCATTTTTACTGAGTATTTTCTGGAAATGTTTCGCTTTCGAATGTTTTTTAATTTTGTTCAAGCCACTTAAACACACATACCTTTATATTATATTATATACACATATACACACATACACATAAATATATATGGTATATATGTTTAACAGGAAATTATACAAAAATTATATAACTGTGTAAATGGTAACGGCGCATTTTTTTCCTAATTGTAAAAATTTGATATTAAAAATTTATATATGCAAAACCAAAAGGGCGGCATTCAACTATATAGTATATATATATGTATATTAAAATATATATATGTACGGATATGGCAAGGAATAGGCGAATATATCATCACTCAAATGAAAACGAAATATATAATGGAAAATTAATCATTAAAACAAAACAAAAAATTAAAAATATAACTGATGCATTTTTACTGGGGTTGGAATGGGAAGTATTATCAAAAACATTTCATTGTTAAGCCTCGGCACTGATAAGACAATCTACATATATTATGCCATATTTTATTTTAAACAATGTAAATTGATTTAATTTCTTAATAATTTATAATAAATTGCCTAAAATTGTATTTTATTGATGTTACATAGCATCCATCATTAGTCATTATCATGATCAGCATATCATATCATATACAATCTATTTATACACACATTTGCTTGGATTTTCATATTTTACAAATTTCAATTCGCTTGGGACAACATAAGTATCAAACTAAGGTTGCAATTAATTTTAATCAAATCAAAACAAATCGAATCGAATCAACCAAAAGTAAATGCATAAACAAAAAGTCAATGGGACTGTGTGTGTGTGTGTGTGCGTGTGTGTATCTGTGTGAGCTCGATGAAAATTTTCGCTGGTTTCTGGAATTGGCTTTGTCGTTGTTGTATCTACTTAATATCTCTGTCTATGTGTGTACTTGTGTGTAAATGAAATTTAAACTCAAGGTAAATGAAAGCACATCAAAAATTGCTTGCTCCAAATTTAGTGTTTGTTATTAACTAGCTGCTGCTGCTGTTGCTGCTATTGTTGTTTGACTTGTTGTTGTTGTTAATGTTGTTTTTGTAGCTGTTGTTATACAATTACTATATAAAATATTTAAATGTCTTTTGGCCTTTATAATGAGCGGCACACTTAATGTCGCTCTGGTCTCTGCACACAACGTCTATGACGCTTATGACAGTGACAACAACAACAACAACAACAACAACGGCGACAACAACAACATCATATCATCTTTTAGCCAGCAACAATGCCAATTACAATTAACAACTAACAACTAAACATACACACATGTACATATATATATATATATATTGATATATACACATGCATATATACACATGTACATGCATACTATATTTATACATATATATATATATATGTATATATTACAAAACCCAAAAGTATAGTATTAACACTAGAAATATAGTTCCCACAGCTGCTGCCTTCACATACATCGATTTGCGATTTAGTAATTTGGCATCCTTTTTATACTTTTGGGACATCATCGAGAGGTTTTGCGTTTTAGTGTCCAACTCTGTAAGCAAGCAGTCAATTAATTAATATATACATTTGTCAATTAAGTTCATCAGTTAATCGATTAATTTGACGCACCTGCTAGAACCGTGCCACGTTGCAGCACATCATCGATATTCTGGACCATGATGCGTTGCACATCTTGCAGTTGTGTGTTAATGTTGCTTATGTTGCGTCTGCGATCAGTCAATTGCTTTTTCGCCTTTTGTATATAGACATCGAATTCGATGAAGGCATAGGGGCGTGTCACCGAATTCACACGCCTACCATAGTTGGTATGAAACTCCTGTGCCAGATCCTCCAGATAATTGAATGCCAAACGTTTGGAATACATTTTATCAACCATTACCAAATAGCAAACATCATTCTCGATTAGATAGCTGTGTGTGTGTGTGTGTGTGTGTGTGTGGGTGCGAAGTCGAAGTCGAATTCGAAGTCGAAACAAAACATACGATATTATTGTTATTTTTACACTATTTTGTATTGTATCTTTACTCACTGGAATAGATATGGTCCTGTCTCAATGCTGCTTCTCGCCGGCGAATGTGTTCCCAGTTTGCGAAATAACATTTTCGCCTGATTTTGATAGTCCAAGATACTGCGACCGCTCTAAAGTAGTGCCAACGAAAGAGAAAGTGCATACATAAGTGACTCTCTTAAGTGTGTCCATGTGTGTGTGTGTGTGTGTGTTGCTCTCACCTGTTCATCGTCCTGCATTGTGCCAACCAATGGCAGGCCATCAATAACACGGGCAATCATCGTCAGCAACGCCATGTTTACGCCTGTGTTTACGGCTCTTGGACAGACGGACTTGATGTGTGTGTGATTTTTGTTGCTGTTGCTGTTGCAGTGTAACTGTTACTGTTACTGTGACTGTGACTGTGGCCACGGCTACAGTTTAATGCGGCGCCTCTCTTTCCACTTGGTTTTGTTGTTGATCCGCCGTCAGTTGATGGTTTAACCGCTATCTCTGTTGTTGTTGTTGCCAACTTTCATTCAACAATACCTGCAATTCTGTTGCAATCGTTAATTAAACGATATATGATAGCGTCGCACTCGTGTCCTCTCACGTTTCCAGCTTTATTTGCGGATTTATTTTATTTTTTTTTGATTTCGTTAAGTTGGCAGTTGCTCGCTCATATATACATCGCCAGTTAAATATACGAAATTATGTTGTGTGAGCGAAACCGATTCGTGTTTTTGTGTTGCTGGAAACACGTCAGCGGTAGCGTCACTGTTGCCAACTTAGCTATTTTATAGCTAATTCTGGTAATTTTCAAAGTTCGATTGTTGGCAACATATAAAAATTGCTATTGGCCAATTACAAAATAAATTAAGGTAATTATTGCTATTCATAAATTTCTAGAAATGTGTATACAACTTTTACACAAAATAAAATTCGGCGGCTCTGTTTGAGATAATATAATCATAATGGATAGAAAATGAGCTTAACAAAAATGTCGGAATCCGTGGCATGATAAATACAGTCACAATTTTAATGAAATTGTAAAGAAACTAAGCAAAATTGGTACATTAGATACATACAATTCAGATATCGATTTGTATTTTGTCGGATACGAGAACATAATTGATTTTTTTTTTAATAAATAAACTAAATTGATGGTAAACTGTTAGCTATTTTTTTTAGTTCGCTTGAATTACAATTTAAGCTACTTTTCGGTTGATTTCCAGCCAGATACAGCTATTTTTTTCCTCCAAAAAGTTGGCAGCACTGGCTGTGATATCTACTGTACTTCTAAAACCAACCCATAGATGGAGTATTTAAGTGCCATAATTTATGTTAAAATTATCAGCTTATGCTATATAATATTTAACTTAAATTATAAAATAAATAGAATTGCTTTTGGTTTTTTAAAATGCATCTGGCTGATTTTTATCTCCTTCAGCATTGATTCATGATGTAAGCGATAAGTCGATAGTTTGCAAGCGCGCGATTAAGCAATAACAATCGGTTATTTCAAACTCTTACGAAACATCTGAAATTGATGATGAAATATACTTTTCAATTTGCATTTATATGAAAAAAATGCAATTGATTTTTAAGCAAATTGGTTCAATATTAAATGTGGTAAGTGTGGCTTTAAAATTGAAGTCTAACATTAAGCACAGCTATTGTATTGAAAACTGCTCTTGGAATTTAATAAATTGTCTAATGATTTTAGCTGTTAGTCATGCTCTCTCTTCCTTTCTCTTTTTATTTGATAACATCGTGACATAGTTCTTTCTCGCTCTAAAATGTTGTGACGTGGGATTTGCCATCTCTTTTTTAAAAAAATGAGGTGAATGAAAAGAGCTGTATAGAAGTAACAATTGCTTAGATTGTGGCGATTAACTTTATTAAATAAGTATATAATTGCATTCATAATTATTATATGTATGTAATATAGGCTGTTGTGGTCTGCTTTTATTTCAAAATCAGGCGGAATGCAGCGTTTTAAATATGCTTGAATTTCTTGTGCTGGCTGCTGCAGTTTCTCTTGCATTTGCATTTGTATTTGTTTCTGATGTTGTTGTTGTTGCTGTTGTTGTTGTTGATGATGCAGTTGGTCAACTAGGCGGCCTGCACCGATTGCTTCTGCGAGGAGCTGATCTTATCGCCCAGACTGAGTGCCATACCCTGTAAATGATTATAAAGCGATCAAATCTGATAAATTAACAAATCGAAATAAGGAACACTTACCTGACTCTTGGCGCGTATACGTATGTGTCCAGTCACCTTGGAGTCGGGATCATCGACGGGCTTCTCAATGCTCAGATTGGCCAAAGCGTTCTCTCCGAAAATGGATCTGTAAAGGCGCAATTAATGGGTATTCACTCAGAGAGAGAGGTATGCATGATTGGCACTCACTTGGCATACATGTTGGCGGCCATAAAGCCGCATTGACCGGAGAGCGCCTTCTCCGGCGTCAGGCACTTCATGTTGGTGCTCTTCAGCAGATGCTTGAGATACTCGTGCAGATCTGTGAAGCTCGTGTTCACCGTCACCTTGTTCTCCCACTCAAAGTCCTGCCACATTTGACGGAACTCGGTGTCTGTGCAGCTGGCCGGGATGATGTAGTCCATGATGTCAATATGGATGGTATTGAGTACGACAACGTTTGTATTCAGCGCCGTATCATAAACTGCAGGCAGTAAAGGAGACGAAAGACAGCAGAGATTAGAGATTAAACTAATGTAGCCTAGTTACCAACTCACCTATGTTGCCAAAGATAATGCCATTCTCTGTGGAGGAGACCTTCACGTTGGCCTTGATGTTGCAGAAATCGTGAGGTGCCAGCACAACGGGATGTGGACGCTCCACCAGCTTCAGATCTCCCAAAGTGGCCAGCTCCAATGTGCAGTTCTGCAGTGTGTCATCTATAAACGGAAAAGGGAAACGTGTCAATTCTCTGAGAGGTTTCGATGAGATTCGATCGCTTACTTGTCTGGTTAACAATCAGCACGTCCAGGACAATGTCATATTGATTGACATTGACGTAGGCCTCGGCGTACACGGGATCGGAGAAGCCCGTCAGTTGGGTGACCTTGTTGAGCTTGTTGTTGGGCGATGACATGTCGCTGAGCTGGGCGCTCTTAGTGCCGGCCAAGGCTTGATTCAGACTCGACTCAAACACGTTCTCGCCCAGCTGATTGTCGCGTCCGTTGGAGAGCTGGGCAAACAATACTGGCGAGTCCGGTTGGACCTTGGCGGTGGCACGCTGCTTCTCCTTCAGCATGCGCTGATCCTCCTCATGCTGGGCATCCAACATCTTGCCAAGTGCATCACGGCAATCGTGCATGAATACGGCAACTGCTTCCGGCGTACGCTCGCTGAGCGTGCGTAGGCAAATCATGATGCGATCGGAGTCATCATAGGTGATTGGCTTGGTGGGGAAGCCAGATTTGCCCAGGTGCAAGATGGAGCTCATGATGAGCATCACCTGTGTGGTCAAGCGATTCTGTGTTCGTGCATCCGGCTGCAGTTCAGCATAGCGTAGAGCCAACTTGGTCAATGTGGCTGAGAGGGCGGCTCCAATGAAGAAATCGCCATCCATCAGATACTGGCGCAATGGAGGACGCTTCTCCTTCTTGGCCACACTGCGAGAGCAGAACAGAAGAGCAGAGATTAAGATAAAGATTAACTCATTACTATTTCCGGGTACTTACGGTGCCAAGCTGTAGGCGCTTTGTGTGGCATAGGTACCGTCTGATGTGACCTTGTTGCTGCTGATGCTGTTGGTGGTTCCGGTGTTGCCGGTGGCTGTGGTAGCATCGCCGCCAGCGGCAGAGCCTTGTTGCTGCTGCTGCTGCAGTTGCTCCTCTGTCTGGTCGCCGGCGAGGCGACGTTGCTCGGCATCCACCATGGGTATTTCGCCGAGTGTCTGCTGTATGGCCGCAATCACCTCGAGAATCTGTGCACCTTCCACGTACTCGCCCAGAATCCAGACGGCAGCGCGATGAATCTTTGAGGATTTGATTTGTGGGAATGCCTCAATCAGATGCTTGATGATGAGCGCACGCAACGCTGGGAACTTCTGGATGGCCTCGCGTATAAAGATGAGCACATCAACGGCGGCCAGTTCATTGGTATCGGATAGAAACTCGACCAGCACTGGGATCACATTGCTGGCCACATCCGGGAACTTGATGGAGCACGTGTGCAGTGTGCGCACCAGCAACTGACGGTATTTGCCCGTGTCCTCGTGCTCGACGTTGTGCGTCTTGGCCACCTCCTTCTGGAGCACCTGGACCATCTCGTTGATGTTGCGCGAGTAGACCAGGTCCATGGCCAGGGCGAGAGTCTTGCGACGCACCTCGATGTCTGGTGCGGCAAGGACACGCAGCACATCCATGACCAGATCCTGCATGACCTTCTCCATATTCTCGTTCTCCTTCATGGCAATCAAGCGATCCAGCACAATCAGCTTCACATTGTTGTCGCTCTCCTTGACAATCAGCTCAATGTAGCATCCGGCAGCTGCCTTAATGGCCGTAGGTGCCAGCGAGAGCGTGATGAGAGTTCCGGCGGATTCGTAGCGCACGGCATTCGAGGATGAGTTGAGCAGATTGTAGATGCAGCGAATGAAACGCGAACGCTCTGCGGGATTGGCGTGACACACCTTGTAGATCAGCTCGACGATAACCAGCTGGAGGATGTCGCCAAAGCTCTGCACCTGATCAATGCAGGAGGCGAGATAGTTGAGAGCACGCTCCTGATCCGCATGCAGCAGCATGAGGAAGGCATTACGCTTGCACGACATGTCCTGCTGCGTGTCCAGGAACGTGGCAATCAGCTCGGGACCATCGGGAACGAGCCAATCAAAGTTCTTGTATATGGTGAAGATGGCCAGGACCGCATTGCGTCGCACATAGGAGTGACGGTGATCTAGGCAGGCGCGTATAGCTGGCATCAAGGGCTCCAGCAGCTCCGGCTCCTTCAGCTTGCACAGAAAACGGAGCGTGGAGCCGCGCAGGAACTCATTGGGATGTTGCAAGTCCTAAATGGCAAATTGTGTCACATTCAGATGGCATTGTTGGCGTCAATGGAACTCACCTTGCGATAGGCATCGCACACGAGTATCATCTCCTGGAGCAGCTTGCCATCGGAGGAAGTCTTCGGCACAATCTCCCAGAAGATGAGCAGCAGCTTCTTGATCGTGTGATTCTGCACGGGCAACACGAACCGGATGATGGTCATGATGAGACCCGGATAACGCTCGCCATTCAGCAGCAGCTTGATAACCTTCTTGAGCGTCTCGATTTTGACATTCGTGTCGCCTTTCTCGAGGTCTTGCTTCAGTTGCATCTCGTTCGGCACCTCGAGATCCGGCGAGTTGATGATCGTGTAACACGGCACTTGACTCATCTTGGCTATTAACTAACCAGCAATGCTTGCCACGATTTAACAGTTTTATCAATTAGTTAATTGTTTAATTTACAGTCAATTTATTTGTCTCTTTGCCCGACCAACTTGCAATTCACTTGACGTGTCATTAAAGGTTTGCCACCCGGTCTAAGGTTGCCACCCAGGCCACAATTTTCGATCTGGCAGCTCGTACCATTTTAATCAAATTACAAAAACAACAGAAAATTTAACTTAGTTTAATTATTTTTTTATATTGATGATAAAATCTTTAATGTTTTTGCTGAATTTTTGTTAGATTTCTGTAAATTTTTCATTTTGGTTTTATTTATTGCGCAGCTTTGCATTTACAAGAGTTTTGGTATTTAACGACGTTACTCCTCATTTGCAAATTGCTCCTCACTTAACACTAACGGCTTGGCACGCTAGATGGCGCTCTCAATTTCAGGGCTGCCACTTGACTGTGCGTTACCAAGTGGCGCCAAAGCGTACAATTTGAATAATGTTTATTTGTTTGTGACAAATGCAAACTTTATCTTTTGATTAATCTAATCTGTCAATAAATACTTATTGTTACATAAGATGGGAAAAAGTACAGATTTTATTAATACATCAATGCAAATTTACTATACATTATAATCTTAATTTAAGTGAGTTCGCGACTTAAGGTTTTATTGCATGTCAATTAAATAAATGCCTTTTCTGACTTTCCATTTAAGTGCAGACTTATATGTATATTATGCATAACAATGTAATTTGCTTTGACTGCACTTGGAATTGAGAAATCCCCAGAACGTCACTCGACAAATCTCGTCGCTATGGGGCGTTGGGACGACCCGTGTCTCTAAATTGACCTATGATTACGTATGTAATGCATCCAAATATGTATGCACATGTCTCTGCTGCAAATAGGGAAAACTATGGAACATTAAAAATAAGCTGCCTTTACGACACTAGTACCACTTAATTGGTTCAAGTCGGAGCCCTCCCCAACAGACCCAACAACAATGACAACGACAACGACGACAGCAATAAATAATATACATAATTATGGCATGAGCAAAAAATAATAATAAAAAAAGTACACTAATACACCCACGTATGTACATATAAGTAGATTACTTTTGTGATCTTGTTTACCAGAACATTCTAGTGAATTTCATTAAGCTTCGTTTATAAGCCCACCGCCCACCACATAACCTGACAATTTGTTCAGTTCCCGACCTCGCCTTGAACCCCTCCTCCGCCTACGCCAATCACCCGACTTGCATTTTAAGCAGATCGCAAATTTATGGTCGAAAAAAGGGGACTGACATGGGGGTTAGTAAGTGGGTACTCGTTGTTAGTTTCTGTCTGATGTTAGGTCTAGGAAACTGGTTCTGAAGTGCAACTAAATCAATTGTTCGCCCAACAAAATAAATAGTAATGATAGGTCGTCGTCGGACCGATCGACTAGCGGGAGGTAGGCACAAAACCGAAGGGGATATTGCACTAAGCGAATCAACCACACAAATAATAATAAAGGTGCTGATGCGGTCTTAACGAATCTGCTTGGCGATAACCTGTTTTTTTTATATAGAAATAATCTGTAAATACAATAGGTCTGCTTTTGAATATATCTGTATAGTCGATTAAAAGCGAGAAATAATTTAAACAAAGTAGTTGCTTTGAATTATGCATTATAGATTTAAGATTTATAGTGAAATATATTATTATATGATTATATATGCAATTTGTGGAAACGTACAATAATAATTAATAATTTGCCCATTAAAACGGATCAGCTGATCTATAGATCGATTAACGAATTAACTGGAATTGCTTTCTTATCTACAAAGATATTGAATCGACCGTTCCCCTTTCTATATTTATTAAAGGAGTGTCTCTATAACTTAGATGTTATTTAATAATAATTTAAAAAATAATTTCGTCCTGTTTATTGAGCGTCTTATGATAGTGGTAAAAAAATAAGTGACTCTATAAATAAAAAAGACTCTTGTTTTGAATTTACTCTGTATTTTGGGAACCACATAATATGTTTTTCCCCTCTTTGAGCGATAAGCGTGAATCTATTTGACTTTGAGCATTTTTTTTTATTTTATTTCCAAGTCGACATTATTTGCAGTACCTTCATTTTAATGGTTTTGTACAATCAATATAGCCATAAGTCGGGGAAGTTGCATAAACAGTCTACACGCCCAACGATTGTTGTGTAGCGCAAGCCAAAGTTGTCCCGGGAAGAACCCAACGATCGAGCAAAAGTACTCGAGACATTTTTGTATTCAAGTCATTCCTTAATACCCTGTAGTCATAAGATTTTGTTAAATGTGCATACAGTGCTTAATGAATAGTTAAAACTGTTGAGATATGTATTTTTTTAATTTTTTTTTTATAAAAACATACTGATTCCGAATTTGGGCAACAGAACTTGATATTTGTCATACTCATGTGCTAAACTATATTTGTAAAAGACCTTTTAAAAAAATTTTAAAACATTTAAAAAATCTGTTCAAAAATCCAAACAATATGGCATCTGCTAGTCGGGCATTTACATTTTGCTTGTGTTCTTAATGAAAAGATCACCGGCAATCAAAACGTTGGCGAGCGGTGCAAAAAGAGAAGAAAAAAAAATCAAAACAGACTAGAAGAAAATAAAACCAAACAAAACAAAACCAAACAAAACAAAACGAAGAAAACAAAAATAAAAACAAAAATAATAATAAATTGCAAATGGAGCAAAAAAGTCAAGACGTCGCTCATCGGCGTTCATCGTCGACCCTTGGGGGCTTGGCTATAAAAGGCGCCGGCCGGCGAGCTGAGCTCTACAGTTGAGTCAAAGCAACGATGGCGTCAGTGACGATGACTTGGATTCTACCCGCAGCACTGCTGCTGCTCATGCTGCACTGCAGCGCCGCCGAGGAGCCCATCTGTAAGCCGATGCACACACTTCTAGTATAGTATAGTATCTTGATTCTAATTCCATTCTTATTTGCATATCATACAGATCGACTGTGTGTGCCTCAAATCTATTTGAGTGATTGCCAAAAGCTGCTCGCCGATCCCTCGGAGGCGGGAATACGCATGGAGTGCGTTGCTGGACGGGATCGGGTCGATTGCCTCGAGCTAATCGAGCAGCGCAAAGCGGATGTGCTGGCCAGCGAACCGGAGGACATGTACATGGCCTATCATCGCAAGAATGAGGATTATCGCGTCATCTCCGAGATACGTACTCAGGAGGGTAAAGATGGTGAGTTTCTAAAAAAGTGTTATATTTATTTGACGATATTTATCCGAAAAAAGTTGAATATTTTTTCTTTTGACTTTTATTCGAGTCATTTGAGTCATCCAATTTATTTGAGTTAAAATTAAAAAGAAAGATTCAAAGTGTGACTTGAAGATTCCAATATAGTAACAAATTTTCATTATCAAATGGTTTTTACTTTCGTTTGGATTTGAGAGATTTGGTTTTATTTTCGACAGAGTTCTTATCAAAAATGCTTCACTATAGTTAAACCTATATAATTGCCAAGCCGATTATAAAATTTCCAGCAAATTTAGGTATTTTTCGTTTATTATTTATAAATCGAATGAGTTTAAAAAGTTTTCGGTCTTTTGCAGCCAACTTCCGTTATGAGGGCATTATCCTGGTGAAGAAGACATCTCCCATCAAGTCGCTGAAGGAGCTGCGAGGCGCCAAGTCGTGCCACACGGGCTTCGGCCGTAATGTCGGCTACAGGATTCCGATAACCAAGCTGAAGAATACGCACGTCCTGAAGGTGTCTGCTGATCCGGAAATCTCGGCCACTGAGCGTGAGTTGAAGGCGTTGTCCGAGTTCTTCTCGCAGTCCTGCTTGGTGGGAACGTACTCGGCGCATCCGGATACGGACCGTCTGCTGAAGAAGAAGTATCCGAATCTGTGCGCACTTTGCGAGAATCCCACACAGTGCAACTATCCGGACAAGTTCAGTGGATACGATGGCGCCATTCGCTGCCTGGACAAGGGACAAGGTGAGGTGGCCTTCTCCAAGGTGCAGTACATCAAGAAGTACTTCGGCTTGACGGGCGATGCAACGGCTCCGGCGGCAGAGGGCAAACCGGAGGACTTTGAGTATCTGTGTGAGGATGGCTCGCGTCGTCCCATTACCGGAGAGGCGTGCTCCTGGGCCCAACGTCCCTGGATCGGCTACATCTCCAATGAGCAGGCTGTGCACGGTGCCGAGAAGCTGCATCAGCTGCAGGCGCGTCTCGAACGATTCTTCTCGAATGGTCTCCATGCGGAGAACAAAGATGCCGCTGCCCATTTGCTCATCCAGCCGAATGCATTCTATCACAGCAAACCGGAGCCGGTTGATCCCAAGGTCTATCTGGAGCGTGCTGGCTACAAGGATGTGATTGAACGTGACGGCAGCGCTATCCGCAAGATGCGTCTTTGCGTCCAACGGGACACGGAGCTGGCCAAGTGCGAGGCTCTCCATCGTGCCGCCTACGCCCGCGATGCTCGTCCAGAACTCGAGTGCGTCCAGTCCACCGACTGCGTTGAAGCCCTCTCCAGCCACAAGGCCGATGTTACGGTTGTGCCTGCCGCCAGATATTCCGATGCACGGTCGAGCAAGTTGATTCCTCTGGTCTACGAGCAGCTGCCGGCTGAGAAGCTCCTCGTGGCCATTGCTCCGCCTTCACTCAGCAAGGATGCACTGCAAAAGACGCCCGTGTAAGTCCACCTACGGAATCTCCTGCTCAGCGCACTCTTAACTCCCCTTTCCCCCCCCCCCCCATTCCCTTCACAGCAAATACGATGCCAACTGTGAGCGTGCTCGTCTCAGTGCCGCTCTCTTGAACAAGCGTCGCAACTTGGACTATTGCAACCCTGTGTCCAGCACGGAGGATCAGCTGCTGATTGTGCCCGCCGATGAGCTGGAGAAGCACAAGGACTGGCAACTAGTCTGTCCCACATTGGAGCGTCGTCCGGTCACCGACTTCGCCAGCTGCAACGTTGAGGTGCAGTTGCCACATGCCATCTTTACCCGCGAGGATGCCACCTCCGTCGAACAGGAGACCATCAAGCATCTGTTCTCGCTCATCTCGGAGAGATTTGGTGACCACGGCAAGTTCGTTGATGTCTTTGCGCTGTTCCATGAATTCCAAAAGGGCGAGAAGGATGTCATCTTCAGCGTAAGTATCTATTAGAATACCAATTCTTGTCCAACTCCTTGCTAATCTCTTATCTCTGTAATCCCTATTCCCCGCACAGGATGATGCTGCCGAGCTGGTCACTCAGCTGAAGAGCGACTTCCAGAATGAGCACATCTACAACGAGCTCAAGTGCGATGGCAACAAGATTCCCAAGCAGTAAGCCGTAGGAGGCGTGGCATCAACGCCCTCATTAATAACTATAGTTATGGATATGCATACTACTTTTTTTTTTTTCTTCTTCTGAATATACATACGAGAAAATTATAAATAATTTGTGGTTTTATTTCATAAATGTCTTATGCATCTTATTTTATTATTAAAACTCGCAAATCGGAAAATCTCGCAAATCAAAGAATTCAACATTTACCATGAATTATAAAAAAACCTCAAGTAATAAGAAAGATAAAGAATCAAATTATGATTAGATTGACATTCCGAAAGGAAATCGGTTTTGTCAAAGTTATGACAGTTGAAAGTTTTTGAAAAAGTCTCGAGGGAATTGTGTAAAAAATTGACAGTTGACTTCTCGATTTTTATGAAAATCGATTAACAATATTGATTATTAACTGCATACTTTAAGGAGTTTGCGTTGCTTGACATCGTATACCACAAAATGAGCTTTTTGTAAAGCTTTTTTCAGTAGTTTTTTTTGAAAACAGTGTGGGCTTTATTGTAGTTTCATATAGACTTGCGAATGTCGGAAAGATTTTAAAACGACCCTACCTGTAGAAAATAGTCCGAAATAATCATTGTGATAATAGAAGCTCGGAAAGCGCCGAGTTGCTAAAGTTTGTCCTTTTAAAATTAAATTATCATCTTGTTTTTTGGTGCTGGTGGAGTGTCTGGAATTCCCAAAGTAAGGAGGTTATAAAAGCTAGCCAATAAAATTCCAAGAATCCAAATTATTAATTCTATAACATCGTTGTTCTTTTTATATTTTTATTAAAAAAAAAATACACTTTCTATTTATTTGTTAAGCAAATGGAACCAATTCGCTAGTGTATATAGATTTACGTATATATATATAAGTTACACAAATATATATGTATGTATGTATGTATATAGGTTTATATATTTGTATATGTAAAATCGAAAAAAAAAGAAATCGCACGTTTCTCACATATTACAGCGCGTTGAAAAAGGAGGCTGCAACGATCCATTAGGTATACCGAATAGACCTGCCACACCGCGGGGCAGAGCGATAGAAACAGCATTGAAAATTCGTTGATCCAAACGGGGGTGGATGAGGTGGAGAGGTGAAGTCGGAGATGGAGCGTTGCTTAGTCGGAGGCATCTCGCTGTTGTTTCTCCGTCGAGGATTCGGCACCGCTGCCGGCTTCCTCCTCCTCGGAGTAATCCTCGTCGTGGGTGTGAGTTACCACTGTGGGCGTAGATGGCCGTGTGTGGACAATGGAACTCTGTGAATGAAGCAGGTTTAATAAAACTGAATATGGAACAAGGAAGATGCTTTCAGTCACTTACAGCACGAGTCAAATCCTTGCCATCCTTGACGGGAGTAACCGTTGCAGAATTGTTGCTAACGGGCAGTGGCTCCTCGACCGCTTTCACAGCCGAGCTGAGCTTGGAAGCGGTGCTGCCGAGGCTGATGCTGCTGGAGCTGACCTCCTCCAAGACGGTCGATGACGAGGAAGACGCCTCCGGCGGAGGAGGCTGATGGGCCTGATCGTGGGCCACTGTCGACTCGTGGGGCAGCAACATGGCCGGAGCACGGAACATGTAGGAGAAGGGATAATAGATGAGATTGAGCAAGGTGGCGGCATAGACATCGGCATATCGGACCACCTGGCTGGAGAAGAAGGTCTGGCGTGAGCCCGAACGGAATAGGGAGCCCATCATGCCATAGGACATGTCCATCTTGTGGGTCACATCCCGAATGCAGGTGCGCAACTGCGATATGTCCGGCTTGACCTTTGCACTCGAGTCCAGATCACGATAAAGATCGCCCAGCTTAATGTCCAGATTCTGTAGCTCCGCAAACAGCTGACACTCATCCGTCCACACGTGCAGCTCCCGCACCAGCTCCGGCACAATGAGGAACGTGCGCCAGCCGCGAATCTTCTTCGATTTGAGTATATCGCCAAAGATGTGATCGCCCACATAGAGCACATCCTTTCCTTTGGCATTGATGAACTTGGTGAACAGCTCACACGATCCACCGGAATAGACCTGACCCGGCTGCAATGGCCCAATGTGTGTACCAATCTTCAATCCTCCCGTTTTTGTGTCCACCTGTCGCAGCACGGTTCCCTCATCGAAGAACAGCGGTTTCCTGGCATCCACTACAATCACATCGAAGTAACTCTTCCAATCCCGATGCGGCTCATCTGCATCAGCTCCATGCGGAAAATCAAACAGGTAGCTCATTATCTCATTCGTGTACGTGTAATCGCTGTTCGTCAGCATGAAGAGCTTGGCTCCCGATTCACGGATGCGGGACAGGACCGTGGGTAGGCGCTTGTCCTTCTTCACATAGTACGCCATATTCTGCAAGGAAGCGATCACTTATAGTAATTTGCTTGATTTATATTCTGGAAGACTTACCTGTGTGGTACGACGCTTAAGATCGCCATCGGAATGCACCCAGTCGACGGCGCGTCGCACGTCCTGGAAAATCGACTTATAGGTAAATAAAAAATCACCAGCTTTGATACCGCGTTCAACGCTGTAGAGTACAGAGAAAGATGGATAGGATTGATAGATAAAGTTATAAATTGCGAATAAAATACAAAAAGACAGACTGAAAATTTATCGATTCGACAGTCAACTCACCGGACAAAGTCACTGCTATTGGTAAAGAAATCGGTGAGACAGGCCAACAAATAGGTTTCCGGTAAATTGAATAGAGTATTCAGTACATAAACTCTTGACTCGTCTAGCTTGAGAAACTTATTCGGATACAGCTCATACACCTGGTGACTAAATGGACAAACAATTGTAGCGTAATATTTAAATTTGGAATAGATTGTTGCACTTACTGCTTGATGAACTCAAAGCCATGCACACAGACCAGAATGTTGCCATAGGCATCCACCTTCAAGAGATTGCCATAGAGTGTATCGAACCAGAGACCACGCACTGGAAATGTTGGATCATACTCAAACTGCAGAATCTCCTTTGGATAACCCATGGACACCAGTCGCTCCTTGACCAAATTGAATCCCAGCTGCTCATATTGCGGAGATTTGTATTCTACAATAAAAATTCGAATATCAATTTTCATATATACTATTTCTAGACTAAGGATAAGACTTACCAGCCAGTGTATAGTCCATATCAAAGCCATAGTACTTAATGTTCTCCAAATGCAGCGAGCGGTTCACAAAGACTCTGTAATAGAAGAAAATTATTATTTTTTTAATTGGTATTACTTATGCTTAAACAACAATTGATCAGCATTATAAATATTATAATTATAAATGGAATTTATGATATGTAGCAGTAAAAGGTATCTATATTAAAAGATATATAGAACTATGTATAACTTTTGCATTAATTGTAATTGCAATTTCAAATACAAAAGTTCATTAAAACTATTACAGGAAAGCTTAATTTATTCTTTAAATTATTTACATTTTTTCAAATATCTGAGAATTTATTGTCTTCAACTTTCGAATACATTACTTTCCCCCACTTTCTATTCTTTATTTGTGCAGCCAATATTAGTCCAATAAATATACTGGAGTACACAAAAAAGATTGGATTTCTTTTTTATAGATTTCAAACTAAAATGCGTCAATCTAGTTGGCATTCAACCGACACAAAAAACCGATAAATATAATAGTAAATGTTTTGCTGTCATCTTTGAGCATCGATAAAGTAAAATTGAAGAAACTAAGCTTTAGTTAAAAGCTGATTCGATAAGCGTGGTAATTTTATAAATGGATTTCAATAAAAGCATTTCTTAAATACATAAGTGCATTTTATAAAAGCCATTGACTCGTGTCGATTGAGTTTTGTTATCGCAAATCACTAATCGCAAATTGCAAATTGCAAAACGCAACTCATTCTCCTTTGACTGCTCCAGGGGCGGGTCAAAAGTTTATCAAAGCGCATTAAAAGTGCAGCGTCAAATGGAACGAAATCAAATCAATTTGATGCGAAAGCTAAAACTAAATGCACAAAAAATGTATAACTAAGAAAATTATTTAAAATTGTCCATTGGTCGATGCTTAAGTCGAGAACTCGATGCGGTTTCCCGCTCTCTGCCCTCTGACCAGCAATTAGTGTTTGAAAACAAAAAAAGTGCTTGTTGTGGGCGTCGACACGCCCCATCACCCAGTCACCCCGCCCCCCTCTCCACTGACAGCTCTGTGGCGGAGACACGCCCACTGGCGATGTCGCCCATTTGCGGCAAAACTCATTAGCAATCGAGTTGCTAGAGACGGCGGCTCACTTGCTCTTCTGTGGTTCTGGTTGTGGTAGCTCTCACACATGTAACAAGCTTGTCGGCTTTATCAAGCAGCTTTGAGAATTGACAGTCTGCTCAAGTATTTCCAGCATTTGATATTAAGTATACGTAAATTAAGTATACGATCATATGATTCATTATCCAGCATTTGAAATAAAGTATATGTAAATGATGTATACGTTCATATGTTTCGTTATCGATAATTTGATATTAAGTATACGTAAATTATACGTTTATATGTTGCATTATCCAGCATTTGATATAAATTATACGTAAAATAAGTATACGTTTATTTGTTGCATTTGATGTTAAGTTTACGTAAATTAAGTATACGTTCATATGTTTTAAATCAGGAGTAAGCTGTCTTTTCGCCAAAAAGTTATATTTTTTCTTTGATATGATTTCAAAGCGCTTTACTACAATTAAAGTCTGTCTAGGATATTTGTACTTCGGTTTTTCCTTAATGTTTTTTATATGCTTGGACATTTTGGGATTTTTTTTTGTTTTTATTGGCAGACATACTAGTAGTATTTGTGTTTGTGTGCGTTTATTTATTTTGTTGTCCCTTTTTCAATTTGCTTCACTTGAAAATTTGCCAAATAAGCGAAAAGTTGCATCCTTGTCATTGCTGCCGCTGGTACAACAATTTCTGTAGTTGTTGTTGTTGTAGTCATTGCTGCTGCTGAGGAAGCTTGTTGTTTAACCCAAATTCGAACTAAGTGCATAAATCTCATACACAAACACACACACACTCACCAAGTGGAGGGGTCAACGGATACGAGAGACGACTGTAAATTTGAAATATTTCCGAAATCTCCTCAAAAAAAAAAGTGTAATTATTAATTTTACGCTCAGGCGACGTTGCCAATTTTCAACTTGCACACTGCTGCAATTTTCCCCTTTTACTACGTCAATATAAAATTATATATTGCATATATTTATGTTAATCTGACATCGAATAGCGCCTGTTGACCCTGCCGAAAGATCCTCTAAAAATAGCAATAAATGTGAATAAATTGTCGCTAATCTTACGATTTAATTTTGCTGATTTTGTAGATTGCTTCTTTTTTTTTGCCGCAGTCTGCGCGTCAATTAATAAAAATAAAGGAAAATATGTATATATTTACATACATATGTATATATTTATAAATATACTCAACAAATTGCAACGCCATAATTTATTGGATTTATTTTTGTATACGTTGCGCGTTTGCAATAATTAATTAAAGGGAAATAAATATGCTTGCAAATATGCCGGTTAAAAGTATTGCACATTTAAACGAATTGTGAACAATAAGAAAGTAGTAGTATTTGGATCTATGATACAGAATAATAATATAATGTGATGAAATATTATCTTAAATCTCAAGATTTTGAAATCAGCGCTTTAAAAGTTACAATTATTTATTATTAATTGCGTGTTTTACAGAATTTAAAAGGATTCCTTAATTTATTTTGATGAGTTATTTATAAATTGTATAGTTAATCAGCATAAGCAGATCTCTGTTAAAGCTTCTTAAAGCAATAAAGCTTTAAAGCGATAAAGATTTCACATTGCTTACTTGTATCATAAACGATTCATATGTCATTCATCAGATTAGCAGGTTGATTGATTGGTTTCAAAGCCCTTAAGCTTTTCAGCATAAACCAATGCAAGGTTAACACCTTGGAAAGTGACTGATCAGTGATATATATGTACATATATCCATATATACACAATACGTTCTAATGTTCTTGGTCATAATTTTTGGTAAAGTTGTTGTTGACATTTCCTGACTATTTCGATTTTTTATGGACCTTGACTTATTGTCCAATTTCACAAGCGCCTGCAATGTGAAAAACGTGGCAACTACGCACTAGCACATAAACACAGATATATATATCTAGCTATATGTATGTTCGCACTTTGAATTGGCAACAACATTGCGTATGAGTAATGTTTATAGCTCAATGCTGAAAGTTACAGGCCACATCAAAGTGCTGCAATTGGCTTCGTTTTATGGATGCGTCAATCGTAATCGTAAACTCTAAGCTTTGTTATTCACATTGTTGATCAGCGATCGAGTGAGAAAGTGCGCAATCGATTTTAAAACTTGTTTTTCCAATTTCAATATATATATATATAGTTCAATAAACGAAAACATACATATGTATGTATACATAATATTGTTATGCTGGTTGATAAGGCTGCAATCTCAAATCATTATATAATTGCATCAGCGAACAAATTGCAAAGCGTGCAACTGTTCAAAAAGATTACAAATATAATGCATATATTTAAATATATATTGAGCATACAAGTATATATTTATATAAATTCTCTATATGCTCTATATGGTAGAAGAGGTCTATGATTGCATGTTTCTCATGCCATTTGTTGTTGCTGCAGATTGGTATTTTAATTGGGCTGTTGACATTTGCATTGAATATTCTCATTTGTAATTGTTGTTGCTGCCTTTCTTTTCTTTTCTTTTCTTTTCTTTCCTTATTTTGTCTTTCATTTCGTTGCTCTTGTTTTTCAATAGATTAACATATTTTAACACGAATTAATTGTCAAGTGCATTGGCATTGTTCAGACGCGATAATGTTTAAGGAAATACTCACAATGTATGAGATCTTGGCTCTTTTGCTACTGATAGATCTTTGAATACATATTCAGATATTCATTTTCTAGTTAACAACATATTGCGTTTTGTGTAAGAAAAGAATAAGAATTTTATGATTTAAATATAAATATAAATTATGGCAATTATTTGGTCTATGTATAAGAATATATTCTTAAAAGTAGGAATATCATTCAAGCACTTTTAATATTTCTAATTACAGAGCATCTCTCAGTCGAGTTGAGAAGAGTCGAAATATTCGAAATCTCGGAAATTTTCTAGATCAATTAATTTAACTAATTAGCTCAATGCAGTTTGGCACACTTATTGAAGTCCTATTTCTCAATTTGTTTCTAGTTTTCACACTTACGAATTAAGCGGTTGTTGCATTGTTATTCTCTCTTTGTTGTTATTATTGATGTTACAGTTGATATTGTTGTTGTTGTTGTTGCTGCTTGTTGTTGCTAACGTTGTTAGTGGACTATGCAAAGTCCCTTTGCAATTGCCATTGTAACAATTTAAGTTTGCTTTGTTATTGTTATTGCACTTGTTGTTGTTGTTGTAGTGCATTGTTGACTTTGATTGTTGTAAGAAGGATCCTGGCAGTTGTTCAGTATTATTTGCTTGGCAACTAAAGCAACTAAAGGACACGACTTAAGCAGGAAATGATTGCTAAAAGTAGGTTTCCTTTTCATTGTCATTAAACTAACTTTACTTTAGTTTCTGTTTTTGTTTTAAATGAGACTTAGTACATATAGAAAACTTTAATATTTCTTTAGCATTTTTGTTCGAAAGTTTTTAAGTTTAAATATTCATCATTATTATTTTATTTTATTTTTTAATAAGACAACTTTAAGAGAAAGACTCTAAAATAAATGGTCTAACATGATATTTTCTATTAAACATTGTTAATTCTCTAAGAATTGTTGTAGATATTCGAATATTTTTGTATGCAGTAGTAGTTAAATGTAAGCTGTAAGAACTTAAATACAATTCTTAAATAAAACACCTTTTAGTCTTAAACTTTTTAAAACTTGTTTCGCTTGGCAGTTTTAATGTTGTCGTTGTTGTTATTGAGTTGACTTTGGTCGAAAGCGAGTTTTAACAAAAATTGATAGCTGAACTTTTAAAAAAATGTCGCCATCTCCATCAGTTCATCATGTTTAGTCCGCAGGGCAGTGCGATAAACGAGCAGCAAGGATGTCTAGTAACTGTATTTGCCGTTATCCTTGCAACGAACTGTGAATTGATCTGAATGCAATGGCAAGAGTTTTGCAGAAAAAAAAAAAATCTTGTATTTTCATAACCTCATATCCTGTTGCCTGCAATTGCAAATGCTGTTGTTGTTGCTGTGGCTACAGCGGTGTCCGATTTGATCCGAATGAATTAGGATAATGACAATTTACGCCACAGTTGCCAATTGCATTTACCATGGACATGGACATGTTTAGGACATGGTCAGGATATGCTCACTAAAGGACAATAGCATTAAATGCACGCATACTCGTATCACAACACTCAACATACATATCCTTTCAATTGCGCAATTGTCCAATTGTCAGGGACAAAAAGCTTGTATTGCATCAAATATGGTCACCCTAACAACAGAAATTCGAACATTAACAATAACGACATTAGCCGAAAGCCTCATTTCACCGTTAACTGAGCTATAAAGCATTTGAAATGGAATAATAGAAACGGGTAATTCGAAACTTTTATTCAATTAACATTTTTCACTACAGCAAATGAGAAGGAAATCTGGTTTTCAATTGTGAAGCAAAGATATGGGTATTTAATGTTGATTCTACCTTTAAGAGAATTGAAATTTGTTCTTCAAATGAAGTTAATTAAATTGTATAATTTAAAGAGACAAATTTCACTAATTTCCTATTATTTGCCAATAATACAATTTACTATATTAGTATATGGCTGTGATTTTATTTTATCAACAATATCTTGACTTAAGATACATATGTACATGCAGTGTATGTAATTAATTTTAAGATAGATAGAGAAAATAGATATTCAAATTCCAGTGCTTGCATTTTTCCGACTGTTTTTTATTGTGATTTCAGAAAATAAAAATTTATCACGTTTCATTACTTTTGTTTTAATGCAAGGAAGCGAATAATTGTTCTGTTCTCGTATGTCAACAGAGAATTCTTATTCAACGAAAGTCACATGGATGACACGGTGGTCAACGCTGCGTATGCGTCATAATTCGCATTGTTCTTAAATTGCGTTGAGTTTCAGTTTGAAGTTTATGTTTCCCTTTGTCAATGACAGTGTCATTAAATGCAGTTTTCAATTCCGACATTCAAAGCTGCCTTGGAGTGTTGTTGTTGTTGTTGTTGCTGTTGTTGTTGGACACGTGTGAGCTGGACGAATCTTGGGTCGACTGTCTTTCGTTTACCTGTTCTTGTCACTTGCACAAACACACAACACAGCAAGCAATTTGAGCCGCAACTTGTCAAAGGAAGCATCATTGGCAGCAGTGGCCAGTTGCCCCAGGGAAATATTTCCATTGATCCAAGAGAATCGAGTAGACTCTTATGGGGAAATGGCATGAGATAAATATAAATTCTGTGAAATTCATAAGCATTATTCAACAAAATTGCATGTCATGCTGAGCTTTGCGAGGTGATATTCTAGAAACTATTTTAGTCTCAAGAACTTGAGAATTTTGTAGATAAAAGAATAAAAAAATATGCAGATAGTCTAAAGGAGGGATAACAAGTATTTAATTAAGTTCCAGTTGTATAGTTTTAATAATCATAAAAATTTTGTTTATTTATCTATATCGATTAGAACAGAAATTTATTTTCTATGAATCGACGGTCCTTAAGAAAAACTTCCAACTTATATTTATCTAATGGGGATTCGTTTAGACATTTATTGTTCTTAAATTCTTATTAATTCTCATAAAATTGAATGATTTGGCATTCTAGCCAAGGACTCAACTGTTGGTTTTTTTGGTTTATGGCAAACTTCGCACATTCGGAAGAGACTCATCTAACTGAAGTACATTGCAATTTGCAGCATGTATGATTATTCAAGGTAGGCAAGCGCTTCATTCAATTAGAACCCAGCAAACCACATTCGAATTCCATTTAAGCCCCAAGGCTCAAGCAAATTGAATTCTCGAACAAGGTCAGGGGCAAAGGCAACATCAGGACAAGCGGTGGGAAGAGGAGGTCGGAGAAGGGAAAAGGGAAGAGGAAGAGGGAGTTGACAGGAGTTGTGACGTTTGGATAACTTTCAGGGAATGTGTATATGCTTCCAATTAAAATCCAAATTACAAACATACACACCGTCGCATTGTGGTCACACAGCTGAAGGTCTCTGTCTGGAGGAGAGAAGAGGAGAGGAGAGGAAACCAGAGTATAGGTGGAAGGGGAGGGGAAAACATAGACCTGGGATCTGGGACCACTTACTCGCCACATGTGCATCAGTGGCGGCACAATTGGGCGATAATTGACTTAATAAGCATAACCACAAAACCAAATAGCCAAACAAATATAAACACACACACACATACACAGATATAACACACGTGTTTACATATACACGCACGCACACACACATATATATATATATATATATATATATGTGTACATGTATATATATATATATGAAAACATGTGGCACTAAGAGCCACAGGACAACATTAACTCTGGCCAACAAAAATTCAAAAAGTGGATAAAACTGGTTTACTTTGCTGCTCGACAAGTGAGGAAGCCAAATAGGATTAAAGCCGAGAAGGATAAACGAATAAGATTAGAGAGTAAGTGATGGTCAATGGAGGACTTGAAACAATAGGACCATCAAGAATAAACAGAATAAGGAGCTAAAGTTTTTCAGAGAGGAATAAAAGGTTAAAATAGCAAAATCTTTCTGAAAATATTTAAAAGCCTCAGAGGGAAATGGAGTAATAAAGAGTGCTTTAAAAGCATATCAAGAAAGTATAAAAATCCCTAAGTACTTAAAATAAAGCATATAAAAACTTAGCAAGGATTAAACAAATGGAATGGAGATAAAATAATTCAAAGTAGATCAAAAAGAAATTGAAAGCTAACAGAAGACTGAATGTCAATCGAAGAACTATTGATATTCTTTAAATTTATATTACAAATATTTATATATTAAATATACAAAAAAAAAAAAGTAATTATCATTATGATCATATAAAGTAATGTATATAAGAATTTTTCCCTTTTCCTTTACTATAAATATTCGTAAACGTATTTGTAAGACTTTCTATACAATAATTTTCCCTAGTTTAATACGTAATTATATAGTAATAATAAATAAAATAATGCATATCGAATTCGTTTTATTTATAATGCTGTAGCTTTTTGTCTAGGGAATATGTCTGAAATTAATATGGATGCGACTGTTCGAAGTACTTGCTATCGTGCTATTGCTTTAATCTCGAAACAAAGTAAGGGACAACCACAAACTGTGCTTTAATCCTTAGGGACAATTATCAAATGCACAACACAATGCAAACAATACACAACACAGTACAATTAAACACAAACACACACACCAAATGGTAGAGTCCTTTTTGGATATTGTTATTATTATTATTATTATTCGGTTGTCTGATTTTTCGAAATTCGCGTCGTGTCTCGTCGTCCAAACTGCACTTGGAGCGAAACCAAACTGAGTCGAAATTTGCTGAAAAAAGAGGCGACAACGAGGTAATCGTAGATGATGACGATGACGATGACGACGACAACGACGACGTCGACGACCTGTTCTAACTATGTAGAACTTGTTTACCCCCTGTCCAGAGATCAGTATAGTTGGTCGAGAGCTACGTGGGTTGTGGCCACAGTTCGATGGTCGGGTAGTTTGCGTACTTTGGTGCGTGTGACACTTTTTTTTTGTGAATAAAAATGTAAATATCAACAAAAAAATAAAAATATAAATAAAAAGAACTACTCGCACTTTCAATTTTCAAATGTCGGCCATTTGCGTGTGACCTTGGGTCACTGTCAGCTTAGTAACTGCAGGAGAGGGGGAGAAAGTGAACGTATGGGGGAGAGTTAATATCTAACCGGCGCTTTGTACGGCTTGTCAATTGATTGAGGGCGGCATAGCATGTGAATGGCGGGGTTAATTAGACAGCAAGGGCTGCCAACCCTCAACGGTAACTGTAACGATAACGGTACGGCACCCCAGCGAGGTCAAGCCTCATCTTGTTGCTGTTGTTGTTGTTTTTACTATTTACTGGATGCTGTCGGATTCGTTTGATTTTGCGTTTTGGACAAAAGCAAACAAGTGAAGCGGCATAGCTCTGATTAATCAAATAAATAAATAATGGTCAATTAAATTGTTGCTATTTTTGTGGGGAAAACAGCCCCAAACTATCTCATTATTTATTATTCTGGCGTGAGAATCGTCTAATATGAGTAACGAACTTAGTTAGAGATGAATTCAAAAGATGCGCTCCGGAAATGCTCCAAAAAATGGTTTATCGTAAATTAAACAGTACAGTTGAGATTCGTTTTAATGAAAGCATTTATAAGTATTCTGTATACCAAAACAAAATCGATTATGATAAAAAATGGTACTATTTTCAAATAACTTCGATTTAGTATTTATAAGTGTAAGTTAAATTTAAAAAAAACTCAAAATATGTATCTCTGCTTATCAATTGATCTCTACATCAAATTTGCTATAAAAGTATTGACTTACAAAGAATAATAAGAAACATGTACTCCTTTTAAAGTTTGGTCGACTCAACTTCTATCAGTCTAATGAATCCAATTTCATCAAACATGAAACATCTTTATCAAGAACGACAATGAATTTCTCAACTTTAAAACACAATTAATAAAGGAAAAGTCAAACATTTGTAATTATTACAGATAAAAATCGAAAAGAAATTAATTAATGATAAGTTCAGTTGAGAATTTCAACTCTAAAAAAAGAAAAAAGAGTATCAAAATGAAAAAAATTTTATAGATACAGATATACTGAGATGTATACAGGTCGAAAGAGTCTAAGCGCAAAAAGAACAATTCAATAGAGAATAAACAAAAACATATTTTGCTTTTATTTTAACCAAGTTGAAAACATCCATTAACTTATTATTTTTGACAAGGGTAAATTAAACTATTCAAAAGACAATCTACAGAGTGTTTAATTATTGTCACGGTTCACATTGTTCTGTCTCGGATCGACATGAATTCAGGATGCAAATCGCGACGAGCACGTAAATGCTGAAGGTTTTGAATGCCAAGTTTTTTGGAGGTGTTTTTTTGGCTTCCCGATTTTACGAGCATCTTTTACTTCTCTCGTTTCCGTCCTTTCCATAGTCGTGAACGTGACATTGAACATTGGACCGGTTAGCGTGGGCGGGAGGAGGAGTGGCAATAGTGGGTACATCAAATGTTATTTGCATTTAAATGACACACACATTCAAATGTAATTTGTGCAGTTTAATATAAAACAGAAACTCGCCCTCTCTCTCTCCATCTCTCTGTTTTTTTTCTACTTGTATTAAATTGGATTTGTAATAATATTATTTCGTTGTTAGTCTTGTCAATTTGCATAAGTGTCATATTAAAATTGGACTGCAATTAATTACAAGTGACATTTTGATATTTGTTTTGGTTTATTTTGTTGCATTTCCCCTTGTTATTTGTTCAATTTAAATGCAATAATAAAACTTTGATTGAAATTATGCAAATCGAAATTTCTTTTTGCGATGCCAATTTGTATTTTGTCATTGATCATACGATTAGCTTATGTGTAACTAATCAAAACAAACAAGTCGAATAATAACTGAATAACTAAGTATCTGTGAAAATTAAATGAATTTAAGGACAATGCAAACAAATGGGATGCTCATAATTTGTTAATTATTGCAGTCCAATGTAAATGTAAATAAATATGACTTACAACAAATTTAATTGATATAGTTATATAATGCTGATAACATAAAATTAAAGCTCACAGTATATTACAACGTGCGGATAACTGAAAAAACCGCTTTAATTAAGCACCGCAAAAGCAATAACAATAATAATTAATAACAAAATAAATAAGTACGTTGTTCGAATGCACAAAACAATTATAGGTTTTTTGTAATACATAAAATAAATTAACAATGCCGAAAACATAAAAAAATTAAATCAAAATGAAAATTTAAATTTAAAAACTATAAAATACATTTCACATGCAAATTTGAGTGAAATGCAAATTGTGTTAAACTTTTGCTGCTGATGCAGCTTGCCGCATTTTGTTGCAGTTGCCGCTGCCGCTGCCGCTGCCGTTGTTGCTGCTGCTGCTGCTGCTGCTGCTGCAGTTCCAATTGCGGGCTCTTCCGTTTCCGGTGTGGCGAAAAGTTGCAAAGCTTCAGCTACGTGACCCACAGCGAATGTCACGTCGCAACGCTTCGCTTGTTTTGGCCAATTTGCAGCTGAAAGGGTTGCACAAAGGAGCAGGGAGTATTTGTTATGCATATAGCCTTTTGATTTAAGCCAACTTTCCCGGACATTGTTTGCAATTGTGTGTGTGCGTTCTGCCTGAACAGGTGAACAGGTCACGTTCTTAGACTCAACTCAACGACAAAATGCTGCCGTTTTGAGAACTGAAATGGAGGAATGCTAAATACAAAAAATCTCTATTTATAAGCGGCGAATCAGGGAGACCAAATGTAAATTTAATTCAATTCAAATGTCGATTCAAAACTGGGGCTGTTTTTAGAACAGGAGAATAACAGGAAAATGGGGATTGCTGCTAATCAAAATTGATAAGAGGATAAGAGGAGATGAGTTAGCTGCTGGCAAAGCAAAATTACATTAATTGACTAAATTCAAAACAAGAATAAGAAGAAACGACAAAATTATCGAAATTGCGCATACGTCGCGTGTTGCCGGCAAACTAAACGACGACAGCAATTAGGCAAACTGCCAGCAAGCGCCTCACTATTAATTAAGACTAAAAACAGGCAAAGGGGTGCTGAGGTGGGGTGTGGTGTGGTGTGGTGAGGGGAGGGGAGAAGAGGGTAGGGTAGAATAGGGGAGGCGAGAAGAGGAGAGCAGAAAGATGCTGAGAAACGAGTCTGGCCAAGGGCACATTAATAATCGCATAAATCTACGTTACCTGTGCTGTCAACCTACCCAAATCCCCTTCGTATCACCCCCATCCCCCCACCACACACACACACACACACACACACACACACACACACACACACGCGCGCGCCTTAAAATATGCAACGACTTTCTTCTAACCAAGTGAAAGTGACAGTTGCAGATGCGAATTGTGGCACAAACAAAGTATCTACAAAAAATAAAGTAATAACTATCTGCAGATATAGCATGGCATAATCATAAAATTGGGATAGAGCATTTATAATAAGTATACAAATGAGATTAGATAAAGCAATATATATGAGCTAAAGCTCGATAGATGGTTGATGAGTGCTTGGTAAGCCCCTTAAAGATTAGAATATGAATGAATAGCCACAATAATAAGCCACAAACCAATTTTTACATACACTCAGAAAAAACAAAAGAACAAAAGTCTTACTTCAAGTTCGGTTTTCATAAAAATAAGGATATCTTAAAATGAGATATTTCGGGTATAATTTACGTATGTTTTGGGTTTAATTGAAGTACTTCATTTTAGTACGAAACGTTATCAAATTTAAGATCCTTTCAATCTTGAAATAAACTAGTTTAGTACAAATAGCTCAGTTGTTTCTGGAATATATATTCTCACGGAATATATATTTTCCATGGCCCTATATATGCTGACTAAGTTTGATTAAGATCGGACTACTATTTCGGACAGCTGCCATAGGAATTGGCAGCCAGAAATGTACATTTAAGATAGATTCATACTTAATTCAAAATCATTAGTACACAGTAATCTTACAATTTTAATAACGAAACGATATAAAATAATATTAAATAAAGTGCGGTTGTAACTAATTTTAAGATGACATATTTTTCTGAGTGTACGACTTAAATCAATAGTTGACAATGCTGTAACAATTGACGTTAAGCAACACTTTAAACAATAGTTAAAAATTCGATTATTAATAGCTTTATTTAATTGAGTTTCTAACAATGTACTCGGCAATTCTTGTTGTAATTTAAACAAAAAGAAATACTAATGATCATTTAGCTCAAGTATTTATCAGATATTTAGTTCTTATGCACAAAAGATCCGTCATTAATCTTGTTTTCTAGACTAAACAGGAAGAACATGTGCATAACATTAATATTAAGAGACAGATGAAGAGAAATATGTGAATATAAATATTACACGCAATTTGCTGTTGTCTGTCAGGCAGACAGACAGACAGACAAAAAAAAAAAAAAAACAAAGGCAGTCTAATAAGCGACAGAGACAAGAGCTCATTGTTACAGCCGTTCACAATGGACACGATTGCAGTTGCAGAGATCGTGATTGTTGACTGTTGACTGTTGACTCAGCTGTTAGCTGATAAGAGAGTGTGGTTGCTGTTGTTGGAGTTGTTGCTGTTGCTGTTGCTGTTGCTGTTGCTGTTGCTCACCTGTGTCCCAACTCACGCTTATGGCCGTGATAGTTGCTGGTGCCATCGACGGCCAGGTTAAGGCCATTGAGCACCGACTGATCAATGTCCGTTTCGCCAATGGTTTGTGTACGTTCGCGTTCGCGTGCACCGGAATTTATGTTGTTGTTCTTGATTTTGGAATGTGATGGTTGCACTTCTTGTTGTTGTTGTTGTTGTTGTTGCTGCTGCTGCTGCTGTGGTTGTTTTTGTTTTGCTTGTGTTAGCGGCATTTTCGACTGCTTGCTGCTTCTGTTTCTGCTGCTGTTGGTGTTGTCTCTGCTACTGCTACTGTGACTGTGACTGTGACTGCGACTGGTTAGCCAAAAGCGCCAAAGAGCAATGCCAGCTAAGTTGCGACGTTGCGTCGTCGCGTCGCTGCCGATAAACGCGAGTTCAGAGCTCTCAAACAGCACAGCTCAATCGAAGAGAGAGTGTGAGCGAGAGTGCGAGTGAGCGCACGCGTGCAAAATGTGAAAAGAAGAAAGGGAAAGAATCCGAATCCGAGTCCGAAGCAGCAAACAAAACAAAAACAAGTACAAGTACAAGTACAAGCAATGTGGCGTCTTATCAGCTGTTGGCAGCGACGTCACGAATCTAGGCGATGACAGCGCAGCAGCAGCGTTCACTGAGTGGAATGATCTTCTCTTTAGCTTCTTCTTACTACTCTTACAACTACTACTATTTGTATTGTTATTGTTATTGTTGTGTACTTGTCTCTTTTTTTGTTTATTTTTTGACAATTTATGCTGAGAGCATTGAAAGCTTATCACAGAAACCGAAACAAAAACAAAAACAGAAAGAGAATACGCACATTCACACGAAAAAAAAAGAATATAACAAATACAAGTATATGGTACAACAAGAATAACAATTGGATTTTTTGTTTGCCTTTTGCGGTGTAGAGAGTTTATATGTATGACGAGAGCAACAATTTCGGTCAACGTTCGAATTTCAACTGACGGCGACGTCGACGGCGACGCTCATCGAATGCAACGTTGTAGAAATGGGAAGGAAGCAGCAGCAGCAGCAGCAGCAGAGGCAACGACAACAATTACAAAACGGCAAATAAGCAAAACTGAGAGAATAAACGCAGTTGAGCGACGCGCGCATGCTCTCCTCGAAAGCTCTTCGTTTTTTCGTCTCTTCGTCTCTGTATTTGCGTGTCAAAGAGTAGGCGCACTTACATAGCACACGGCTGTGTGCTATTTGTTGTAGTTGTTCGTGGCGCTGTTGTTGTTGTTGTTGTTGCTCTTGTTTGTCGTAGACGATTCGAGTCGTTGTTGTTTTAATGCCTTTTATGCAATAAATATTAAGTGTTGTGGGCTTTAATTCTCTTTGCCTCTCTTCTTGCCTTGAGGGCATTTTGACTTTGACATTAGTGAGAGGGTCAGAGTATGAATTTCAAATGCTGAAATTGTTAAATGTATCTATAAATTTGTATCTATTCATTTACAGATACACACATAAATACGACATAGACTTAATGTAGGGCATACAATGTTCGGTGTGCCGTTTAGTGTTGCTTTTACCCGTTTTATCTTCACGCTATAAAGTGAACAGACGAGTACACTCGAAAATAGCTGCGACCAATGGAAATTTCAGTGTGTCAGTCGAAAAGACGCGTTTGAAAGCAAATGAGAAATTATAAATAGCACAAAAGCAACAACACAACATAACAACAACATAACAACAACATAACAACAACATAACAACAACAACAACAAGTCCAAGTTGAAGACTATTCAAACATGGATCGTTTTTTTTTGGGCGTATGCACTATGCGTGGGTTTGTGACTCCGCTAAACACACAACGGAATTTATTGTACATTTGAATTTTTTTTATTACTATTATTTCATTTTTGGGTTTCTTTTCTTTATCGTTTCAAAAATGTGAAACGTGTAACGTATTTATGACAGATCTATGAGTCTGATTATACAATAGTTAATGTATTCACATGTATTCACATGTATTCATTCAAATGTTTGTTTGAATATGCAAATCATATTGAATGCTTTGACACCTTTGACTGTCAAATTGCTTTGATTTTTGATTTTTGGTTATTGGGGCCACATTAATTATAGAACAGTGCCTTCCAAATGTTTTCCGTCATCAGATCATTTTATAGCACTGAATTATAACTTTATTTATTCAAATTCGAAATATGTATCTCAACTATGAACAAACATACTGCACCCACTGTACTTTCAATTATCATAATGATTTGTTTTGTGCGTGGACTCATAAATATTCTATAAGCCTAGTCCGCTTGTCTATCTATCTACCTACATATAGACAGACATACATATATATGTAACGTATATACATATATTAACCTATGTAGGTATTAACATGAAAATACTATACTCGTACCATATCGGATTGCCATCTGTTTATCGATTTGTTTTACTACCAATACATAAATATCAAATTTCAGCAGGTATACTAAAGTCCGAGTATTTCAAGAAATAAAGTATTACATATTTTAAAAGATATTTCATCGGAAATTTGTATCTTTATTGTTGTAGATTTTGACTTGTGAGTCATAATCTTTTAGATCATAACAGTCGCCGACTTATCACGAGTGTTATATGTACTTAAGCCACAATGTGACAACTTTTATAACAAACATGTCTAAAATTAGAGCTCATTATTCAGAATTCGCTCGCATTCCATTTTTTGTTTACACACTTATTTTTGTGTATGTGTACGAGTATTTCATGGAAAAGCATTTTAAAAAATCCAATTAAATATCATTGAAATCATCTGATCCGTTTCATCATCTGTTTGTTTACTCACATCATAGTCAATAATTTAAGAACTACAAATTTCTTGAAAAAAAATTGAAAAAATGGCCGAATATTGGGGTATATTCAATTGGGCATCCAGAGAGGATAACCAATTGTTTGTAGTGTGTCAATGTTGGACGTCTCACTCGCCAAAGCAAAAAAGTCGACAGTCTGACAGATGGACGCACAGATAGTCATCTATCTATGTATATTAGTGTGCGTGTGTGTGTGTGTGTTTACAACCTGTCACTGGGTGGAAAGTGCAGTTGACACTCGACAAAGTGCCCACTCAAAAATCGGCAAACAGCCCGCCCAGAAAACTGGTTGATAATATGGAACCAACAAAAATAATTATATACTTACATACATACTATAGTATATACACTCTCTCACAGACGTGTGTTTACAATAAAGAAAACAAAATACAACAAATCATAAGTTTTCAGTTACTTCGAGATACAAATACTCTTACTTACAACTATAATTATTAATTAATTAATTAATAAAGCAATTGCTTAAAAAGTCGCTTAAAAAAAAATTATTGCTGACTTTGATTTTAAAATAAAGATACTTTGAAACCAAAAAAAAATAAAACAATAATTTATTTGTATATTGAAAAATGTAAATTGAATTTTTAGCTGCGTTACAAACCACATGATAAAATCATCATACCCACTTTAACTATTTCAGAAATACTTGCACGTTGTTATTTTGTTATGTCCCTGGTATACTATATACGTATGTAAGTATCCGTACATACATACATATGTGCTTACTTAGTTGTAGTTGTAGTTGATGTTGCTGTTGTTGTTGTTGTTCTCAGCGTCTCTGCTCAGAGATAAGGCGATAAGGTAGCAGCAGTGTTTTGCATTCGACATTGGCCGTGAACAGCCAGAAAGCAGAGACTCTCTCACTCTCTGTAGAATGATAGAATTCTAGAGCTCTAAGTAAGCATGTGATACGGCACTGAGAGAATTTCGAGGTGTGGAAAATTTACTAATTAAATATAACAATTGGAAGAAATTTCATCATTGTCATTATTATGAATTGGCATTGGCATTAGCATTAACATCAAAATTGGCTTAAGCTTTCGAGTTTTTTGTGTTCAATAGTTTGAACTTGAATATTAGCATTAGGATTATCATTAGTATTAGAATATGTATTAAACCTTCACATGTTTAAGCTTAAGTTTCAGTATTATAATTTCATTAGAAATAGTATTACATTAACATTAGCTGAAGAGGTTTGATTTTGGTTAGCTCGAGGTCTGGAGCTGAAGAATTAGTTTAAGCGTTAATCTTATTATTATTAGCATTAGCATATTAATTAGCTTTCCATTTTCCATTACTACACTGAAAGTTTTGAAACCATTTGGAAACTTAAGTAAGCTGCCTATTTAAATTTTCTATTATAATAAAAATTGTGAAATCATTATCTATTGAAATGTTTTCTTTATATTCAAGTGATAATTAATTTCTTTAATGATATTGATATTCAAAGATATTGATATTCGATAATCACAGTTCATTAATTGTATATTAGCAAATTCTTTAGAATAGTTTTGGGCTTAATTAACCTTGACACTAGTGAAACTTGCTCAGAACTTTTCACAAAAGTAGCTGACCTTTGACATCTCTAGTACATATGTATGTATGACAGGGTTAAAGAAAATCAAAGTAACATCACAACATGAACAGCAATAACAAACAGGTTTTACAAAAGTGATGCTGATGATAAGAACTAGGTGGGGTCAATCTTGAAAGCCTAATGAGCAATGGAAGGAATGAAGGCTCTCAATGTCAGCCCCACATTGAGTTTATTTACAGTAATCGTAGATTCATCTAAGGTCTTTCATTCCCTCTTCCTCCCCAGGCAAATGTCAGTGTCTATTCTTGTGTGACGACACATATTCGCAATACTGTAGATAAGGTTACAAAAACCAAGGAGATTGCGAATATTGAAATCCATAAAAAGTTGAAATTTATAATAGAATTTACTAGTGTTAAGTTCTATTACAGAAAGTAGTTACATAACACATATGAATTGTATATCGTAACATTAAAGAATTTTTTAGTTTCAATTTGTTTTTTTTTTTAAGAAATTTAAATTGTATTAGATATAGTAACTATATATATATAGTTATTTTTTTAATTTTTAATTTTCATTATTTAGTTTTATATAATAAGCTTCACTTTAAATCAGCTATAAACAAATACTATGAATATAATTTAAAAAAATAAAGAATTTTTAAAAAATAATTTATGTTTTGTTTTTAATAAAGAGTAAATGAAAAACAATTGAGATAATTAGTGATAATTAAATAGTTTTTTTTTTTTTTAATTTGAAGCAAATCCTTGGAATTAGGCAATCCAGAAATTGGCTCGACGGAAGTTTTGCTCTGTGGCGTGAACCGATCTTTCTTAAACCCATATAAGAAAATATACTTTATTGCAAATCTCCAGAGCTCCAAGTTTTAATGGTATGTTATGAGAAAATATGTAAATAAGTTGAAAAGAGAGTCTCTTTTTCGACTCGAATTCATATTTATAATGCATTTACACCCACATACACACACCTATATGTGTATGTGTGTGTTAATTTTGACTTGCACTTACCTGTGGGCCGCATGGCGATAATACTTTTTGGGTACCGAACAGGGACCGGGAGTGTTGGGCGCTGAGTCGCTCATTTCACACTGCAGAGTGATGGAGAAACAAAGAGAGAGAGAAAGAGACAGGGCGTAAGTGGAATTAGTGCAGTATTATAAAGCAAACACACAGATACTTCCACACACATGCAAAGATGCAAAGGTTTAAGTACAACAAAAAAAAGGAGCATCTTTAAATTGCATGTGACAGAGATTGGATTGCAAGTGGATGTTAAGTAGAAGGCGGTGCAGTAAAAGCAATTAAGTGCATAAAAGAACATTGACAGAGCAAATCTCTTACGCTCTTACAAACGTGTATTGTATATATATATATATGTGTGTGTGCGTGTGCGTGTGCGTGAGTGACACAATTGGCACAGCTAGCTAATGAGCTTTGCTGCAGCTGATTGATGTCTGTATGTGTCCCGCTTATACATTCATATATTCATACGTACATGCATAACATATGTATAGTATGTATGTAAATGTGTCCATCTCGCTTCCCTCAATCTCTTTCGTACTTACTTGATAGGCCATGTCATCATACTCTCTCGCGAACTGAGCTTGAGCCTGAGCTTCTGTTATGCTGGCCGCAGCCTCTTGAGACATTGTTGTTGTTGTTGTTGTCATTCTGCTGCCTAAGCTTGCATAGGTGCCGCCGCAGCAGCAGCTTTTTCCAGTGTGCTTCTTCTTCTCGCTGTTGCTATTGTTGTTGTTGCTGTCGCTGCTTCTGCTGCTTTCGCTGCTGCTGCTCAGTCGGCGCAGCTGGGCGGCGTAATTTGTAATTTGTGCTTCACTTCTTATTGTTGTTGTTATTCGTGTGTTTGCTTTGTCTGTTTCTGCTCTATTTCTTGTTAATGTTGTGGATTTGGATTTGGAATTGGTTGCTCTTGTTATTGTTGTTGTTCTTGTTGTTGTTGTTGTTTGGCTACGAGTAAACTGCAAAGTGTTTGGACCATTGCGTAAGTTCTTTAACATTTGCGACAAGTTCACAAAAGCCATTGAGCACATGTATAAGCAAAAAAAAAACAAAAAACTACAACAACTCTACATATGTATAAATATGTACGTGAGTGTGTGTGTGTGTGTGTATTTAGCTGCGATTGCATTTACAATTTGGCAATTGAGATTTGTCCAAAACATGAAAACGAAAATAAATCCAATAAATATATGTAATAAACTAAATGTTTAAATGTTTGCCAAATGACGTGTGCATTATTTAAATTTTCACAAGTAAACAATTGACTTTCACACTTGACGTGTAAACATTGGAGATATTCAGCAGACAATGTTGATGATCAATCTTTTCATTTTTGTGTGATAATACATAATACTGAATTTTGTTATTAAAGACGTAGTTGGCAAATTTATAATATATAGTATGTATATATCAGGTATTAACAGTTACTGATTACTGATCCAGCACAAGTGAAGAACCGATTACTGATTGGAAAAACCTGCTGAACGCCTCCATTGTTAAGTCGCAATTAACAAACAAAAAGGAACAAAACAAAACATAAAAATAGACAAGTGAGAAAAGCTACAATCGCGAGATCGACTGTGAAAGACCCTGCACTTGCAGCAAAATTTTGAAATTAAAAAATTACCTACATTAACAAACAAACTTAAATGCAAAAGTTGTTGATAAACATAAAAAATGGAAAATATAAATGTAATGGCAATAAATAACGATTTAAGATAGTATACGCAGTATTGTCGAACCGACGACCAAATTTATAAGAATGGACACTGTCAGTTTTGTTCTACGGATCTATTAGGTGTGTTCTACAACTTTATAATAGCGCTATATTAACCGGAAGCCAATTGTTTAAGTTCCCGAAAAAAAAGTAACAATTGCTATCCAATGTCTAAAAGAATTTTGAGACATTTGACAAAATTTAATATTTATTAAACTAAATATTTATAAATTTGATTTAAGATACAATAAAAATATGTTTAAAAATATAACATCTCGAACATTTCAGGAACACCAACATTTCGAATGGTTGTTTTCAAAAACATTTCTAATCCAAATCTGTAGAGATTTCTGGAACACACCTGTATATTCATCTGACAATTTAAAATTTTGGTTACTGGCACTAGTACCGTTATTGGTATGCAGTTTTCTGTATATGTCCAAAGTAGAAATTTGAGTTTTTACTTGTGAAATTTTTTACAAATTGAAACAAATTAAATTTTATTATTAGAGCAGTTTAAAAGCTAGAGCTTGAGTCTAGTTTTTTTCAAATATGATATTTCGGATCTGTTCTGAAAACTGAAATTCTAGACGTTCTTTCAGAAACAATTTTGCTGTGCATGTGTGCTTTGTAAGCACAGGGTACAATAAAAAAAGTAAAGTAAAGGAAAACAAAACAAAACAAAACAAGTGAAAGCAAAAGCGATTTACATGCGCCGCCTAAAAGTATGCTATGAAAATTTCACTGGCACTCGAGAACTTAATGAACAGTTAATTTATCACATGCCCAACAGTTGTTGCTTGTAATTTATTTTTTTGCTATTGTTGTTGCTGTTGCTGTTGCCTATAATGATGAGTTTGTCGTCTAATTGCAATTGCAAGTTTTAAACTAAAATGACGGACCGTGTAATATATCGATCTATCAAGTATGCGAATAGAAACAAGTACGAAACATAGGCGATGAGTACAATTTGACGAGGGTCTAAAAATAGGCCTCCAGAGGCCTCACAGCAAAAGCAACAACAGCAGAAGCAACAACAAACATACACATGAGTCATCAAGAGTAGACACTGTGAATTTTCACACCATTCAATTAGGCATCGAAATTTGAATGAATATTTGTTTGATTTGTAATGATTTCAACACTAATTTGAACAGCACATGTACCTGAGATACAATTCGTAGAGAATATCAGGAATATTTGAATATACACAATTGTTTTTTAGTAATTCAAATTGTATTTTTTTTTAGTTAGTTTTGCACACACGACAAACTCGATTTCATAACACGAAAAATTTCCAAACAAAAATTCCATTAACCGAGCCAAAAAAACGTTTTCAACTTTCGAACGAAATGCGTATGTGAAATTTTCTGTGACGTCTGTAGAAAAACTCAATTGACTCGAATTTATCATATGGTCGATTCTGTCTCTTGTTTCTCTGTTCAGTTTCTACTTAATGTTCGTTTTATATTTTGTTTGCTTTTTCACTTTTTGTGTTTTTGCCTGTAACTTGTCGCTTGCTTTTCACAATTTTTCTTTCGTTTACATTTTGGATTGCAATTTTGACATTTGAAGCGCACGCGCTCTTCACGATAAAAGAGAACCGAAGAGAGTCGCTTTGCGAAGAAGAGAAAGCGACTACAATGCCGGTCGAAGCTTTTTTCTTGTTTGTAAACAAAGCGAAAGCTTTGTCCAACTTCACAGACAGCTGGCAGTGCTGTTGTTGCTCCAATTCGCGGTCTCACAACATTTTGGCGCCAAGAATTTGAATCGACAGATAAACTAGATTATAATGTGTGTTCTACATATCGAAAACAGCGTTAAAGCAATCCAATAGCAATTGTTGGTGTTCCTGAAGACAAAAATCCATTCTTTTCAAATGTCTAAAAAATTCTTTAGAGATTTGACTAAATTAAATATTTATTTAATTAAATTAAAACATGTTGAAATTGAATAAAATTGCAAAAAAATTGGATTGAATTGAACACCAACATTTCGAATGGTTGTTATCAAAAACAGTTCACTTCAAAACTTCTAGAGATTTCTGGAACACACCTGTTTTAAAATTAATGTGCTGAAGTAGCTTAAACTTAAACCTTATCTAATGTTATTAAAAATTATTATATAAGTCAACTGAACTTAAATGCAATTCACTTTGATTGGTGTAGCTTATAATATAACATGCAGTAAAGCTCTTAAATTCAGTGAATGAAGTTGGAAAATAAATATTTAATACAAATCAATATTATACTAGTTCAAAGAAATATGTCAGTTTAAAGAAATATGCTAAGGGCTATCAAGGTTATGTATCAGGAAATTGTAAATTACTTTCCACTGTTGCATTTTTACTTCTACTTATTTAGAAAGGGGTTTAAAGGTAGAAATGAATGTGTACAAGGAACATACCACGCATTTACCTGAAGAGTGACATACGTCAAAAAACACGAACTTTGAGTTAATGTAATAATCGTTATGTAATCATCTATGTTGTGTCAAAATTTCATTATCCCAGCTTTAATTCACACTGCGTGAGAAGAGTTTCAGGCAGACATACGGCAAGTGAAAACTTGAAATGCGTTTATCTCGAAATGCCATTTTTGAGATATGTCACTCTTCCAGTAAATGAGCGATATGTACATAGTGAGAGTTCATTGAGTATAGTTTCCTGTGAAAACCTAATAGCAAATGATTTGTTTGTTATTGGTAGTTTTCGCTGTAATACTATAATATACATTATTGACCACTACAATGTACTGCACTGCAACAGTCAACTCAAATTGGAAAATGAGAGGATAACTTTAAAACAACGCGAGCTCATTATTAATGTCCTTTGAGCACTCTTCTTGCTCTATGTGGCGGATCTATTAAGCGTTAAAATAATTAGGCATAAGGCGCGTGTAAGTACCATTTGAAATATCCCCAATAATCTGTGAATGAGCCACTTAAACTGAAACTGAAACTTGGCCAATGAAATTGCACACTATATTTAATATGATCTTAGCTGAACTAAAGATGAGTGCGTGTTTATCTAGAACAAACGGAATAAATATAATACAAAAATTAATTAGTTGTTAATTAATAAATTATAATATTGTGTAGTGAATTCAGGGACAGTAAATAATGATTATTTTATTTTTTCAATTGAAGAATCATTCACTTCTAGTAACTGTAAAAAAACATGAAATATACCAAAGTTTTTCTTTAAGGATTTTTACCATGCAATTTTTCCATGATCTTAAACTTTATGATTGTTTTATTAAGGAAATAATCATTATTTTAGAGCAAAAAAAAATAAAACTCAGGAATAATCATTATTTTTGATTCAATAAAATAAAACTCATAGAATAATGACAATTTCCTGAGTTTTATTTTATTGAATCAAAAGTAAAACTCAAATTTGATAGGTCTAAATAACAAGTTTTATTTTATTGAGTCAAAATTAATGATTATTCCTGAGTTTTAATTTTTTGCTCAAAAGTAATCATAAGTAAAATAATAAAGCTCATAGAATAATGATTATTCTTGAGTTTTATAATAAAACTTGTAATGATTACAGTTCCTAATTAAATTGTCGGTACTCGGTATTATTTGAATTTTATAGTCAATATCAATATTGATCTGAGAGTTGTGTGTTGATTGTGTCGCATCTCAAGTTGTGGCAAGTGCAACGTTGCACGCTCGTGACACGCTCGTGACACGCGCTCATCTCTCGCCGGGGAGGAAGAACGTGTGAAAGGCAACTGATAAATTTCCGCGTGCCTCGACTGACGAGGCACTTCCTTGCACTTGTGGCCACTTCCTTTGGCTGCGCTTACTGCGCTCATAAAAGGAATAAAGACCGGGCTCCAAACACAGAGAGATGCAATCGCCAATTGTGGGCGAAAGCGATGGAAAGGAAGAAAGAAAACAAGTTGAAAATAGGAAAGAGGAATAAGGCAAGTGCAAGTGCAAGTGGCTCGGACAATGACCATTTGGCTATTTGGCTATTTGGCCATTTGGCCATTTGGCCATTTGACGGGCATCGCCTTACGCAACGTTTAAGTTTTATCACCTGAAACCGCCCTGTTAACTGGATGTGGATGTGGATTTGGATTTGGCTCTGTGGGTTGTCGGGTTGTCGGGCTTTTCAATAAACTGGCCATAAAAAACGAGAGCATTTCGATGCGCCTTCTATGGAGTTATTGTTGTTGTTGCCGCTCTTGGCGCTGTTTTCGCACTTAATGTTGAGGCGAACGGTAAATAAAGTGAAGTGGTCTGGAAGCGATCCGGCTAACGGCTAACGGCTAACAACAACCTGCAAGCCACTAACGCCATCAACAACCATCTGCAGTAAGAGCAGCAACAACATCCACAACAACATCGACAACAACATCTACAACAACACCCGCTGCAATAACAACATTTACATTGGCCAACCAACATGCTGACCAAAACACTTGCCCTCTTGCCAACTTAGTTCCCCGCTTAGTTAGTGCAAGTTTTTGGCTGCCGGCTACAAAAATGAATGTAGTAGCTGATGGAGAAAAACCTACAAAATCTACCAATTTTTTAATACACTTTCAAAGCTGTTGAGTAGTCCAAAAAAATGTTTATTCATTAATTGATTAAGTGTCAACTAAGCAAAGTTGACTGAACTTAAACTGCAACTATGAAAATATCTTTACAATTCAAATTTTCAAAGAAATTAAATGTGTAAAATTATATAAAAAAATAAAAGTCTGAGGAAACTCAAAAAATTAATTAATCCAAAATAAGACTAAAGTAGTTTTAAGGGATTAATGGAGATCAAAATTTTATTGCCCCAGCAAAAGAATCATTTTAGTTACAGGTAAAAACTATTGAATTTTCGCTGTATTAAATGAATACATCAATCTAACAAAGTGCTTTGAAAGCACATTAACGCTTAAAGCGTGCTTGTTGCAAATAGATTATTCTTGCCATCTATTGCTCAAACTAAAATTGATATATATTTAAATTAATCAAACAAGCAACAGGAAATTTATAGTTTCTATAATTGAACTTACAAATAATTGTAATTAAATGCAACTGTAATCTCTTAACGTTATCTAAAAGCTTAAATTTATTGTTTGATTATTCCACCAAATATCATGCAAATTTGTATTCTTTAAAACAAAATGATTTCTTGAAACTCACAGACTGAAATCTTGTTCTAGGATTTGAACTTTTGCAGCCTTGTACTCATAATTTATTCAGTCTGCTTGCTTGTATCGTTCTCTTTGAAAAAAACCTATGTACTTATATGATGTAAGGGTATAGACCGCACGTAAACTAGTTGGCCATGTTGATTGTTGCCTTTAGTTGCACTTGTTGTTGTTGGAATTTATGTTGTTCTTGTTATTGTTGTTGTTGTTGGTGCTTGTGGCCTCGCGAATTTGGTCAAAATTGTTACAGGTCGTACTTTAATTGCATTTCATGTGCCCGTGTCTGGGTTGGGTTTTTTTTTTAAATTCATGTTTACCTTAATTTTTTCCTATTTCGCTGTACCTTTTTTTGGTTGTATCTTTAATGAGTGAGCCACAGTGCGTATACTCAATTAACAAAGCAAAAATCAGAGTTAGCTGACTTTAGGTATAGAAATAACAACAGCATTCATGGCCTCCTGGGAGCCACATATGGAACTGTTTGGGCCAAGAGACTAGAGCAACAATCGTCTCGGCCATCGTCCATCGACCACGTTGTATACATATCAATGAGTTGAGATACAGGCGATTCTTGGTAGGCGGAGATGGGGGAAGACACGACCCTTGACTGCAGCCGGGGACACTCAAGTGTTTAGGTAAACTCATTGAATACCTAAGAAGGCTATCATTCACAACGGGACATTCCCTCGTTACCCACTTCCCGCTACCCTATTCCCTATTCCATTCCTCCTGTTGGTGCCACATCGAGCGGAAATCCACAGCAAAATCGATTCATAAATTATACAATATGAAGCTATACTCACCTAGTATGTATATTTATGTGTTTATGTATCTATCTTGTAACTTTGTATCAGTGGGAGGTACAAACTTGTTTCTGTCGTTCTTGTTGTCACTGTCTCTATCTCTGTCTCAGTCATTGTTTTTTTTCTCTTTTTTTTTTTTGGCCAATATTCGCAAGCCGATTAGGTGTTTTTGGGCGTGGCACGTACTTGTATGCTTGCGAATAATTCAGGTGTGGCTCTAAAATATTGACTGAAATTAGCCATGATATGCGCATTAGAATTGCCTTCTAACATAATATGCTTGAGCCTAATGATGCCACGAATTTTCCTGATAGTGTAGGCAAGAGTCCAGACTCATGAATTTCGTTAGAAACTGCCCAAGTACAGTCCAACCTCTCGAAGAAGATACCCAAACATGCAGTAAAACTATCAATATCATTATTGATAATTTAAATATAACACTTAACTGTATTTACTATCGCTTATGAAACTAGGCAGAAGATTGCACAAGGTGGTAATCCTGAAACAGGATAAAATTTAGTTTTTGTAGTACAGCTGCTTACAAAATGTGGAGTTTTCGAACGAAATAAAATAACGATCTGGCCACACTAAAGAATTTTCCGAAATCGGCCTAAGAGGTAGATTTTAATTTGATTATTTGTGTGATCGTCGAGCTAGATACAATTATTTAATCTACTAATATAGAGAACGTTGTAAGTTTTTAGCATTTAAATTTTAAATAATGAAATTATTTTTATACCCTGAGCCCATAGAATATGGGCAAAAAAGGGTATAATGCATTTGGCAAAATGTATGTAACAGGCAGAAGGGGGCGTGGCAGACCCTTAAAAGTATATATTCTTGATCAGGATCAACAGCCGAGTCGATTGAGCCATATCCTTACCAGATTTGGTCCAAGTCGGCTAGACATATAGCTGTCATAGAGACGCTTTACCGAGAATCGAGCGTGCTCGACTGTAGCCGCATCTCACCGCGAGCGAAGCGAGCAGGGGCCGGAGCCCCCTTGTTTTTTATACAAAAGAAAATAGTATATAATCATTTTAGGCCAAGGGAAATGGAGTAGAAGCCGAAAATGTGTTAAAGGATACGGAGATAATAAAATTAGTCAGTTCATTATAAACACACTGTAACATTCTAATGATGCTTAGAAAAAGAGTTTTCACAGAACTATCGAAATTCCCATCTATAGTTCTGGAGAACTAATTACAACAGTGTTTTCAAAATAATTGATTTTATATATCTATCTAGTCAAAATTCGTCATAGCGCTGTTCGACTGTAGCAGAAAGTCAAATCGGAGCTTCAGTTACAATCGTTGTGCGGCTCTCGCAATCCTTGTGCGTTGGTTGAAGAGCCTCGAATTGTGGATGCATGTCCGGGGCTTCGTTTGGCCGACAGCCTCCTCGAACCGGTTTTGGGGCCGGGCAAAACTAATAAACCAACTCAATTAAGCAGCTGCCGCCGTTGGCCAGAAATATTTCCAATCAGAATCGTTTTTAGGGGTTTTTTTCTTCCTTTTTGTATGGCTGCCCAGTCGGATCGACGGAAAGTGGGGGTCAAAAAATCATACTGACTATAAATACGAAAATAAACAAAAAAAAAACTAATTTAATTAAGGCAGTCGCCACGCAAAAATAGAGAATGGCCTACTATAGAAAGGCTAAGGCTCAAACCAAAGCTCAAATACTGCTAAAGAGAGAGAGAGAGAGAGAGAGAGAGAGAGAGAGAGAGAGAGAGAGAGAGAGAGAGAGAGAGAGAGAGAGAGAGAGAGAGAGAGAGAGAGAGGGAGAGATAGAGAAGAGAGAGGGAAAGAGAGAAGAGCTAAAAGCCTGATCAGAAATCAGGTCACTAGAAATCACTTGCGACATAAAAGTATTTTAATGGCCTGTCACCGGTTTCACGCACACTCTTTTTACTGGAATACACAAAATCGTCTTAAGACACTCGATCTTTTGAGTTTGTGTTATGTTAAGTGACTGTTAAAATGTTAATGGAAAACTGTTTAAAATTTCAAATGATGAGAGGAACTAAGCTGTTAACAGTACTTTAACGGCAGATATGTTAAACCAATTTTAAAACTTTAATATTGAGGTCTGTTTCTCTTGAAAAAAGAGTATACAATATGCGTTTGCCAAGTCCGTCTCGTTCCAAGGTGCACTGGAGTACTGGGGGCTTTGGGGCGTGGCGTTTATGATTTGTTGCTTAATTTGCAACGCATTTTACATAAGCTGCCAACAGCTGTTTGCTGCAATTTGCCATTTGATTGCTCGGAATCTTACAACTCTTAGCCTGAGTCGCAGTCGGAGACCCGTTAAGTCTAGAGATAAGCATTAGCACTTCCTGGGAAACAGGCAGTTGCACTTTGTGGAGCCAAAGTTGTGCCTTTGGCAATATTGCGTATACGACGCATTGCCTAAGCTTAAAAAATTTTATAAGCATTTAAAAAACTATCAGAAAGAAAAAACCGAATTGAAAATTTTTTAATTCACTTGCAATTGTATTTAAAAAATTAAGAATCTATCAAGACAGTTTTAATACTACTTCTTCTAACTGATTTCTTCTCATTTTACTATTAAACAAAAATAATAATATCATTAATTCTTGTCATCAACATAGAATAAAGTTCAAGAATTCTTTGACCCTTTAAAAGTCTCAAAGTCCAGGTTCAATTTAAAAATCGACCAGACATTCAAAGTAAGAGGTTCAAGAAAAATTGATTGCAAAATGTCTGAACAGGCATTATAATTATGCCATTATATTTGTCATTGCTATAATTTTTTTTGTATTTATCACAAGAATAACTAAATGACTTGGAACCTATAGTACAATATAGTATAAAAAATAAATAATACAAACAAAAAATTAAATGGTTCTATGAAATATCTGCGACTGTTGTCGAAAGTTGATACACAAAGAAAAGTTTAAGCTGAGTGACACTTTGAATGAGCTGCAATGCCAAAGTTGTGAATAAGATTCAAACACAGACTGAAAAGTTGAATGGAAAAGCGATAAGATGGATGAGAAAAAGCTCTAGCTAAACCCACTGTCAAACTGACTTTGCCAAACTTCTAGAAATTATAGGTTGACTGGGGTCCAATTTATATTAAAACTGTATTTGCTTTAATTAATTTAGGTGAGAATTTGAGAGGATTCGACTGGTCACACTGATATGCTTTAATGCTTGACCTTTACCCATCCAAATGCTGTTTAATCGAATTTTTGTGAACTCGATTTACAATAAACGCACAATAAAGTTATTCGTACTTCGTTCGACTGTTTGTCTATAGTTAATCTTGTTATCTATAAAAGCTGTGTATACACCCGCTCCGCCCCTCCTCTTACATTGCCACGTCAAACAAAATAGAAATAGAAAAAAAAAGAATCTTGTTTGGAATCTATATACCAGTGTGTGTGTGTGTGTGTGTGTGTGTGTGTAGCGTAATACAATAACAATAATAAATGCACAAATTTCACAACAAATTAACACAGAAATGTGGGCGGGCATTGTTGGTAGGCACTGTTGTAGGCAGGTTCTTTTGGCTCGTTACGATAAGAAGAATGGGCGTGGCCGACGCCCAAACGTTTCCATCGCAGCTGCGGCATCGACACGAGCACGAAATTCTTTGAAATAATAAAGAAATAAAGTGAGGGAAATACGGGCACGACTAGCAGATACCCTGTGTACAGGAAAGTTCAGAAATGTATTAATTTCTAATTAAAATAAAATACTATAATTTACAACAAGATTTTATCTGTGACTTGACTGTGACTTACAAAATATCAGTACAGAAGGGAAAATATAACTTAAATGTGTTCCTCAGTTGCATATATACACAGGTATGTTGGGACTGATTAATTAACACATATATTCCTAGAATTTTTATTGAATTTGAATTTGAAACAGGGTATATAAAAAAACAAAAAAAACAATGAGCCAAAAGTCGCAAAGCAAAGAAAAAAAATATTGAATAAAATCTGCCCCAAAAAAAAAATCTCAACGTTGTCTTTTTGAGGCGTGTTCCATTGTTGTTGTTGTTGTTGTTGTTGTCATTGTTGTTGTCGTTGTCGTTGTTGATGCTTGGAGGTGTGGACACTTTTGCTTATTGATTTTGAATTTGAAGGTGAATTTTAATGTGCCCCAGCTGAATATCTGCCAGCACTTATCGATATACTTATATATAGTATACTATATATACTATATATGGTCTGTCCTAGTTAATAGCGCGTTACAGTTCAGCATCGTCAGATTGTGCGACTCACAATTGAAAGTGCTTGTCAAACTAAATTCAATTGCTTAACTTATAATTGTGTTATGCTGTGGCGCCACCTGCCGGTCAGGCGACAAATTAACATCAAGTATTCCGCAAGTTAAACTTCATTTACGCAGTTAAGTTAAGAGTCCATGTAATTAAAGGGCAAAAAAATAACGAAAATCTTGTTTAACTTTGCTAGTAGAACTGATACATAAATAGGAAAATGAAGAATAAGAAAATAAAGAGAGAAAAGGAAAAGCACATGAAAATGAAGAATTTACAAAAAATAAATAAATTAGCAAAAATAGAAAGAGAAACGGGATAACATTTAAAAAAAAGCGAGGCCTAAAAAAGTCAAACTATAAACATTAATCTGGTTGAATATGAATATCTCAGATATATTTTTAAAGAATTGGATATTTTGGATTCAGATTATAGTTTTATTTTTCCTTTGTTTTTTTATTATAAACATTAATTTTAACTCTTATGATGTCTCTAAAGAAGTTTATGATGAGAACTTCAATTTTGTATTAAATGCCAATGGGTCTTGTATATAATTTTATTTTATTATAGAATTTAAATTGTCATGTCCAAGTTAGAAATTAAGTGCTATTTGTTCCTTCAGACAAGGAACGTTATGTTTGACATGCAGGGAACTCACAATGCACATTTTCTATGAGGCCTAATTCGAGTAGGAGAGAGCTGAAACAAAATGACAAACGTCGGTCATTAATCTTCAATGCCTGTGGAAATTTCATGTAAAATAGCAAAAAACAAAAAAAAAAAAAAAAGCGAAAAATGTCCGTACACTCTGCTCGACAAGTGGCAAGTATAGTATTTAGGCAAATGTGGTTCCAGCCAACAGCCAACAGCCAACAACAATAACCACAATGACAGACAGAACCAGAACAGATAGACCAGAACAATGGCCGCCCAATACAACAACAACAACAGCAACAACAACAACAACATTCACAGTGGGAGCAGCAACAACAATGACATCAATAGGCGCAATTGAAACAAGTGTTGTCGCGCCGCTGACGCTTACAGCGACGTCAACTGCGACGCTATCGTCCTGGCCTAATGGCTGACAAGCAGCGGTCGGTGAAAGGCATTGTCCTTTTTGATACCCTAGCTATTGATAAAAGTATACCAAAATCCTGATAAAATCGGAAATAAAAAATAGTAAATATTAACATATTTGTAATCTACGGTGAATTCTAAGATGTTTTTACCAAGAAACCATAGTTCTAAAATCTATTCCTAGTCCGCACAATTTGTCTTTGTATTTCAAAGTCCTGGTCCTAACTCGAGCTTTGATACCAATTTTGTCAGGATCGGACTAAAAATACTAAAGATATGGTAATAATTCATGCTAAAAATAGCAAATAAACAAGTTTTTCAACTCTGAAAATGGGGACTAGAATTAGAACTATGGTTTCTTGGTAAAAACATCTTAGAGTTAACCGTAGATTACGAATATGGGGTATTATTTGTAAATTTATTTTTTTTTGCCCATAAAAATTTGCACATATATTTATTTTTTAAATAGTTAGACAATGAATCCCATTATTATCATACATATCATATTTTAATAATCATATCATACTTTAATAATGTTAATGTTAATGTTGTAGTTAAAGTAAATTGTTGAAAACACCATATATCATTTCTCAAGGTATACGCACTTCGTATAGGTTGGGTTTTGCTATTGTCCATGGCTTTTTGACCTACATCGAGGGTGTATAGTAGCGCCTGACTGGACGCCATTGACAGGAGGGTGTTTCCATGGATGGTAGAGGGACATTTACATCGACGTCAGCGTCGACGTCGACGTCGACGTCGACATGCTTGCTTGCACATTTGACTGATGTTTGTTGTTGTTGTCTCTGTTGTGTGTGTTGTTTTTATTGTTGCTGTTGTGTATTGTGTATATTATGGTATTGACGCTGCAATTATACAAATTAATTTCGAGACAAAAGCGTGCAGATTGTTTTTCACAGGACTGACAAACAATTGTTCTTCAACGAAGACGAAATGAAATATCAAACAGACAGTTAAAACAATAGGAAAGTGACTGAAAGAGAGAGAGAGAGAGAGAGAGGGGAGATAGAAAGGCACTGATAGACATATTGGCAACAATATCGAACATTCAATCATCATGAAGAACGCATCTTACATAAGGAGCATGGCAAATGCACACAAAGATGCAACTGTGCAACTGCCACTTGGCAACTTCAACAGTGTGGCACGAGGAGCTCATCGAGACGCCACAGGCGATATACATGCCACGCAATATGGCGTCATCATTTACTAGCACACGGCATCCTCTCATCCACACTTTAATTCACATACTCATTGCAGCAGAAGGTCAGTATGCGAGTATTCGCTTCGCTTCACCGAATGCATTTCCTATATTTTATTTTATTTTATTTTCCCAACATTTTTATTTTATTTTTAGTTCTCTCTTTTTTTTAAATCAACCTTCAACCCATCAGCGTAAAAGCTTTAATGTCAAAGTTCGTCAATTGCCAATCGTCCTTACAGAATGCTTTAAAAGCAGAAACTCATATTACTTTTAAGTTTTAACATTATTTCAAAGGTTGCATTTTGTGGCCTTTTTATTTCAAAATTGCTAAATAACAAATAATTACATTTTCATTGTGATTTGTACTGAAATTCGGGGTTGCTTGGAAATGATTCGCATCACTTAATCGCAAATCACACTGGATCTTTTTTTTTTTTAATATTATTTCATAAATTCCTTACGCTACAGTTTTGCAGTCTGATGTTTAAAACAAATTGATAAACTTATGCTCATATTGAGGACATATAAATAGTAGTATTATTTGTCTAACAATTTATATTTGTAGTATTCAAATTGATTCATATTTTTTTTGTAATTGCAAGTATTTCCTTAAAAAATATTTTAGTTATAATTGTATATTTTTTTTAAATTTTGTTTTTTTTTAAATTAATTTATTTTTATGGACACTTGTGTCATTTAAGCCTCAGTCTTTTTTCGAATTTGCAAATGTTGCCAAAAGTGCACCGACATTTTTGTCCCAGTTGGGGATTAAGTTTATTTTTTTCTTTCGTGTCTGTTTTTGGTTCTCACGCAGCAGCCGTCAACTGGGCGCGGAAATTGGGCAGCAAACCAGGGCCATTTGGCGTATCCATGCGTTGCCCCAAGTCTGTGGCAAGGCAGCCTTCGCTTTTCGCTTTCAAATGTCTGTGCAACAATAGAGGGTGAGGCAATGAGAAAGGATGGATGGAGGCAGAGGTAGAGGCAGAGAGGGTTGGGTGGAGTTGAGGCCTTTTTGCAAGTGGTTTGATTTGTGATTTTGGTATATATAGTTTTTTTGAATTTTTTTTTTGTTTTTTTTGTATATGTCGCGAGCTAGTTAAATTGTAGCTGGCTTTCGATTTTGTGGGTCGCACAATTTATGCGCACTTTATGCGTTGCCCAAGTCGTGACTTGGACTCAAAGAGTGGAGTTATGCAATGTGCGTGTGTCTTGTCTGTGTGTATTATGTATGTGTGTGTGCGTGTGTGTGTGTGGGGCTGAGGCTGTCAAGTGAGAGTTGCACCAAACTCATGTGGCAACTGCAACTTGTTCAATCATTTTCAAGCCAGAACAATTATTAAAATCGCCTGCATTTTAATTATATTTAATTATGCCAACAATTATTATAAATTACATTATGGGCAATATTTAATTGATAGTATTTATTAAAAAGTGCTCACATATAATTGTATAACAACCTTACATAAATTGTTATTATTAACATGAATTCATATTAAAAAAAGACAAAACAAAGCTTATTTTTTGGAGTTATATTAAAAGTGTTAATGGGTATTTTTTAACTACTTTAATAGTTAATGCTAGTCATAGTAAAAGTAAACATAAATGTACAACATAGAGAGAATGGTTTACTATCTTCCAATTATTTCTTTATATCGATGTATTGAACAAATATATTTATTTTTCATTTTATTTTAAAATAAAATTAAAGGATGATTTTATTTCATTGTTATAAATATTTTGAGCTTCAGCCAATATAAAAAGGTAACAAGATAAATTGATCTTCCTGCTGCCGCATGCCACAGTTTGTTGCATGGAATTTCCTCGACTGAGTCAATGAATTAGTCAAAACACAATTTCCAATTAAACAATGGCTTTGATGTCATTGCAATTAACTTGAATTTGTTGACAATTGGAATGCAATCAACAAATGGGCAATGGAGCCACTTTAAAGGCGGGTGTTGTTGCCGTCGCCGTCAGCGTCGCTGTCACAATTGGCGTCAGCGTCGACGTCGGCGTCAACGCAGTGCGTCGGCCGCGCCTGCGTACATTCACAATAGACTCAAAAAGGCTGATAGGCTGGTAGACTTGTAGTCTTGTAGGCTGGTACGCTGTGTCAGAGATTTGCTCGCTGCCTGCTTTGCCAAAATGCTGAGGCTGTAAACCCGTTTTGGCGCTGCCGACGCTGCCGACGCTGCCGACGCTGCCGACGCTGGACCATATTTTCCCAGCGCTTTTCCATCAGACGTTGCGGTATAAATAGGCGCAAAGAACGCGATACTGAGACAGTTTTCGATTCGAAGCCCAGCAACCCGGTGCAACAAATCTGCAAGCTAATTTTTTTTCCACATTCGTTATAAATCCATAATATTCATAATTGAAATGGCATTCAAGGTGCGTAAAGTTTCAGCCTGATGCTATAAAGTGTTACTGTGTACTATATAATCGGTGTGTGTGTGTGTGTGTGTGTATGCAGGACTAAAAAGCATTCAATTTGTCAGTTTGCTGTATAAGCCTGAAAAGGTCCTCGGATCCTCGGTGCGATTGCAATTGCAATTGCAGTTGACATTCTAGTTGCAGTTGCAATTATCCTTTCACTTTGGCAGCTCAGCTAAAAGTCAAAAACGCCGCTGGCTTCTGTCGTCCTTTCAAGCCAGATTTGCCAGAACCTCTCATTCAAAAATCGTCCTTCTCTTCCACGTTTTCTATTGTAGTTAGAACGTTAGCGCTCAGAAGTCCTTAGAGCATTTATTCGAAATTGGCATACAAATCTGTAGCAGGCTATATGTAGATTTTAAATGAAATATGTTGTCCTCGTCTGACATTGCATCAAATTTAATTCTAATTAAAGATAAATATTTTCTTTAATTATGCATTCAGATTGTCATTGAGTTAATTAAAAAAATAGCAAAATTCTAGCTAACCTCTACTATGTTTTAGCATGTTTTAATATTCAAATTAAACTAAATATTCAGTTCAAGGTCATCGCGCTGAAAAATGTTTCAATGTTAATTTGCTGAAATTCGCATTCGAATTTGATGCAAATGCAAAAGGAATATGGAAATAGAAAGAGTAAATAACAAATGTGAGTGAATTGTGGCCATGGCCAAATGGGTTAATAAATTTAAAAAAAAAAAAGAAAAAAGAAAGTTCTCATCACTTATGCATAATTTCAAGTGTGAATTCCTGAATCAACTGCAGCATCAGAGTTGTCTATAAAGTCATCTTAAAGGGTCAGCATCTTTAAGCGAATGTTACGTTTCTTTACTCCTTTCCTGTCCGGCAGTCAGTTACGCTTAATTAAAATCAGATAAATACCCAAAGACAAATACAAGCCGCGCCAAGTCAACTGCATGACAAAATAAAACAAAATAAAACAAAACGTTAAACAACAGAAGGAAAACGAGCACAACAAAACAGAATAAAACAGAGTAGAGTCTAAATTAAATGAAACAAACGCAAATGATATAAATTTTAAATAAAAAAGGGATCCACAACTCCCTAAAGTCCCGAATTTCCCTAACCCTTGAAGTTTTTCAAATGTTTTGTATGTATTTCAATTCGTAGCATTTTTACACGTAAATTGAATTCAATGGAATTGAATAAAAATTATAAAATGAATGTAAAGTTGTAAAAAAGGCACAAGCAAATGTAAAAGCCTTGAGAAACCAAGTAAGATTCACTTGAAATTCCCTCACAGGACAAGAATTTAATTGAGCCCATTTCATACTGAGTGGCGTATAACGATTAAAAAAGAGAGAAAAGCAAAAGTAATTAGTGGTAATTAAACCTAAATTAGCAAACAAGCAAGTCCTGACAACAGAATTACAGCGAAATGATTGTAATTAGCGAGTATTAACTGGCGAATATTCTGGTAAAGGTAGCGAGTAAAGAGTAACAAGTTAATCGAGGATACTTGATGGTAAATATCAAATAAATATAAAAAATAAATGTATCACAGGAGCTGAGTAAATTTCAAATAGTGTGTAAGCAGTGATTATTCAATAATCAGCAGTTAAAACTGTAACGAGTACTGAGCAAAGAGTAGCGAGTGAATATTGTTCGTTAATTATATATAAATGAGTAAATAAAGTGTGCAGACAACATAATTTATATGATTTTAGATAGATCCATATGCTAAGAATGCAGCAAAGCTCAAAACTCAACACAAAGTTACAATATTCTTGTTACAAGCAAATGCAGCGTAAATAATACGCATACGCCGCATTGCACAGGCTGCAGCGTGTGAGTGTGTGTTTCAGTGTGAAAGTAAAAGATGCAGAGTGATAGAGAGAGAGAGAGTGAGAGAGAGAGAGAGAGAGAGAGAGAGAGAGAGAGAGAATGAGAGAGTTTGAGTTCGCAACTACTTTGCGAACTTAATTAAAAGTTGATGCTTCTGCAATTTCCTTGTTTACACTGACTCGTGTGTTGCATGCCTCCGATACGAGCGTGGCAAACAAAATACAAATGGGTTGTCAAGCGGCTGCAGCACTCACTGAATTAATGCATGCAAAATATGCAACTATCTATATTTATAAATCTAATAATGACAATAATAATAAATAAAACGGTCCTTGGTAGCTCGTCTTCTGCATTGCCGCAATGGCCATTGCCTGCGCTCAGGCGAAACCCGGCGGACCCGCTGCCTATTCGATTAGTGCACCCAGCGTGGATCACGCCTCGGTGGGCAACACACAGGAGCACACGGTGAAGGGACACTATGGACAATCCTCGCAGTCGGACTATGCCAGTCAGGTGCAGACGGCACACTCTCAATCCCATGTCCAACGCTCCAGCATTAGCAACGATGGTGGCTTGGCGCCAGCTCATGGTTATGCCGGTGAGTGATATATTCGTAGTCACACACTTTCAACACTCACCACTCACCACTCACCACTCACCACTCACCACTCAGCACTCACCACATGCACAGCGCACTCATAATCATTGTTAAATGCACGTAGTTGATATGCTAACACCTATAGAACATCTAAATCTAGTCGCACCACAAGCTGCAACCACAAGCTACGCACTTGGACACACCGCTCCGGCTGCTCACATCCAGCTGGCCAGCAGTCATGGTGCATTGTCCGGTCATGGTTTGGCCTATGGTGGCCATTATGCTGCACCCACCTTGGCCTATGGCGGACACTATGCCACCTCGGCTGCGGCTGCTGCTCCGGCTTATACCACAACCTATGGAGGACACTATGGTGCCACTGCACCCGCTCTGCATCTGTCGGGTGCCTCGCATCTGGGCTATGGTTATGGCTATAGCGCTGCTGCTGCTGCTCCTGCCTTGTCCCATGGTTACTTGGCTGCCGCACCAGCTCCAGTTGTGAAATACGCCGCCGCTCCAGCTTATGGTAGGTGATGATGGTCCAGTTCCAGTTCCAGTTCCCGCTCCAGTTCCAGTTAATGCCTTTATCCTGCTCTAATCTAATCTTCAGCACCTTTTTTGCACCTGTTGACCGCTTTTTTAGTTGTAATCATAGTTGTAATGTTTACTAATTTTCCAGCCAAAGTTTCTTAACAATTCTTACAGCTGTCAATAGTTGGCCCTCTTTGCTGATCAAATCTGTAGTCACGCTGACCCAGCTGCAGTTCTCAACTTTCTACCCTTATCTCTTCATCTCTCTCTCTGTCGCTGCCTTTGAACTGTGGTGCAATTTATTATATTTTCGCTTTGCCGGCCAAGTGCACTTGGCCAAAACAAACTTGATGCTGTGTAAATACAAAGCACAACTTTCATTCCGTCCATGCTTGACTTCCTAAGTTACGACAGCTGCCCAATGGATAAGGAATTGAGAATAGGGTATAAAGGGTATAAATAGGATGAAAGGAGCAAGAAAAACAGAGAAGGTGGCAGTTGCAGTTTCTGTTTCTGGTATATGCTCAAAGTAGCGTGAATCTAAAGAAAATATAAGCATTAACTGCTTTGGTCCATGAACAGAAAGGCGACTGCAATAATAAGATAAGTTCTCGGAAAGACATAAGTGGCGCCATCTGGCGACGTACAAATACAAATACCTAACTACATATTCCCTTGATATTAGATCAAACATAAACTAGTTTTGTTGCACTTCTTATTAAATTCAAACAACTTACTTTCTATATTCTAGTTTCATTTGAACAAACTAAAATTTAAATAATTCACCTATAATGTATCCTCTATTAGCTGCAAAATTTATTTTAATTTGCCATTTCGGAATTTAAATTCTTAGTAGGACTTTCAACAGATTAAATATATCGTAGGTAAAAGCTAGTTATTCAAGTTTCTTTATTCACACAAATTAATGAATAAAATTAGAGTGCATCATAGTGAAACAATTTTTATAATGACCCTCTTTAGAGGTACCTTATGAATATAACACTACTTTCAGTGCTATTTAAAATTATGCTATCGCATTTTTCGTTTTATCTTTAACTTTTCTTGGAACTCCTTTGACATAGCAAAAGTAGAATTCAGTTATGAAAGTCAAGTCATAACTAGTTTAAGTTGAAGTGCCATGAAATCGATAAATAAGTATCAACCCATAAGCATTAGACAATTATCTTCTTAATATTGCATGCCGAGGGGGTGGAAAACGGGCTCAAAAATTACTCATATATTATCCATATATAATGAAGTGCTGCACGGCGGATTCCCAGTCAAAAGTCACAGCCGTAGCCGTAGCCGTAGCCGTAGTCGTGGCCGAGTCGTGTCTGCAACATTCCGGCGTTGTCACTGTTTACTATCGATTTCTGGTTCGTCAACAGCAACTGTCGATTAGTTGGGCACAGGTTTGGGTCTTGGGTTAGTTTCGGGTATTCACTCAGCGGGATATTGGCCAACGTCTGGCGTATAATCAATCATTCATTCATTGTTGCCAACTAGTTTAAAGCATTGACACATGGCCCGTCAATGGTCGTGATGATGATGATAATGATAATGATTATGAAGATACTGAGACTGAGTTCCCAAGTGGGACCAGTCACTTCGTCAGTCATTTGGACAAGTGGCGTTTGCCATTGGCAGGCCATGTGTCCCGCCTCGCACGCTTCATGCACAGGACAACAGGATAATTTCAGAACATTTTCCCAAAGCTTATCAATGCTGCGTTGCCACACTTCACCAAAATGCTTCACTTGACTGTCTCAAAACGTTGGCATGTGAAAAGTTCGCATAGTGTTGGAAACTAATTGTATTCATTTCAAGAGAATTATTTTTCCGAAAACGTTGTTGCCAATTTTCTAATTATCAAAACAGTATGTTTAAATCTCACTATTTCCAATCTTCATAATCTCCATAATTCAGTATTGTATTTTGTATTGTATTTTGTGCACTGTTGTAAAATTTTTCAGAAATTGCTGAAGTTTAATTCTGCACTTTTATTACATTTATAGCATTTTTATATTTTTTGCACTGTTGCCTAACTTCACAAGGGGTTCAATTATTCATAATGACCCCTTTTAACAGACATATTTAATTAGATTTTCGATTAATACAAAATTGCATTGCGGTTTCATATCTTTTGCAATGTTGCCAAACTTCACAAAAGCGAGAATTTGTTATTTTGTGACCTTTTGTCACACTGTGCAAGACATATATATCACATTTCATGTTCGCTTGACAATACCAAATAGCAGACCTTGCCGTGTCTGTTGATTGATGTCGACTTGTCAAGTTTCCATGTGCTCAAATATGACCCAATCCCACTCAGAATTCAAATACGTGTACCGAGGTGTCCAACTTGCAACAATGAACCAATTTGAGACGTGGTCGACTTCATTGTTAATGTTTACAATACGCTCGGGTTATTGTTCCTTGCGAAACCAAGAATCAGATAAATTTACACACAAAAAAAAAATCTGCGAATTCCGGGCTAAAATTTATCCCAAGTAATCCCAAATTTGGGGTTCTTTTATATTTGTTTTCAGATAGATCAAATAATTTAGGCTTCTTTGACTTTTTAAATGTGGATTTTTGAATATGGTTGCCAATTAATCTACGTATTATCTTAATTTTGGAATTATGTCCTGAATACATACTGTAAATATTCAAGCCAAAGTCATGGTTTTTAAACTTGATTTCTAGAAAGGTTTCTTTTTCTGTGTACGGATGCTGTTCTCTTGGTCTTTTTTACTTCATTTTGTATTGTTTTTTGGAGAATGCGGTCTTTCCAGTTGTGATTCTGCATTGCGTGGCGGTTGTTAATGTGATTTGTACTCTACTCGACAGCACCTGGCATCATTGGACATGGCATTGGACTGGCTGCACCCGCCTATGCTGCACCCGCATATGCTGCCCCCGCCTATGCTGCCCCCGCTTATACCACGCATCTGGCTGCAGCCCCAGTGCTTAAGTGAGTAATGCGTTTGGCCTTATAAATAGAGATGGATCGTCTCATGGTCTCATCACATAATTTCTCGTCTCGTCTCGTCTCCTTCTCTCTGCTCACCTTTTCTTCTCATAGGGCTGCCGTTGCTGCCCCCGCACTGGTGCACACATCCGTCTCGGGCCATGGCATTCACTATGGTTACTAAAGCCTTGGTCTAAGCATGCAGCAGGATCGGACAGCAGCACCCATCACCACCAAGCACCATCAGCACCACCACTATTAGTTCCCAACACGGAGTTAGCGGATAAAAATATAAATTCGAGTAATATTCATGGCCTAACTGTAAATAATATGTGACCTTCGGCACTTTAATTTATAAAAAAAAAAATATGCATCAAATTTTAAATACGCAAAATTGCAATGCCGAAGTTGACCAGTTAAATTGAATTTTTAATTTTGCAACGTTGCCGTTTTTCATATGGTTAGCTCCATGTTCAAAGGGAAAGTCTCTCTCACACACACACCGTCTCTCTTTTTTTCTTGTATTACATAATAATTGTGTAATTTTGTGTGTACGATTTTTTTTTTTATCGCGGTTGAACTTATGTTTTATTTAAAAGTTACTTTGTACAGAAAATGCATGTGAAATGTTGGAAAGAATAAAATCATTTAATGTATATACTAACTAAATGTTGTAGACTCTGGTCAATCGGGAGTTACAGCCTATTCAGCTCTATTCTGTGGTGGAACAGGGGGATGGGGATTTCCCCATTACAGTTATGATATATGGATGCAACCGAAAACTATGCTGCGATTTATATGCCACGCTCCAGTTGAACACTTGCCATATCGTACATAGTGCTGCATACTTTATGGCGCACTGCGTGGAATTTATCATACTCACAACACACACACACACACACACACACACACACACACACACACACACACACACACACACACACACACACACACACAGATACACACACACATACAATCTCAGATATTTTTGTAGACTTCTCGTTCTATGCGCCAAATGCCAAGCGAAAGCGAGCGAAAGTATTAAAGTTCAAATGCCCAAAAATCCCTTCCACTTTTTTTAGGCCAACGACCACTGTATGTCACACATACGCCATGTGCGCCCCGGGCCACGTCGAAAATAGAACTTTCCGCGTATTTTTGGAGCACAATGATCTTAATATAGCTTCAAATGATGAGAAAAACAATGAAGATGTCAACGCATATGCCAAATAAACTATATACAACGCAAATGAATGAATATTTTTGACAACTGTAAACCAATGCAAGTGGTACGAAATGGGTACAGTTAACTTTTATTTATGATTTTAAAAATAAAACTTCAAAAATCCGAAATAAGTGCTCTTACTCTTTAATATCAAAATATCATATATAAGTGGTATTATTATTTACTTAAACAGTAGTGATCTAGCAGTTGAAGATTATTAAAAATAAAAAACATAAAATAAATTTTCTTTAAAAATAAAACATAAATTGCAATTTAAAATTGAAATTAGCAATTTAAAAATGATATAGTTGATTAAAGTAATGTAATACTAATAAATAAGAGACAATATTAACACTATTCAGGCAAATCAGTTTATTATATAATCAATTAGATTTAAATATTAAATATGATACTAAAGTAGCCCTAAAATCAAATAAATTTGGTGTATTTTCATTAGTAGTTGCCGAATTTTTTTTATTACATGGTTTTACCATAAATAATAAATGGATAAACAAAATAATTGATTAACTTTAAGTCGAGTTACGAATCCTTTGATATTCAAATTTGTCGATCAAAATCCGAATGCTGTTCTGAATTTATGCAGTTCCTGTTGTTGTTGTTGTTGTTGTTGCCACTGTTACTCTTACCGTTATTGTTGCAAAATGACAAATACTAACTACAAAGTATGAATTCAATTTTACACATTGCATTAGTTAATGACACGAGGCGAATTGAAAGCAACCAACAAAACCTCAAAGCAAACAACTGCAGAACCAACAAAGTCGTAAATGTATCTTCAACAAAAGCAGCCTGCTGTGTGTGTGTGTGTGTGTGTGCGTGAGTGTGTGTTGTATAATAATTGTCTGAGTTTACATAGAAGTGTTGGTGTTTCGTTGGAATAACTAGCGAGTTATTAAAGTGGAAAACAACCACAGCTTTTTGCAGTTATGCGAATGTCTGCTAAGCTGTCTTTTTCATGGAATTTGGAAACATACACCCACACACACACACCCATACACACACATACTTAGACACGCGCTAGGCATTTACTAACTAGAACTCAATACGCAGCTGGATATCAATTAAGATGCTAAGTTATGCCTGGCAATGGGAATCAAAGTGGTATAAAACCACCGATTCACCCAGGACTCCTCCAATCCCGGCTGCCTGAGGGCTTTGTGTATGTGTATGTGTGTGTGTGTGTGCGTGTGTGTGCGTGTGTGTGCGTGTGTGTCCGTGTGTCTTGAGCCACAGCTTAGTTCATTTGGCTGAAGTCTTTAAGCCATTTCTGGAAAACCACGGCAACAGTTGTCAATGCAAATACATGTTGGGAGTGCAAATGCAAATACTATGCATACAAAAATTACAAAGTATCTGAGAAGAGGACACCTGGGACTCAAGGACACGCCTTGCACAAATACAAACAGACAAAGCCACTGAAGGAAATGCCACAGAAAGAAGAAGAAAACTCAAAGCCAAAACACAACAATTGCATTAAGAAACGCTGCGAAGCTGTGCAAACGAAGTAAAACGACATAATAACGGAGAAGGAGAGAAAGCCGGAGACGGAGAAAATGGAACGGACTCTAAGACAAGGTCAACATGGTCGAAACCAGGCAAATGCAAACAAACTTAACAAGACTAAATAAACTCAACAAAGTACAAAAGCCATGGCAAATCGAAAGCCAACACACTTGAGCTCATTGTTAAACTAATTGAATATTTACCACAACATACAATCTATAAATGCATATATACTATTACAAATCTAATTGTTCAATCATTAAGCCTACATTGAGTTGAACTCAAATTAAATACATTATCAAATTATTAATTATAACTTAATAAATGACTGCCACTTAAATAATGAACCAAAGAATTGATAAATATCATATTGAAATACTACTTGAACTAGCATATATTATTGCAATCAGGGAATAATACTAATTATTATTTAATAATTCAATATATTTATTCTATTCTATTCCAATTCTAATATTTTGTCTCTTGTTATACCCTGAGCTTATTGAAATGAGCAAAAAGGGTATAATGTGTTTGGTAGAATGTATGTAACAGGCAGAAAAGGGCGTGGTAGACTACCCAAAGTGTATAATTTTCTTGATCAGGATCAACAGCCGTCTGTCCGTCTGTCCGTCTGTCCGTCCGTCCATCCGTCTGTTTGAACGTGTCAATCTCAGGAACCACAAGAGCTAGAGACTTCAAACTTGGCGTGTAGGTAACTGGTTACCGTACGCAGATCAAGTTTGTTTTTATTTTTTGGATCAGACCTCTATATCATGTAGCTGCCATAGGAACGACAGATCAAAAATAAAGTTTCAGTATACAAAATTTCTTGGTTTTTTTTGGGATATATGAACCAATCTGACACAATATACATCTGGGCTGGTATTATATATCCTGCTCAAATTTGGTTCAAATTGGGCCATTACATCAAATAGCTGCTATGGAGCCGCTCAGTCGAAAATCAAGTTTTAGTATTTTATTTTTTTTTAATTTACATTGCCTTTATTTATTGAATCTTCTCCAAGGGAGACTTACAATAAGTTTATCAAATCTTATATTTAAATATATATTTAAATTTTTTATTATATGAACTACGGTGCCCAAAGTGCTTATTGCTTGGCTGAAAGGTCGTTTTAGCATGAAAAAGTTTTTCGTTTTGTGAGATATCTTAACCAAACTCATAGAATATGCATTTAAAGTGGTGTTATTTATCCTGACCAAATTTGGAACACATCGATTCCCTATGACATATAGCTGTCATAGGAACAATCAATCGAAAATCAGCTTTTATAACGAAGTACCTGTATCCTACTGTCGAGCGTGTTTGACTAAATCTTGTATTTTTTCAGAACATTATAAAATGCTTAGTATCCATTTATGTAGGTCATCAGAAAGAACATATAGTTCCACGTTTTTATTTTGCGAAATTATAATTAGCAAACTGTGAGAATATTTTATTTAATTTAGTTTTTTGTAATTAAGTGAATGCAAACAATTTTTTGTGATATCCTGGCCAACTTCGTGGAGGGAATTGCTGGGAAATGGCAGCATCCCACGCACGTAGATCCATAGGGAGATGAGTTGAGGCCAAACGACGAATAGGGGGAGGGTGAAGAGGGGTAAAGAAGGGTGAAGGACAGACAGCAGGGGATCTCTGTAGCTGAACATATTTGCATGGAATATTTCAATTTAGTGTGGCCAACAAACAACAAGAGCGAATAAACAGAAACAGAAACAGAAAAATGCAGCAGGAAGTAGAGAAAAAAGAACAAAAAAGAATTTGGTCAAAATAAACAAAGACACACGAACGCTGAAAGACGACGCGACACAGAGATTGACACACCCAGGGACATATTTGTATAAACAGTCGAGCAGAAATACATTTGCACAAAGACCGCATGCTGCCTGGACAAATGTGTGCATGTGTGTGTGTGTGTGTGTGTGTGTGTGTGACTGGCTGCTTCCTGTTCATTTCCCAAGCTGACAGAACACGACACAAACCGAAATGACATCGACTGTTACGAGCAGGCTCAAAACTCCCCCCGGCTCTTCATTTCCCCTCCGTCTTCAGAAAGAGAGCTGTGAGAGATTGAGTTGCACAGTTGCAGTGCTTTGGCATACTCCATACTTCTATCTAGCTAGTTGCGATGGCTTTGTTTGCATTTCAATTTTGGACAACGCGGCGTATGCGTAATGCCACAAACGAAGTGCGTCCAAAGATGGTGCACTGATGATAAGTTGTAGCTGCAATCACACACTAATTAAAACTTCTTCTACACACACACACACACACACACACACACACACACACACACACACACACACACACACACACACAGTATCAGTCTGCTTTAATTTGAAATGCATTGAATTGAATTGAATTAAACGTAATTGAATAGACAAAGTTGCGCTATTTATGCTCCCATCATTGGCTAATTAAAAAGTTTCGCTGAAATTGGTTAATAATTATATTAAAATATCAATTATTAAACTCACTTAAACAATACTCTAACTGACGATGGTTTTCAGAATATTTCTTTTTATTTATGAGTCAGTTAATCAATCAACGTTTAATTAGCGCTATTAAACTATTTTGAATGATGGCCAAACTCTGTCGAATAATTGTTGAATCTAAACTGAAGTACACATAAATTGAGATGAAAAAAAAAACATATGTTGAGGCATGGAAATTCATGAAAATGTATCAATAATTAAATTGGTTTCGGCGAAATCAACACATTTTCCCTTTGATTAATTTGATAATAATAAGGTTTCAAAAATGAATGCAACCAGAACATCTGATTTGGATGTAAAATTGATATTCGACTGATTTGACAATTACAACTTACTTTTTCAATGATTCATTTCAGTTCATAAAGATGGAAGAAAAAAGTGTAAATTTGTATAAATTTCACTACTGACAATTTATTACTCGCTTCTACTCTGTTGCCAATTTGGACATGTTTACAAAAGAATATATATATGTTTATACATATAGAACTTAGAATATATGATGATGATGATACTAAAGATATTTGCGAAAAAAAAAGAAAAAAAAAGGGGTGAGTTTATGTTGGTTCCACTTGACGATGTGAAACTAAGCTGCAGCAAGAACAACAATGCAGTTGGCATTTCTTGAGGATTGGTATCAATTGCAATGGCATTAAGCTTCCATTTATCGGTTATCGTTTTTAATTAATCGCTTATGGTTAATCCGTTTATCCGGCTATCGGTTTATCGGTTTATCGCTTAGAAATTGTAGTTCAGATTGCCACTGCTGAATCTCACATGGGATACGGCTGACGAAGGTTGATACGATGGAGAACCCAATACGGAGGATTCGGGGATTGCCATGCCAAAGCTCTGTGAGGTGTTTGGCGCAATCTGTCCGGTTGCAAATTGCTGTGCAACACTTTGCTGCTGCTCTCGGAGAATATCCTGTTGCTGCTGCTGCAGGAATCCCATGTGCTGCAGGGTCGAATAGTAATTTGGCTGTCTACCAGCTGCTGCTGGCTGCGACTGCGATTGCAACTCCGTAAGCTGGCTCTGCTGCTGCTGCTGCTGCTGTGGCACAGCCTGGCGTTGTTGCAACTGCAATCCATTGTTGCTGCCAAAGAAACCGGCCGACTGTCTCTGGCCAAAACCGTTCGACTGTGCGGCTTGAGATTGCGATTGCGATTGGGATGGAGTTGAAGTTGGAGACTGTTGACCGATCGACACATCGGGATAGTAGGTGTAGAGCTTCTGGAGCAGCTGCTGTTGTTGCTGCTCAAACTCCAATCGCTGACGCTGGTAATCAACGAAGGCGGCTTGCATTTGATCCGCATAACTGGGCATATTTCCCACTGTCTGCAGTTGTTGTTGCTGCTGTTGCTGTTGCTGCTGCTGCTGTTGTGCCAAATATTGCTGTTGCTGCAACTGTTGCTGTTGTTGCTGTTGCTGCTGCAGCGTGTTGACAACTGACTCTGGCTTTGCTTTGACCTGACGACCTCCGAGGGATTGCTGCGGAAAGACACCCGTATATTGTACTCCCGTGCGTCCGGAGAAACGATTTGGAATTTGCTAAATAAACGAAAAAGAATAAACAAAAGCGGTTAGCAATAGATTTAGACTGTGCTCTTTACTCCTCGAAATCATAATAATTCTGCTAGTTGGTCACACTTTAAAGGCAGGTTATTCACAGAATCAACTGCAATTCAAGTATCTGCTTTTAGTTCTTTCAGCTCTTTCAGTCTTACCAGTCGACCACCATGTTTGGTACGCCTTGCAGTTCTCATTGCGATTTGCGAAAACAGAAATAAATAGAGTAGCAACTTGTCTGCAACCACGAAAACAATTTGGCAATGATGGAAATTTGGCACAGTTCTTTTTTGTTGTTTTTTTTTTTTTTGTTTTTTGTTATACACGACGAGAAAAGAAGAAAGACGAAAGAAAGAAAAAAAAAATAGAAAGAAATTCGGAAATTCGAAATCTAAATTGATAAAGCGAAAAAACGAGACTGACAGTGCTCAGGCCCCGAGCTGAATTCCAAACAGTCGAAACTGTATCTCAAAGCCTGCTCTGTTAAAAATACATACAAGCATACCATACAAACACATTAGGGTGCATCGATTTTTTCGAAAAAATGGTACCCCATATTCGTAATCTACGGTCAATTCTAAGATGTTTTTACCAAGAAACCATAGTTTTAAAATTTTAAGGTCGAAAATTATGTTTTAAGGACAATTAGTCATTATATTTAAAAGTTTTGGCCCTGACACGAGTTTTGATACCAATTTTCAAGATCGGTTCGTACTAAAAATACTCAAGATATTGTTATAAGTCATGATACAAATATCTAAAAACGCGTTTTTCAACTCAAAATGCGGGGACTAGGAATTGATTTTAGAACTGTGGTTTCTTGGTGAAAACAGCTTAGAATTGACAGTAGATTACGAATATGGGGTACCATTTGTCAATTTTGTTTGGCCCATGCAAATCGAAGCACCCTAATACACACATATTTGCATTATACAAAGTCCGAAACGCAAACAAGCACGTGAACTCGAAACTCGAAACTCGAAAAACGGCAAACACCAAATGCCAAACGGAAAACAAACAGGGAAATGTGTGCCAAAGGGCGAAATTGATCATACGCCACGTTGTGCAGATGCGATGCACGCGAGCGAAATGTGTGCGACAATGTCACATAAAATGGATGGCAACAACACGAACTGCACACAGTTGTAAAAGATGCAGCTCGTTTGGCAGATGTGGCGCCCTTGCCTCTGCCTCTTGCTCCTGATGGGCAGAGGATGGACAAGTGCCAGGCCAGCGAATTCGAACTCGAATTCGAATGGGAATCCTTTCGAGCAAATCGCCTTGGGCGCACTCACTGTGGGTGAGCAAATAATGAGTACGATGCAGGATGGCAACAAGGCCACCAAACAGTTGAACTTGGAAACGCCGCTGATGAAGATCCGTTCCAAAACGGAGATGGGACACGGCAATGCGATGCTGCGACCGTCCGATGACTCCGACTCGGATTCCGATGAGTCGGACGAGGGACGAAGACGAAGACGACGACGAAAACGAAGTCAACACTTGAGTTTACAGCGTGGCAAGCGTTCGCCATGTTTCAACAAGATGCCGCCGGAGTCTTCGGATGATGTTGAGGCCAGAAAGAAAATGGCGGCCGCTAGGAAACGTGCTGCCAACAATGGCGCCAGATCTCGCATCATTCGTACAATGGACAAGCAGAAGCAGAAGCAGAAGCAAAAGAAGAAGCTGCATCGGCGTCGTCGCCAGACAACAGGACAACAACAACAGGGTGCTCCCAGTCTCGGGGATCGCTTCAAGGGACTGTGGCTGTCGTTCGTAGACAACGTGGTCGATGTCGTGCAACAGATGCGGCAACAAATCAAAGGAGCAGCAGCTCAGGCAACAGCTGCCAATTAAATTAATTATCGATTTCAATGAAATGTTTTAATAAATTTGAATCTGATAATAAGCATAGCTACACAATTGATTAGTTTATTCATGGCACTTGTTGTGGCATTCAACATTAAATCTGATTCAATCGATTTGCACGAACATTCACAATTGTTTTCCGCTTTCGATCCTCGATTATCGATAAATGTTCGCAACAAACATTTCCGACATGCAACTGACAATTTTCTAATGGCGTGCAGCACGTGCAACATTTCCGGTTGCAACTCCATCTTCCCTATCTCTAGCTCAATCCATATGTGAATACAAAAGCCACAATGCCTCGTTACTAATTGATCAGTTCGAACAATGACTTCCACTTGGCAATTACTCTTTGGCCAGACTCTGGTTATGGCCATGCTTTTGACCATGGTCAATTGCCAGGACGATCTGGAATTGGACTATTCCAACGAGTATGACGATGTGCGACCCTATTTGATCTATCCCGATGAACCGAGGTTGGACAAACGTCTCACGTCAGCGGCCCAACAATTTGGGGAGAGTGTAAAAAATGCCTGGCAATCCATGGTTGACTCCTTTCATAATTATTTCGAGGAGCTACGCGACGTCTTCGCCGACGGAGTCAACAACAATGCCGAGGAGCTTCCAGCTTCCAATTAAACTGTAACCCAATTACAATTGCATTTTCCCAAAAATAAATTGTAAAACAGCAAAGAAAAAGAAGAATTTAAGTTTCACTTGTAGAGGGAGAACTCTTAATAGAGTTAAATAATATTTAAATCAGAATAGTGTTCATGAGGATATAATGCGGCTTATTTTCACAGACCTGCACATGATAAAATGATCAGCATGAAATTAGGAAAATAATATAAATGGTAATAGGTAGGAGATCATAGATATATTTGAATATTTCAACAAAACTGAAACGCAAAATCTAATTCAATCGAGGATTACATGAGCTGAACAAAAAAGGTTTTTAATGGACCTTAAAGAAAATAAAACAGTCAGAGAAGAAGATTTATAAATATTTTAAAGGCAATCCACGGAGAGAAAAGGGAAAACTAGCAATAAATGGTGATTCAGCCTTGGAAAAACAACATATCTTAAATAAAATAAAATCTTTAAGGTCAATTGAATTACAAATAACTTTAAGTTGCTTTCCAACACTGATAATAATCAATATATTTTACAGCAGCACTTGAAATGCTCAATATGATTGGTTTAATAAAAAAATATGATATAAATGCCGTATTTAATGCACAATTATAGAAACTAGCGGAAAAACAAACATAATCTGTAACAATAAGACCTTGAAGGTTGTGCAACACTGGAAGCTGTCATATGTAACATGACAAATAGTCAAGATAACAGTTAACATTTGGGCGTAATATAGTTAGTTGGAAACGCTAATGGTCCAAAGTGATGGGAGGTGGAAGGTGTGGGATGACGAGGGGGAAGATTAGTTGAAAGTTCGACGTAACGATGATTACGTTGATCTAAATGCATTTGGATGTTGTTTAACACTAGAACACGATACGTTGGCTAATTACAAGTGCATGCGAGTGCAATTCTGGTTACAGATGTTGCCTGAGATTGCACCAACGGATATGTTGTTGTTGTTGTTGCTTTTGTAGTTGCTGTTGTTGTTGCTGTTGCGCGTGGCTTGCTGCTAATTAGCCAAATGGTGCAGCGGAGACAACCGAAGTTGGCTGTTAAATAAGCCGCATCGAGAGCGTAATCAACTAGACCAGAAATGAATTCGGTTTGCATCGCATTGTTGCTGCTCGCAGCTTCCATTGCCGCCCGTCCGCAGGTGAGAATAGCAGCAACAACATCAGTTAGAGGAGTTCTAATTCTATCACTTTAAATTTGTCCTTACAAGGACTTGGAGACAGGCATGTTGCTGGCAGCTGCACAGATGAAGGAACTGATGGAAACTGGAGGCGCCGCGCGCAAAGACCAAAGTGTTGAGTTGTTTGGCCAGAAGATGCGAGGTGGCCTGGAAATGGGCTTTGGGGATGCCATGCGACCTATTGGGGCAGGTCGGCGTCGTCGGCGACGACGAAGTGTCCTCAACTTGAGGCAGCTTCGCAAAATAAATGCATAAGCCAAAAAAAAAAAACAGAAACTTACCAGCTGTTGTTGTTGTTGTTCGTCTACTGACTGCAGCTGCGGCTGTGGCAACTCTGGTTGCTGCTGCTTGGCAGCGCCATAGTATCGCGTGAAACTCTGCTGCAGTCCTGGCGTCTTCAGCGTGAAGGAATTGCTGTTGGCATCGGTGTGAAAGGACAATTGTCCCCGGCACACATCCTGCTGGCTAAGAAACAGCAGCAGGCACAGGGTCAACACTGCTCCGGGATACCAAGTGGCAAACATGTTCCTCTCCAATGATTTATGACCAACGGCTGCAAATGTTAATTGTAATTGATGCAGATTTCGATACACGCGCTGATTTTAATTAATATGCGATGACAACGATAACGATAATGATAATGACAACAACGATGCGTTTACAGCTACTCCCAAATTGCGACTGTGCGTTGCCCGCCCGTCACTTAAACGTTTTATACTTGGCCCTTTGGTATTGGGCTTTAGCTTTTGGCCATTTACATTGGCCATTTGGCATTCAGCAATGGCAACAACTGCAGCAGCAGCAACAGTTAGCAAATGGAAAATTTATTTATTAGCTTTGTGGACTCAAGTGCGTGAGTTGACAACCCAACAGACCCATCAATTCACCGATTCACTGATCCATCGATTCAAACCTCCCTGCAAACGTCGCTTTAATTTCCAAATCGTAAGCTTGGGATATTTAAATAATGGCTTAAATATATAGATATTTAAATGTAACATAAAACAGACAAAGCGATAGAATGAGATAATAGACAAAAAAAACCAATGCAATATATTTTATTTATTTATTGAAATTAATTAGCAAAGACACTTAATCTACTACTAGTTTTTTTTTTTCAGATAAGATATTCAGTTGTTATAATAATAAATAAATTTTTATGAATGATTTGAATTGTACTTAATTTAGGAACCCAACTTAACTTCAACTATACTAAAATCTAAATTTTTGTTTATCGATTTTGAGAATTATTTCTAAACTAAACTAAATGTGTAAATAACATGCATTAATAATCATTTACCTAATATATTTTTCTGCCATAAATAACAATTAAAATGTGCAAATTTGTAGGCTTAATTTGGCTTCAATCTGCAGACCATCAAGTGCATAATTCACAAAAGTTCAATGAAGAAAGAAATTAATTTTTGGCTAAACTTTAGAGAAAACTAATAAATTTTGTTAATAAACTGTAATTGTAAACTGGCTTCCTGTTAAATTAGACAATGGTCAACTAATATGTATTTTCCAAATAATGCTCAAAGCAAATTAGGCTGAAAAAATTCAATAATAAATTGTAAAGAATTCAATTAATTTTTGTCGCTTTGCTATTAGATAGATACTTATTTAATAATAATAATGATGTTGCTTTACTGCCATTTAGATTTTTTTTAATTTGCTCAATGCTAGCTTTACATGTAGTATCAGAGCTTTGATATAATTTTTTTTGTATGCTATTTAAATTTTTTAGAAGAAAGTATAATTTTTGGATGTTTAAGGAAAATTGGCATCAAAAAAGCCTTAAGAAATTTAGATATTTATTTATAATATTGCTAAATTGCTTTTAAGCTAAATAATATTTATTTCACTTTCTTTAAAGTGGCGCTTTGTTGAATTGCGCATGGAATTTGATAGTGACATAGATATGGAGTTGGTGATTTCAATTCAAATTGAATATTGTATCGTTGCTTATATAACACACGCTACACAAAATGGCAAAGCCAAGAGAATCATGAAGAGAAGGCAAAGTGAAGAAATGAGGAAAAATGTGTGAGCACAGGGCCCACTAAGTATAAAGACCGGCATAAAATGTTGTTTATAGATACGTGCGTGGCATCCACAAAATGCGAGGCAACAAGTTGTGTGTTTTTCTGTCTGTCTGTCTGCCTGTCTGTCTTAAAGGGGGGAGTGGAGATGCGGAGAGGTTGATGGAAGGGGGTCACATAAGGAAGTGGGGTGAAGGTTAAGTGATAAGCGATTGCCACAGTTGCAATTGCAATTAGCCAACTTTGTAATGTAATGATAAAGTACAAGTGTGAGCCAAACTAAAAAAAAAAAGAAAAACGATTATGAAAGACAAGTTTTATGAGCCAACGTACTTAGTATATCTGAAAAGGCGTTGTGGGGAGGTCCACTAAACGGTGGCCAGTTGCCAGTTGCCAGCTGCCAGTGTTCCGTCTGACCACATTGCGTATACGTGATCGCCATAAATTTATTTGGTCGCGCGTTTCATTTCATTTTGCAGACGCAATCGCAATTGAAAGCGCATTTTATATGATTGAAAGTTGTTTATGTGTGTCATTTGCGGCAAACGCACGTATACCCTATGTCCGAGGCGTGAAATGGGTATACATACATACATATATGCGTGTGTGTGTGTGTGTGTGTCCGATACATTCGCAATTTACGATTTAACACGCATTATGCCAATGAGCCGACAATGAAGACGACACACGCAACCATCAACGGACAGACAGACAGACAAACAGTAAACAGACCACAGCAAACCAGTTAACAGTTAACAGCTCACAGTCAGCAGTCAACAGACAGCAGCTATAGCTTAACTCCATATATTTTCTTATTACGAGTATTACGATACTCGAATTATGCTATTGGTTTCGAATTGCCAACAGATGAAGGGCACTTGTATTTTTAAAAAATATATATAAACAGGCTAACGACCTTTTAAATAGAGTTACGCATGGATTTAGGCCAAACTCGAATCTAAGCCAAATGAAATTTCTCTTATTCCATGGTAATTCATTTTGATGCAGAGTGGTAAGGAGTAAACAAATACTGGAAATATATACATCATGATTTATATGAAAATGATTGCTGTTCTCATAGAAAACAAAATAAAGTATAAAAATATTATATATCGTATAAAATATACTATAATAACATATTTGAGAAGTCAAACTTTTAAAACGTTCTTATGATTTCAAATAAATAGACTACAAGTTCCGAATCTGTCATTCTTCTCCAAAGCCACCTTGAAGCGTCGAGATATTTGAGTTCTCAAAATAACTCTGAGAAAGATCCAATTCGTTACTGTAATTCGATGTCAGGTCAATGGACTTGTCTGTCAAATGGTTGACAAGTAAACTTCGGCCGAGTTTCTTTATTTTTAACGACTCTCCTAATGACCGAACGCAATCTTATTTCACCCGATAAGTGCACATGAAACTCTTGTAATTTTACGATTATGTCATGGACCATAAAAAACACAATGCGAATAAAATGGAATCAAAATAAAAAAGAGACATGAATATTATGCAAAAGAAGCCAAAAAATACTGAAGCAAATAGAATAGAGAAAATGAAGAATTGTGTAGAGCGAGTTGCTAAATGACGGTACTTAATCATTTTACTGGGTCATTCAAAGACGCACAGTGACCTCAACTGTGATTTTGCCAACTGACCTCTCCAAACTAGAGCACAAATTGTTGCAATTGGGCGAAAGCGAGAGAGAGAGAGAGAGGGTCATCCATATGGAGCCGATTTGAGGCTGTTAAACCCAACTGAACAGCTGAACTTTTGAACTCGCACACTGACCTCAATGGACACACGCAAATAAAAATATATATGCCTGGGTATATTTGTATATACTTATATATGTACGTGTATATCTATTGCTCCCTTTATCCATCCCTTATGCTGGAAAGTTTATTGCGCTGCGAATTATTTTGGCTCCCTTTTTCGTCTTTGCATTTGCACAGATTAAATTGAGGCGACATGGGCACGTGGCCACAGCATCAGTTTCGGATCTTCTCCTCCACCAGATCCAGCTCCAATCCCTGTTCTTGCATCCGCATCCTCATCCGCATACTATACGCAGCTTACCTAGGCCAGTCCTGAAAGATAAACAGCAGGAATCAGCCTTTTTTATGGCAGTGCCTCGGTACAGTGGTTTTAGGGTGCTATGAAAGTGCTTAATAAATAATTAAAATAAATACAACTCATAATTTTCAAAGAAAAAAAAAATATTTCAAATAAATTGTCGTAATAATGTTCTATAACACGGTGTAACAGTCCAAAAACTCCTGAGATGCGACTTATCTTAGGTTGTAGATATTGTTAAATGAAACATTGTGGCATACTAGATTTTTTTGTTGCACATCGAAATTTTAAATTACGGTAAAAAAACCGTTTTTTCGAGGTTGATAGAGTTAATCATTCATATGTCATAAACTATGCATCCTACAATATACTGTAATACGTTATTGGAAAGAGAAATGTAGTACCTTTTCACCGGTGTATTACACCAAAAACTCGGATTAAAATTGAGGGTGCTACGTGTAAAAATATGTGGATTTTTTCAGTTTTTTGCATCTTTACCGTACTTTGAACGAAAATTACTTGATCAAATTGGTATAAAACTACTAAATTTTGGTATGCAGTTCCAAAAAACAATTAATTTTGCTTTATGTGCAACTTAGTTTATTAAAATCTAGTACTATTTACCAGAGATATTCAATTTTTAAGAAAAAAATGCCAAGAAATTTCTGATAATATTTTGTCGTTTTTAATCCTTTTTCGCTACTTTTACGTGTTTTTATCGGACCACAGATCCGAAAGCTTAGAAAAAGTTAAAATTTCTAGTCCAAATCAATCATAATTGAAATACGAGCTTAAAAAAGTTATATTATGCTTTGTGATAATTTTGTTGGCAATAACAGGAGAGCCGACTATGTTGCAGTTGTAAACTATTTTTTTAAGGGCGTACAATGACATGAACTGCAGCATGGCTATAAAAATCCATTTTTTGCATTCCCATTTAAATTTCTTCCCTGTCAATTTAAACCAGTTCAGCGACGAACAAGGGGAATGGTTTCACCAAGAAACCGCTACTATAGAAATGCGCTCTGATGGCAGAAATAAAATCAACATAGTAAAAAATGACTGCTTCTCACTTAGCACGAATCGGGAAACCGATTATAATCAATAAAAAAAAAAAAATTCGAGTAAACACTTTAAAGTGGGTACTAAAAGCTAAAAAATAAATATATCAATAAAATGAAGTAGCTTGATATATATTTCTAATTTTACAGTTTTGGAGTCACTTTCACTCCAAAAAAAATTCTTTAAAAACTTTCTATAAAGTTTTCAACAATTTTACGACAGTCGACAGTGGTATGATGGCGCACTCATAAACATATTGCGCAACATATGGTTTCCGTAAATCTTTTTTAACTATGCTAATTATTGACCGATTTTAGAAAATGGAAAAGCATTTCACTCGTAAAAGTGTGTCCTTTTTAAATAAAATATGAAACTTAGAGGGTTTCTAACAAAATAGTGTTCAAAAACATCACTAAAGTCAAAAAATTTAAAAAAATATAAAAAAAAAACTTTTTACATAGCAAATACTCCAATAAGAGAATAAAAACTTGTTAAGTCAAGTATAGAACATTTATAAACCTAAGTTTTTTCTTTCCAAAACCGGTAAAAAATTTAAAATCGGTGGACGTTTGACAAAGCTATGCGCGTATAAGTGAGCGCATGTATGAAAAAACGGTTTTTTTACCGTAATTTAAAATTTCGATGTGATCCAAAAAATTCTAGTATGCAAAAAAATTTTATTTTTCTATACCTACAACATGCGCTATGTCCCATCCCAGAAGTTTTGTTTTGATTTTTTTTTGTAACACAGTGTAATCAAGAGTATTCATCTTAATTATTTTGTTCTTAAATTAAGAATATTTTAAGACCATAATACTTATATTAAGAATATTAATCTAAAAAAGCCAAGTTCTTAATGCAGGATAATTTAAAAATCATTTTTATTTTTTTTATATTACGATTATAATTTCAAGAACATTTATTCTTAAACTAAGAACTTGATCTTACAAGAAATGTTCTTAAGACCAAGATGTGCTTTCATAATTTAAGAATTTTATGTTCTTGACGTATTTTTTGGATCAAAATTCATAGTTTTGAGTTTAGAACATTATTTTTATCAGTGTAGAAATAATATAAACAGATTTCCAAACCAACCGAAGACCAATTTATTTTATTAATTTATGCAATCTATTTGACCGTTAAATACTCCTTTTCAAATTCTGAAACATTTACCATTTACAATCTTAAGCCATCACTGTTGGTTGTTGACTTTGCTCCACTGTGCTGGGCTGAAACACAAATAATAAAAGGCAACACCAATGCAGCAGATTTTTGTTTTTCTTTGCCTTTTTTTTTTGTATGTTTAACTCACATAAATTTTTTTATTAGTTTCTCTCTTTGTTTCGTACACCAAATACAAAAAACGAAAAACAAAAAAAAAACAGTATTCAATATACACACAAATATATAAGTAGTGTATATGAATAAATATATATCTTATGTATGTATATATTTGTGTACTTAATAATACGGGGTCTTAAATTTAATGGGCCTTTCATGTGCCTTTGGTTAGAACTCTGGGACTTTTTTCTTGCGCCGCTTAGCTTATATTTTTTTTAATATTATATATGTATGTATATTTCTATACTAAGTGTAATAATTCGGATGTGAATCGAATTGAATTAAATGTTTAGTTAAGTTTTTTAGATTTTCCTTGGTCAAGGAGTCAAGGGAATTGAGAACCAGTCAAGATCGTTAAATTAGCTATATGTTTTGCATTAAGTTAAGTTCGATTTCAATTAACAAATTGCAATTCCCGGGGCTCAGTAGAATTGCAACCAGTTTAACTTGATATTTAATTATTCATATTATATATGTCTCAATATTTGTATATATATTTTTGTTGGTGTGTGTGTGTATATTTTTTGGAATTTTAATAAACTTTATTTTTGTATAATAATTGTTTTTAAAATTTTGCTGCTGGCAATTCATATTTAAAAACTCTTGCACAACACTTCCCGATAAATATATATTTGTATTTATTTTGCATATTCATGTGGAATATAAAAAGATTTCATCTTTGTATAATTTTATTTAGTTTATTGTGCTCTGTACCCTGTACCCAATATACATTATGAAAGGGGTATAACAGTTAGTTAATCCCTTATTTAGTTTCCATTTTCCCAAAAAATGTATTACAACCGCATGGTGAAAGATAAAGCCTTGAGTTACAAGTAACGTTTATACATACTATATATGTATTTGTATTTGTTATCTAAAAATGCTGAATATTTCATAACAATCAATTACGAAGCACAAACGTTATTCAACTGTAAAATGCAGAAGAAAAATCTGTATTTGGACTTTGTTCGAACTGGGTACAGGGTATCGTTTTAGATTAAAACATACATGATATTGATTTGGACATTTAAACACAATTGCAATTTGTAACTTCGAAAAGTTTAATAACATTTCAAATGTAGTGTATTTACGACGTCGAGATACTCTGGTAACCTGTTAGCTTAATAAACATTCGATAATTAATAGGATTGGGGACAACTCGATTATTGTTAAATATTAATACTTTTAGTGGCTATCAGTTTAACAGGTTACCAAAATCTCTAATAACTGTGAATTCTTCACTTTAACTAACTCATACAACACTGCCTCATAGCTGTTAATGTACTTGGTATATACACAAAATATGTTTGTATTTTTTTTTTTTGGTTATAAAAATTGATTTTGTTGCTTGGCACATTTTGCATGCTTTATTTGATAGCAATGCTTGAATATTTATACTATATATTATTATTTACTTATGTCATTTGTTTTTTTTGTGAAGAATTTTTCATAGCTAAACACAGCATAAACTGACTTATCCTAGGGTATTTTTTTGTTGTCGATATTTATAACAATTTCGTTAAATATGTAACATGAATTATGCTAACAAATTTAACTTTCTGTCTGTGAAATTTCATATTTATTTGTTTATTTGTTTTCTTTATAGCTTTAAGTTTTTAATATTCTTTCCTTTTGGAACAGCTTAAAAAATATTTAATTTCTTTAAACTTTGTATAACACTTTAACTGAGCAACTGTTGCCGCTCTCTCTCTCTCTCTCTCTCTCTCTCATTCTCTCTCTCTCTCTCTTTCTGTTTTTCACTTTCTTCTTTCACTTTTAATTTTCTATTCTTTAGGCACGCTTTCCCATTCGTTCAAACAAACAATCATATTTCTCTTTATGATTACATGTATATAGGCATTTAAAACGTAGATATTATCTATGATTATTATTATTATTTAGATTTCTTTATTATTATTTACTTTTGGTAATCAAAAAATTCCCTAAAGCTGCAAAAATGTTCTTATTTAAATTCAACACTTGCTGCTTTCGCTTGCTCTACAACTTTTGCAAAAAGACAAGAACAAAAAACGAAATAAAAGCCAAAAGTTTTAGCTACACTTTCACCAAAAAACTTCCCCATCATTCCCCTAGTATTTCACCTATGCTAACAAGTAGAAAAAAATGCTTAATAGAAAAGTTGCAACATTTCGCACAGATGTCCCTCGACAATATTCTAGTTTCACAAAAAACATGGTGTGGGAAATGAATTGCAATTCCTTTTTTTTTTTTGCAGGAAAAGGGGAAGGGACAGAGACAGGAACAGGGGGCGTGTCCATTACAGCTTACAGCTTACAGCTCGGCAAAAATATTCTCCCTGAAATCCAGCTCAGGATGTGCCGAATGCGCGGATCCGTGTCCATAATCCCGTGACTTGAGCGAGCTACGTGCTGAGCTGGAACTGAAGCTGGCATTCCTGGGACTGCTGCGTCGCATCCGTCCCTCGAGTCCGGCCATTTTGTTAAGCGGCTGTGTCGGATCCAGTTCACAGAATGCGCCGGCAATCAGATCGGTGCCGTTAAGCGAATTGAAGCTGTCCCGCTTGGAACCGCGCGAACTACCTCCACCCACATGATGTGATCCGGTGGCGGAGGTTTTGCGGCTCAAGCGACGCGTATACTGATACTGATAGGCGGGCGGGGGCGGAGCGGTTGTCGAGGATTGCACCAGGGATGCTTGCACCGCTGGCGGCAAGTTGTTGCTGCCACCGGGCGTGTAGCTATCGTAAAAGTCCTGCGGCACCTCCTCCTCCTCCTCCTGTTCGTCCAAATGCTGCTGACTGAGACGCAGCTGTGCCTGCTGATGACTTTGTTGTTGCAGCTGAAGTTGTTGCTGTTGCTGTTGCTGATGTTGTTGCTGATGTTGTTGCTGATGTTGGTGCTGATGTTGCTGTTGTTGTTCCTGCAACGTGGAGCACATGCTGTACTCTGTGGGCTGGCTGCTGCCCGAGAGCGAGATGCTCAGCGGATCACTGCCCGGCATGACCAGAGCCAACGCTGCCTTATCATAACCGTATCCGGAGTCACGTTTGGGCTTTGGCGAACGCTGAGCGTAGAGCTTCTCGATGTCCGGCAGTTGGCGTCCCACGCCGCTAATGGACAGACGCACCTTTTCTCCCTGCTGCTCGCGTAGCATCATCTCCTGGATGTCCATGCTGCGTTCACGCTCCAGAAGATCGATGATCTCCAGGTCGCGATCCAATGTGCTGGACGAGAAGGTGCTACTACACTCACTAAAGGAGACATCCTTGTGACGCAGTCCAACTGTACCGCCACCGCTGCCGCCACCGCCTGCTGTCATGTTGGGCCAACGCTGGGGAGGATGCATCATGCTGCTGACCACAGAGCTCTCCTCGCCATCGCCATAGTTGCTGGTGCTGCTGTCGTCCAGGAGGGCGCTGCTGTTGCCGTTGCAGAACGTGGAGGCGGTCATGTTGGACACCGAGTTGTTGGACACGGACATGCACTCGATGGCCAACTTGCGTCTGACCTGACCGGACTTGCTCCGACTGCTGTTGTTGCTGCCGCTGCTTGGCGGTTGTTTGCGTGCCTGTGAGGTGGCATGGCTCCCATCCGAGATGATGTTGATCTTCACATCGTGCTTCTTGCCACGCATATTCTTGCCCAGATTATTGACCACGCCAGCGTCTCCAGCACCGCGTCCACTCACCGTATTCCCGCCACGTTGCCTCTCCCGTTCTCGTTCTCGATCCCTATCCCTATCCCTGTCTCTATCCCGATCCCTATCACGATCCCTATCACGATCCCTTTCCCTATCTCTATCTCTGTCCCTATCACGCTCGCGTTCCCTCTCCCGATCCCGATCCTTGCCGCCAGACTGAGCCTGTCTATAAGGTGCACCACTATACCGATCCTTGGAGCTCATGCTATGTCCATGTCCTCTCTCATGTCGCACCGTTGTTGCGTTGCTCTTTAACAGCTGCTTATGCGAATCACCCTGTGGATGTGAGCCTGCTCCACTGCCCACAATATTGGTCGTATTCGTGTGCTCATCCTTCTCAATCGAGTCCTCACGGGAGCTGCCAGTGCAGGCGTCGCTCCGACGCTGTGACTTCGGCTTCCTCTTGGCCGACAGACGAAAATAGCCACGAAGACGCTCCTGCTCATCTCTGGGAACAAGAAGAAAAAGAAGAACAAGAACAGGGTAAATCAGTGAATGATCGTATGTGAATGAAATTATGTTAATATGGGAATATAATCCCAATATTGAATGACATGTCGCGAGAGTGTTTTGGAAATACTTGACACTTGGAAGTGTATATATATATAATAAGAAAATGTATTCTAAAAAATAAAAATATAATAACAAAAATTTTTTCTTAAATAAATAAAAAGAAAATTTTTTTTTAAATAAATAAATAAATAAAGATAGGACACACATAAAGAATATAATTAATGCAATACAATTATAACTAAAAAATTTATAAGGAATTAACTTACAAGCCAATATAATTTTTTTTTAACTAATAATAAATAAATTAAATTAATCAATAAATATTGAAAAATACTTTAATTAATTTTTCCTGTAATCTTAATATATGTAATTCTTCTTATTTGAAACTGAAACTATTCGAAGTAAACTTAAATTTGCTTTAATTACAAGAGTAAATACCAAAACTTTCATAAAAGCTAAGGAATAAGTACAAATTCGTTCGAGTATTTTCCTTTACATTTTAGTTTTTCCCATTCAATAAAAAGCATCTTTTTTTTTTTGCACAATTTCAAATGAAATATGTAATTGAACACGTACTTTGCAGTACTTGGAAATGCATTCATGAATGATTTTCACAGTAAAACAACGATATGCGAAATACAATTTAAGCTAGAATTTAATGCGCAATTATTACTTAATTTACGCAATCCAACCGTATAATTATAAAATTATCTGAAGACATGAAAAACATACATACATATGTATGTATGTACATACACGTATTACAACACATACCTTGGTAATATCTGTGAGGCATAAATACAGGGAAATATGACCGTGGGTAGGAATGCGACCCACACAAACATCAAGTAGGTAAAGTCAAAGTGCTTCTGATTCTCGTAGGTTTCCTCGAGGGAGAGACGTGCGAATCGGAGTATCATCAATGGACACAGACAGACCACCTGAGTGGCGGCCATGCTTCCAAAATTGCGCTGTTTACGCTTCTCCCGATGCACATCCAGTTCGGCACTGTAGAGATCGTAGGAGCGAGTGCTGGTGTTGTGACCGTTGCTTAGTCCGGCCACGCCTCCTCCGCTCAGTGTGCGCGGCTCCATGGAGGATGTGGATGAGTTTCTGTGCGGGTGAGAAAGAGAAAGATAGCCAAAAGGTGAACCAGAGATGTTTGGACAAAAAAAGAAAGTTGTTGAGGAAATCGAAGTCATTAAACTGCCATTGGGTTGAAATTGAGCTCATTAGCAACGGACGACAAGAGAACAGGTGCTCTCTGGTTTCCGTCCTCTCCACCTCAACCTCAACCTCAACCTCAACCTCGATCCCAATCTCAATCTCAATTTCAATCCGTTCGCAAAATTAATCAGCTCAATTAGCTCGCACGACTGAGACCCAAATCGATGCCAAACATCCAGATGAGTAATGAACTCACTTCATTCATTGACCAACAAGTGCTTATTAACTCAATTTAATGACACGGCTCACGGCAAACAAACCGCTCTCAGGTATTTATAACCCTTCTTTTTTCTATATAATTTATATACTTTGAACGTTTGACAGCCGCTCACTAAGTTGTTGTAAAACAGAAAGAAAATGTAAGTAAGATTCTTATAAATAATGTCTTTGATTGGTAATTACTCTGTCTGAGAGTCTGAAACAGAATTTAAATTGACACAACTATGGAATTCTTGTAATTTTATCCTGCTTTTATATTTTTACTACAGCGCCTATTTTTATTACCCTGTGAATCAATGATTTATATTAGGTCCTTCAAACTTAACTTCTAATTCTATTCGCTGTATAATTTCACTTTGCTTCTTCAATATATTATTTTTTATTATATTTCTACATTTTTAAATTTGGAAACAATCCATATTTTTTAAATTCTTTTATACGTTTATACCTTTCTTTACATAGTTTTATATCGAATTTTTAATTCTTCTATCTATTTTGTTTTGTTTTCCATATTCTAGTATCCGCCTTCTATATTAATTTTTCAATATATATCCTTAAAATTTGAAAAAGCATCATCTTTATGAAACCTTTTAATTTACGTTCCTTCAAGTATATTTCAAATTCGATATCTTTGTATAACATATAGCATATACTACAACTGATACTCCCGTTGTCTGATGAACTGCATCTTTAAACTCACCTCTGTCTCATCCGAAGATCGGCTCGATGCTCGTACATCATGACCGCAAAGGGACCATCGGGAGGACGCAGCTCCTGGGAGGTGCGTATATACAAATAAGACAATAAAACTGCCGGTCCACAATACCTGAAAGTGAATCATCGCAAGGTAGAAAATTGGTCAATTGTCGTAGACACGAATACACAAATACGTCGTACGTACATGATTAGAAACAATCCACGAGAGTATTCCTGCATGTCATCCATCAAATTGACAACACAGAGACCAATTCCCGCCAGCTGGGGCATATAGTCCTGCAAATAAACACGAATTTAATCACACACATACTAAAGTAGCAATTCAAGTATTCAATACATATTAAAGACATTTCGATTTGGGTTCATATAAAATGTTAACTTTATAATTACAGTAACAGTCAGCTAACTACAGGTAAATGACCAGCTGCTATTGATTTGATAAACAAAAAAAAAAAAAACAGCACAAAAACAAAATGAAAATGAATAAGAAAATAGAAATTCAATTGAATGGAATTTCCATCAGACGGAAAGTTCAATTCGCTGGCAATGGCCGTGACCATGGAAGGTGGCCCCCTTGTCCGACCTTGCCCCTGGCCCATAGTCTCCGCCGATGTCATGGCCTGTTACCAATGCGTGCCACCTGTGTCTTCTCTCTCTCTCTCTCTCACTCTCTCCTACTCTCTGCCCACTCGTAATTGTATACTTTGCACCCTCCAACACACACATTCCAGCACACAATACGTTGATCTCCATGTTGCCTCCACGGCCTGTGGCATGCCACCACGAACGCTTTGTGGAGGCATTTTGCGTAATTGTAATTACACATACACATGCAAGCATTTAAGGGACGGAGTATCCAACTGGAAATGGTACTGTGGAGAAATTGAACCAGAAGCGGAAATGAATTTATGGATATTAAGTTATTGCCGTAATGGGCCAACTGATAAAACGTGTATATAACAATCGCTCACACTTCTTCCGCAATGCAGAGCCAAATTAAAAGACACATTACGTATACGCATGGAATGCCAGTGTACACTGTACACCAAAGTAGTTGCCATGGATGTTTCTTATCATTATCAGCAGTCTTATGAAAAAATTCTCAAATTACTCAAATGAATGTCGCCTGAGATTGCCGAGCAACATTGCGAGTGCGTTACGAGCTTGGCTTAAATTTATTACATGGAGTGAGTAACATTTCACAATATATATAAATGACAAATACAAAAAAAAATAAAAATTGACATTGTCTGCTTTTCTGATGATGAGCATAGTTATCTATATGTTTGAATTGTTCGAAATATTTGGGAAACGAATATGAGAACTTTATAAGAATGAAAATTTTATTGTTATGTTGAAATGAAAATTCTTAAATAGGTTTTCTTCAAGTTATGCAACAATGCTAAAATTAGATTATCCAACATATTTTCTATAAGATAATTAATCTTCGCCAAAAAAAAAAACACGCTCGACAGTAGGATACCCTGTGCCAAGGAACTCTATACGAAAAGTTGATTTTCGACCGATTGTTCCTATGGCAACTATATGATATAGTCGTCAGATTTGAGCCAAATTTTGTCAGGATCTATAATACCAGCCCAGATAGGTATTGTGTCAGATTTATCGATATATCTCAAAAGCCAAGAGTTACCAAGGTTAAAGTCGCTAGCTCTTATGGTCTCTAAAATCTACGCGATCCAACAGACGGAAGGACAGACAGACGGACAGACAGACGGACAAATGGACAGCTATTAACTTAAGTGAATTATTTGCTGTTATTTTAAGTTTAAGTACCCGTTTATAAATATTGCTTATGCAGATTAATGTAGCCAATTATTTAATCGCTGAAGTTGCCTTAAGACGGCTTTTGCTTGAGCGAAAACTTGCAAGTTGCAACTTTGCTACATGAACACACACACAGTTCCGAGTGGCACTTAATGAATAGTTCAGCCCACTCAATTGTCCATACCTGAAGTTACTTGCAGCTAATTGAGCTAAAGTTTTTTTTTTCAAGTGCTTTACTTGATTATTCCGCTTGAGCTGTGATCCCAAGTGGGATTTAAGGCCAAGGACTTGGAAAAATTCAACACCATTGCCTCGTTAACATTTGGTATACAAATTTTGTGCCTAGCAACCTGGCAGTTTGATAAAGTTTTCATATACTTTTGCATCTGCTTAATACACAAACATACACAGAGGGATAGAGAGAATGAGAGAGGGAGAGGAAGAGAGAGAGAGAGAGTCAACATTAAATGGAAGGCACTCATAAATGATTTTGTATGAACGTGAACTATTTAAAAGTTTTTTTCAACTCCCTCAAATGGGAACAGTAGCAACTCGGAAAAATAAGTATATGTTCCTTAACCCGCAACAAGCAAAGCCAACATAAAAAAAAAAGATTGTTAGGGCAAAGGGAAAAGAAGTGGAACAGGAAAAGTTGGGTCAAAGTTTTAAAGAAAATTGCAGAGCGTAAACTATGAGCAGTTTGCATAAGGAAGATGAGCAAAAGTTTTTGGCTTTGGCTTTGGCTTTGGCTTTGGCCTGATGTCTGACTCAAAAATGTTGAATGGAACCTTTTCAGCCAAATCACTGTAGTGACCACATTGAAACCCTGACCCCGACCCCGACCCCGATCCCGATCCCGAACCCACCAACGGTTTCATCAGACCACAGCAGTCATTAGGGTAATGAACTGTTAGCGCTGTACAATCTGGCCAAGAAATCTGTTTTGAATTCCTTGGCCAACGCAGGGAGCAAAATGCAAATAATGGACAAAATAAGACGACAACAACAGCAACAACAGCAACAACAGCAACCACAGCAATGACAATGACAATGACTGTGTGCTTGAGGATGAGCATTAGTACCAGATTGGGAATGATGGCTACAACGATGAAGCTAAAGATGGACCCCTTAGCATTTAGCGAGCCAGCCTGCGAATTTATGAGACGTTGTTGCTGCTGCTGCTGCGGGAAACCGCGACGCCTACGTCGACGCCTACAGGAGCAAGGAGACGAAGATGAGGGACTAAAATTGGGTAAAGCAACTGGAACGGTGCTGGGCATGGAAACAGAAGCGGAAAACGAAATGGAAGCCGCACGCAATTTAACGAGTCTTGCGGGCATCATTCTGATACACTCTACAAACAGAAATCATAAAGCAACTATGTCAGCTGACTTGTGAAAGCAGCGATAAAAGCAACCAATAATCAAATAGCTAAATAAGTAAATAAAAAATATCTGGAAATCAAATCGAATCAAGTATAGATTATAGTACGTCAAGAAACAGAAATTTTGTGTTGCATGATTAAAAAAAAAATTAAACGCCTCAGTTTCAAATTAAAGTGTTGTATTATTCTAATTACGATATAAAAAGTCGATTAAAATTAAAAACTTGAGCTTTAAAATTTTAAATTTTCGAATACCATCAAAATCGAATCTTGGCAATAGTGATTGAAAAATATTTAATATTTAAAACGAACAATTTTTAAATGCAGAAATGCAAAATTACATTCAGTTTGAAAATCGGTTCCCGTTTGACAAAGTTATGGAAGTTTATAGCCAAACCTTGGATCTAGCATCTTTACTGAAGCCTTACCGGTTCAAACTCAACGTTTTTCGGTTCCTGTACTACAAAAAGAAGAGGCTAGTTAGGCTAACATTTCCGGTACTGGATCCAGCATTAATCCATGAAATAATTAAACTTAAATCCAATAAAATTGATAAGAAACCGTCTCCTATTTAAAATAAAACAAAATGGTATATAGCATAATTTTAGGCTAAAACTATCAAAGTGATCCTAAAAGTATGCAATTTGCATTTCAATGGTCCGTGAAACAGAGTTGCCCTCATTACAAATAAATTGTATCTTAGAAATATATTATAATAAATTCAAAATATAAGAATTATAATAAACTTTGACTGAAATAAAAGATATTTCACAATGAAAGTGTACTCAAGCGGCGACTTTTAATGCGCTACTTTGTCAAGCAGTTTTTTATGAAAGATTTTTCTGTTATTTTTTGTTTGCTGTTTTGTTTTTGTTTTTGTTCTTCGTTCGTTTGGCGTATTTCGGTTTAGCGACTTTGCTGTTTGCCGTTTGTAACTGTAACTGTTTCCGCTTCGCTTTTAAGCTTACTGACGCCCCTTGTTGGGTAGTCTATAAAAGGAGGGTTGCTTAGGGGTAAGATTGAGGTTGGCATCCATTTCCTGCTGATATTTTGCTGTTTTTCTGAATTGAGTCGAGTTATGATTACCTTTTAGACCTTTCCTCAAGCAGTGCAATTGATTTGGTGCGTGTGAGCGGCACAAATCAATTTGATGGCGGCCGTAAACGGTTTATGGGCACATTCGCCTTCTGCAACAAGTGGTTGCCACATTAAATTGCCGCACATTATTTGAGCTTTGGCCACACCCATGCCAACCCACGCACACACACACCCACACACCCACACACACACACACACAGACACACAAACACACCCACAGGCATTTAGAATTTAGCGCGCGTTTCAAATATTTCATTGACTTTAGCAAAAACTGTACTGAGCTGAACTGAGCTGAACTGAACTGAATTGAAAGAGAGGCTAGAGGCGTTCTATGGACCCAAAAGCATTAATAACAATTTATTTCCATCGTGGCAGCAACAAGAGGCAAGCAACAGAGGCGACATTCCACAGATTCTCGCCACAATATCTAGACGGCAAAATTGGTATGGCTATGGAGATAAGTCAAGAAGTTTCAGGCTTGAGGTAACTTGAGGAGCGTGGGGGGGGGGGGAAGAAGGGGAGGAGGGGCAGAAAGGCGTGGCAGCTTGAGAGCTGACAACGAATTGCAACAGCAGGCGCAAAAGTACTCGGAAGTATGTATAATCGTGCCCACTGTCGTAATTTTGACATTGACGAATTGTTGCAAAAGGATATCACAGAGGCAACAAACCGTTCTAAGAGCCGGAGTGTATGATTCTGTGTATTTGTTGGAAACTTAAAATGAAAAGCACTTAATAATAATTTAGTACAAGTTAAAATGCCTGCGCCCAGAGGCGTACTGATATTAGCAATTGCAGCCCAGGTTATCGAATTGTTATCGATATCATGAGTTTGTAACTTGAAATGAAACCTTTTAATTCTTTAGACATTTGTAATTTTTAATTTAATTTTTTGACATTGCTTAAATTAATTTCATTAATTCAACAAAATGTTATATTAATTTCTTGTGTAGTTGAGTTCTTGGAAATGTGTTTGAAATTTGATACAAAATTTTGGCAATGGAATTCAATTTACTGACCAATTGGCTCAAGCTTCTTTGAGGACGCCACTGTGCGACCAACACACGCACACGCATACACACACACACACACACACACACACACTCAAATATATTTAGAAGACTCGCCAAAAATTCGGAGATGGAGACTCTCAAATGAAGCCAACGGAATCTGAGATCCAAGTAATGTTGGCATAGTAAATATATTAAAGCCATAATTTAATTAAATGCCGTAAAAAGATAAATACCCAAACACACACACAATACACAGACAATATCAAGAGACAAAATTAGACATGGCGTATGTGTAATTAATTTGGCTCGCTAATTAAATGCAAATAAATTGTTTGCAATAAAAACAATCACAGAAGCGCAAATGAAAAGAAAACGAAGAACTTGAGGCAATAATCACCGTTCAGTTTTTAATTATTAGCCATTTTCATTTCATATTCCATATTTTCGCTTTTCCGTTTTCATTTTATTTTTATGTTTTCTTTGAAAGTTTGTTAATGAAAAAGGAAGCGGCGAAAATGTTTCGATGCATAATTAAAAGCATTGCGCATTTCATAATTTAAATAATAAGAATAACAATGCCAGAAGACTGAGCACAGATTAAATTGTAAGTAAGGACGACCCCAAAGGTTGAACAAGCGACATACAACTTACAGTAGTCTCGGTGTCAGGGTGCGGGTTCAAGTCCGGAGGGGTCGAGGGCGGTGGGAGCGTAGCATTAAAACGGCAACGACCCAAAGAGCAATAACAACCGTAACCGTAACCCCCAAAAAAATACACTGCCGGGGCTTAATGGCCGTAAAATGCTTGCCAAGCAGACCGGCCAGACAAGGTCAGTCCTGGACGCACAGCACATACAACAGAGGACACTCACACACACACACGCACACACACACACGCACACACACACACGCACACATACATGCTCACGCATAAGAGGCAAAGAAGCAGACAGGACATGACCAGAACGGGGACCGTACGCTTATGATAATAACACAATTATGTACTTACATAATTAAAGTCGTAAAGTGCACAAATACAAGCAAAGCAAACACACACACATAGAAAGCTACACACACACACATACATACCTACGCTGACTGTGCATTGTACTGTCGACTTTGATTCAAAACGAGAAAGACAGAATGTTTTCCAACGTATACCACAAATGTGATACCCTGGACAATGAATTAATGCATATTGTAATCTGATTTCAAGAAAAATATCTTTATATCTAAGTGGCCTAATGATCAATTATTTTTCTATATTTTAATATATAGATAACAAAATACAATAACAATTTCAAGTTGATTTAAAATACAAATTTTCGTATACAAATTTAATTTTGAACTACTAAATATATCAATGCTTTAAATGTATCATTATTGTCATGTAGAACCCAGATTTAACCACTGAAAAATCGTTATATAATTCGTATTCTCTTAAAAAGGGTATAACTAAGGATTTAAATTTATGGTGACATACTAATGTTGAAACCCCACTCAATCATGATTCTAGAAACATATGATTTCTTAAGTTTCTATTGTGTTCTTCATGCTATGAGCACAATTATTAAATGTCTCAAGACATTCAAGTTTAAAAGAAAAATCGTAAAATAAAATGTTTTAAGATTCAAATCCAAAATAAATATAATTAAGATTAGCAAATGAAATATGCATAAACTTTAAAATATTTCCAACTGTCAGACATGCTATAATTCATGTGATCCCAAGATACAAATATCTGGTTATTTTTACCATATGCATAGGTAAACGAAAACTTTTAATTTATTATTAATAAACATAAATTTATTACTCTTTGGGGTGCTCCTTTGTGTAAATTGTGCGTTAGACTATGCAATTATTGTGTTACTATGAAAATTTATATATACATATTAAGCCATAAAAAAACGAAAACTTTATGCAAAACAGGACAGGAAAATACCTTATGAGCATACTCTATGAAAATACTTAATGATAAATTGAATTAAGCGCCAACTCAATTATTATTATTACTTCGTTTACATACATACTTTATAATTTCCAGCAATTTGTTTATTCATTTATTTAAATATTTCTTCTGCATTAAATTACATATTTTGTATTTTTACACTGCTGCTGAAGTTGATGTAATTAATATTTCATGCAACAGACAAACAATAACAGCACACAAAAGCAACAAAGATATGAATTGTAACAACAATAACAACAAGTGGTTGTGCCCCAAAAGCTGCTCACAGAGGCAACAAGAGGTGGCAGAAACAATTGTTCCTTTTTTCACATATATGTGATATGTGTGTATGTGTGTGTGTGTGTGTGTGTGTGCGTGTGTGTGTAATACAATTGCCAAATACACGTACATCTGAACTTTGTTAGAAGTGTTTGGCACTTGAAAGTGTTTTGTATTTTCTCTTTCTTTCTCGCTTTTATCATTTTTTTTGTACTTGTACTCGAACTCGTTCTCGTTCTTGTCTACTTGAAATTCAGTCCGGACCATCGAATAGGCAGACAGAATACTGTGAAAAATGCAGATAAGATTGGCCTAAGGGAAAATTGAGTTGGTAGTCGGAGAACTTTGGAATATGCTAAGTGAATGATACGTGGGCAGCATTTTTACAATCTATACACATCTATGTAAATTACGTCTCGACGTATGTAACCTTTGAATAAGCACATGGTTCTGTTATCGATATGACCTGATAATGCGACTCTTATTTTGATATGCGCATTTGACATAGAAAGTAAAAGATATATTATTAGTAAGGAGTTATAGAGATCAACCTAAATCGGAAAGAGATGCTAGCAACTTAGTGAGAAAGTTCAAGTAGAGTCCTGATCGTTACAAATATTGAATGAATATAGACAGACTTTTGACGGATTAAGACTATGTTCCCGATTACACTTACTCCAACCTGCTCAGTTGAAAGTCGTTATATCCTTGTTGTATTACATGTTGTAAAGCTAATCATAAAACATTATTTAAATAAAGTCAGCTAGAAATTAAATTAGTTAAAGCATTTAAGTGATATGTATTTCTGGAATTTGAAAGCTTGAATAATCGATTACCGTAGCATTATTTGATTATAAAAAGCACTATCCTTTCAACTATTATTATGAATTTCAAAAACTCTTAGCAAATTTATGCAGTTGAGCAAAAAGGATGCAAAAAGAAAAGGTAAAAAGGAAATGGCAAAAAGAGTGAAATCATTTCTCGGGCTATTTTCGCATTTCATTACAAATGCATTGCGCATTGGATAATGTATTGCTTATTTCGAATACTCTCAAATTTGAATGCCAAGCCATCTAACTCGTTTGCCACGAGTTCAACAAACAAACAGCAACAACAATCGCAATAACAATGAGAATAAGAGTAAGTGAATTACAACAGTAAGCAGCTTACGATTCTCCTTTACCATAAGGAGAGCTCCTCGCACAACAACAACAACAACTGAGGCCAACAAGAAGCAAGGAACAACCGCATGTCAATTTACCAGAGCCCTACCGAAGAATCGTCAAATCTTGTGAAGTGCCCATAGCGATATAAAGGCAATTCAAATACAAATACACAAATACACGCCCACACACACACACACACACACACACACACACACACACACACACGCAGACACACAGACAGAAACACAGACAACACACATATTGCGAGTGCATAAAAATTATAAGGATATTCTTGCCTTAGAATCTGACAAGCTTTCAGCCAAATTCGCGAGTCTGAATCGAAAAGTTGTTCTTTTTATACCCTGTGCCAATTAAAAATAAGTAAAGTGACTAGTGCACTCATTTGTAAGTATACCCTTGTAGCAATAGGAATTAAAAATCCAACTTCTTGGTTTTTTGAGATATCTCATTAAATCTGACACAAAATACATTTGGGCTTGTATTATACATCCTGCCCAAATTTGGCTCAAATCGGACCACTGTATCATATAGCTGCCATAGAGATGATCAGTGGAAAATTATATTTTAATATCAAAAAGTTTTTCGTTGTTTGAGATATCTTAACCAAACTGATTGAATATGCGTTTAACTTGGTGTCTTACATCCTGGCCAAATTTGGTTTCCTATATCATATAGCTGTCATGGGAACAATTGTTCGAAAATCAACTTATAGCACAGAGTATCCTACCGCCAACTTGTTTCTATTACAAGTGATTGTGATTTTGGTTATTGTGTTTAAATTTCATTGCTAAAAATATATATATATCATAAATTATAATACTGACAATGTATTTTTCTCACTCTGTTGTTTTTCCTTACGGAGCAAAGCTGACGAGCATTTTATTTTTTAAAAATTCCACAGCATTGATTACTTATATTGACTGTATAAAAAAATCATATTTTTTTTTTTATCACATTTTCCACAAAGTTTAGTAGCAACCCACACAGGTTGTGTATGTGTTTTATGCGCTGTCTTTTGCAAAATTTTCATATTATTATTTTACAATATGTAAAAGATTTTTCGGAATTTATCAGTTTGTGTGGCACAGACTCCACGTTCAGGTACGAGAATGTTACCAAAACAACATCAAATTTTACCTGTAGTTTATGGGAAATTTGTCAATGTCGATATTCCATAGTGACGAAGTTGCTTGCCACTGTTTTTGTTTTTGCTTTGGGGCAGTTGCTGTTTTCATCTTATTAGAGCAGCTGTTTGTCGCTGCCTCTGCTGTTGTTGTTGTTTTTTTGTTGTTGTTTTTGTTGTTCTTGCTGGAGCAGCAGCTGTTGCTTGGGCTATAAAAATTGATTGGCTGACGAGCGATTTTGATTGCAAGTCGCATAAAATCAATGAAGTTTGCTGTCCATTGCCACGTAATTTACTCGAACAGCTGACCCATTAAAATCGCTCCAAATTACGAAGAAATGAAGCAGAACTAGAATTGCAACCAGCATGCACCATGCTGTATGCCCTGCGTGCCACAATCCACTATGGTCCGTTTGACTATTTTTTTTTTCAGATTAAAGATTATATTTATGGTGTGGAAATTAATTAATTTCATTAAACTCCATTTTAGTACACGTAACTTCTACGCCGAAATTTGAATTTTTTTTAAATAAAAGATACAATAAATTTTTTTTTGTTTAAATCTCGACTTTAGACTGATTGCACCTATCAAAGTTATATAATATAATAGTTAATCTTGATCATTTTTATTGAAAAGCGAAACTGTAAATATTGTAAGTATACAAAAAAATATCTTGATTCGTCTGTGAATTATTAATGTATTACAAAATATTGGTTAAACGGACCATAGTGCAATCGGAACATCAGGCTTGCAACTTGCAAAAGTCACGCGCTAACTAAAGTCGAGCAAAAAGTCAAACGAATTTCTAATAGGATTCTTATGTTGATGCATGTGCAACAAATCTACAAGTATTTGCAGCATCTAACACACTGGGTCTCTGCGGGAGCTAAGATTCTTGGAGAGGGGAGTATAAAGGATGACGTTGTAAGTGCAGCTGTTTGTGTGTGTTCTTTGCGTTTCTGATCTGCCGTTGAAATGAATTTACTGTTACCCATTAATAACGAAGGCAAAAAGAATGGAAACAGAAAGAATAAAAAAGGGAACACAGTCAGCATCTGGCAAAGAAAACTACTACTCAGCTCCAGCTGATACATGACCCTCATAAGTATGCTATGAATTCTTCCTCATCATTTCAATAGTCGTTTCATTCATGTCAAAGGGCCATATGTGTACCAAAATGGGGGGAGTCTTATTCTCATTTTGGCAGACTTATGAATGAGTTTGTGTCATACCTATTCCCCCTTTATATATATATTCATGACTTTTAAGGTTGATCAGACATTTTCAATAACTACTCCAGCTTAGCTACAGAACCAATTTAGAGACCAAGTAATGATCAGAGTCGTATTCCGAATGAAAATCGAACTCATTTTGGCAGATATATGAATGAGTTTGTGTCATACCTATTTTTCCTTCGTGAGACTGAAATACAACACAATAACATCTGCATACAAAACGTGTCACTTAAGCAGAGTAAAAATTATTTACTGACTTTTGATAGTTTCTTCCATCTTCGAAATAAATACGATTATATTATCTTTGTCTGATCCTTAAAAACAGAAAGTTATTACGAAATAATATGCATGGTTGGCACAGGTTTAATAGCTATGCAACACTAAAATTCTGCTGAATTAATCTGATTCGGAAGTCAGTGCAACCAAATTTGGCACGCAAGCGTAAATAATTGGTATTTAACGTTAACTATTTTTATAATCAATCACCATACTTAATTACAACAAGATCAGACTAATAGAACGGCAGTAATGGCTGTTTAAAGTTCTTAAGAAATGTAAGCTCCTAAAAGTATGTATGTAATGGGTATTCTATAGTCACCCCACCTATATTTTCTTGTCAGCTGGATTAAATTTTAAGTTTTTATATTTTTTTTTTTGTGAAATTCTTTATTATAAGATTTCCCTCTTGGGTTTCACTCTAAATTTCCGATGATTCCTTTAACAAATTGATTATATTTAGATTCTGTCTTTACAGACATTTTATTTGATCTTTGATTTGTTTACCAAAAAGCTTTAAGCATTATGTGGCTATTATTGAAAAGGATGATAACAACACGAGCTGTTTACAATTTAAATATAAATATTTCGAATTGCACGGCTTGGATAAATGTTAAGTGGGCTTAATATAATCCATGGCGACAAGCTCTATTGAAAATATCTGGCGCGTGCAATAGACAAAGCCTATCCGGAACCATATAAAACTAATAGAGAGAGAGAGAGAGAGAGAGAGATAGAGAGGGATGCTGACATTGTGCTGTTCTCGTTTCAATTCCCGTTCCCGTTCCCGTTGCTTCAAGTTTCATCAATGCAATCAGCACATTTGCCCCGTGGGCAAATGAACTCAACTAATTTGCTTTGACTGTCAGCAATTTGCATGGCCTGTCTGTATCTGTATCTGTATCTGCATGTGTCTGTGAGTCAGTGTCCGTGTCCGTGTTGGCCGCCTGGTAAATGGCAATTTAATAAGCCTTAGACATGCCCACACATACACATATATAAAACGCCCAAAGAAAACGGTCGGCGTCCTAACAAAGTTACACTCATCATAATAAGAAAAATAAAAAAAATAATACAAAAAAATAGTGCGCATTTTATTTGCCAGTGTTAGTAGGTAGAAAATGGAAAATGGAATGTGGGCTATGGAACAAGGAACATGGGAAATACCGCCCCTAGGGCACTTCGATTTCCGGTTAGAGCGGAAGTCGCATTTACGGTCATGTGTGTGCAACTTTTGCAAATTGTTATAATAGGCTCCAAAAGCAAATACCAAGAAAACAGTTTATTGTATTTTCCTGCAATCCTGTACGCCACAAAGAGGGAGGTAGAGATAGGGGAAGAAATTTGAGTAGAGAGAGAGAGAGAGAGATGGAGAGTCAGTTATTTAGCGCTTGTTTAATAATTTTCTTGGACAATTAAGAAAAAATAGAAAGTGTTACGCTTAAATTTTCAATTCGATATGATAGGGTATTAAGTCTTCGACACAACGAATAGAGCTATGCATCTCTATTTTAATTAAGATTTCTTCCATTCCAGTGTCTAACAAGTTGATATACAATTTCAATATTGAGCCAAAAAAAAAAAAAAAGACAAGTGGGAAAGGCTATAGTCGAGATCCCGCCCATAGGATACCCGTTACTTATTTCAATATATATGAAAGTACTTTAAAGAAATTACTTGTATTACTTTGAAAACATTAATCGCCATAGCTGCCGTTCTAGTTGTCCGATCTTGATGCGATTCAGTGGGATAATAGATATTACTAATGGATAAGGTTAATTACTAAAAAAAACCTATTATCTTAAAAACTGTGGATGTGATGGTTTTTCGCAATTTGCGGGAGCGGAAGGCGGCGTGGCTTATATTTAAAACAAACTTGATCTGCGTGAGGCATAAAGAAATCTGTGTGCCAAATTTGGTTACTCTACCTCTAACAGTCTCTGAGATCCTTGTGTTTATTCAGATGAACAGACAGTTTTTCGCGAATTGCGGGTTCGGAAGGAGGCTTGGCAAAAACTTAAAAGAAACTTGACCTGCTCCAACGCTTTTGGAGTCTGTGAGTGAAAGTTTGGTGTCTCTATCTCTTATAGTCTCTGAGATCTAGGACAGACAGACGTACATGGCTATATCGACTCGGCTGTTGATGCTGATCAAGAATATATATACTTTATAGGGTCGGAGATGCCTCCTTCTCCCTGTTACATACATGCCAACGAGCACAATATACCCTTTTACTTATTTTTTAAGTAACGGGTATAACAAACAATTATTTGGGGGAACAATAACTTGAACATTTCCCTAGCTCTTAAATTTCCCTAGTTTTATCGCTCCCTCTATAGTATGTCATTTATTTTTGCCAATGTGCTTCTTCTCACCAGTTTGTCAGGTCTTTTGATACTGTATACGATTACTTTTGGCATTTCTTTTGCGCAGTCACTTGAATTTTCATGGCCCGTAGCCTGTAGCATAATTTCGTTTTCCAAGCGCATATCCGGGTTAGTTCGATGGTAGGTGATGGGGTCAGGGGTCAGGGGTCGTCTATGGTGGGATGGTGGGGTGGCCTTAGGATTAGGAAACGGTTCGTGCCAAAGTCAACGCGGGCAAAGGGATATTCGTAAAAACAAGACATTGCTCGACAGCAGCAGAAACAACAACAACAGCAACAACAACAGCAAAAGCAATAAACACAACAAAATCGAGTTGAAGCAGTGAACATAAATAAACTGTAGCCACATTGTTGTTTCTGCTGTCGCTATTGTTGGAGCCTGCATTTCAAGTACGAGTATGACTTTAGTGCGAGAAGCAATTGAGCCTTAAAAATTTCATTTGGTTCCAATGATGTCTTTTCTTTCAGCTAATTCAGTTATACATACACTTTATCTCAGAGCTCATGACTTGTATTATTATTATTTGTGACTGCGGTCAAAATTCTCTGACAGTTTTATTGCAACTTCAAAGAAATCTCGGACTTTATAATATCAAGTATACGACAGATTTAAATTGATGTAGGTAAAAGGCATAAGGTTTCCATTTGGTTGTTATTGTTTCGCTCAGACTATTTCCACAAATAAATTGGTCGCTTTGTTAACGTATTTATTGGGGCGAGATACTTGGTCAAATAAAAATATCAAATATATAGTTTCAATTTGTTTTGCTTTTGCAAAAGTTTTTGCATATTTTGACAAAGATAAACAAAAGTTATCTTTGGTCTCAAAATCCCAAAAAGTCAAAAAAGAAAACTGAAAATTCAAATGGATAATGGAAAGCTTAAGCTTACATTAAAGCCAAACACAATTCTTTTATGTGAATTTATACCAGAAAAAAGGCGTAAAACTGACAAATTTATAGAGCTGCAAAATAATAAATATCTTAAACACTTTCACACACAATTGATAAAGTTTTCATTGTTCATTTCCTGAACTTAACTCTTTAAATAATGGCACTCGTTGTCAAATCTCAATTGATTTGAAAATAGTTCAAGTCAAATTTTAATTAAAAGTTAAATAGAGTTTGCTGCAATATTTTATCAAATTGAATTATTATTAATTATTATTATTAAGTAACATATTTATCTAAACAAATGACCGTGCGTCCCCATTTACGGAAATTCCAGCTGGACATGTTTAATCAACATTTTAAATGAGCAATAATTTGAATAAATTTTCCAAGAACAAATGTTGAATAAAAAATGCATACAAATGAATGAATTCAGAATCATATTGTTAATCACAGACTTGTACACAAACAATGGAATGCGAGAGATTTGTTTGCCACTTGACAATCAAAGCTCTGAACGCATTGTGTTAGACTGTGTGAGTGTATGTGAGTATATGTGAGTGTATGTGAGTGTATGTGAGTGTCAAAGCAATTTGTTGAACCCAAATACCAAATGCCGAATGTCGAATATCTAATGGCACATATATTCCCTCCCCGTCCCCGTTCCCGTCCCCGTCCCCGTCCCCGTCCCTCGACCTCTTCCTCCCTTTCGACACGTCGACGTCTATGGCAGCAACTTGGTCATAACATATTCGTAAAATATTCATAAATTGCACAAGCGGCGAACCCAAATGAGATAATAAGCCCTCTGTAGGGCTCGAGCAAAGAGGATCAGGGGTCTAAGCAGATGGTGTCCTTGGTCTGTCTGTCTATATGTATGTCTGTTATTTTTTATTATTTTGTCTGAGTCCTAGCCATCAAATTAAGTATACGCATATATTGAACTAATGATATTATTGACGACTGATTGAGTTTGACTGCCTTATAAGTATGTACTCACACACACACACACACACTCACACACACACACACACACACACATACGCATACACATACTACATCGCAGTAGGCGAAATATAATAATCGACTTTTAGGCATAAGCACTATAAATCATCGTAATTATTATTGGCTTTATTAATATTATTATTATTTTTATTATTACCAGTAATAGTAGGAAGTTCATGATCAACATCGATAACATCATAATCGTTATTGCGTGTGTCACTTGTTGCCCATTTTATGAGCCAAGACATTTATTGAATTGCCATATAAATTATACAAATTGTCGTTGGCCATCGCACATGAAAACGTGAAAGTCAATGGAAAGCTACTCTCTACCATAAATACCAAAAATAGTCGTACTCGTACTCGAATAGTACACATAGTATAATTGCAGCAAGAGTTCGAGCAACCCACGCAGCACATAAGACCCAATAATGAAATATGCTGTAACCAACGAATTTCATGCTCTCTTTAATGGTAAGAGCATCAGTTCGTATCGAAATTCTACAAATAATCGAGTATCTCGAATTCGTGCCACTTGGCACACAGTGGCAAGTGGTAAGTCACAAGTGGCAAGCAACTTCGGGTCGTTTAACTCTACGCGAACCTTTGCAGCACTTCGTTAGTATAAAAACTCGTGTTATATTCCCTCTATATAGTAAATGGATATGTTATTGCCATGTCTCCCTCTTTTGTACTGATTTTCATTTTCTCTATTTATCAATCTCACTAAACTAATATCAATTTTAACAATTGAGTCGTACGATAATATATTAACTCTAGAAAAGGGTTAAATATTATTTAATTATTAGCTGATTTTATTCTGAGTTTGTCAATATTTTAAAAAACTATTTTTTCATATTTCGAAATAAATAAAATATTTAATTTATTAAATGAAAAATAATTACAGCTTGTGATTATATACTAATTTTGTAAACAATAATTCTTATGTTAAGACACTGTAATTTCGAAGTTTCATAAACTAGAAAACGATATATTTTATAAACATAAAACCATAATTAATAACAAGCTATAACATAAACTTAACTTGGCTTAATAACTTAACTCAAAATTATCCACTACAGTTACACAATTAATGTCTGCACATATTGAATACTAAGTCTGAATAATGGAGACCTCTTTGGTATTCAAGACAAAAATCTATGATTTTGCAACCCAAGACACAAGTATATACTTATTCCTAGAAAAACTACTAGAAAGAATGCTTGAATGAATTTTAAATTTTGAATTTTTATACATGTTCTACATAAAAGTTAAACTTTGATTTTAGCTACAATGCAGACTGTGTGAAATATGGTTAACTTTGGGTATACACGACTAAACTTTTATTATTTTTAAAGTAAGACCTTCTAACTAATTATTTGAAAATTATATTATTAGCAAACGGTAACTATATTAAATTAGAGAAGTTTTAATTTAAAGAAATAAGGCTGTGCATGTCACACACTTTAAGGAGGTACAGGGTATATAAATGCGGTGTTGTTGTTGCTAGTTGTTGTTTGATGCCAAGCAACACAGCTTGGCAATAGCCACAAACACACACAAGCACAGCGTGCGAGAAAGAGAGAGAGAGAAAGAGAGAGGAAGAGTAAGACGGAAAGTAAAGATGGAGGCAAATGCAAACACGTTGAGTGTATCAAAAAGTTGCTACACTTTATGGCCCATAAATATTTATGTCTATTGTTGTTGTTATTGTTGTTTGCGTAGCTCCCTGTAGCTGTTGTTGCTGTTGTCGTTGTTGTTGTTGTTGTTGGCATTGCTGTGGGCACACTTTAAGAGCTCATGTAACAAATATTTTGGCAGCAAAATGCAAGCGCAGTTGACAAGCCATGTTAACGAGTTTCAAATTGGCCAGCACAGTACACACACACACACACACACACACACACACACACACACACACACACACACACAGTTTAATATCACCCATATCAACAATGTGAGATGCCACAAAATGAGTCAGTTCAGTTGCCACTTTTCCACTTTGCCAGTTGCCACATTGCCAGTTGCTAGTTTGCCAGTTTCCAGTTGCTAATCAGACCATTGGGATTTTCGCCGGCAATGATGAAGTGAATGCAACGTTACCCCATTATATAACATATTTCCTACATATACAAGAGACAATGACGACCATTTTCAAATCACACATATGATACGATAAACTGCAAGTTTTTAATCAAAATCTGACACACAAATTCGTAGAACATTGTGGCAAACACAACTTACAATTGTTTTTTTCATGAATTGCAGCTGACCGATTTAGCAATAATTAAATAATAATAGCAATAAATATTAAAAGACAATTCTACATGAAAAGGCAGACTCATAATTAAATTTAATTGCATTCAACTGATTACGCAACTAGATTTTAGCGCTAATGATTTTTTAAGAAATTTAAGCAATAATAATAATAATAAATTAAATAATAAGGCGTGTTTTAGAATTTTCTAACAATCTGCACGAAATTGTCTCTTTATTAAAATGTCAACATAATTGCTATGAGATTTTATTAAATTTATTAATAGTTAATTATTTGTTTTTAATTAAATCATAGTGAAAGTTTAAGAAATTTGTATTATAAATAATTTAATTTATTATATGCCAGCATTACAATCTATTATACATATATATAAAATAGTTTATAATTCTGTTAAATTTTGAAATAAATTAATGACAGCTGATTTCTGTGATTCCAAAAACGTGTTTAAAGAAAATATGGCTCCGACATTTACGAAACAGCGATATTCATCCATTCAAATCTGTACTAATTTGTGGAACAAATATAGCTTTAATTTATTTCAATATTGAAGTTTGAATTCAGTTATGGTAATGTCCTTTAAGATCTGAGATCTTTGCTCTGTCAACAATTCAATGCAAGCTCTTCGAAAAGAAAGCTATGGGAAATGTACCAGAGTATTGTTGCAATGTCGCCAAGAAGAGCCGAGATATCAGAAATCAATATGAACACAAACGTAACTATGTGACATGAGGCATGTGGCACAAATGTGTTCATAAATTTCTTCTTCAACATAAGTTACAAAGAGACTGTCACTGTCTGCGATTGTGGACCGTTGAGTACCTGGATGGAATGTTTTAACAGTCTGCTGACTTTACTTTGATCTAGACAGGTATAGAACGCAACATGCACCCATACAAAGAGAGTGTGAGAGAGAGAGAGAGAGTGAGTGGGGTGGGGAGGTAGACACATATATGTCTCATCTATGGCATCGCGTAATTTTTAATAAAGCAACACATTGAGCTTGCTCCCCAATGGATAATGTATAATGGATAATGGATACTCACCCCAAGCTCTAAGTAATTCGTATAAATGGGATAAGGGAGCGCAATCACCATGCCAGTTAGCCATGTGGCACAGCAGCAGACAAATCCGGGTATGCGACCCTTGAGCGGATCGTTCAGCCAACGCATGCGATCCCAGGCAATCAGTATGTGCGATATCATGGCAACATGCAATGGAATGTCCTGAAAAAATGTATATCAAATAAATACAAATACAGATACATTTTCTAAAAAATGTTATGCATATACACTGAAAAAAAGACCAGCTTTACATTATTTTAAGACCAAATTACTAAAACTAAGATTTTTAATCTAAAAAATCATAAAATCTTAATGCAAGTATATAAGTATTAAATTGTTAGGAAGGTATAAATATGTACTAGAGGCGGCGGTTTGAGCCGTTGTTTTCTTAAATTACCAAGTCAAAAAAAAATAAAAAAAAAATTAAAAAAAATTTATATATTAAGAATAATTTTTAGTGTTTTTACTTTTTGATTTTAAATGTTCTTAAAAATAAGATGTGTTTTCTTAAATTAAGAATATGAAGATTAAAAATCTTAATTCTGAGAACAAAATCTTGATTTTAGAACATTTTTTTTATCAGTGTACGTGTATGGGTAAGTATAAGTAAGCAACAAGCTGACCGACATGGAGAGAGTATGAGTTCTTAGGGATGCTGATTCCTCAACTTTGTTTACTTAGTCCAAATGGCTTTGGCAACCATTTTTCGGCCGTGTGCGGTGATTGAAACAAATTTGTTTGCCTCTGATTATTGTTGTACACAGGTCGGATTGAGTTTCGCTTCAATGGGCATTAACATACGTAGGAATATGTACACACTGAGAAAACTGCTCTGAAGTTTAAATATATTCATTTTGATGGAACAATTTGTATACAGTGATTTAGTTGCATATATGAAATGAAAAGACTTACAAATAATAAATAAACAGAAAAAAAAGTATTACAGTATTTTTATTTTTATGTTTAATTTGAATACAATTTAATTAACTTTTGCTAATAGTTCACAAAGACAAGTATCTATTTTGTAAGGTTAACTAAAGTGTTTTATATTAAACTGTAAGTTGAATTCTATTTAAATTTAATTGTAATATTTTCACAGTGTAAGTGTATATGTATTTTTACATAACATATGTTGTTGTGATGCCCAAATGCCAAAAAATTTTCCAGGTTATCCATTTTTGGCTCGGTCTTTTCCTTTTCCTTTTCCGTTTCCTTGTTTGTTTATTTGTCTGAGATGCCAGATTGGATATTGTGAAAACACCTCAAACCATATAAATGCAATCATCTTAAACAGATTGTCTAGCATTAGCCTATGGTCAATATATTCGTCAGAGCACGTACATATATAAAAATACCCCGCATGACTATAACCGATTATCATAAAAGCCTGGGACCTTTTGTACTTTACGAAAAAAAGATAACATTAATATATTGATTTTCAAAACTTTTTCAATTTACATTTATTGACATAATAATAACAGAGTTATAATTTCACTAAAAAACATTACAAAATTATACACAACTTAACCAAGCTTTTTAGTTCCATCTTGTGTCATAAAAATATGTCAATTTGGAACTCGGAACGGAATTACAGCTGAATTGATTAAGGCTTAAAAAATTAGGAAACTTTATTAGTTTCATTATTTACATAGGTCTGTTATGCTTAAAATTGATTATAGTTTGCAAAATATTTCTCAAAAATTGTAATCTAATTTAGTTGCTCTTAATTGAAAGTTTTGCCAACAATTTCATTCCATTTTCTGTAGCATTTCATATTTAACTGGATGTGACTTTAAGTGATGAATTTTAACGTATCACACAAGCGACTTCGGGATTTTTGTGGCATCAATCAATTTCAATAGGGAGGAAAGGGATGCAGGACACAAACACACATGATAAATGTGTGCATAAATGCTACCGAGAACTGTGTGAATCTCTCATTATGTGTGTGTGCGTGTGTATGTGAGTGTCGTGTGTGTGTGTGTGCGCTATTTGTCGCCCTTTGTGATAGCAATCAAATCGAATCATATCCGTTGCCTGGCATTTTGTTTCGCGTCTATTGTTTACGAATGATTCGGTAATACAATCTTCAAGAGCGTCTAACTCAGCTTTCTTATTCCCTGCAAAGTACATAGGCATTGTTATAGAGTTTGTAAAGAATATTAGTTCATAAATATGTATGTATATCGCATAAACTACTTTCAACTATTTGTGGGTATTGCTGTTGCCTCAGGCAACATCTGAAATCTGCATTTTGTCTTTGAAAGAAAATCATATGTATAGTATGATGATTTATTGATTTTGCCTACAATGCCATTCACTAGAGCATTAACCACTTCGATTTGGCAAAAATATATTATTTTCTTCAAACGAGTCAAAAGCAAAGAGAACAAGAGAGGAGCTGACGACATTAAATAAAGGTAGAAAAACAAAATTGAATGAGAGTAAATTATTTTATATCCTGTTGTGTGTGTAACAAACACAGTAACAAGTATATATATGCATTTGTGTGTGTGTGTGTGTGTGTGTGTGTGTGTGTGTGTGTGTGTGTGTAATGTTAACATAGCCTGTGAAATGTGTCAATCATTGTGGCTTTTGGCAACAAGACGTGGCAAAACCTATTGCGTGGAAATGTCCCATATCACAAGGTGACAAAGCGAAAAAGTGTGGATTTAAGTGGGACTGGCAAATCGTTTAGGATATCACATCTGATTCGAAGCCAGCATTATGCAGGTGCAGGTGTGGTCTTGACATGCCAATTAGATACAGTTAACAGCCCTTTAACTGCCTCAAGCACACAGTGAGCAAAATCACTCTTGGCATAAATTAGTCTGGCTCGCTCAATATGAACATCCTAATAAATTAGTTGTATTTCATAATATAATGGAGTTTTCCATACATTAAATATTAACATATTATTTTTTTTTGGTTTAATTTCTGTTAAAATTGAAAACACTACTTTCAGTACTCCAGAATCTTGAACTTAATTCTAAATGTACTTGGTTCAATTACAAAAAAATTTTGTATACTAAACTTAAGAAAAATACCAAAATTAAATGTCATTTGGTAAGCGACCTTTTGGAATAGGTGCTTATTTTACTAGCGATCCAAGCCTAACGTCGCTAGAACCATATGAAAAAGAAAATTTCAATGTATTTGATTTAAGTTCGAGACGTTCTCATTTTAAATTTTTTTTCAATCTTGAAAAAAATATTTTAATACAAATAAGTTTAGTACAAATAAGTCAGTTGATTCTGGAGGTAACGAGACTCACGGATTATATATTTGCATTGGTCTTATATATTCTGACTAAGTTTGGCTAAAATCGGACTACTTTTTCGGATAGCTGCCAGAGGAATATGAAGTCAAAATTCTAAATTTGAAATCAAATCATACTTAATTTAAGATTTTTAGTACACAAAAATCTTAAAATTTTAAGATCAAAACGGTATAAACTTAAGTACTGTCCCTAATTTTAGTATGCCATTTTTTTTCTGAATTATTACTTATATGGAGCAGTAATTTTTATTAAAAGATAATTTTATTTATTTATTAATATCTTTTATCTATTTAAGAAAAGTCTCTTTAAAAACATTTAGTTTAATGCTAAATCAATCTAGGACAAACCCCTGTCAATGTGTATACATTAAATAAAAAAATATTTTGTGGGTTAAATAGTTCTAATAAATTCCAGCAATGTTCAGCAACATTTAAGTTAAAAGCAATTAAATATAATTTTAAAATTAAGGTCAAGTCTGAATGCTTAGAGAGGGCAATAATTCCAATTTCCATTCCATTTGAATTCATTATGTTTTTTACTTTACATTTTAGCGTCTAATTGGTTGATATCGCCCTATCCATTCTCTATGATTCTTTAAGAAACTTACTCGCACATTGCACAGTGGCATGTAATTAGAATATTTTGGACAAATTTTAAAAATATTATTAGCAATTTAAATAATTATATATAATAAAAAATTAGACAGCTTGCTTATTATTTTGTAATAACCCAAAATTAGGAATTTACTCGTTCAACTGCACAATTCGCTCCACAGTGCAACTGTTTGAATTTTCATTTCATTTTCATTGTGTGAAGCGAACAAGAGGAGCAAATAAAGCAGAATGCGTTAAGTTTATTAACTTGTCATAGTGCCATGGGGTTTATCGGCTTATCAGGTCCACGAGCAGCTCCCTGGCCGGCAATTGGCCAGGTTAGCAAGAGAACCGAAGGAGGAGCAGGAGCATTAGATAACGATGCTCGTGAGTGAGTTTAATTAAAAATTGCCAGAGCCCGTGTGGCAATAAATAATAGATAAATGAACAGACAGACACTCACCTGCAGCATGGGCAGAAAGAAGCACAGGAATTGGCCAAATATCCAGTTCTGGATGAGCATCACCATCAGGGAGATGGGCAACACTAAAGCACACTGCACGAAATGGCAGAGTGCCAAATTGGTGATGAACGCATGCGTGACATCCTTGTAGAGGCGATGATACATGATGTACACAATGATGGTGATGTTCATCAACACGCCCAGCAAAGCGAGAGCTGCGTATTGGATGAGGAACAGCCAATAGACCGACTTGATGCTGGCCTTAAGTATTGGGCCATTGAAGAGATCCACGTCCTCCGTCACATTAAAATGGCCGGCAAGAAAGTTTGCAATCGCCATTAGATACTTATCGGGCACATCCTTCCACTTCTCACCCTCGCTGCTGCTGCTGCTGGCATCCATTTGATAGTCCTCCTCGCCCGCCCCATTGGGCGTGGCCACATGGTGCTCAGCGGGCGACATTCTTACCACCTGCAAATGGGATAAAAACAGAGGCAGCAACAACAATGAATATTTTACACGCCTGGCAAACCATAACAAAAGGCATAATGCTGTTGGAAACCCCAGGGAGGAACAGGATATGGGGAACTGAAGGAAAGGAAAGGAAAGGAAAGTGGGTAGGATGGATTCTAACAATTGGTGGCTTTTCATTCATTTTGCGTTATGCAGGTGCAGGCAACAAAAAATTGCAGTTTTGCCGGCGTTAAAAATGAATAACTACGGATACGGGAAGAGGTAAAGGGGAAGGTGTAGAAAGAGGGAAGAGGGAGAGGAGAAGGGGAAGGGGGAGCTAAGGGGGTTCACAGTTCGTTCTGTCAAGTTATGCAAGGCATACATAACAACGTGCATCTTTCTCATCATTTCTCGTTTTGTCCACCCGACAAGAAAATTAAAAAATTTGAAGAATCTTAAAAAATACTAAATAGAACCCAAGTTAAAGTTATATTTTATCTGTCGCATATATCAATTAAAAAAAAAAATTTTTTATCTGTTAAAAGTAGCTGCAAAATCCACGATGAAATCGATCAAATTTTGTATAGTATATTTAAAGTTAAAATTTTTCTTTGAAATCACGAAAATTTCATTCAATCTACACCAATCTGAAAGTCAATAAAGTGTCAAATTCAAGACAACGATAATGGTTGTTGACATTTTTGTCGCCTGGAGTTTTGTGTTCATTGCTGTCGCTGGCATTATAAAATGTTGTATTCATTCATTTGTTTTATTGTTTGTTTGTCACAATTGCTACAATTGTTGCTGTTGTTGTTACATTTAGGTTTCCTTTGTTTAGCATTTGCAACGGAAATTACCAAAAGGATTTCCAAACGGCACTTGCAACCTTGCAACATTATATGGAAATTGAAAATCTGTATGCAACTCTCGTGCAACATAAAGTCTGTCCATGGGTTTCCTTCTTCTTCTATCTACACAGCTGCTACGTTCTCTCTCTCTTTCACTCTCTCTCTCTCTCTCTGTCTATCTGTCTGTCTCTGTTCCTATTGCTGCATGTATTTTGTAGGGGCTTTATTTAAGTGCTATGCCTGCAGGTAAATGTGCTTGTGTGTGTGAGTATTTATGGGATGTGTAAGCTCAAAGTACGCCTATTTTTGGCCCACGGCGGTTCAAGAATTTCAATCTAGATGACTAGACAATAGCAACAACAAGTTCGCAGACAGACACAGGCACATACACTGAAAAAAAGACCAGCTTCTAAAATCAAGAACATACATTTTAAATAATTGGTTCTTAAAATAAGATTATTTTAGGACTAAATTACTAAAACTAAGATTTTTAATCTTAAAAATCATAAAATCTCAATATAAGAATAAAAATCTTAAATTGTTAGGAAGGTATAAATGTGTACAATTTCAAATGGAACAAATGGTGGCTCCGTTAGAGACACTGCCTTAGTTATAAAGCAGTAGGCGACGGTTCGAACCCCACTGTTAATAAATTAGAATAACAGTTATAAAATTACCAAGACAAAATAAAATATATATATACAAATAAAGTAAAAAATTAAAAATATAATTTTTATTTTTTTATTTTAATTTTAAGAACATTTATTCTTATAATAAGAACTTGGTCTTATTTTATATGTTCTTAAAACCAAGATGTGTTCTCTACAATTAAGAATTTTATGATTTCGACGCATTTTTTAGACTAAAAATCTTAGTTCTTGATTTTAGAACATTTTTTTATCAGTGTACGATGTCAGTGTGTCACATATGTGCATATGTATGTTGGCCAAATAGCCACAGCAATAACCGCAGACAAACAACGCTAGACATATCCCCTCTTTTTTTGTTTTTTTTTTTTTTTGGGCTCTTTACTCAACAACTAGAGTCGAGTTTCCACATTTACCAGTTGCCGGCATTTTGGTATTTTCAAAGCTTCCGCTACGCCAGCATTTCTTTTATTTTCCCATTTTTTTCATTCTCTGTTCTCTTCTGTTTTGTTTCGGTTTTCATTTTCCATTTTCCATTTTAAGCAGCAACTTCCGTTCAATTTATTGTGCCTAATTTTTCTTCACTTTCGACAAAAATATTTGTTTGTAAACGTCGTTGTCAGACCTTTTATAGGGTGTTCCGGGAAACGCAAAAAGGAACCCAATTGTTGTTGATATTGTCTTTCAATTTAAATTAAAGACAATGCAATTTGCATTACATCATAACAGCTGAATGCCAAAGGCCAAATGATGGCATCATTTACAGGAAATGCCACATCAGGTGAATTGCTATCGAAATTCCCACAGGTGTTGTGACATTCTCAACGAACCAGATGAGTACGAGTTAATTCATTTAAATATAAACGAGTACCTTATATGCATACGACTTTGCTATAAATGAATTGCATTATTTATTTTTTCATAAATATGTGCATTCTTATTTCAAACACCCTGTATGCAAAGCAATTTTAGTTCGCTGACGCATTATGCTCATAACTTCCAATTACATGCCAAATAAAAAAGTATGCTAATGTATTATGATTAGTTTTTTTTGTTGGCTGTATTCATCTATACAATATCTATTCATGCATGTCATTTTACATTCAGTTTGTTGCTTTTCATATAAAATTTAATCTAAATAAGACTCAACTGATGGTTATTTAATCAAATAAAAATTATTAAAATTTATTAATACTATCAATTAATCTTATTTCTCACAAGCTACAGCCCTAAAAACTTCTATACAGACTGGTATAAGCTTGAGGATTTTGTTTTATAAGTATAAAGTATTCAAAATAAATATTTTTGATACAAGAACAGGTCTTTTTTTGTCAGTGTATGTGCAAAATAAGTTTAATGAACAAACTATTGAGCTTTGTATGCAATAGTTTCTCTAAAATTTTCTCAATCTAACCAGTCAGAAACTTGATTTGGAGGTTTACTGTCTATAATTTGTGCTACTATTTTGGGCACCCTGTATAAAGTGCAGGGTTGAGCTGAACTGCAGCGGCCGCTCGGTTTGATGACCCATGCATTGGCAACTGTTGGCGCGCTTAATTTTATTTGAACCTGCCGACCTATTCCCTTCTGTTTATTGTACCCACCCTACTCGTGGTATGCACCATGCATTAGTAGTTTTTTGCCCTCAGCCCGTTTGGCTCGCTTATCTGTGCTACGATTCGTTGCACAAACACACACATGAGACACGGCCCCAATTGAGATGGCTCAGTGCAGTGCCTGTTTCTATCCTTAGCAGAGGAACTCCCAGTAGGAGTCCTTAGTTGGGAAATGGGAAGTGGGAAATGGGAAAGGGAGTTCGGAGATAAGTATATCTTGACTTGCACGTCTGGTGCAGCTTGTGTGCTCCCCGTTGTTTCGTCCATTCGTCCTGTTTTATATGCCGACTGCCTGTCGAGTTTATTATGCCTTTCAATGATTTATTCGGCAATGACAGGCCGCATTACGGCCACAGGGTGTTCCCGTGGGAGGAGGGGGACGACCGATTGCAATGGGACTATCGTTCCAGTTTCTCTATTTATCTCATTCCGTTGTGTTGCGTTTTGCTCATCTGCATTTTAAACTAAGCAATGCATTAGGCAAAATAACGTGTGATTTTTCACACTTGTTGAACACTTTGAAAACCGCTGGTAGACACTTCAATTACCCAAACACTTCAATTAAGCAAATAACCCATTTACACTGTGAATGTCCCAGCTCACTTCACTTGATGTAATCAACTTGAATGATATTTTAGTATCAAATTTAGTACAACTTTTTGCCCAACTTCTGTGGTTATCGAGTTCACAGTCTAAATTTCTTAATTGGCTCAAAATGTTGATAGACAACTAACACGCTGTAATCGATGAATGTGAATGTTGTCACTAGTGTGACACTGACATTGCCACTGAAGTGTTTGCAACGTCTTTTGCCACACCCAATGTCAACTTTGTGGTTTAAGCTTCTTATACGCAAATGTGGCAAGAAATTCGTTCGTTTGAAACTTTAAGTTTAACATCTTTCAACTAACAATTCTCATTCAATTTCAAAGTCATATTGTTTTAATTAAGAAATAACTACAAATGTTAAAAATAATAACGCTAAGTTTTGGCAATGGAAATTGGGTTGTTTAACGCTCTAAGACTATCTTCTAAAATAATTAACTGTTCTCTGTCAAATAATTTTTACCCAGATGAATTTGACCCTCTGAATTCAAAAATGAGCTCAGAAACTGTGTACAGGATTTCGTTTACCTGTAATGTGACAATATTTTAAAAAATTTCAAAAAGTTTATTTATTTTATTTAATTTGATTAGTAATTAAACGTATCTTTCACGGAAAAAAAGATTTAGTTAAATTAATCGTTTATTTTTCGAGTGGTATTAGTTAAAAAAAAAAAAATTTTAAAAGATGGAATTTATACACAAAAAATCACATGTCATTTGTAAGACAAAAAAAAAATACCTTTAAAAGCTGTTGAGAGATTTCAAGCATTTGCAATTGACTAAAAATATTTTTTTATTGAGAAACTAATTACTTTTGAAGTTATTGTAATTAAACGGATATGTGTCTTGAGGGTTAAGGGTTCATGAATGAAAATATACAATACTTGTTAGAGATTTGTCTGAATAAAATGGTAATCCAGTATTGTCATATTTATATTTTCTGCAAGAATCTTTGTTTTGCTGATGTTGCTATTGTCAAATCACAGTTCGATTTTAGACTCCTTAGTGCCACTTTTGGCTCACAGCAAAACGAGACAAAATAAACGGATTATGTGTCAAAAAAGAGTACAACCGAGAATGGAATTATGTTTCAATTGAAATTTAAGACTTATCAGAGCCGAAAAAAATACAAGGAAATGTCAAAGTTGGAAAATTTCATTTCAGCATTTGTTGGGAATCAACTTCTTTTTGTTACTAAAAGCCTCAGTCCAATGTGGTTTCTAATTATAGTATGTCTGTATGGGATTGAGAAAGAGAGAGATTTGTAGTTTAGTATGAAAAAGCGTTAGTGCATCAATCACAGGTCCTTAGTCCGGTTAAAAGAGCGTTGTGATGCGCCATTTAGTTGACCATTAAATGTTGAATGGCGACTACCCCTCCTAGGGTTGCCATCAAAACAATTTGCCACACCAATGTCTATATATATATGTGTGTGTGTGTGTGTGTGCGACATGTGGCATTGCTGATGCTGCTGTTCTTTTTTTTTTTTTTTTTTTTTTGACTGCTTTGTTGGCAACAAGAAGTCAAGTAATTAATACTGATTTGTCTTATGCTCATTGATGCGGAACAGCGCACACTAGACGAAGGTGCTGCTAGCGACAACAACAACAGCAACAACAACAACATGTGACATTAACAACAATGCGACGGCTAACAACTTTATGTGCGTCTCAAGGTTGTATATATTATGCTCGGCATTTTCAGTTGCCTTTTTCTCTCTCAATTCTCTCTTGTCCTCCGTCAACCGCTCTTCACCTGTCATCCAAAGTTGTTTGCTCACTTTGCTTTTTCTTCCTTCCCTGCTTTCCCTTCTTCTGCTTTGCTTTAATTGCTCATCGCGGCTTTAATTGTTTAACACCAATTTTATTCTCATTCAAACTTTGCTAATTAAGTAGCTGTAGCCGACAGAGATTTACATGATTCCACACCCAATAAAATGCTGTACTAGAAAATAAATAAAACTGCGTATAATCAGAGAATAATGGACAGACAGGCAAACAAGATACGAGTTCAACAAGCTCGACTAGCTAATTCCCTGCATTATAGCACTACTACACTAGCACTAATATACAACTACTGTATACGAGGTTAGATATAAAGATTTTTCAATACGAAACTTTTCAAAAAATAATCAGCACTTAACAAGTTTTCAGTTGATGAATTACCCTATCCAAAAAAAAGTTAAACTTTGATTAAAAAGTCAAGTTACGTCCAAAGTTACGATCTAAAATATAGTAATAAAATATATAGTAAATACCTAACTGTCAATTTCCAATTCAGATAAAGTGGTTGTACAACTTTAATATACCCATTCTTAAGGAAGAGCTTTCTACAGGATATTATCATGGGACTTCTTAAGACCCAAACACCCATTTCTACTGAAATTTGTCAATTTGAAATCAATTGCTGTGTGTGTCTCCCATGTGTTTATGTAAATTTTACTGCTTCAGTTTTAAGACTTCTATAGAAAGCCAATTTTAAGCCGTAATCTTGCTTATATATCTGCTTGGTCTAAAAATTATTGGAAAATAAAATTGAAATAAAGGCAACGTGCAAGAATTCCGAATGTTTTGACTAACAATTAAATGATCCAATTGTAAAACAATTTATTAAGTCGTGAAATCCTTACACTAAAAATTTTCATAAATATTTCCATTATTGCCTAAAATTTAAATGTATTTTCAAGAGTAAGCTTTGACTGTTGTTTAATCTTTAAGTTAAAATTGTTGCTTAAAGGATTAATGCCATTTAATTTGCTTTATTCATTAGGGATAAGGGCTGAATGATTATTATGATTACTTGATAATTTGATGAAATGTATACCAATTAAAATCGTGCATTCTGGTTATTTGATATATATAGTCAAGAATGCGCTCACACACACATACATACATACACACACACACACACACACACAAATAAACACCTACACATCTATGTGAAATTGAAAACAAATTTGCAAATTAATTAAGCCGTATAAATTTCTGAGAATTCGTATGGCTTTGTCCTTGGCCTTGGCTACTCATTGTAATGTATATATGCAGATGTATGAATATGAATTGTTAAACATACACGTGTTTATTATATAAATATATATATGTAAGTTTGCCATCCAATTAGTTTTTGAATTAATGCAAACAAAAAACTTATACACGGAACAGCGAGGGTGGCTCCATAAAGTTATCAGCATGCTGAATCCTTTGACATTTCTAAATAGCTTAAAGAAATACATATGGCAAAGGAAACTTTAATATTTAATTTTTGAATTATGTATATCCTCAGTATTTGCATATTTAATGTTAATACATGAAATGTATTGTAGTTTTATAGCTGATAATTTTTGAATTGCTGAAAATATTGAACCTTTTTATTATCTAGCCCTCGCTGAGTTGAAAATGATTCATTTTGAATGATGTGCAAATCCAGAAAAACGGCCATACCTATGATGGCGATAAGGAAATATCATAAACACATCATGATATTGTCATTCACATACTCACATTTGTAAGTACGTTTTTATACGTGTGCTGTGGTGTGCGTGTGTGTGTGGGCGTGTGTGTGTGTGTATGTGTGGGCGTGTGCATGCCACTGATAACGCCACAAAGTATGCTACATAAAACCTGAATGCGTTAGCAACAAAACGCAACCACATAAATGGGAATTAATTGTTTAGCAACACGCAAAGCGACGTAATATTGCTTAATGCAACAGCGGACAGCTGAAAACCATATTTAATTAACAAACAAATGATTTTCAAATGCGATTCTAGACCAGAAGTAACCAACTGCGTTGTGGTGTTGGCGTTGGTGTGATATTCCGGGCAACTGCCACAAACAGACGCGGTCATAAAATTAAGAGCGATGCCAAATTATTTGATCATAAAATTGTCATGAAATATGCACATCAAGAGCCATTAGACACTGGATTACCTAAGGTAATTTTCAGTCAGCCTATCAATAACAGACGCACAAACACACACACATACATTCATTGGCAATTGTTAAATGAAAATCGCAAGTGCTTCAAGTTTTGCCAGCCATAAATTAGCGCACAGTAAAAGGCATTGAGACGCAAGGCATTTTGGGTAACTTTTATCAGTTGCCTTTTATGGCAATACCTCTCTCTCTCTCTCTCTCTCTCTCTCTCTCTCACTCTCACTCTTTCGCACTCCATCTCTCTCACTCTCTCTTTCGCATCACTTTAAGGCTGGCAAGTGCACAGCATTGACTGATTATGGCAGGCAAATGAGCGCGTCAAGTGCCAAAGGAAAGCAAAGGAAAGGCAAATAAAGCTGAAGGAATGAAAGAGCTGGGGTAGAAGTTCAGAGAAGAAAAGGGATAGAAGACATTGAAATTGATAAGCCCTAAGTTTGTCTGCGAATGCACTATGGTCCGAATGACGATTTTTTTTTCGAAAAAAGTCATTATTTAAAGTTGTTCCAAACAAGGATTTTTTGATGGTGATGCATTCAAAATACTTCCAAATCAAATATTGCATAACCAAAATATTCACATTGTCCAACACTGTTTGCCTATTAACAGAGAGCACATGAAACTGTTATTTAATATATAATTTTTAAGGTTATATTGAATTACTTTATTATAATCAATGCGGCTTGTACTTTGTGCTTATATATCTGCGTTGTTGAAAATCAACATGCAATGTATTGTTTTTTGTAATTTCAAAACATGCCTCGTAAAAAAATTGTTGGATTAAATTTTATCTTTGGTATCAATCAATCGACAAAAAATATAAATTTCTAGTTTCAAAGAAAAAGTCAGTTCGCGACTGAATTTTATAATTTGATCAATATGGTATTATAAATCATAAGCCACGCCCATTTTTATAGACCATTTGCTTACTGATATTATAAGCCCAATGCAAATGACTAGACCAAAAAATCTTCATTCGTTCTCGAGTTATTAATTTATTCTAAAAAATCTTCATCCGGACCATAGTGGTATGCTACACATACACATACACACACACGCACACACACAGATATATCAACATCATGAGAGTTGTGCGTGTATTTGTGCATTTTATGTTTATTGTTTTCTCGTACACACGCACACACGCGATCGTACACACCCACACATATATACGCATAAGCTGAGGCAAATAAAAACAAACATATATAGTATGTATGTATATGTGTTAAATACTAAGCAGCACCTCGGGCTATGATGCCCTTTGTAAAGGGCCTCGACACCTTTGACATTGCCTTGAAATCAAACCCACACTTGCAGCTTTCCAACCAAGTACTTTTAAATTTATTGTTGCACTCTTTGCCAGTGTCATTGAGTCACAAACAAGATGGATGAGTTATTAGCAACTACTTAGTCAAGTTAGTTCAATATAATTTTGGTAATTGATGATATCATTACGTCCAAAGTTGAATTAGTACACTGCGAGGTTAAGTCCTCAGACCAAGTATGAAAACGCCACTATTACAATAAGGATATAATTTATTTCGTTAGCGATATTTATCAGATAAATGCAAGTCAACTTTTATAATGTACACAGAAAAAAAATCTATTCTCAAAATCAAGTTGAAAAAACTAGATTTTAGTATGCATTTATTAAGTAAATAGTAAGGATATAATTCCTTAATCAAGATAATACGTAGATAAAATGGCAACGATATTAATGAATCGACATTTAAAAAGTCAAAGAAGCCTAAATTATTGAAAACAAATATTACAGAACCTCAAAAATGAAAAAATTGTTGAGAAAAATTGGAAATTAATTTTAGTCCGGTATATCGGATTTTTTACCCTGAACAACAAAAGCAAGTCATTAGAATTCTGGTTTCCAAGCATAAATTTAAAGAGATGATTAGAATTAAATGGAACCATGTTTATAGGCATACTGCAATAAAAACCGATCTAAGGAATGGGTAAATAAATGTTTTAAGTGTGAAAGCCCTGGTGATATCTAGAGAATAGATAAATTTCATTTGGGAATAGTAAAAATCATAAATATCGGACAAAAATAATTTTTTTATCTAAAAAAAAATTACTTTCATTTACATTTTATTATACTTACTATATAATAATTGATAGTTCTCTTGAAAGTTAAATATGAATTGTAATTTAAGTAAATATACACATCATGTATGTATATCCAACAGTAACAGCATCAAATCTTCGGCTTTTTATATGAAAACCAAGTTCTCTTTAAGTACTTGGTGTTGTTGTTGCTCTTGGCTGGCTGCTTTACCATGTCCTTTTATTTGTCATTGGCTTATGACTATAAAAAATATTTGCGCTCACTTTGTCTATCCATTTTATATGTGACAGTGTGTGTGCAAGAGTGCGATTGTGTGCGCTTGAGTGTCTGTGTGTGTGTGTGTGTGTGTGTTTATGCCTTACCAATTGGCTTTTAAGGGCTTGAGACTTTAATTTTCAGCCAAAAGCAACATTTTGATGGCTGATTTATTTTATGCGCCTGCCACATTGAAACTTTAATGGAACTTAAAAAACAATTTACAGATTGGGGAACTTACTTCCATGTACGTGTATCTTGTTGTCAATTTCATGGGCATTTAATGTTCATTGCCTTTGTCACTGATATAATAGAATATAGGCTGCTGAAAATTGATGTCTAATTAAATTGTTTACCACTCGACTGCACACTGCAACAAATGTCTTTTGTAGCTGTGCAAATCATATTAAAATTTCACTCCAATGTTTCAATAATACTGTGATCATTTCAATTTCAAATGTTGCAAATTATAATTATAGTAATGGTATAATATATGATAATAATAGGCATTACTCAGTGGACAGTGTAATACCATATTTAATCGGCGTACGAGTAAGCTTTAACAATTGCAAACTGTCTATGCTATATATTTATATATGTTAAATATATGTACTATATAAACGTTATGTATGTGACCAATCTATTTAACGTGCAGTCGTCGTCCAATCTGCGCCGAAGGAAATGCAATTAATGTTTTCGGGTCGGTGTGGAACCACAGGAAATGGCCAGTTGTAGATACGAGTTCAGTTCACTTGCTTCCAATGTTGATAAACTCTCACCTAATTGCGCAATTATATCATTTGAATGTGTGTCAGCGCAATTTCCAATGCGAAACAAGAAATTACACAAACTTGTGCGAATTTCGAATGAAGATGGAATACACTATTAAGAAGATTTTAGAATACCTAAAAGATGATATATGTAAAAGTCTAAAAAAGAGATATAAAATCAAAATCGTCGTCCTCATTAGAAATAGATATATGCATATACATAAGTATAAATAAATATACATGCGTATACATATAAACTTAATGGGGTCAGAAACTCCTTTAGTGTTGCACCTGTTCACATTGTTGCAGAATGATAATAGCATTTGCAAGAAGGGTATATAAATATAGGTGTGAAACTCCAACCGGGAATACCGCATTGCGAATAACATACAGAATAGAGCATGAGAATAAAAGAGGGAGAGGGAGCAAAAAGAATGGGAATGTGAATGTGAATGTAAATGGGAAGCAAGCTAATTATTTTAATAGTGCCAATCAAGCCAATTTACACAGTGAGCGACAGGACAATTGTCATCAGCGTCAGCGCAACAGTTGCTGCCACTCCGTCCCACTCTGTGTCCCACACGTCTATGCTCCTCATTCACTCCTTTTGCATTCCTTTCGCAACTCTTTATCATATGGCAATGGAGCGTGCGAATAATTGCATACTTTTCTGCATAAATGGACAGCGGGAAGTCGTGTGATTAACCTATGTGAATAGTATGGCGAATACTCGCACTTGTTGTTTGGATACTCAAAGTAATTAAGTTCCTCCACTGCCGTTGTCAGTAAAATTCACCAACAACCTTCCAATCCCAGTCGACATCCTCTTTTACCAGTCCCAATTCCGTTCCCATTCCTTTTTAGACTGTAACTATTCCTGTTTTGATTCCTTTTCTTTGACATGTGCTCTGCTTAACGCCGAATCCTAAACGGAAATTGATTTTGCAAGCCGTTGGCTGATCAACTACTGCACAAAATTCACAGCCGTTTAAGCATTGATTTTCCTATACCCTTACTCAATGTGGAGCCTCAAAGTTTAGTCATGTAGTTAAACATGTTCATTATATTTTTTATTGATTTTTTAATTAAGTTATTAAGTTATCATTATGAAAGTTTTCATGCTTTATATCTTGTAATTTTAATATTTTTGCATATCCTCATTCATTGTTGATTTTTGGTGCTCTTTGAGGCTTGAATAAGTTGTTTTGTTTTTAGAAGATCTTTAAATTGTAATATAAAATATAATACTTTATATATTCAAAATAATCACAAATGTATTTTAGAAATATTCTGCAAATAACCCACCATATATTTTTATAGAACAGTTTAACAGATAGAGCATTTAAAGTTCATCTTTGGCAAGTCGAATGTCTTCTCTTTCGTTTTATTCCATTTTTCTACTTGGGCATTGCCTTTCTGCTTCTTTATTGAGTAACAAGACAACTATAAAAGCGCAAAAGACGAAGACATTGGGTGGCTATGCACAGTGGGTGCTTTCTGCTTCTTCAGTGGGTTGGCGCCTCTAGGAATTGACAAGTTTCAACTCGAATGTGCAGTCAAAAGGCATTGGCAAAGGCGTCGAGGTTGGGCTCTGAGTTTGTGTGTGTCTGTGTGTGTCTGTGTGTGTCTGTGTGTGTCTGATGTGTGTGTGTCTGTGTCGTTGTCTATGCGAGCAACGCACTATGGGGAATTTGACCATTTTTTTGGAATTAATTAATAACTCGAGAACGAATTAAGTTTCTTTGGTCTAGTTTTTTGCATTGGGCTTATAAGAGCAATACGCAAATGTCCTACAAAAGTGGGCGTGGTGCCGCCTTTATTTTGGATTCTGCGATATGCAAATTTTTTGTTTTTCAAGCTATCAGCACCAAACTTGCAGGTACAAACTGCGTGTTACTATGCCCCAAACGTGCTGGTAAAATTTGATCCAAATCGGACAACTATATTATATAGAAATAATATAAATTATCGGTTGAAGACTACTTTTTTGTGAGAACCTTCTAATTTTTCCATATTTTAATGCGAAACTTACCAGTTTTAAGAGTTTGTAAATTTCTGGCATTTTAGTCAGCCTTAGACTACCATATCATATAGAAAAATCGGCTGTAAAACGCCAATTTTCAGTGTAATGAACAATTTTGATTATTTTCTATTTAATTCTTATATGTAACAGCTAAAGAAAACCTTCAACTTTTAGCTCCCAAAATTCGTGTAAAATTCTTAAAATAAATGGTAACAATTATTGCGTTAAAGTTGCTCAAAAAAAGCACCCTTAAATGCTCTTTTTACCTTCGTAAAGTCTCATGTAAAACCAAACCCTGCATTTTAAAATTTGAGGTTACATCCTTAAATGTAAATTTTCATAAAAGATCGCAAAATATCGCAAAAAGTATTTACATTGACACAACAAGAACTAATTTATCTACAATACGTCATACATATTATGGTGGACCGAGGTGGACATTTTTTTATATTTCCATTTAAAGTTTAAATTTAATTTCAATTTTCAATGAGTGAGGTGGCTTTTTTTTTAATATAACTACGAAGTCAATACGACTAAATTCTATAATCCAAGCTTTTAAACACAAAGTAAAAACCTCTCCAAACAGATTGCATATCAAAGCTTTTACATTTATTAACAATATCTATTAGTTTTCTGTATTTAAAGTTTGATGAAAAATTCAACAATTTTGACAGCACGTGCTTATCAATTACATAACCTCTGTTTGCACTGTTAAATCTTAACAGTGGCGAGTTCTGTTAAAATTTCTGGTATGCAACATTACAGTTTGGACATTTCCTGGTCGATTGCTGTTATTAAAAATGTATTTTAATAACTTTCAAAAATTGAATTTATTCCAAAAAATCGGTAAAATTCCCCATAGTGCAACGGCTACTTGTGAATGTTGAGCTCAATGCTGCAACGTTCCGTGGCACGCCCACTGCTGCAGTGGCAGTGGCAGTGGCCAGTGATGCCAAATCAGCCTTTTCGCGGATAGATTTGTCCTTTTTTCAACTGCTTTAGCCGTGAAAAATATCAAACAGCCTCTATCCGAAAATCTAGCCTTTTTTTAGATTGAAGTTATCCTTAAGTTATCATTGTTAAGGCTAGATTCGAGTAGACCAGATATTTCAACCGGCGGAAAGTTCTCTATGGAAAAATTGTCAAATTCTTCTTTTTCTCTTTACGCCACCGAAATTTTTATATGGAGTTTGACGATCTGGTAGGTCGTTCTGCTCCACTCGAAATTGGCCCTTAGTATTTAAAAATACCGTCGAATAAATCTTCTGTAAGCAATGTGGCATCCCTTTTTGTATACTGATATCGATATTCAGTGTAATCGAAAAGCCAAACGAATTGTTAAAATGCCTAAAGAAATCTAAAAACAAAAATTTCGGGATGCTTGGCTACAGCAGTAGAGCTGGGACTTTCCGATTTTTTTTCGAATCGATTTAATTCGATTTTTTAAGTAGTGAAAATCGATTAAAAATCGATTTTTTTTAAAAAAGTTTAAATTTGGTTTTAACTTTTATTTTCGAACTGAAGTATATATTTTTTTTAGTACAATTCATCATTTATCATTATTTATAAAAAAAAACATCATTTAGAACAAAAATAAAAATAAACAAAGGAAAATAATAACATAACTAAAATTAAAAAACTCATGAAACCCAATTTAAGATGATGTGAATTACAAATTAAAGCTCGCTTTAAATAGAAAAAGGAAAATAATAACATAATTAAAAATAAAAAAAAATGATATTTAATGGTGTGGGATGTTAATCCCTAGACATAAGTACTCCTTTAGCAGCACTAGATTTTTTATAAAAATCGATTTTTTTTAAAAATCGTTTTTTGCCCAACCAAAGAATAAAAAATCGATTTAAATCGATTTTAAATCGATTTTAAAAAAATCGGTCCCAGCACTATACAGCAGCCAGACTTTAAAAACTGGATAAGCCGCGATGTTTCGGACGCCACTAAACTAAAAGAGAAGATAATACTCGACAATGCCCTGAAACTATTAAATTAAATTAAAAAAAAAATTTTGTCCTTTTTTTGTCCTAATTTTTATTTTTTTCAGCCTTTTTCCCTGTGTTTCACGGCCGTTTTGTCCTATTTTTCCGAAAAATAGTTGGCATCACTGGCAGTGGCACAGCCGCTCCTTTGCCACACTGCTTAGTTGTTGGTTTGGCTTTGTGTGTGTTTGCCCGACTCCCATCGTCGGTCATTGACTCTCTGGCACGCTGCAATTTTCAACAAATCAGCCCCCGTAGCACCACCAACCCATCCCCATCCCCATCCCCATCCCTATTCCCATCCCCAAGCGAACGCCGTGCAATTGTCAATAGCAACAAAAATTCAAAGCGACATGAATTTTATACGAGATTGTTGAATGGTTGAATTGATACCGTAAACAGCTGTTGGTTATACTCAGCATTGATTTGGTCAATGGCCTGTGGACAGGCCAGTAGCGTCTCTGATTGACTGACTGACTGACTGACTAAATAAATAAAAAAAATAAAATAATATAAAAAAAATTAAAACAAAAACAATATGTGCTGACTTTTCGAAATGTTTAACGGTGCGTATGATTATTCTCAGTACAGTGAAACTTTTCAACCTTTTAAGCGTGCCACGCCTCAAATGGCCAAATTCATACAGCACACTCTGTAGCCGAAATAACTTGTCTAATTGCAAATTAGCACAAAAATTGCAAATGAAATGCCTGACAATCTCATGGGCACTGCGTAATAATTGCCGACCCGTCTCCAGAGACACACAGGCATATTGATTTTTGCGGTTGAGGTTTCACGTCTCTGCAGACCTCCAATGACAATGTGCGAATCCTCAAATCGTTGATGAATGCCGATCCCAATCTGAGTTAGGCAACGGCCAAAAGTCCCAGTAATTTGCATAGCTCTCTCTATGGGCAACTGCGACTCCTTTCACTCGTCCTCAGTTTGTCTAGGGGAAAATCAGGCTAACAAATGCTTTGAAACTCAAGAAAAAAAAATTTCTATAAGAACAGGAAAAGTCATTTAACTTAGGTGAAAAAAGAGTGAGAGGATTAGATTGAGATAGAAAGTAAAAAAATGAATCTAAATATAATAATTTCTTAACTAAGAATGCTTTAGAAGAGTGAAATTTAACAGGATAATAGCTTTCTGTCCCACATAAACATAGTTCCATTTAATATATTGTTCTAGACAATAAGTAACTAATTTAACTGACAGATAGAAAGAGAAAATTCTTAGCTGAGAGAACTTTAAAAGTGCGAAAATATCTACATGACAGTGACTGTTAATAAATAAGGTATTATATTATTTAACAATGTATAAGATTAAGATCACAAAAACATTAATCCCTCACTGTTTAAAATTTAAATTAATTATGAGCAATGTGTTGTATTATTCGTATATTTAACAGTGCAAAATCAGTTGACATAACAGCTAGTTGTAACCATTTTACTTCTGTTATGTAACATTAACATTTAATACACTTTCAAATGTCAAATCCATGCCACTCTTCACAGAATTTTGTATAAAAGTTAGATAAAAGAAATCCATTTTCCAAGTATTGTACGAGAATACGTGTATAAGATTTCAAAACAGCTGGCAACTGACAGCCATGTCAAAAGAGTATTTGATATTTGACATGCCCATTCTTGTACAAATTCGTATTGTGTTCGCTGACAGACTCACTGACTGACTGACTGACTGACTGACTGACTGACTGACTGACTGACTGACTGACTGACTGACTGACTGACTGACTGACTGACTGACTGACTGACTGACTGACTGACTGACTGACTGACTGACTGACTGACTGACTGACTGACTGACTGACTGACTGACTAACTGACTAACTGACTAACTGACTAACTGACTAACTGACTAACTGACTAACTGACTAACTGACTAACTGACTAACTGACTAACTGACTAACTGACTAACTGACTAACTGACTAACTGACTAACTGACTAACTGACTAACTGACTAACTGACTAACTGACTAACTGACTAACTGACTAACTGACTAACTGACTAACTGACTAACTGACTAACTGACTAACTGACTAACTGACTAACTGACTAACTGACTAACTGACTAACTGACTAACTGACTAACTGACTAACTGACTAACTGACTAACTGACTAACTGACTAACTGACTAACTGACTAACTGACTAACTGACTAACTGACTAACTGACTAACTGACTAACTGACTATCTGACTAACTGACTAACTGACTAACTGGCTGACTGACTGACTGAGTGACTAACTGACTGACCGACTGACCGACTAATTGACTGACTGACTGACTATCTGACTAACTGACTAACTGACTAACTGACTAACTGACTAACTGACTAACTGACTGACTGACTTACTGTAAGTGATTCAGTGTAAGGCTTAGCGACTAAACTAACCCGACTCTTGACCCGGAACTGGGTTACCTTGACTTGGTTTCCAGCTCGCAGTTCGCAGCTTGTTTTCAATGCGCTGACGCTTCGATATCCTTGAACTTTGAGGGGCTTTGAGGGGGTTGAGGGGAAAGCACAGTGCAGACGTTTGTTTACACATTGGTGCGAATACTTTTTGTATAGGCTGTGAAATGTTTGTTTGTTTGCTTTTGCTCTTGTGTTTTGGGGCGGAAAACGATGAATGTCGAGCGCATTTGCATTTTTTTTTTTTTTTTTTTTGGTGTCAGGCAACAATAACAAAACGCCACGCACGAAGTATTTGGCATGAGGCAAGAGGCATGAGGCATGAGCCAAAAAGCACAAGACGTGAGGCATGTAGCAGGAGGCAGGACGCAGGTTGCAGGAGGCTGTAGAAAGGCATAATAGGGAGCCTGAGTGCTGCTGCAATCTCATTTAAATTTTATCTGTTCCGCTCACGGATTAGGGCCGGTTATATGAGTCACCAATTTGTCAGATTAAAAGGACGCGACATAATAAATGTACCGAATTAATTGCCAGGCAAGGGCAAAAGTAAACCCTGTACCTAATAAATTGCGATTAAAAATGAAGTGTCCCATTTTCAGTATAAAACGGAAAAGCAAAATGCGACTGAAAATTAACGATGCCAAAGACGACGACAATGACAATAAAGTCGACGACGACGACGACGAGACGAAGGTGTCAACGTGTTAATTTTGTTCCATTCCATTTAAAATGTCGCTCAGTATACGATGCGTATGCGTAATATTCTAAAGTACGCAATCACATTGACAATGACACACAACAAGTAAATAATGGAAAGAAATTTGAGCGCAAGCCAAATAAATAGTCCTTACAATAACCTCCAACACTGACTACAACATCCATCATTTAGCTAACAGCACTTATGCTACTCTTAACTAAATGGCCATCTAAGCCAACACATACTTAAAACTTTAAGTATGCATTTATAAATGGACGCACATCCGAGTATTATACGAGCAAAGCTCAGATTCTCATTCATTTTCTTTAAAGTGTCATAATCATTGACACGGCAATTTTACTTGCAGTAAGAAAAAGCGACTACAAATTGTTGTATTAACAATGGAGCTAAAGTCGGGAAAAGCGAAAGTATTTTACTTACGACAGAAACTGACTAGAGAAGCAATTAAATAGAAGGATACGTATGAAATTTTTGTATGTTGAAAATAAGATGCAAATGAAAAAGCGTTTGAAGAAATTTAAAGATACTAAAGGCTAGTAATGTAAATCCAAAACTTAGATTGAGTTTAATATCGAAATAGGAAATCGCTTAAAAACATAAGTATCGAGTTTTCTATTTATCGAAGAAAAGTTTTTACGCCTTCTTCAAACTTTGACAATTTTGTAGGTTATTTAAAACGGACGTTTATCTAAAATTGAACAATCAAACTTAATTCTACAAATTAAATACGATGAACAAGCTGCAAGAAGTTGTTGATTTTTCATGGAAATCGATTTGATCAACTTGATAGATCGTCAAAAAAATCATCGAGTTGAAGTACACGTTAATCGCTTTTGCTAAAATTGAGCTGCCGACATTTCGATGTATTTGTACATCACTACTAAAAGTTAATTAAGATTACTGAAAAAGCTGAATGGTTATGAGCGGAATGAGATTAAATGAAACGAGCAAAAAATGGTTAAGTAAATGTGAGCTGTAATGAACTTGAAAATTGCCGTTTTCTTCTTCTTCTTTGTAGCTTCAGTAAAATGGGAAATTGAAAAGCATTTTGAAGTTTTGTTAAAGTTGGCGACATGAAATATTGAGCATTACCAGAACAGCCGCAGGGCTGGCAACCCAGCCCAAATTGGGGTACCCTTCATTTTGCCAAACCCCTTTTCATCCATTAAAAAGAAGAACAAGTGGGAAAGGCTATAGTTGAGATCCCGACCAAAGGATACCCGTTACTTATTTCAATACATATAAAAGTACTTTCAAGAAATTACTTGTATTACTTTGAAAATATTAAATCGCCATAACTGCCGTTCTACTTGTCCGATCTGAATGCGATTCAGTTGGATAATATATAAAAACAATATCAAACAGTAATTACCATAAAAAACTTATAATCTTAAAAATTGTGGGCGTGGCTCAAATTTGATACAAACTTGATCTGCGTGGCGTATATAGAAATCTGTGTGCCAAATTTGGTTACTCTACCTCTTTTAGTCTCCGAAATCCTTTTGTTCATACAGACGGACAGACAGACAGACAGACAGACAGACAGACAGACAGACAGACGGACAGACACACATGGCTATATCAACTCGGCTGTTGATGCTGATCAAGAATATATATATTTTATGGGGTCGGAGATGCCTCCTTCTCCCTGTTACATACATTCCAACGAACACAATATCCCCTTTTACATATTCTTTAAGCAACGGGTATAAGAACCATAATTCGTGCGCTGACTATTGATGAAGTTCAAGGCGCGCAATTGAAAACAGACGGCGCGTGCGGTCCAAACTCTATGGCTTCCCGTGTGAGCAACTTGCGGTCGAAATTTACACCTGCGCACTATTTTTGGGCCCTGAGAAAAGAGCAATTCAAGCCGGCAAGGGCTTTTCAAATGACAAAAGCAGCTACAAGAGGCACTTTAAGTAAGAAGAAGGTTTCGGCACATTGAATTTAACAGCTTTTATCCGCAGGTGTTTTCAAAAGCGCAATCTCCTCAAAATCACAAATATCGCATGCTTAAAAATCCATAAATTCATTTGCAAGCACACTTAAAGGTTATATAAATGCTTTATATTCAAAGGTACCACAGAAACCGAAACCAACCGAAAATCTCCCAAAAATGTATGGAGATTTTCCGTTGGTTTCGGTTTTTGTGGCACTTTTGGATAAATAGTTTTAATTTCATTTTAAAATCTCTAAAATCTAATTAGAATTAATATTAGTTTAGGCGGTTTTGAAGCGTTATGAAATTTTCTTGAATTCGTTTTTGGCAAAACGGTTGTGGCTTTAGTTTTAAGTCCATCAAATGCTGTCAGAAATCATTTTTTAATGCCGCATCGCTGTTATTCATTAAGTTTAATGAGTTCATTTGAATTTAAATGAAAAGTGGGGAAACAAAATGGAATTGCGAAGCAAAAGGGATAAGGAGAGCAGAAGGTTAGGGAGTAAACTTAAGTAAAAGCAGACGATTTGCGGACGGCAATTTAAAAGGCTTGAAATTGAAGCAAGGCTACAGGCTAATTGACAGCCAGCCAGACCAATTTTGGGTCCTAAGAGTACCCCTCAACTCTTCACGCTCCGCGCTCTCTATCCGCCCTGCTCCACCCTGAGGCCAACTTAGGCAACAGAGAATTTTAGATGAAACATAGCGACGTTCCATGAAGTGACATTCAGCCATTTGAACCAGTTGCCAGTTGCCAGCTGCCATGAGACTAATTCAATTAGCGTCGCTAATTTCGGCTCTATTAGCTGACAAGCTGCCGTTTGTCGTTCGATGTGCGATACTATTGGCGAGCACTGTTGAAAATGGCAGCACTCAACACTTTTCTCGCTCGATTGCCTGCCAATCTAATAAGTCAACTGATGCTAAATATCACAATGTCAGCACCCAACTACATATTCAGATAATTGTCATAATATTTAAGCAAATTCCGACCTTACCATAAAAAGACTGACCTGTCTTATGTTGCTATTTAAGAAGTTTTTAAAGTTCAAACTGCCTTTTGATTAATAAGAACTCTGCAACAATTTTTTCCCCATCACTCTGTCATTTTTTTCATATTTTTCCCTGAATACCTGAATAGTTGTAACTCCATTTATAATTTGACGACTGACCGAACACTCAATTTAATTTTTTAGATTTTTATTTTTCATGATGTAGTTCAATTTAACAAATTATTATTTGAGATACTTGACTCCAATTTAAAACATTCGATAACAAAATACGATATTATCACTTTTAAAAATTCTTATTTCGTATTATAATTAATAAATATCTATAGTATTTTTGTATATCTATTTTCGTATCATTTCTGGTACATGTGTATTGTGAATTATATATTGGTTGTTGACAAAATTAAATTCGCTGACAACACTGCGACAACTTTTTAATTGCCAGTCACAGCAACAGGCATTTAAATTGCAATAAAAACAACCACAGCATCTGCTGAAATAGCAACAACAACAACAACAGTAGCAGCAACAACTAAAGCAACAACAACCAAAAAATAATTCACCCGTTTTACACGCACGCACAGCAAAAAGTTCCACATGCTAAACTTTTCACTCAGTTTTGTTTCAATACCCTGTAGTCATAAAACGAAGCGAAAAGGTTACACACATGTGGTGTATATCTAAGTAATTGATTGATTGATTAATATTAAAGAACTTTAAAGTCCTGCTGTGATCTAAATATATATTCATATATGACTAGTTATAATGTGTATAGTGAATATTTCAACTAGATGTCATCTTTGTAATTCTTTGGAAGGCATGAATTGATATGTTATAATAAATTATTTATTCAAATTAGCATTAAATAAAATAAAATAAAATACAATAGATTTAATACTTGAATAAATATAGACATGATTAGCATAAGAATCAACATAGTGCAATAATTTATAAGGAATTCCATGTAGCGTAAGATAATAATATTAAATTAAATTAATCGTGCTGCTTTCGTCACTAGCGCGGACTATCGTCCGCAGTGATGGCGGTCGCAAACTTTACCAGACAAACTGTAATTCATAAAATCACCAGCAATTGTAATACAAATTAAGTTTAATTTTATAATATAAGCATTAAACTAATCATTGATTAAACTACTCTCAACAGAATATTTATAGACTCTCTAAAAATTCGATGACTAAATAAAATGGTTCAGTAAGTCGAATTTAACTATAAAGTGTTGCAAAATGCAGATTGTGATTTAAAGGGTATTTCTAGTTTCACTAAGCTGAATTCAATTCTAAATATATATACGTTTCACATTTTTTTCATTAAGAAAATTTCATAAGGTAGACGTGCGTGCATATACGAGAATATTATGATGCGTTCTCCCTGCTTGCAGGTTCTCAGGGTGGAGGTGGAGAAGTAGGAGAAGAAGGAGAAGAAGGAGGAGGAGAGGTTTGGTAAGCGTAGGCACAAGCACGCGTCCATGTTTGCTCCTATGGGGAACCAGAAAACAGGAAAAGGCAGCAGCAAGAGAAGGACCAGGAATAGGGAAGTAGGGAGATGTAATACATGGGTAGGAGAAACGGTAACACACGTGCTGCATCGAATCGATTAAATTTCCTTAATGCCAAACCATAAATTTTCAGTTGTTTTACCATTGTCAACGACCTTTCAACCCAAAACACACACATAGTAGACAGACAAACACACACACACACACACACACAAAAAACACACACACTGTTATACAGATACCAAAGGAAAATAAAATTATTTCCAACATCACATAGGCGAGTTCAGTTGACTCTTTGTCAGAGTTAAGTGCCATACTATTAGAGCATTATATAAGCATATAAGTATATGTGTCATTTGTGTATATCTACCGTTATGCTTTTTTCTCCTCGTTTCTGTTTTTATACCCGTTACTCAAAAAATATGTAAAAGGGGTTATTGTGTTCGTTGGCATGTATGTAACAGGGAGAAGGAGGCATCTCCGACCCCATAAAGTATATATATTCTTGATCAGCATGAACAGTCGAGTCGATATAGCCATGTGTATCTGTCCGTCTGTCTGTCCGTCTGTCTGTCTGTCCGTCTGTATGAACAAAGGGATCTCGGAGACTATAAGAGGTAGAGTAACCAAATTTGGCACACAGATTTCTATATATCGCACGCAGATCAAGTTTATTTTAAATTTAAGCCACGCCCTCTTCCGCCCCCGCAAATCGCGAAAAGCCACCACACGCACAGTTTTTAGCATTGTACGCTTTTATGGTAATTACTGTTAGATATTATTATTATATATTATCCAACTGAATCGCATCGAGATTGGACAAGTAGAACGGCAGTTATGGCGATTTAATGTTTTCAAAGTAATAAAAGTAATTTCTTTAAAGTACTTTTATATGTATTGAAGTAAGTAACGGGTATCCTATGGTCGGGATCTCGACTATAGCCTTTCCCACTTGATTTGTTTTTTGTATCTTTGTCTTTGTTTGCCTTTGCGTTTCTTAAGGCGCTTCCTTTGCCTTTTTTTTATTATGTTGCCCAACGAAATGAGAGATTTGTGCGGAGATTTACGCGCTACACAAAAATGAACTTGTGTAAATTTATGTGCATTACAAGCACACAGACATACACATACACATACATATGTACATATATGTATACAATATAGATTGGTATACAAATCTTGAGCCAGTGCCGACTAAGTAACTAACGCCATTAGCTGCTTAGTTTTGGACTCAGCCTCATTCTGAGATTTTCCTGGAACTCCATCTGCCGTCTCATTTTTTCCCTCACTATACCTTTCTCATTTCTTCCTCAATGGCGCTGGCATTTTTATTGCTGCATTCCTCAAAGCAACATCAAAGTATCTGAGCGAAATCTAAGCTTAAGTCGGCTTTGGTTACTAGCTGCACGCCTAGTGAATGATAGGAGAGCAACCACATACTCACACATTCACATTCACAGACACTCACACACACACACACACATACCACACTTAAACAAAAATATGTAGTTGTAGAAAATGAAACATTTCTGTGTGTGTGTGTGTGTGTGTGTGTGTGTGTGTGTGTGTGTGTATGTGTAATCTTGCCATCTGGCACTATTAATTTGTCACAATGTTGAGACAGTTCCCGGAATCTACAAAGAAGCTGTTGCTCCTTGCCAAAGAAAATTGAAAATGAGAAAATAAATGAGAAGACATCTATTGAACTGACCAGACAATAAGTCGATTAGCTTTTTTATTCAATTTATTTCCTTAATCGTTTCTTGGCCACAAAAATCCTGTAATGGGATTGACACTTCATATCTTAGTTGTCGACTGTATCAACTTTAGAAAAGTACAACACTTCTGAATGTAGCATTCAATTGATTGGGAAACGTCGAATCATTCACTTATGGTTTTTATTTTTAATTTGTATATATTTTTAAAGATACTATATTTTTTAAATTAAAACAAAAAATTTTATTTTAAAACAGAATTCTAAACTTACAATTATTAAGTTACATTCATATATAACTCCTTTTTAAGTTCTCATTCAGGTGCATTAATTACAGGCGACCTATAAGACAACTTTAAGTGCATATTAATAGTTCTTTGGAAATTTTACATGACTTAATTGGAAAATTACATAGGTTCTTAAAATCTCTAGAGTTTTAGAAGAGAATTGCTTTTGAAAACAACCGCTTGAAATGTCGGTGCTTCTTAAATGTCAGAAATTTTGCTTTTTCGAACATTTTTCGAAGTCTAAAAATCGTCTTTCCTACAGTTTCAACAACATTTTTAGGTTGAGAAATGTTTAATATAATTTACAAAATTATAAAAAATGTATTTAGTGCATTTTTATTCAATTTAAAAATTAATTTAGTTTAATTCAATAATTATTTCATTTTGTCAAATCTCTCAACAATTTTTAAGACATTTGAAAGCAATGCATTCTTGTTTTCAGGAACCCCAACAATTGATTTTGGGTTGCATTAACGCTGTTAGAGATTTGTAGAACAACTCTGATTAAAAGCTATTTTATATTAGGTAATTTAAGAAAAACCATATTTATAGAAGGCAAGAAATATGATCTATGTGGATGTATATAAGCAAATATGTCTTGAGATTATGTATAAAAAGACTGACACATTTGGTACATGTGTGAACCACGTCAATTGTTCAGCTGAGCGCTGTAAAGTATGCTATAATTTTTATACATTTGAGTTGGCGCTTTACAAATTGATGGGAGAGTGTGTATGTAAAAAGGGCAACAATTTTCCCACACTTAACATACAGCTACGAGCTGAGTGTTTACCAAAAAATTTACCAATAAATAATGAATATTTATATGCAATTCACCAGGACAAACACGAGCACTCGTACAAGGCTTTTGTGATTGCTTTCAGCAAAATTTCTTCAAGCACATGAATATTCAATGAGTTCCTGGCTTGTCATTAAAAAAAAAAGAAACCCGAAAGGAAAATATAGAAGGAGAAAAATTAAATATCTTTGTTGTTGACAGGCAGAGACACGTCGGGAATCAACATAAACACCTGTGACCTGCCTCAACTTTTTTGATTGCGAAGCGAAGACACAGTGGAATGGGACAGAATGTTAATTATTTTGTTTGTTGTGAGTCCAAAGAGGCGGACAGTCTCTTGACCATATGCAAGTTGAAGTTGACTAACCGATATGCTCCATATTATAGCCCAAAAGAAGGTATACACAACTTCATAGATAGAAGATAGAAGAGTTGAGTTGATAGAGGAACTTGCTTGTGGCTCAGCACTTGATATTTTACCATTTGATCAGAGGAATATATAGTATAATATAGGGTATTTGTTATTCTTTACTTCCAAATTATTTCCATTGTTTCCATGTATATTTTCGTCTTGTTTATTAATTAAAAGAGGTCACCACTTTTGGGTGGTAGTATTTGTCAGGTCAAATTAGAATAGTATTTAGTACACACTCAGACACACACATACACACACACACACACACACACACACACACAGTAGCATACACACACGGACTGTCTTACACACATTCTCTTAGAATAGAGAGTCAGAGTTTTGCCCCAAAAGGCAAATAAGCGGCCAATAAAAATATTATTAATATGCCAACGACACACAATCCTCGACTTTTTGGCATCCGCCTCGTTGATGTTCGCCGCGGTGTCGTGACACACACACGCACACACACACGCAAACACACACACGCACACACACTAATAGGAAGACAGGAAAATTAGCAGCTAGTCGCAGTCAAACACAGCTCACATCAGCTGGGTGTGTTTTGGCCATAAATTTATTAACTTAGTGTCACATTTATAGCCGCATTTTCTAACCGCCAGCAACATTCGAAGGACACCCACACACACACACACACACCCATTTACACACGTACAGCAACAGTTCCCGTTAGCTTAAATCCCTTCTCATTCCATCCATTCCCTTGACACTCAATGTAATGCCAACAAATTGCTTTAAAATACACTTCATAATGTCTAATTGATTGACCGATTGAGCGTGAACATTGTCACATTCTGGCAATTTGTCAAGTGGTACACAAATTTCCAGTTGACAATTATATCGATAAGCCAGTGTCAACTCATTACATGCTATCGAAATTTAAGAAGCTACTTATTTCTGTATGTATTGTATTTTAATAATTTCCTGTATCTTTTAAATAATGTATCCCACCTATTTAAAGATGATAAGATAACTATCTAAAAACTTCTTTTAAAGAAATTAACACTGCTTTAGTCAGCTATTTATCTATATAAATAAACGATAACCCTTATTCCAATATCCACATCTTCTCCCATATTCTCATTATATCAAAATTTTATAAGTGATTTTATTTCCATTTATACACATATCAAAAAGGTGAATTAGTTAATATTGAATGGCATCATGCGTTCGAGCCCTTTGGCTAATATTATAATAAAAGTGAAGCTATCTATATAACGAAATTCCAACCAGAATTTCTTTAAATTACCATGAAAATGTCCCATTTAATCTTTGTGTTCTTAATTTTGTTAGAAAGCACTTGAAACTTAAAATAAAATTTTATCAGGTCGTCTATAATTTCTGACAGCTGTTGAATTTATTTATGCCTTGTAATAAGCGTCACAATTGTAATATTTTCGTTAAATTAAATGCAATTTTCAATGTTAACATTATGTTATATTAATCTCAAAGTTCACTTATTCAAACCAGTCTAAAAAGTTTTAAATTTTGATGTACAAATTATTTAAAAAATTGCTAAAAAAAAAAAAATACGAGTAACTTTAAATTTAAGATACACATAAAGTCTCAACTGAGATTTAAGAGTAGGTCAATAAAATATAATAGCGTTTGTATTTAATGCTACCAAAGCTAAAAAACGTAGGAAGGTCTAATATAATTTACTGAATTCACATTTATGTGTACTTAAAGTAAAGTATATTCAACTTCATTTAAGTATTGCTTGGTGCTTATATTTCTACAGTTTTTCCGGCAGGTTTTGCTAAGAAACTTCTCAAATTCAGCTAAACTGTCTAGCGAATTTGAAGAAACGCCTACGTAATTCAAAAGAAAGCAGTCAATTTTTAAAAACTTTCTTAAATGTTACTGTTTTGTGATTGTTTGAAGATTGTTTAAGTGGAATCTTTGTTTAGTTTGATACACCATATGGTTGGCTTCATTATTAAATACCCGAGTGATATTTCATAAATATGTATATACCGAATGTCAAGCACCTGTTGTCCGATGAGGTTCAAAGTTCTTATCGCAAACATTGGCCTTTGTAGTGCAAATGGCCCGAGGCTACCGTACAGACATTAACGAGTATGTTTGATTGTTTCCATTGCTTATCAAGCGTTTAAACAGATGTACAATTGAAATCAATTTCCCAGCTTTTGATTAATGCGTCAATATGGGGGCAATATGATAAGCAACATAGTTCAACGCACTTTTAACGCAACAACAAACACATATCGACAATATTCAACTTACATTGAGCAACTGCCAAAAAATGTACAACCGTTAAATGAAATTTTCAAAATGGACGCGCCAAAAAGCGTTGCATACCGCACGGTGCAACTTTGATCAAGCGCAACAACAACAAACAGTTTCACTTCACAAAAAAAAAATATATATATATAAATAAACAAAAGCCAGAACGAAAACGAGAACGAGAGCAATAACAACAACAACAACAGTTGGAATAATATGTCCTAAGCGTTTCTTGCTCCGTCTGTGTCGTTTCCTTCTGCTGGGCACGAACTAACGGCAACGCAGTCTCGCGACCAACTGAGGCGCCCCAAACGGCAGCAGCAGCATTTAAGAAGCAGCTGAAACAGTTGTTGCGTATTGGCGAAGGGGACCGACCCACAAGGCGGACAGACGAGCAGACGAACAGACGAACAGACGAGCAAAGGAAGTATGAGGAGTATGGGGTAGGAGAAAGGAGGTGACAAAAGGAAACGCACCTCGCCGGCAGCGGCATTTTGTAACGGTTAAACACAAACGCTGTCGCTGTAAATAGCCACAAAAGCTCAGCAGGCGGAAAAGCTTTAAGCAAAGCTTTCGCTATCATCGGAACACATCTGGCAATGCTGTCGAAAGAGCGCGAATGAAGAGAACTTCCATTGTAGCAATATGACTTTGACATTTGCTCTTTGTGCTCTGTTTACGTAGGCGAATGGATGACAGAGAGCACGTTAATGGCATAAAAAACAATATGAACAGTTGAACCAGCTGACATTCAAGAGAGTGAACCAGTTCGCAATTTGATTCAATTATCAAAAAGTGTTCAAAGTTTGAGATAAGTAAAATAAAACATTCATATTATCAACCTGTCATTATGTTGCAATTATTTGTATAATTTTTTTTATTTTCAAGAAAAATTCATTCTTTATTAGCAATATTTTAATGCTCTTACTTTTTAATTAATTTTTTTTTTATCAAATTTTTACTGTTATTTGTCAGCACTGACTAAGATTAAATTAGGAAATAATACCCGAACCAAAACCATTAACCGAAATTAACTGATTCATATTAAGTACCGGATTTGGAATTAAAGCCAAAATAAATTCCTTCTTAAGAACCGGAAAGGCTCAATAAATATAAACAAAAATTTTTTTTTTTGTATGTATATAATTTTGATTAAAGGAACCAAAAGGACAAAACCGAACTAAGGCCTTTTACCGAAATAGATGGCAGTGCAGGAACCGATATTTGTTTAGGTTTGATTTCCAGGTTTCACATAGAACCAGTTCATTTTAAATTTTGCAAGCGCTAAAAACCAGAAATAAAAGCATACCTACCAGTTTTTAAATTATTTAATTCAAATATTAAAATAAATAAAAGCCGTTAGAGAAATCTCATTAAGTATTTAAAGTTTTTTTTGGGAATGTAAAATTGAAAGTTATTCTGTACTTCAGCAAAATACAAACCAATTCAAAAAAACGAAATGCCTTATGTTTTCCTAAGATATATGAGCTTTGTATTTAGAATTGATTGGCTTACAATTTAGTGCTATACATTGAAGATCCATTTAGACACTTAGTTACACTACATTATTTGGCCACACAACACTCTCGATGAAATCCAAATAAGATGCGACACGTGCGTACAGTCCCGGAGTTTTTGTGGCACAACCAAAGCCAGACGATATGATGCCTAATATCGTGTACTTGGAGCTGACAATATCACGCTCATATACCAATGGACCACCGGAATCGCCCTGACATGCGTCCGCCATCTGTCGTTTTCCGTCCGCCGCACAGAGCAGGGAATCTACGATGCCCTTTTCAAGGAATCGGCTGCTAGTCGGTTGACCCATATAGGATAACTGGCACTGATCCAACGGCACAATATTCAACGGTGCACGCAACAATGTCTTTGAGGTGCGACGATCTGTGGAAACGATGTAAGTTATTTGGGTTGACGATTAACAAAGGTAGCCAAGCTATAGATATGTGATCTTACTGGTCTGATTCATAACGCCCCAACCGGCTACAAACAGCTTGGCATCTGCTGGCGGATCCACAGGATTCGTTTCCAGGCACGCCGGGTATACATAATAGCCAAGTTTTACGTCCTCGGTCAGCTCAAGTATGGCAACATCATTGTACTTGCTACTACTCACATAGTCCGGATGTATCCTTATATTTCCCTGTCGAAGACAGAACAATTAAGTGTTAAAATACAGGACTATTTAAAATTAAGGACTGCAAACAATTTAAGTTTCATTTTAAAACTCAAGAAATAATCATTATTCTATGAGTTTTATTATTTTACTTATGATTACATTTGTGCAAAAAAATACAACTTATAGAATGATAATTATTCTTTTTTTAATGAAAAATAAAAATTAAGGTGTTATTTTGACATATTCTAAGGAATATTGTCAAAACTTATATTTAATCCTAGTCAAAATAGCAACTTGAGATTTATTTTTGATCAAAAAAATGAAACTCAAGACATAATCAAAAAGAAAAAGAGTAAAATTTGGGAATATATCACGATTTTATATAGTTACTGAAAGTGAATGATTTTTTCCACATTTAGTAATCATTATTTACTCTCCCTGTTTAAAATATTTGGGATATTTAAGATATTGGACTTACTGTTACGGCAACATCCTGATAGTGTTCATTTACTTCCTCTATATTCACTGTGCCCACGCGAACATGCACGGGCGTGTCGCTCACACTGTTGACACAATGAGCAGCAGTGAGGACATGACGAGGTGAGATCAGCGAGCCACCGCAACGATAATCAATCCTTCCAAACACACTATACGCAATTGCCGCCATATGTGGATAGACGCCATCCTCGACAGGAATGCCATCCAAAATGTGGGGGGACAAGGCGTTCGCATGCTCGCGCTCCTCGAACTCTCGACAAGCTTTAAAGGGTAATCGAAATTTTAGTTTTCCAAAAATTATTTGTTGTTCTCTGTATGCTATTTTTCTTGATTTCTATTAAAAAATATTTTTAAATATAGGTTAGGTTTATCTCGAAAAAACATAGTACGTATTTACGTACAAATCTGTTAATATATTTTTGATTTATAATATTTAATTATCTTTTGTTTTAATTTAATTCCTGTACCGGTACGTAACGGAACTGATTCCGGAACCAAACGGAAAAAACCGAAATAGAGCCGTTTACCGAAATAGTTGTTTTGGGAAGTACCGGAATACCGGAACCGTCGGTTTGATTCGATGCAAAAATCAAAAAACTTTTTCCTACTTAAAAAAAATTCGAATAAGCGTCTCTATGGCAGCTAGATGATATAGTGGACTGATTTGAACCAAATTTGATCAGGATGTATATTAGCAGCCTAGATGCATATTCTATCGGTTAGGTTATGATATCTCAAAAAACAAAAGACTTTTTAATAGTATAACTTCAATTTCGACCAATCGTTCCTATGGCAGCTATATGATATAGAGGTTCGATCCAAAAATAGAAACAAGCTTGGGTCTGCCACGCCTTCTTCTGCCTGTTACGTACTCTATTTGCCCATTTTCAAGTTTAATAGATAAGTTAAGACCTTAATAGATAGAAAACTCTTTAAAAACTTGATATGAATTAGATGAGATGTTTTACCTCTTACAGCCGGTCTTTCTGTAGGTGGTGATATATCCACTCGAGTCGTTGGCGTGGGTTGAATAGTTCGCGTTGTTGTTGTAGTCTCGGATCTGGAAATGTAAATGGAATAGGAATGAGTATTGATGGGATGCTCAGGGTTTGTGGCACAGGGATGTGGGGCTAGGGCCAATTGATGTCATGCATAAACTGTGACAAACCCAAATGCTTCAGCAACGCCATTGCCCAAATCATTTGAGCTGAGCTCATCCGCTGGACTCGGCCGAAAGCGAAACGGTGCCCAGGGATCCAAATCGACGTTGGGAACGGTTGCTACTGAAGGTGGATGTGCTGTGCTCGTTGTTCCCATCTCAAATGTGGTGACCTCATGGGCTGGTACAATGTCCATACCGTGCTGACGCAGTCGATCATTGACCAGCTGTATAAGATCGCCCGAATCCCGTCCTGGCATTACCATGGATGAGGATCGACGTCCTGGTCTTTCCGGCCACCTTAAGGACTGCGGTCGGTTAATTATTCTCGACTGTCGACCCATACTGGGCGCTGGTCCCATGGGACCCACGCTCTGAAACCCATCCATGCTCCGCCAAGTGGGCTCCAGAACTGGCGATGGTTGTGGCAACTGTTGGGATGGATTCATTCCTGGGCCATTGGCATTGCTTTTGGATGGGACATGGTCTTGGGATGGTCGTTTGGTTGGCTTTGCGTTGAGAAGCTGCGAGAAATCAAAGTAAGGCGACTCTTGATCCAATTTCGATGTGGTTGGTGTTGTAGGTCTCCTTGTTGTTGTTGTTGTTGTTGTCGATGTAGTTGTGGTTGTTGTTTTTGTTGTTGTTGTTGTTCTCCTGGTTGTAGCCGCTGTGCTGGCGACCTGACTTGTGCTGCATATATGTACGAGTAAATCAGATGCATTGCGTTAGATGCCAATTTCTTGATTGGCTAACAATATTGAAGCATGCAACAACAACAATTGGCTCAAAGCTCGCGATAACAATAACACAAAAAGCAAACAATCCCTTTGCACATCCCATATCCATCCTTACCCTAGCTCATCCGGACAGCAAACAATCTCCTCATGCGTTCCCAGGCCGCAGCTGGGAATATCGTTAATGGTCAGTCTGCCAGACTGGAAATATTTCAGAACGATGGGTTCGCATTTCGACGAGGCTCTACAAATGCCTTGCAGATCACCCTTAACCTGACAAGCGTCACCTTCTGAAACAAAACTCATTACATTGCTGTTGATTTGAAAAAGATGACTTTTATCCATGCAAACCTTCAAGTGCGTCCAGATATGGCAATCCGGATAATATAAGGCCACACAGTAGTAGACTAGCTAATGCACTTCGACTGCCTCTCATTGTCCTGGTCAATACCAAGGCCAGCGACATGATCACCACTCCAATTTCGAATATAAACTATCAGCAATTTGAATATTCAAATGAAGGACACTACGATTGCTGGAACAAATAGAAATAATTAAAATAATTATTATTACAATGTATAACACAATGCCTAAATATTGAATAAGTTTAAAAATCACATCGATTCAATTGAGAGGCTCCTAAAGCTCAAAAATAATACATTTTTCACTGAAATTATTCATTTTTTGAACTTTGCTCCATACAACTTTTACAAATTTGTTTCCCAGTTCACAAAATCAATTAAAACGATTCAAATTAATAAACATAAAAACTTACAAATACAGTTGATACACGCGACACGAACTAGTGATTACTTTTAATTCGGTACTAGATAGTTCCATTTCTATTTAAGGCTTATATTTCCATTGGTTAGTAATTTGAAATTTTGTAAAAGTAAATGTGGATTCCCAGAGTATGGTGGATTTTCTGAATTGAAAACATGAAGTATTTATGGAAACTATAAAAATCTATAAGCAATATTATTAAAGAAATTGATCAAATGACTTTGGGATACCCTGTTTTCATTATAAATCTTCTTAATTGTCTGCAAAATCATATAATTAAAAAATATATATTTTTTAATAAATATTTACTAATAATATTTACGGCAAACAGAAATATTGGTCAAGTATAGATATCTGCATAAGGTCGGAGTTGTTGAATGTTCTTTTTTTAGATCCTAACTTTTCAACTACGATTCCGAATGAAGTTTTACTTTGCATACAATTTGTGTACTTTTGTTCATTTGTATTTCTTGCAATCAAACAGTATACCAGTATATAGAGTACATACAATATATATATATATTTAATTATTAATTTGTAGTGATGTGGATTATTTCGTAGTGTGTAAGTAGGTTAATTACTTGTTGATTGTTATTATTTTGCAGATAGCAACAGGCCAGGCAGAAGCACATTTGCTCAAGTTTTTAATATTATATGAACGTGGAGCAAAAAGCATTTGAAATCATTTTTAAAATAAATTCAGATTGGGAATCGAAACAAAGAATTAAAATATACTTGATTTGATAAAGACAAAGAATATGAATACAATAAATCACTTGAAGTAAAATTCATTAATTTTTTATTTCATTCAAAAGATTTCATCTTTGTTGTATTTCATTTTTAGACACACAGATAGATCGATAGAGAGAGAGAGAGAAGGAGGGGAACAATTTTACTGATTATAATGAACCTGCTACTGACCCATATATCAATTATATACAACTGTCGTACATAAGTTGCAACTCTGGACGTAAGTTCTTTGAGTAGTGGGGAAACCCAAGTCAACCTCAAAACATAACATTAAAATTATTGTTTACCACAATGGAAATTCCCCATACGAAATTCCGTTAGTTACGATTTGCTGTGATTCACATTAATTTTGTTTTTATTTTTTTCCCTTTCTCTATTGTTTCTTATCATGCAGACTTTTTGGCATGGATAGATCGCTGAACTCTGCTAAAAACTTGAAATCTCGGATGCGTATTTTGTAATAGGCACACGAAATTCGATTGTTAAATCGTGTATCTAACATTCGCTTCATTAAGTGGAGCAAAAGAAAAAAAAAATAAGGAAACACATATAAGAAATGTGATACATTTGTACAACACGTTCCAGCTAATTAACAAATTATCTTTCGTATCAGCTGCGATTCTCCAGCAGAAGACACTCTACTATAACTGTCTTCGTACGTATTTCGATGTATTCAGTTATCTTGCAACGCTTTTCGGCGATGAATCATTAAAGATGTTGAAAGTAATGGTGCAATATTTGAAAATTTCAATTCTAGTGTTGACATTCAGCTGTAATTAATGAATATATTGAGCACAGCTAGATTTATTTTATAAATATTTAAGTATTTTTGTTTTAATACAATTGGATTAGAACTTAAAAATTAGTTTTTGTAATTCTTAGCACTTGACTTGATAAATCCAAATCTAAATACATGATGTTTATGGCAGAGACCTGAAAACAGGTGACCGCCTAATTCGCTGACTTTCTGACAAACTTTGCTTTTATCTAAAGCAATCAACTCTTATCAATGTGCAGTGAAAAAATGTATCAGAAACTCGAATGGTCTAAAATCGAAATTATACTGATATCCTAATGCCAAATGTCAGCCATATCATAAAGTCATCGATTTAAGCAGTTACCTGTTTTGAGGTTTATGCCCTGAACTTCTATTTCATACATTTCTCTTCTATTAAATATTGAATGACGTCACAGCAACAAGTTGTTAAATTGCAGCTTCTTTATTAGCAGGCTTCACTGTACTTAGAACTGTATAGTATTAAAGTTTGTAGATTTTTATTTAAAAGCGACACATTTGATTATTATTATTATTATTGTTGTTCTTTTGTTAAAGCTGTTGTGGTTGTGGATGTTTTTGTTATTATTATTGTTGCTGTTGTTGTTTATTATCAGACGCACCTTTGACACGCAACTTTGCAGCTCTCCGATTGATAAGAGCCAACAAAACAACAAATCAATTGCACTTGTTGTTATTGTTGTTGCTCTAGTTGACGTTTTTTTTTTTCTTTTTTTGTATTCTGTTTATACGAGTATTATAAGCGAGAGTATAGATAATTATATATATTTATATATGTACAGTTATTCAAACACTTTGATTAAAAATACACAAAGCACAAAAAAAAAACAATAAAAAATGCGATGAAAAATTTGAAAAACAAAAACAAAACACAGAAAAAGAAATACAAACAAAAAAAATATAAAAAAAACAAATCAACAACAACAAATTGAAACCGGTGCCTGTCGGCTGTTTGGCAAACGGGTAGCTCGGAGCGGTTGCAGAGCTCAACTCACGACTCTCGACTCTCGACTCACGACTCTCGACTCACGATTGTGGACTCTCGAGAAGGGAGCTGGGGACTGAGACTGTGGCTGTGGCTGTGATTGTGAATGTGGATGTGGAAGTGGCTGGGGTAACGGACTACCTCACAGCAACGCGTCGCTTTGGCAACTGAAGCTGAGATTAGAACCCAAACGTAGCCGAAGCTATAGATAGACACCGACACCGACACCGACACAGACACAGACACAGACCCGGAGACAGAGCCAGATACAGAGCCAGAGCCAGAGCCAGAGCCAGAGACCGACTCAGAGTCAGAGTCAGAGCTGTGGCCGTGGCCAAGCATTATATTTCTTGTTGCTGTTGTTGCTGTTGTTGATAGCGAGTGAGCGTCGAACCGGTTTGTTTTTTAGCATTTAACAGAATCAAAATACGCAACTGAGCGCAACTCAACAACTATATGTATGTAGATACTACAGGCCCAAAGCGATTGCCACTAAGTAAACAATTCATAAGCAACAAGAACAACAACAACAGCAACAACAACAACAATAACAATAACAACAACAATAAGCATACATAGTATGAATCAAGGGAAATACACAGGCGAACGCAGAAATCACAGAGACTTAATGTCGGATTCAATACGTTATGTTGCCTGGGTTTGTCCCCTCAAAAAGTGATCTTTAGGCCGGGTATTTTTTTTTTTTTTTCGGCAGCTATAGGATATAAAACATCTATAAATAGTACTTGCCACACTGTGGTTTTCACCGGCACAGTCATTGCAAGTTGTTTCTGACGTAGTTAAGAACTGTTTCCTAACTGCTATCAAAAACTTGCCTGATTTTGCAATGATTCTTCTGAAATTTTTTTAATGCCTAGCTAAAATACATTTACGTTACCATGCCAAAAATCAAGGCTCTAGCACTTGAAATTATGACTATAATTAAAGTTACAAAAATTGTATAATTGTCAAAAAAAAAAAATAAAAATTCACATTAACTTGAATTAATGTTTGTGAAGACATTGGCATCGTTTTGCTTAAGTTTGTCTATGCAAGAGGTCGGAATCAAATTAATAGCTTGTTTATATTTTCTTTATTTTAGACTAGATAAAATATAAATTTTGTGGTGTGCACACACTGGTGTATTTATACATTTAAAGGAAATAAAAAAAATCATCACATTTAAAAGCACTGCAGAAAACGCTTCAATTCTTTGCCTCGCTTATCTTTATGGCATCAGTCGCAGATCTTCGACAAATTTAAAGAGCTGTCGATCCACAAGACTTGTATAGTACATAACCTCGGCATGACAATTATCGCCAGTGGGCGAGGCCACGCCCAAAACACAACGACTGCCATTCGCACTCTGTAATTGAAGTACACTCCCAACAGCGGAAGGACATGGAGCACACGAACTGGAATTTGTGGCACGTACTGTGGCAGGATTCATGGGCTCCAAACACATATGCCTTGAGGGCAAATCCTCTATGCCTCCAGTGTTGGCAATGTCCTTGCAGGCGGCGGAGGGCAACAGGCGCATTGGCAGCTCATAGAGCGGACAATCGCTATCTGGGAATAGAATAAGAAGTTGAAATACTCAATCGAATAAATTGTTATAGATTATAGGTTACCATTGCCCTTGGCCCAGCCGCTGGCAACAAGTTGACCTCTGCTCTGCCAGCGTGTCTGCTCATAGTAACTGCAGATGGAAGCCTGTTCCCCTTGATGAGGCTTTAGCAGACGCATTAGTGCCAAGTCCTTGCGATAAACTGATATATTCTAAGCAAATGAAATGCAGCGTGTATAGACTTTAGTAGGTATTTAAAAATGACGTGTATAAAATTATTGAATTAAATAACAACAGTCGAAGGTGGGGTTCGAACCCACGATCGGTGGAATATTGCCTGAGATCTGCGACTTAGCTCACTGCACCACAGGAATTAAGTAAGACAGTACGAGATAAAAAGAGACAGAAAGAGATATAGAGTTGAGTGACCTCTGTGAAAAAAACAACTATCGAACCCGGGGTTCGAACCCACAATCGGTTGAATATTGCCTGAGATCTGTGACTCAGTACACTAAGCCACAGGAATTAAGTAAGACAGTACGACATAAAAAGAGACAGAAAGAGATAGAAAGTTAAGTCAACTCACTGTAAAAAACAACGGTCGAAGTCGAAGTTCGAACCCACAATCGGTTGAACATTGCTTGAGATCTGCGACTCAGTACATTACGCCAGAGGACTTTAGTAAGACAGTACGAGATAAAAGAGAAAGAAAGAGAAAGAGAGTTGAGTGACCTCTGTGTAAAAAACAACTATCGAACCCGGGGTTCGAACCCACGATCGAATGAACATTGCCTGAGATCTGTGACTCAGTACATTAAGCCAGAAGACCATAGTAAGACAGTATGAGATAAAAAAAGAGATAAGGAGATAGAGAGTTAAGTGAACTCACTGCAATGTCCACCAGATCGTCATCCTCTTCATCCACATCCCGCAAATCCGCCACACCAAAGACCGCATGACTTGGACGTCCACATCCGGCGGATGTGATCAGCAATTGTGGTGCCAACAAAATTGCCGTGCAACGATGAAAATGACCATCAAAGCGGGCATTTGGATATGCTAATGCCGCCAGATACTTGTACTGTTCCAACAACTCCACGGCGGTTGCTATTGAAGTTACGGTTGGCTCATTGGCCTGGCTCAATCCAGTCGACGTTTTTTGAAATACCTCAACCGACGTCGGCTGGACGCCGACACGTGTGGCAGTTCCAAATTGGGCACGAGGCTGCAGTGGCACGCTAATGGGACAGCAGATGATCTCCTCCGTTGTGCCGGCCCGACAGGTGTAGACATCCTCACTGCGCAGACGCTGCTGATTCAACAGGATTTCAATGCTGCTACATTTGGAGACGGGCATACAATCGCCCTCATAGAGAGGCGCCTGACAGGCTGCGTCATTCCTTGTGGATCTGATCGGTGGGACAATGCTGTCCGGACTGTGAGATTCCATAATGGGCACAGAACGCTCTAAATACTCTCGATTTGTATTGAATATGCTAAGCCAGGGTGGATTTTCTGTTATGTTTGCTGTTGTTATTGTTGTATTTTCTGGTGGGGTACGCATTTGAACTTGATCCGTTTCGAGGGGGCAACATATCTTCTCATCGGTTATGGTAAAGCCACAATTCATCACAGACTCCCTCGTCAACCTTTTGCTCTCGATGAACTGACTCAAAGTTTTGCAACTCGGCGCTGGTTGACAACTACTTCGATAATCCTGTGTAGGACAGGGATCACCAACTGCAAAGGAGAGTTTAATAGATGTTATTATTAGATATAACTAGAAATTAAAATTATAAAGATTATAGTTGATTTATAAATCTAAAGTGAATTCATAATGTCTTTGGTATAAACCTCAAAACGGGTAACTCCCTAATTCGATAACTTTATGATATTTCTGACATTTCGACCAGTCCAGTTTCTGACAAATTTTGCTATTATCCAAATTAGTCAATTCTTATCAATGCATGGTTAAAATATTTATCAAAAACCGGACTGGTAGAAATTTATATTCATACTGATATCCTCATGCCAAATTTTAGTTATATCATCATGTCATAATGTATAGACAGTTTCCTGATTTAAGGTTTATGCCATGAAATTGTATATCACACATTTCTCTGCAACGAATTAACCGATGGAAATTGGTCACCGTAACTGAACACCGAGACCGAAAAACCGAATTTATTTAAACCGATTAACCGATTCATGTATAACGATTAGTTTCGAATTAATCATGCACTAAATTCAGCTATGCTGTTAAGGTGTAATTATCGTAAAGTAAAATACTTTCGGTTCACATATATTGTAAACCGAAATCATTCCAGTACTTCGAAAGCAAAACCTAAACTTAACCGATATAATCGAAATAACCGAGTAACCGATATAACCGAAAACTAAAATACAAAACTTTACCGAAACCAATATTTGATTCGGCTTGATACTCTGTTGTATTATATTGTATTCTGTGTGCAAAAGAGAATGCACATTTATCAGCTGTAAGAGAGATAGAAAGAGATAGAGAGAAAGAGAGAAAAAATAAAACATACCCTCTAAACTGTAGTAGCCCCAAACTCGGCTTAAACAAAGCCAATATAGCGTCAATAGCAAACTTATCGCTCTTGCTCGTGACATGACCGATCCAACAACGAACTCAACTGACACCTCGACAGACTCTCGCTTAACTGCCGCTCTGTCAGAGTCGACCGACAGACTGAGCATCGATAGCTTCATCTACCCAACGTCGCGTCGCGTCGCGTCAGTTGGCAGCGAAGCGTCAGTCGCAGTCGACGCCAGCGTTGCGTCGTTTAATCCAGATTCGATTTGGCTTGCTGAGGAAGTGACGCCACTGAGAATCAGTTGTTTGTTAACTTAATTCTAGCTTTTTATCACGCTCCGTACACGATTTGTATACGCTACACTTTTGGCCTTTATCATTCGAAATAAATTTATGGTAATGTCACTATGGGAAAATGCAAATTGTCCTCTCTACTATAATACAATTTTACAAAGATCTCCCTATGATTAATTAAACATACAGTTGCCCGCAATTATTTGAACAACTGTGTGTACAGAATACAAACTTTAAATGGGTTCTATTTATATTAGTAGTAAGCTCATATACATATGTTGAAGTTTGAGCTTTATTTTATCTGTACCTAAAAACACATCCAAACATTTTTTGTGTATATTATGTATTTCTTGAAACCACTTTCCATTTAATATTAATGATATAATGATATATTAATGATCATATATAAATTGATCTCCCATTTTTTAAATATGTTTACATAACATTTAATGACATTTCAAATTAGAATAGGTTAGAATACGATAAAGCATGGCTTGATTATATATCATATTACATAATAGGCGTTTTGACAAAAAAAAATTATATACCCATATCTTAGAGCCCGTTTTAATATACATAGTTTAGTTAAAAAAACTTGTTAATTTTTCAATATGGCATTTAACGTATTTTTAAGGACATTTTGAATCGACCTTCAAGACTGAATATTATAAAATACATAAATGTTCGGACTTAAAAACAATATTACATTGATCTGAAGCAGCGAACATCATTGTACGCAAGGTTTTTATCATCTCCAATATCTCGAAAATTAAATTTAACCCACTATACCTACCAAATGGATGGTTGCTAAATCCGAAGTCTAAATATGACCAAAAATCCAATATGGCGGACACTTTTTTGAAAAACTCATCGGATTCGTGTGAAACTTGTTACCCGGGATTTTTTGGGACGCTGATCACGAATTTGAAGTCAATTTGTAAAAATTCAAAATGGTGGATCAGAACATCACTTTTTTTGTGTGGCGCATAAAGTTGGCCAAGACCATCAGCATCTTAAATTTTGTTAGCAAATCCTCTCTGTAAACAGCCGATAGTTAATTTCGATATGAAAAATTAGATGTTCTTAAGGACAGTTTATTTTCATATACAAAAGTGATTTAAAAAAACGAAAATCCATATCAAATAAAAATCATAAATGTCAAAGTTAACGTGATAAAGTTAAAACTTGATTCGAATCGTTTAAGCACTTCCATTGATAACAATATTAATGAGGAAATCACTGACAGAATCAGAGACAATATTGGTATAATAAACTGGTGCCCGATTCTCGACACACTCATCCGTGGTGGGCGTGGCAATGCCCGCAACACAATGGCTGCCATCGGGACGTTGCACGTGAAGGACACTGGAACTGGGTGTTAAACACCGCAGGCACTTCTCTCTCTGCGAATAATTCAAGTTATCAGCTTCGGGTACAAAGCACAGATGTGAGCTAACATCATTGAAGTTATTTGCCAAATTACTACATTGGTTGATGTGGATACGTCGCATCTGTCGTCTAAACAAAGCGCAATTCGTGCCTATGAAAATGGAATTATGGAATTATGGAATTAATCAAATATGATCCAAAATATATACTAAATTGTTCTTACTTGCATCCGGATTAAAAGCATAGCCAATTGCAAACATTTTTGACTCTTCATTCAGATCAGATGACTGACAAGTCAGCGCTACACTCACACTTCCCGACAACTGACTTCTTGTAAGTTCCTTCTCCAGTTCAAATAGCACTAATTCATCGTTATAGATTATATTTCTCTGTAATGGATTTGGGATTAATCAACTACAATCCAAACAAGTTTTAACTCTTTCTTACACACTTAGAAACAATCCCAAGAATTTATTAATAGCTGGAATCCGATAATGAACTGAGTTACCTTTCTATCATAAAATTCCCTAAAATTAGTTCAATGCATATTTGTTTTTTTTTATGTATCCGATCTTGATAAAACTGTTTTATTCACCTATTGAGAAATATACAAAATTTCTCATGAAATTTATTATTAACTTTTTAAAGCATGTCCATCCAAAATTTAAAATTCACAGATTCTTCAATTGGTATAAAGAAATTCATGTTCAGAGCATCTAGTTATTGTACTACTTACAGTCTCAAGAGAAAGACAGAAATAAATCTGTGCTTGACTTTTATATAATACTTTATAAATACGATCGAAGATGTCCTATTTTGATAATCAAATAGATTTCAACAAAGCTACTTGTAAATTATAATTTTTCACTAATTTAAATAAATATTTATAGAAATTGTAGAATAGTACCTTGATATCGATCTCAAATTGTGAACTTGCATATCTTGAAGGATCCGTGGAGCCGAGAAGAACTTTATTGGGTCTGCCAACAATATTCTTACCCAAGCATTTGGTCGTAGCCAGGACATATGACGGGGATACAATAATGCCCGTGCATTGATAGACATATTCATCGAGTGTCACAGGATTCAGATATCTCAGGGATACCAGATGTTTTCTAAAATCGCTAAGTGCACATTTATGTTCATTATTAATAAAAATAATCGAAAACTACAGCGATATGACTTACACATTTGGCTGATGTGTTGGGATTACTCGTGGAAGGGGTGGATCATCGGGACAGCAATACATTTTTTTGGTAAACGGACTTTCGTATCCACAAACAGGCACATCTTTCAGTGTGTACACGCCGGCAGCGAAATACAATGGCAATGTTGTACAGGCAGCACCAATTTTACATCTGCCTATTGGAAATCCCTCCACTATACATTGGTCGTTCTCTGCTTTTAAATATATATATGTATCTTACAGATTCTGGAAATAATTAGAGTCGAAATAATAACTCACCTTGATATCTGGCATCAGCCCCCCATATCATAAGTATCATACACATAAATATTTGAAAAAATAACATTTTCCTGTATACTATTGAAAGACTTGAATGTGCGACGATTGTGTTTCCTTGTTGCAAAGTCGCTTGATACTGAGCTTGAACTAAGACAAAATCAGTGTATTATGTTCACACTCGGAGAGAGAATTCCCCACATTTTCCTTCATCGCGAATTTGTATACCCTTGCAGAGAGTATTCAACTTTTTTAACGAAATTTGACACAACTGACCGGGTCGAATTACAAGATTATATTGCTACGATACGAAAGATCTGTCTAGGTTTTGTAAGAACAACTTCGTTGTTCTAAAATATTTCAAACCACCAAATAAATTTCGTGAAAATCTGATTATATTCGGAATATAATAAATTGGTCAAAAACTGAATAATTGTGTAATATTTTATTTTTTCGTTTTTCAATGTTTTAAACAAGAAATTTATAATAAGGGTATCTTATTTTCGATGTATTAATGTAATTTTTTTTTTCTGTTATTTCTCTTCTATGATTAACCTTATCGCTATTCATATCGCTATATACAGAATATTTATATATAATATTTCAGTATAGAAAGAATTCTACAGTTAAGCTTGCGTGATTCGTATATAGAGCATTTTAAGTACGTCTTTTTCGTTATTCTTTTATACACGATTCATTGAAAATATCTTGTGATAAAACATATCCGGTTTCACTTATTCCAAAGAAATAACGAGCCGACTAAACCAACACATATTCAAAGATACTGATAAACTTTGGAAAATCCACATAAAATAATCTAAAATAATAATTATAATATTTATATTATCAAGGCATTGAGACGCATTCACACTCCCATCATTTCAGAAGAATCGCAAATAATTCACTGTAGTAAAAACAGATAAGAAGGCAAGGTTATCAAAGATTTTATGCTCTTGCAGAGGCGTGTATTCAATTTTATACCGTTTTTAAACCAAGTTTGATCAGAGCTGAATAATGTGTAAGATTGGTTGACTCAGCATATACAAAATGTTTATTTTAAACCGATCGTTTCTATGATAACTGTATGATATAGAGTGCCGGTCCCAAATTATATAAAGCTGAGAACTTAGTTCGATTTAGCTCATTGCCCCATCTTCGCATATTTTATTACGTATACGTATTTGAAAAATTTTTACATTTACGTTTCATTACATAAATTGACGGAGTGTGCTGGCCTGGAGGATAGTGTAATAGAGGGGCTCACTGTTCACAGCACACTCATTGGTTGTGGGCGTGGCAATGCCGCCCACACAGAAGGTGCCATCAGGACGCTCCACATGAAGGACACTCGATGTGGCCGTTAGACACTTGGAGCAGCGCTCATCATCCCCGGGAGTCAAGTCCATTCCAGGAGTCACACATAGATGCGTTTTGGAGTCATCAATGTCCTGCACCTTCAGCGAGTTCAACACATTGCGACATTCGTTGAAGTCAACGAGATGCACCGGTTTTGTGAACATAGAGCAGCTTGTGCCTGTCAGATCAATGGAATAAAGCATATATTAGTTAGCAGTGGAACATGGTTTAGAAGTGATAAGATTAAGTTCTCACCATGTGTCTGATTTTGAGCATAACCTACGGCTTTCATATTTGGAGAATTCAAAAGATCATCGCTGTCACAAAAATTGGCTATACTTATGCTTTCTAGCAATTGGTGTTCTTTAATCGGATTCTCCAATTGGTATAGAGCCAGATCCATTGTAATATTCCTACTATTCTAAAAGAATTTGTAAATATTTAACAGAAAATAATTCGAAATGTTCGAAATAAATACCAGAACAGTCCGAATCACTTGCGTATCTGCATACACTCTGGGATCACTTGTGCCCAGGATCACTCTAACAGGAATCATATTATTTGATAGTCGTATAGATGGACTCGTTGCCAGCACATGGAGTGGAGATAGAACAATGGCCGTATAGCGATACTCAAAGTCATCCATATAAATCGGTTCATAGTATCCAAGAGATGCTATGTGAGTGTCCTTGAGTGCTTGTGGTTTTATCCTATCAAAGCGTGAATGATATATATCAAGAAATATCGTTAAATGGCAGCTTCTTACGTTGGTTGTGGTGGTCTGGTTTCCAAATGAGGACAGCAAATCAATTCCTTGCCAAAAGGGGTACTTGAGTCACAACCCACTTCATTTTCCTCTCTTAGGTTTAGATCCTTGTAGGCGTCCAATGTGCTACAAGATTCGATGTTAACGCAAGTTCTTGCCGGAAATCCCTGTCTATCGGGGCACGGATCCCCCTCTATGAATTTAAATGCGCTTAAAGTAATTTTTCCAGAAACAGCTTGAGAGATCTGACTTACCTGAAAGCTCAAGCCTTTCTGCCGTACAAACATAATAAATGAGTCCACCACCAGAACCCAAAATTGCAATCATCAGCAGCAAAATCCACACTAAAGTTGACTTTTTCATTACGCTTCAACTTTATACTTCTGCAGTTTCGAGAACCCCGAGCATAACTAACATAATAACTCGACAATGCAAGCTTGAAGTAAACATTCGTATAATCAGGCATACTCGTTCTCTTCTTCTCTCTTTTTCTCTCTTTTTTCTGCAAGCTGATAAGAACATAAAGCCCTAAACAAAACTCCAACGCGAGTTAAATTCGCATTAGCTTTAGCTCATGGAATTTAAGCATCAAAAATATAAGAAAAAAAAACATAAAAATGACTAATACAATGATTGCTCCAATTAAATTAATGAATAATAAAATTTAGCTTATGATGTTGTTTGTTTTTGCTAAAATAAATTCATAAGATATTCGTCACATCAGCGCTCAAGATGGCGACCAACATTTATTATTAATTTATTTATTTCCATTTCGATAAATTCCACGATCTACATTTGTTTTTTGTTATATCAAAGACGTCAATCTCAGAGACTATAAGAGCTAGAGACTTTAAGCTTGGTAAGTAGATTCCCGGATACCGTAAGTATGATCTGAAATCTATATCACATAGCTGCCATAGGAACGATAGATTAAATTTAAGTTTTAGTATGAAAAACTTCTTCGTTTTTTGACACAATCTACATCTGGGCTGGTATTATACATCCTGCCCAAATTTGGTTCATATCGGACCACTATATCATATAGCTGACATAGAGACGATCAGTCGAAAATCAAGTTTTGGTATAAAAAAGTTTTTGGTTTTGTGAGATATCTCAACCAAACTCATTGAATATTCATTTCAGCTAGTGTTATTTATCGAAACAGATCGGTTTCAGATCTGCATTTGTTTTCTGTTATATCCAAGGCTGCAAGCCGGTTCTGAACAGAACCTCGTAGAACCGGTTCGGTTCGGGTTTTTAAGCAGCCTGAACCGGATCATGAACCGAACCCTTGAAGTTATTTACTTTACGAACCCGAACCTAAACCAAACCGCTTTGGGAAATAAAAGGTTCGGTTCGAAAAAAAAATAATAATTTCATAAATTTTATGGTTTCTAATAATACACAATTATTGGAGACTTTGGATTAAAGAAAGTCATATTTAAATCTTCAAATAGATTTAAATTATCATCAAAATTTGATTTCTTATAAGGAATTTAATTGGATCAAAATGTGGAAAAAAATTTATAACAATAAAAATATTTTTTTGTATGAAATTGAACCAAGGTTCGAACCCAAACCTTGGGTTCAGGGGGTATATAAACCAATTCGCGAACCGAAACGATGTCTTGCTCTATGGCTCGAACCGCCGAACCGAACCTTTAACAACATTTTGGATGTTTGCAGCCTTGGTTATATCAAAGACTTCCATTCAGTTTAGAAAGAAGTACACCAAATGGTTTAAATATATCTGAGAGTTTGTGTGTATGTGATACTCTCAGTCGATTCAATGGATTAGAGTAAGATAGCAAGCTTTTGGTTGCTCTCTATCTACTTGCTGACTTGATTTGATTACTTTTTACTCAAAAATTCACGCAAATTCAAGCAGAAACTTAATATGAAAATTATCATTGATTGAATATCATCATGCGAGTCTTTGGAATGGTGTATTAATCAGTTAGTTGTCAACGCCTCCGCGTACTTAATTGACACGCGCCACCTTATCAAGGTATTAGATCATATGACAGTCTACACTCTGAGGGAAATATAGCAAGGGTTGTCCGACTATTTCAATTAAGTAGCTGAAGCTGAATGAAAGAAATCGACTATCTAACCGTTGGGAAGATAGTATAACTATATATATTTGTATATTATATAAATATACATGTAAGTATGAATGTATGAATGATAACCCAATGCTAAGTAAGAAAAGTGGGAAAAGAAACGAACTAAATGAACAATTTTGAGTGAGTTCCACAACATTTAGAAGGGGAAATACTTTCTTTCTTTCTTAAAATCTTTTTTCATTCTTTTTTCTATGTTTTTTTTTTTTTTAATTTAAGATGTTAGCACTATAATACTAGTCTCTTTCTCTCTGGGAGTGTAGAGAGGGCAGAGGAGAAGAAGTAGAGGAGTGTATATGGATATGGCGATAACGAGACGATGGCGATGGCGATGGCGATCACAGTTCAGTTCCAAGTTGAAGATGCTGTTTTATTTGCTTCGCTTTTGAAGTAGTGCACTTTTAGCCTAGTAACCATAGAAAAAGACCTCATACGAGAAGGTCCTGGTCTGATCCGAGGTCAACAATATCGATGCCGTTGTCTTGTCAATACCGCCGGCTGTAAAATAAGCATCAGCATCATTGGACGATGAGTCCACATAAATTTCAATGCTGGTTAAGGTCTTGCCGGTGCCAGCGACCAATGGATAACGCATAAAGACCTCCAGGTTCACGGCCTTGGTGAAGCTCTCGTCATCATAGTGGTTGACCAGCAATCTATCGCCTGCAATGATTAAAAATCTTATTAATTTATGGCAATTAATTGACATTAATTATTTCTCCACTTACCCGAAATACGCTGTCCGGCACTGAACACAATATTCCCCTTGCCATGCTTCACTTTGGTCAGTGGCACAAGTTTGACGTCCGGATTTATCACCGTGTAGCGTTGTTCATCCGTTACCGATCTAATGGGCGTATAATCTAAATCGCTGGCTCGCTGTTGCGGCGCCGACTGCGCTGATGACTCCGCTGCCGACTGCGGCGTCAACTGCGATGCTGACTGTAATTTTGAATGCAACTGCAATTGCGATGGGGCAGCAATGGAGCTGACGCTGAGCAGCAACAGAGGTAGCAACACTTGAAACATTTCTGAGTTTTGAAGAACAAAAAAAATATATATATATATATATATCTGTGCAGACACACACACGCACACACAGACACACGTGTGTGGTGTTTTAAGTAAAAAGTAAAGTATTTGTTTGGGTTTCTGAATTGGAAAGAGAATTCTTTCTTGAATTCTCGGGAATTCTCTGTGATAGAGAGCTTTAAGATCCGCGCGCTGTGCAATCAATTTGGCGACTGTTTTGTGCATCGCTTCGCACTGTCGATGGCTTTTATACGTGACGCTCTTATCGACGGTCAGCGTTAGATAAGGGGCAACTCGAGGTAACGACTGAACGATAAGCCGTTATGGGGGTTTATAGTATTGGCTTTGATGATGGTAATGTTGCTGTTGTTAATGTTGCCGTTGCTGTTGTTGTTGTTGTTCTTGTGTATTGCCTGTTGTTCTTCGGTCTTTGGTTGTTTGTATTTCATGTTCATTTTTTTTTTTTTGGGTCTCGCTAATTGGCAATAATTTGCTCAGTATCTATAAATAAAGCACTTGAGGCAACAGTTTTAGACATGGCCTAATGCCAGCCAATTTATCTGCCTACACTTGTATTGCCAATTACCAAACCAATCGATCGATTTTGTCTCGCGTGTGCCTTTAAACCAACAATAACACAGTCTTGATTAATTTATCGATCATTTGACCAGAGATTGTTCAGCACGTGATATACGACATCATCATAACAAATTTAGCGAACACTTCTCTCATCTGTTATTCTATTTAGCTAAGGACTTCACTTCAGACGGGCCTTTTACCCGAACTTCCGTCTCCAAGTTGGCCACTTCATATTGTTTGCCCAACTTTGTGCGTACTTCATGATGCTTTTCCTTATCAATAACAAAATTAATATTAAAATACAAATACGTACATAGACATATACATATATGTATGTACCTCATATCGAATTGCACGCGTCAATGCAATGCTAAATATCATTGTCTATTTACACCACTTCTCGTAAATATAGGTTTCATATCATTTAATAGATCATCGTTCGATTCTATTAATTTAATTAAGAATCTAGTCCTTAAATTGATTATAGAAACCATTTTTTTTTAAATTTTGTGATTCATCAATTGTTTACCAATTTCACAATAGTATTTCTTTTTGAAAACAAACCATGTAATTTCATAAAGTTCTTATCTTTTTTATAAGCTTTACGATGATTATTGGGAATCTTTAATTTGATAACAAATAGTTTATCCAGCTTTGCAAAGTTATTTTTTTTATCATTTCCGCAAATATAAATAAAAAATAAAAATTTGAAAAACATGTTTTAGAGAAAGCTTGGCAGCATTTAAAACGTTAAGTGTTGGTAAGACTTGTGATCCATTAACGCTAATGACTCGCAATTCCACTTTCATCAAGCAACGCATCCAATTCTGAAGAAAGTCATCCCGGATAATTCATATACTTATGAATTGTAAGCAGATAGTAAGTTTCTTTTCAAAACAATGATTTAACATTAATAAACTTTTGACTATATATTTTTTAACAATTTTTTTTTCATATTATAGCATAAACAGTTCAAATATTTGTATATATAAATGTATTTAGATATTTCCAAAACGAAATCCGAATTAATGCTGAAAAAAAATTTTAAAAAATATAAATAATAATATTAAATAATATCTATTATTGCAAAACAAATAATATCAATCGTGTTTTACAGTTTGTGTTACTTATAAAAGGGTGTGATTTGCTTTAAAATTGTTCGCGGCGCGTGTTTTTGAAATATTGTTTTGCAATCTTAACCTTGATATACTTACTTTTTTATATTATACATAATTGCGCACAAAAGCAAACAATCTAAATAGTAAATGAGCATTTCTAAATAGAAAGGCAGCTAACCGACATTTTGACGATTTGGTGATATCATTTGAAGAGTTATTTGTTTCTTGTATACTCTAAGTCCATAAAATTAACAATTGGGGGTAGTAAAGTTATTGAATAACGTTACCATTTTGACCTTTTCCAGGAACAAGTGAGAATTCTATATTTTAAATATTCTTTATTTATTAAGGGATAAAAATTACTAGATAAATCTAGTAAATACCTCTCAGTTTCCTTAATATTAATAACATTAATATTAAATATTTAAAAATTGTCTACAGGGTGTCTGATAGTTAAGCTTCCACAACCATAACCCAAGGGTGCTTATCACTTATAGCTTGCCTTATAAACATTTTAGGGTTGCCAAGCCGCTAGACTTTTTAGTACATTATTATGCTATAGGCTCCTACATATAAAAAATTCTACTAATATAACCAGATCAAAAACAAAGCGTAAAATAATAACAGTAACTGCCGCTGATATGGTAACCCTAGCAATATCAGCTTATAACACTTTAAACTGTCACTCCTGTATAGAACAGTCAATGATGTCTATCGATAAGATATTTCGAGTGAGCGTGCGACAAAGAGTGTCTGAATGATATCCATCTTAACTTAACCTGTTTATGTGATATTATTGACGATCTTAAATAATTATGAGTCAATGTCAAGAGGACTTTCCCTGACATTGAAACCTTACTATATTTCCTATTTGCTATGAAGGTAAATGCATTCTTTACTTTTGCTACCGTAAAGCGACGTTACGAGTATTAAAAGTCGCGTGAGTACAGAAAAAGTTCCATTAATTATGGCGTCGATAATGTCAAAACCATTCAGCACTCCATGTGGAATATCCCGAGAGCTTAGAGTTTATTTATTAGTTCGCTGTGGTTTTGATATTCAAGTGGGAAGCGCGTGAGCAATAACGATTTATTTTGTATTGTCAACGATGATTACTGGAACAGATTTACGAAGGCCGCCCAATTAAAAATACGTCTTGACTGCGTATACATATTTGAATAGTACATATATCATTTATGAGTACTCACTCGTACCCCACAATAGTTTCTTTGTATAATCATTCATTTAATTGCTATCACAAATGGAAAAAAAAATAAATTCAGGAAATTACAGATTAACTAGGGTCAGCTCTTTAATCGGCGCCATAATACTGGGCCTGATAGGCAAAGCTATTGGTCTGCTTGGCCTCAATCAGAATGGATATGAAACGTTGTCCAATACCGCCGGCAACGACATAGGCATTACCCTCGTTATTATCCTGGGTGCAAATGATCTCCACGAAGGTGACAATGGAGCCAACGCCGGATTGGGGATATGTCACCTGCAAGCTGACATCGTTGGTCGTCGCATAGTTATAGACATCGGCATCCTGGGCAACCAATCTGTCGCCTGAAAGTAGGCAACAAAAGGTGTAATTTAAATTTCAAAAAATAATTCGTAGCATACTCTTAAGCGCTACCGTTAACTATCGCATACCTGAGATACGTGCTCCGAGTGTATAACGCACAGATTGACCATCGGCACGAGCACGAGCGGATGCGGGTTGCTTATCGAGACGTTGTAGGCTCAATCCCGGATGCTTCGCAGCAAAATCCCGCACATTCTCAACGAAAATAATGTCACGATGTATATAGTTATCACGGGCAACTCCGGCCAAACTGCTGGATACTAGACAGCCAAAAATGACAACCAATAGACAAAAACTTATTTTGCACATTTCGATTTAGTTTGATTTTTGAATTCACTTTTCAATTAAAGACGTTCCAACTGCGACGAGTAAAAAGCGCTGAATGAGAACAACAGGTGCCAATTGTTTATTATTTATAGCATTGTCTACCAAATGGAACCCTTTGATTTGTTTTGCACCGCTCCGCATTCCCGGGTTCCGATTCACAATGAGTCTATCTCCGCTCTTATCATACCTATTGACAATTTCCACTGACAACGTTAAATCCAACAACAGGAACAATATCTATTGACAGTCAACGATTTCTGAATGCTCTACTTAAATATATACCTGTCGGCTATTCTTATTGTTAAGGATGAATCCTAGAATTCTAGAATCTTATAATATTCAGTGTTTTTAGTGGTTTTCGGAAACTGAAGTAATCCGAACTTCGTTTTCAGAAAAATACTAGAAAAACAATTCGATTTGTCTTATGTTCAGAAAAAATTGTTGTTAACTTCTTTATTGAAAGAGTTAAAAATATTTTGTACTGGAAAATTTGAAGAACAAGTGGAAAGCTTTTCTCTATAAGTCTCAAAGATAAGTCTATGTGAATCCCAAACTTCGGCCGGTTTTTCCGTTGCAGGTAGTTTTCATATATACCAACTTCATGAGCATCTTACATGACCCCTTTAATAGCAACATATGGATTGATAACGCCGCTACGAAGCCCAGCCCATATGACTCAATTAAATTGAACAATTGGCTGATATTGGGTACAGAAACGGAACGATCTAATCAAAGGGAAACATAAACATGTACCAAAATATCAAATTGTATGGTATGTTATGGTATGATATGTTATGGTACTCGCACACTTTTATTTAGTCAAGTTGGGCTGATAAGTGGTGTAGACTCGTAAACAACATAAACAGCACCTGGAAATTTGATAGACAATTGAACGGTAGCGGTTCTTTATTAGCAATTTAGTGATAGGCTTGGGCTTAATATGATTCTGTGTCATATCTACATATTCCAAATTCTATTTTAAGACATTTCGCAGAACTTTATCAAAATCCGCTTGAGGATTTCCCTAGAACTGAAAGCCTTCAAGGGGCTTCATCGCAATCACTAATTAGTCAATCAAGATTAGACAATGGTCAATGATAACAACTTTTATTATTGTTCAATTCATCAATTGTGAGTCAATAAATGAAGATAATTAAGTGCACATCTGCCATTGAAAATAATGGTGCAATCGATAAGTCGACTCGGCATGAGAGACCTTTGTAATTCCCTCCGTTAAGGCATGTCTATAAATTATGACACCTAACTTATTAATTAAGACGTACAAATCAGACAACAAACAAGTTTCATGAATGTTGCAGTTAGAATTTAAATAACATTTTTGAACTGGATTAAACTTTGCTTATATAATGAGTATCTTTAGAACATTTATAGTTAATTACTCGGATTTCTATTAGCCCTCCGATTTCTAAGATTTCAGTTAAAGAAAATGTTTCTGAGAGCTTCGAAAGAGCCAGTCAACCGGCTGGCTGGATATTTAAATATATTGATATACATGCATAAAGTTATTAAAATAGTTTATAAATGAATACACGTACAGCTGTATTTAGTGTTTAAAAAACTTGTTTATTTCTAATCATTATTCAGACTTATAACTCTAGAGTTACACTTGAATGTAAATATTTAAATACATTTACTTATATACGCTAAATATACATATTGTATATTGATTTATGTGAATGTATATTTTAAAAAAATTAGTACAGTTATGCCACACAGCGATTGCTTGTGTTGTTAATTGTGTTTTTTGAAGCACTCAATAGATAAACAATTACAATATACATAAGAGAGAAAAATAATAAATTGTTTTAAGATTTATAGTCTGTGGAATGTGGCAGCTACAGAACTTACAGAATAAACAAAGGCATTAATTAATTAATAAATACATCGAGTAGTTTCAGAATTATAGATAGGATAATATACGCATATTATTATATAAAATATTTTACTGATATTTATATAGAAAATTAGTCCTGGCAAGGCTAAAGCAAAAAGGCATACATATTCTGTTCTGTTTCTTAACTGGCGCTTTTTATATGTATAGTATATATTAACATATATTGCACACACGATTTGCTGTTTCGCTTTGGCCCGCAGCGGCACTGCTCGCACACATATACTGCACACGTTAGCGCCATCTCTTACGCTCTCGTGTGACGTTCTCACTCTTTCGTTGTGCACAACAAAATTGTACATACACAGTTTACTGTTTTGGGAATCTGGGAAATCGGTTTAGCTGATTATCTCTGGGCCTATATACATCATTACACTTACATCGAGACAATTACAAAATATTTGAAAAACATTGTAATTTTTTATGAAAAATAATAGCTTAGCTTTTATAATTATCATTTTGATTTGTTTTTAAGAGAATTCCAATTATCACCATAATATCGTAAATTAATCAAATGATTTTGCGAATCTATTTAATTCGAATATCTATTGTAATATCATATGAAATCACAATTATTAAATACGACAACTAAACCGATTTCTAGGCCCATTTATGTGTTCCTTACGTACATAATAAAATAGATATATGTACTCGCGTATGTAAGTGTGAATGTATGAATGTATTTATATATGTACGTTATAAAACCAACAACAATTCCATTTGTTTTCATTTTCACTAAATTCCTTTTGTCTAAAAACGGCGACCCACCCTTCCCCCTTTCCTTACCCTACATGTCCCCCAATTAGCCGACTTGGTGCACGTTCCCTTTTGAAACCCATGTTAGATATTGCTTTTTTAACGACTGGCTGGATGATGTGATCTCTACCAATGCGGACGTATCTCCTTGAAGAGCCACTTCTGATAGCCATCGTTGACATCGCATTGTCCCAGCGAGAGTTGTTGCGTCGATGGATGCAGGGCCATGCACTTTTTGTGGACACGATGCAGCAGGTGCTTGGTATGCTCATTATAGCTCCATGGTCCATCGACGGTGCCCAGACGGCAGACGGCCAGCTTGATGCCCTGAAGATCTGCCTCGACGCAACGTTCACCGACACCCAACTGTCCGACAGCATTCAGGCGCACCAGCTGATTGTTGCCACCGCCATGACAATAGGATAGTCCCATAATCGCAGGTGGTTGGTGGCCCATCGAGTCCAGGCAGCCATCGGAGGCGACCGAACGCAGTTCACCCCAATGCAGATTGGCCGGCAGAGCGGGAAACTTGTCAACCACATCGTAGGCAATGTTATCCATAAACCACTGGAAGGATTTGCAATTCAAACGCTTCTTCAATGCCAACTGCTCGCTTATGTCGCCCATATCCAAGTACCGAGCCAGTGGCTCACGTGTGTAGAAGAATTCCTTGTGTGTATCATCGAACCAGGTCTCAATCACACGCTTGTAATTGATGGTAATCAGTGGGCCCTTCTTTTTGCTCGCCAGCTTGCCAAAGTTGTAGGGCATAAAGCCGCGATAGACATGGCCAACACGGGAACACGGCACCCATTCAATGCTGCCACCACATTGCCAAATCTTGAAGCTCAACTCAAAGTTCTCTCCACCCCAGACAAGCAGGCCAGGATCATAGGCTCCCAATTCCAGGAAGTACTCGCGATTAATCGCAAACAAACCACCAGCATGCGTGGGACTGCGATAAGGCTCCGAGTTGTGGGCACGACGACGCTGCTCCCGACGCGGCACCTCGTTCTCCTTGTACAGCATGCCCCATTCGAAGATACCACGGAAATGATTGTCGCTGCCATAAACAGGTCGATACTCAAACGACTTGTGATCAATGCCATCAATAATGGGCACCGTCATCACTGTGCGATCCCGATAGATTGGCGCCAACAGCGGTGGCAGCCAATTCAGATTCACCTCGCAATGCGCATCCAGGAAGACAATTACCTCACCTGGAAAAAGATGTCAATTTTAATATGTACCCAAGTATTTTAAAGAAATTCCAACAATTTGTTGTTTATTAAATACAAATGCAACATTTTATAAGCATGGTCGATTGAAAGCTGTTTCAAAATTGAATTAATAATGATATTTCACTTATTTTTGAACTATTTTCAAAGTGTTCAAGCATTTGTGATTATCTTTTATCATCAATTTCTAAACCCATTAAATTACTTTAATAAAAATGTATAGCTTGTTAAATAATCTATATTAATAAAATTATTTTGTTATAATATTTATATTATTTTTCGACGACTTCCATAGAAATTGAATTATAGACAAACACATTTTTCATTAGAATTACAAATTCCACTTAAAAAATGTCCAACTAATGTTGATAATAAATCGATTATTAATACGTTTCGAAATTTGATTAAGCACTTGCGTATAATTGATAACAACGAACTTTTGTATTGTAGAAGAGTACTTAAATCGCTTTAAAGACTGACTACAGTGGTTCACTCACCTGTAGCTTCCATGGCACCGCGAGAACGCGTTCGGATGAGACCTTCGCGCTCCTTGTTGCGTATGATCTTAACGAGCCCATTAAATTGTAGAACATATTCGTCCAGTTTGGTGCGCAGATTCTCCTTGTCGGAGTAGTCATCAACCAGGATGATCTCATGCAACATATGCTTGGGCGAGCGATCAATAACCGAATGCACGGTGCGCATTAACACCGAGAATCCTTCGTTGTGGAATACAATGATGACACTGGTTGTGGGCAAATCATATGGATAATCCCAGTGCTTGCACTCTTCCAGGCGTGTATCTCGCACCGAACGATGCATTGATATCTCATCGGAGCAGGCAATATTCATGCCATACTCCATTTCAGAGGCATCTGCCACATTCTTCTTATCCGACGACAACGTGTGCGCATCTCCATTCTCTCCAGGACCCTTACGTGGCTTCAGATCTTTCGGCTCAAAGTTACCAAGACCTGTAAAGTAAACCATATACATGTTAATTAAACTAAAGCACCTGCACAAATAGAAAAACACAATTGCAACAACCTAGAAGGTGCATCATTGTCATCAGTTGGCAAATAAACAACACTTGTTTAAAGTTTAAACATAACTTGAATTAAAAGCAATGTTAGTTTTATTGGTAGTACTTTCCTCAAACTTGGTTGCCCTATTAATAAGACTTGACCACTCTCTAATTGCAACAGCTATTAGCTAGAAATTGGACTATTAACCAAAATTATTATTTATCAGTAAACTTCAAAATACTTCAAAAAATAAATTTTATTTATTGATTTTAGATATTATGGTACAAAAAAATACTATAATTGCAGTATTGGAATTCATCAATTCATAAATCGACAAAAAAAAAATCCCTCTTAACAAATAGTAGTTTTTGTGGAAGAAAATAATTTTTTTCTATTTTAATTACTATCTAGGATTAAAACATATTTTTTAGCGCTTTAAATAACGTTTTAGCTATTTCTAGCTACCGTATTTAATCGAATGACTTATGCTTAGGAGTCGTAAATATTTATAAGCCAATTAAAACTATTTTTCTAAAGAACTGCCTTGGATGGAGAGAGTCCTTCAACTCCGACCTTTTTTTTCCTACAAATGTGATGCTTACACCTCGTTAGCCTTTATGCAAACATTGCCAAGATTGAGTAAACAAATGTCATTTGGCGAGACTTGAAACAAACAAACTCGTATAATAACAAGTGAGAATGCCACAGTATAGTGTGTTCGACTTTAAGAAACCCGGTAACTGGATTTAAGTTAATGATGCAGAAACTCAACTCACTATACTTCAAGACTCACATAGCCCAAAAAACAAAAAGGAACATATTTTTGTAATTGACTCCAAACTTGGATTTGGATCAGAAATTAATATTATATAGTTTTAAATTATTGTTAATAAATTAATTTAAAAATATATAATATAAGACACGAATTTTCAGCAAATTAACAATTCTTTATATCCCAGTTGTCTAAAAATTCGTGTTTTTTATATAATATATTTTTAAATTCATTTATTGTCTATAATTTCCTGATATGTGAAAGTTTGATATATGAAAGTCTAAAATAAAACCGAATTTAACAAATATTTCTGCGATTAAGTCAAAAACGTAATACATGCTTATTAAATGTTTGTAGGCAAATTTCTCACAAAATAGAGTAGAATTTAATGAATATCTCAGTATCATTACTAGTATCAAAAGCTAAGATAGTTCTGTCTGTTGTATATGTATATTGCCACAAACTTATAGGCCCCCTTGTAATCTATGAATACCGGTCGAATTGTATGCAACCGTGTGTGCGTGTGTATGTGCATGTGCATGTATGTAACTTTGTGTGTGTGTGTAATATATTGACATACCTTCCACTAACTTGGGCTGCTCACGTGGCCTATTCTCGAGGCGTTGATGACTGAACTTGGGTCCGCCAAAGCGCATATGATACGCCTCCTGGACACGCTTGTGGTGATCACTCCAGTTGGCCAGCAGATACAGCAGCGGCAGGATGACCAAGAGGCAGAGAACCAAGCGGCAAATGCGACCGCTGCGTATGTTGCTCACACGCATCTTTCCAAATAATTCGAATTATGTTTTCGATTTTGATTTCGATGTCGATGTCGATTCCAATTTCCAATAAATGTTGACGTGTCTACGTCTACGTCGGCGTCGCTGTCAACGACGACGTTAACGTTGCTCAGCGGCAATTGATACACGGACTCAAATGTTAAGCGGCAACAAAAGGTAACAACAATTAAACACCAACAGCAGTTAAAGAATTATTTTCGGTTGCTCTGAATGTGTGAAGTTGATGTCAATGCACGAAACGCTGTCAATGTGTTTGTGATTTGTGTGAATCTGAAAAGTAAATGACTATTAGTATGTGTGCCGTGATTTGTTTGTGTGTCTGTGTGTGCGTGTGTGTGTGAGAAGTAGAACCAGGTGAGCCGCCGCTGCGAAAGTGCCGATCAAAAGGCAATCGTCGATAATGATAAAAATCTGAGCTTAGCTGCTGAGCACCATTTAAATATGTTACTGCACAGTTATTACAGTTCAATGAGTAATGAGACTTTTGTTGTTTCTTACACTAACTAACACACAATGCGTTGCAATTCGCGCGACGTTTGCATTTGCAGTGCTCACAATATTTGCGGTGCAAACGTAAACAAAAAAAGGAAACACCGTATGTGAAACTGCCACGCGTTTGACGTTTTCTAGCACATCAGGTGCACTGTTGCCGACACAGCTATTTTTTTAGCTAGTTCTGGACAATTTGTAAGTTTGTTAGCCAGTTAAAATTTAAAATTACTTTGAGCCAAAAATATGTTTTTTTTTATACATATGTACAGCTTTGTTTTGTTATCAATGTTTTTCTTAAGCTTTGCAAAAGTGCCCACAAAATCAAATTTCGATGCTTTCCGGCCAGAATCAGCTATTTTTTTCTCTACAAAGTTGGCAGCACTGGTGTGGAAACATTGTTTTGGGACAAAAGGCTGCCACCTAGCAAAATTGTCCGATCTGGCAGTCGTACCATTTTAGGTAAAATATCAAAAATAGTTAGTTACTTGGAAAAACCTTTTAATTAATTAATAGAATCTTTTAAATTGTTGCCAATCTTGTTAGAATTTTTTCGGAATTTAAATCTTGCGCAATATACGCGACCACTTTACTCCTCATTAGCAACTTGCTCCTCATTTAACAGAATCAAAATCTGTAAGCGCGCGCAATTTCAATTTAAATTGAATTAGATTTATTAAAGGTGTATTTCCTTTTTAATGCAGTTATTTATTTTAGTTTAATTTTAACTACTTTAAAATAAATAAATAAAATAAAGGGACCTTTAATAAGAAATATATTTCAATATTTAAGAAAATTGGAAATTAAATTGAATTTTCACAATTTTTTCAGATATTCAAGAAATGTGATACAATGTGCAAATAAAAGAAAACATGTATCATCTATGGTCCAAATGACTTAGGTTTTGTTCTCTTACGTTTATTCGCAATTCAAATTTGCTAAGACGTTGCGATATTCGAGCAGTATTTATATTTATTTACATATGTACATTAGGTTTAATACATTACAATTTTACGGCTAACAAATGTATGTACATATGTACAGATCCAGCTCAATAACAGAGTTTACATTTACTAACAATACATATTTATATATCTAATAAAAGTTCAATAAATAAAATGGCATGTCGCCAATCGAGCAATCATGTGATGCACATTCAAAGCGAATACGGCGCAGAGCGCTAAGCGGTATCTAATGTTTCATTTTATTGCCCAAATGTACGGTGTAAACGCTGCCAATACGACGACGATCGAAGATTGGCTCCGGTTCGTCCAGTGCACCGATTGCAGTAACTGCCGCAAATCCTCCATCCCCGAGATTTTCAACCGTCGCATGACCCACCTTCTTGAGATAGTCGACCACGTTTTTGCTTGCAACAGACTCGTAATCAACCCGCATGGGTATCAGTTGATGATGAAGCCGTCCATCATTGACAGCATTTCGTATACTCTCGTCCCGAATGAGATACTTCAATATAACCTTAAAGCAAACAAGAGTTATCGTTTGTTATTTTTTAGAGATCACAACCCAATTCAAAGCAAAAAAATTTGATAAAAAATTATATCTGAAACCCTAACTTAATCGAAAACCGGAAAATAATTAACCATAAATAATCCAAATCGGTTGAAATGTATTTTTAATTTACAATTTTTATATTGATTTTATGAAATTCATCTTTTTTGCAATCAATGAATTTGTTGTTAATGTTCTACTGTTTTCTTTTAACTTTTATAAAATTTTTTTTTTAATAAGCTGAACTAAAAATTAAAGGCTACCGTTACAAAGCCGATATATGTATAACCAAACCCATAACTCAAACCCAAAATACAAATCACATAACCGGAAATCAAACTAATACCGATATCTGATTCGATTAAATACCCTGATATTCTCTATTAATACATACCGCTGCTACACTCGTTGTGATCCTGGTGCCGCCAGCAGCACCGACTAATAAGCGCACATCGCCATTGTTATCGATTACAATGGAAGGATTCATAGAGGACATGGGCCGTTTATGGGGATGAATGTAGTTTGCGGGCGATGCGGGTACTCCAAAACTGTTGATAACACCCGGCGTAGAGAAATCATCCATTTCGTCATTCAAAATGATTCCCGTTTGCGGTGACGCCACCTTGGCACCAAAACTGTGACAACAGGAATTATTTAAAATCTATATTCCAAGTTAACGACATATCGTAATTACTTACTAGGTGTTAACGGTACTTGTGACGGCTATAGCATCACCATTGGGTGCCAGGACATTCATATGGGCGGTACCGTGATCCGGCTCAACAGTGAAATTGGCTCCATAATGCAAATAATCCTGCGAGGTGGATGTATCCTTAATTAATTCCCTCACATGCTTCACCAGCTCAGTGCCAAGCAATTTATCCAACGTCTTCTTTATGCTCGGTCCATACACCGGATCATTCTGATAGTCACCCAAATTGGAGCGCTGTCCATATGCATGCTTAAATGTCTCCACAACTCGCTGCCAGAAAATGTCTTCATCATTCGTATCAAGATCGCTCATCACATTCAGCATGAATGCGAGAATCGGTCCGCTTGATGGTAAAGGAGTTGTATATAGTGTAAGTCCGCCGCTAACCTTTGCCGATATATGATTGTCGCTATCCCAGCGTACTCTGTAATTGATAAATACATACATACGTAATGTTAATGAAACGTTTTCCAATTTAACAAGAGTTTAATTTGATAAAACATTTATATTACTTTCAGGATATATCTGATATCTTATCTGTATTTAAAATTAAAACCAGATTACGTTTCTTTAAAAAGTATAACTTTTCAATCCCTTTTATAAAATTTCTGAAATTACCTCAAAAAAATCAAAAGCGCTCAAAATATGGGATTAAAACCGCAGTAATCGATGGAAATTTGTAGCCTTATCTGAAACCCTAACCGACAAAGAACTTTTTTTATAACACCAAAACTAAAAATCTGAAATTATTCGAGCCGACATAACCGATTAGAAACCGATTCATGTATAACGGTTAGTTTCGGTTTAATAATACATAAAACTGAACTATGATTTAAGATGAAATCATCGTTTTCAATTTTAATTTTGAATATCAATCGAACAATAGAACTTTTTCGAAATCATATAAATTTTCATTATTTTTATAAGGATTAGTTCTACCAGGTGAAGCCTTAAATTGCTTTCTTCAATCGAGCTTTAATTAAAATTAATTTTAATTTGAATATCGATCTTATATGACAAGAATTATTTTTGAAATCAAATCATTTGTTTTTATATACTCATTTTCTTAAACAGAGTGCAAATTAGTTCTATCAGGTGAAAATTAAATGTGCTTTCTCCAGTCGAGCTTTGAGCTTTTACTGAGATTAACTGTATTAGTTTTCCCAAATTTGTTAAGTTTTTAACTCTAACACTTACTTGAAGTTCTTGAGATCATCCAGAGTTATGATACCACCCAAACGCTTAATGTCCTCGACAAACTTGATGCCCGTATGTCCGCCATAGAACTCGCCAGCACCGTTGTTGGCAATACGTTCCAGCGTATCGGCGAATGTGGTGCGTTTGATGTAATCATGCTCCACATATGGCTTGCCCTGATCGTCGAGGAACATTTTGGATAGACCCGGATCATTTTGGATTTGCTTCAACTTGGACTTGATGGCGGCGGCCAGATAACGTGAGACCACATGACCCTCGCGTGCCAATTTAATGGATGGCTGGAATAGATTCTTCCATGGCAGACGACCGTATTTCTGATGCATTTCCCAATAGCCAAGTATTTCGCCGGGCACAGCACCGGACATGGCGCCCGTCACCTCCTTTTGGCCAACGAACATATCCTTGTGTGCCGCTGCCGGAGCCGATTCGCGTGCAATAACCGTTTCCACTTTGCCCGTGCGACGCGTATAAATGGTTGCCACAAAGCCACCACCGATGCCCATCGATTGTGGCAACATGATGCCCTCACAGAGCAGTGTGGCAATGGCAGCATCCACAGCGGAGCCACCATCCTGCAACATGTTACCGCCAACCTCGGCACATCCAATGCCGTTGGAGACAACGGCGCCAGTTAAATAGCGCGTATCCCGCGATCTCAGTCCAAATACGAGGCCCAGCGTCAAACCAGTGACTAGGAGAGCTGCAATCACCAGCCATATTATAATCTTCTTGTTCATGACAAGCCTGAAAATGCACGAAAAATGCACAAGTGCCAAACTCACATCAATAATAATAATAATATTGCCGAAAAACTCATCGACATCCAAATCAGATGCCAATTAATTTATTTCTTTTTTTCTTTGTTTTTTTTTTTTGGTGTAGCTCAAGTGCCTTTCCAAGTGCTTCGACTGGGATTTTATTGAGTGGCCAATAGATTTGATAATCGTCTGTGATTAGGCGATTTTGTATGTTTAATTTCAGTTTCTGCTTCTGTTTCTGTTTTGCGATTCTGATTCGGATCTGTTTCTGATTTTGTTTTCGCTTCGTTTTCGATTTCGATTTCGATTTCGTTACTATAGTTTGTTGATTTACTTTGTTCAATTTGATTATTGTTAATTTAAGTGCATTAATAGAATAATTGTGTACACAGCCGTTTACACAGACTTGCACAACAACGAATACCCTTATTCAAAATGTGAATACCCCAAAGCAAAACGATAACAGCTTCGAAATATTGCCAAAACAAAACAGATAAACTACTCGTATATGTATAATAGATATTTACATATTTTTCTTTATGTTTGTTGGTTTTGCTCTGTTTGTCCAAAATGACAGTCTTTATATGGCCTGTTCCGATTTTCAGTTTAGTATGTGGGTTTCAAGTCTGTTCCAATTTCACATTTAAGAAATTCCAAGTCGAATTCGTGTTTTATTTTAGCGTCTGATAATATTGCGAATTTTGACAGTGGAATATAATTGATCATATTATATTAAATCGTGAGAATTAAAAAAAAATAACATTATGTTTACATTTTATATGACTCTAAATCAGGGACAGTAAATAATAATTAATTTAAAAATCATTCACTTCTAGTAACTGTAAATTAACAGAAATATACCAAATATACCAAAATCTTTATTTAAGCGTAATCTATGCAATTTTACCATGATCTTAAGATTTATGATTTTTATTATTTTACTCAGGAAAAAATCATTATTTTTGAGTAAAAAAAATTAAAACTCAGGAATAATCATTATTTTTGATTCACTAAAAAAAAAAACTCACAGAATAATGATTATTTCATGAGTTGTATTTTATTGAATCAAAAATAAAACTCAAATTTGACAGATCAAAATAACACCTTGAGTTTTATTTTTGATTCAAAAAAATATAACTCATGAATAATCATAACTCTATGAGTTTTATTTTATTGAATCAAAAATAATAATTTTTCTTGAGTTTTATTGCTTTGCTCAAAAGTAATCATAAGTAATTTAATAAAACTCATGGAATAATCATTATTCCATGAGTTTTATAATAAAACTTACAATGATTACAGTCCCTGCTTTAAATAAATCCCTAAAGTATCATTATTTTTACATCACTAGTAACAATAACCATTTATATTTTATTGCAATTTTGGACTATGACTATGTACATTTACACTGGGATTTTTCTCTACCAGAGTTTGTAGGCGAGGAGAACGGTAGAAGAGCGTAAGAGAATATAGTCACGCCTAAGCGAGCCAGGTGTTTTTTTTATTGCACTTTTTTTTATTATGACAACTATGATTATTGAGATGCATTTCCATTATTATTGGGAAACTCATTGCTAGCCAGCATTAAAACTCTTTCTAAAGATAAGTGGAATAACCCAATATACCGCAGGGTATAAACTAGTTGGAACAGACACTAAATAAAATATTTGATTTCACAAAGTTACAATTCATTGAGATAATTTATAGGTGAATTGTTAATTGAAAAGTAATTTTTATGATAAGACTGCAGTGACAATGACAATTTAAAATTAAATTTAGAGACCACTCTCAAGTACCATGACATTTAAAAATTATCAACGCTGTCTGGCAAATTTTGGGGTCGTCTTGTGGTCTTAAAGTCTTTACCTCCCCGAGTTCCCGCGCATCTGGAGCAAAGGTCCAAACAATGTAGCTTATCAGTATAAATTTGTTCTTTCTTTTATTTATTTTCTTTCCTGATAATGTCGTTCATAGAGATGCGAAGAGTGGTCGTTAAACTTAACAGTTCCATTAACAAGCAATTTTTTATTATTATGTATTATATTCCTATAGGGGAAAGGGGCAGAAATATAGCACGAGACGAAAAAGTATTTTTAAGGAACTTATAATTAAACTGGAGTGTTTCGTATTTCTCGATTAATGCTCGTCATCGTCTAATCCATTTAGTCTGCAGATTATATTCCACATAATTCTGCAAATCATCGTCTAGAGTATTTTAGTGAATATCGTAAAAGCAAACTAATCCATGAATAAGTACAATAATGGGTTTACTTATTTGATATATATCTTATGTCTATAATTGATGTTTTATGATATTTCGGTAGCTTTCGTCATTTGGCATTCATCAATTCTTAAGAAATTCCGCAATTGAAACCCAATTATAAATTGAGTATATGACTTTATTTAAGCAATTATGATATTCAAGTGGTGTACTATATTCTATATGTATACATACATATACGATATATAGTATGTATGTACCTTATCTCTAGTGGCTCCTGTGTGTCACGTATGAAATTCTATTTAAAAAAAAAACTTATATAGTTGAGTTATCGGTAGGCAATCGATTTGTGAAATAGAACCTACAGAATAGCTGCACCGACTAACAGTTGCCCTTTAATCAGATGTGCAAGTACAAAAGGTATGTCAGACTAATATCCAGCTAATTTTTAAATACATTTCATCGACTTTATCATCGATTTTATAGTTAATAGCTTATTCAATCATATTATAAACTGATACCAGCGCCACCTTCTTCATGGAATCCATAACCATAAGTTATTATGTATTAGTTAAATATTTAGCACGCAATTAGCATTAATGGTCGTTTAAATTTAAATGTTTATTTTAATCGTTCTTCAATATTGTATTTGTCATAAAGATAAGCTGAGAATTTGAATACGTCACGGTTGAACCAATTGCTAAACTCGTTATTAGTAAGTATAGTATTGTAAAATATATTACAGCAATTTACTACCAACCAACGCCCGTTGACATTCTCGTAATACTTATACACTAAGGTTGGGAATATCTCTTTTATAGAGTCCATTTCAATGGAGTGCTTAGCTAGTACAGTTGGAAAATTGAAAGTGTATAGAGGATTTTTGGATGGTATCCACGATATCGCATTTTCTACTGTTTTACTTTTTAATATTACGTATTATCAATAATTTTAAGTACGGGAATATAAATTTGTAGTGTACAATTATCTATAACACTTTAAAGTTTAAACAAGTGTAGGCGTTTACTTAGTAATATTTTAAGCCTGCACATCTGTTCCACCCATTTACCACCTAGATGTGTAATTTTAATTTCAAGTCCGTGAAACATGTACAATTTCACTTTTATAGCTTATTTCCACGACCACTCACATTTGGCTCATCCGAGCACATTCGGATGTGACTCAATTTTGGCTTTCCACGACCAAATGTGACACTTTCAATGGACTTGCCATATCAGCAGAATAAATCAGCTGTTCGATTTCTGTGCACATATAATAAAAAGCTGACAATAACAACAATTTAATATTTATATTGAAATTATAATTGGCGAAAATTAATTGCCTTCTGTTTTTATTGCACAAAACAGCTGGGTTAGGTGATAATTGGTTTTTTTCACGAGTATATCGATAAACATCGGGTGTTCGATAAAAAAAATACTGAAAATACTGGCAAAAAATCGGCACATTCATTTTGGATGACCCAAAAAGATCATCCGGATTTTGTACTGAAATGAAGTCCACATTCGGGTCGGATGATGAAAATGGCGTCGAATGTGCCGAATGTGCTGTCGTGGAAATAGCCTATTAGTCTAGACTCAGAAAAAAAATCAAGATTTTCTCATTTAACAGGCCATTTTTAAGTACAAACGATCTCAAGATCTGTCTTAGTTCTAAGTTCTAAAGTTGAGAATAAAAATCTTATTACAAGTTCAGTTTTCGCAAATACGGAAATCTTAAATTGAGATTTTTCGGGGATACTTTAGGTACGTTTTGGGTTTAATTTAAGTGTGAAAAAATTGAAAACATACTACATTCAGTACTCAAAAATTTTGAACTTAATCCAAAATGCACTCGTTTCAAGTACAATTAATAATATAAATATACTAAAAGTAAAAGTCCAAAATTAATTATCATTTAATAATGGTGTATTTTCTTGGTTAGCGACCTTTCGGAATAGGTGCTGATTATAACAGCGATCCAAGCTTAACGATCCAAAAAAAACTATTTAAAGTACAAGAAAATCTTAAACTAGTTTAGTACAAATAACTCAGTTGTTTCTGGAGGTATCTTAACGAGGCTCACGGATTATATATTTGCATTGGACTTATATATACTGACTAAGTTTGGTAAAAATCGGACTACTATTTCGGATATCTGCCATGGGAGTGTGAAGTCAGAATTCTAAATTTGAGATCGATTTATCTTAAAATTTTAATATCAAAATGGAATAATTTCAAGTACGGTCGTATCTTATTTTAGAATGGCGTTTTATTCTGAGTGTAGTTTTAATGAAATTAAACAGATTTTAAGCATTTCGCTTAAGATTAAATATCCATTGATTGATTCATTAACGAGTTCGTTATTCAAGACCTTATTTTAAAGATAAAAAAGAGATATATCTTTGTAAATCAGCTTTATACTTCATTTACCCAACATCAAGTCACAGAGTAATATCCATAATTATGGGTTTTTTGAGTCCGCTGAGTCGGGGATTATATGTACAGGGCATCAAGTATCTTTTTCAATGAATATGGGCTTTCAAGCAAATAATTATATGAATTCATGAAGCTGACAGGTTTTGAATTTAGCTCTCTAATTTGCAATGTTTTGTTTGGTTTGTTTTTGCATTTATTAATTATTTTCATTTTATCCATCGTTTTGTTGTTGTTTTATGTTTTATGTGAAATGGAGAAAAAATGTTCTGAATGCCTTAAACGTGCAATCGGGTCAAAGCCAATTAGAGGGGAGAATTAGAGGGGACGGGTAAAAATATAAACAATTAATAAGAATAATATACGATAATAGCACGTTTTATAATTATTGAATTCCATTTACAATTCAATTCAATAACAATTTAATTACTCGTACAATGCTCTGTAATTTTTATTTTACTCCAAAATTAACGGGACGATAGAGTGATCATCAGAGAAGTTTTACAGGAATAACAGAAATCAGTTTGTATATAGAGTTAAACACAACTTTTACAGCAAATATTTAAGATATGCTTATATACGACATTCGCAAATATTATGGATCGGCTTATCGCATCTACCATAGTTTACGATCTATATAAAACAATAAATTCTCCTTAACGATAAATAGTATTGTTTTAATCTTAATCTTATCGGGGTCCATCTATGTATATTAGTATATGGCTATATCCATAAATGGAAACTGTTAAGCAACACAATTATCTGCTTGCCAAATATTTGGGGTATATCGTAAATTTCTAAAGATAGGCTATATCTGGCTTATACGCATGTATATATCTTATAATGGCCAATTAACCACGACCATTTTGGACTATAAAAGTGCTTAATTCCAAAGATTCGACAGGTGCAAGGTGGTAAACACATAAAATAATTACAAATGTTAACAAAAGTGAAGAAAAACAGTAAAAAGAAATCAGTCAAGAAACTACATATAACGGTTATAGGTTCTTCAGATAAGACTTAGAAAAATAATTGTAAATAATACTTTTTCTTTTCCATGAACTTTAATTACTTGTAAGTTATAATTGGTGTGAAATCAATCTGATGAATGTATTGAACTAGAAAAATACCCTATAATATTGTCAATATTTAACTATAAATCTAGACTTCAAATGAGCTTACCTTTTGAAATGAAACAAGAGAAAGATCGCTAAACCAAGGAAAAAGTCACCACTAATTAATGATAATAATTTCATTTTCTTGAAATCCTATAAAAAAAACCAACTTTATTTAGAACTAACATTATTCCAATATTGAACCACAATTGACGGTTATATTATCTCGAAGAACTTATCACAGAACCATTAAAAAAACCATTGTGAAATTAGTTTAAATCTAGCTCATGACTGTTTTTTGAGTCAATAAAGAGTAGAATGTGTAGAATCATCGATATCAGAACAATGCTGTATGTGACTCATATACCCCATTAGCAATTGTAGATGCTAGGTATACAATCGCGACACGACTATGATTGGCTGTGATACTTAGGTACAAGGTCTATTCTCGTGTTTTTCATCTTCTACATGTTATTGTCGCTATATATCGTAAAATTTGGTGATAAAGAATTTTACTTTTACAATAGCGACAACATTCTTTTTCTTATAATACAACAAATCTACCATTCACAGAATTAGCAAATGTCAATAAAACAATAAAACGTATCATAATAATCATTTTCATAATACTTATTATGGTCCAAAACAAATGCAATTATAAAACATAAAAAAAACAAGTAATATTAGAAAAATAAAATAAAAATTTTACTTTATTCGAATCGCATAACAGTTTCATACATGCTTTATAAAAGAGTAGACTTTTTAATTTATACCTTAGAAAACTACCTAAACACCTTAACATGATTTTAAGTAAAACACTTCATAGAAAATACTTCAGATTGATTAGATTTTATTGTAGTTAATTTAAGTATATTCATTAAACAAGATTCTTTTTCTCTTCTATTACTATAAATGTGCATTTCTTGGGAATTTCACTGGGTATATTTAATAATGAAAAAATGTGTTTGACCGGCAAAAATAGGTGAGTAAGCTTTGTAGCAAAAACAAACTGCATTAATATTATTATTAATATTAATCGTTTGTAAATTTTTGCCTCTCACTGTGTAAAATATTAAGTTTACGGTACAAAAGTTAATAATTGATGCTTATCCAGAATTCAGTTATAGATAGAAGTAATACTTAACACTTACCTCATTTTTACGCTTTTTTTTATTCAACCAATTCACAATAAAAATAAAAAAATAAACAATAGCTCAATTGAGAAAACTATCACGTCTAAGCATTGAACGGTTTTTCGATAACACAATAAAATCAATAATAAAAAATTATGTATGTGATTTCAAGGTGTTTAGGTGTAAATTAAATGCCAGCAATAACAGTAAACGCGTTCAAGGAGCAGTTTGTTTAAAATAATAATAACAAATGCGAATGTGAATGCGAATGCGAATTAAATGTATGGTGATCGCGAATTGTGAGGCACTGTAGAAGACCGTGGGCCCAAGCAGTTAACCGAGCACCTGTCGCGTCTGACTTCGACTGATGTCGTTGGAGCTGAAACGACGCCGCATTACAACTCTGTTTCGATTCCACCGTTCTTCATTTTATTCAATTCGATTTCTATTTGATTTTGCTCTTATGTACATTCAAGCTAGATGCAGTTTTTTTTTTTTGTTCACAACTAACTAGCTAACTAACTGTTCTTTATCGAAAGAGTCAGTGACAAATTTACGCACACACATTCAGCAATAGTCAGAGAGCGAGAGAGTTGTAAAATACAAAAGCAAAAAAATTAGCTGCGATGTGAGCGACAAAATGAAACTAACTCAACGATAAAAGCTGCGTGTGTGTGTGTGTGTGTGTGTGTGTGTGTGTGTAGATGTGCAAAAAGCGAAGCTTGCGCTAAGCTTCACAATCTATGTCTGCATGTGTGTGTAAACAAATGAGTTAAACGAGAAGCTTGCAACACTTGTCAGATTCTAGTTAGATTCTAGTCAGATTCACACCAGCTGTGAAATCGCAAACCATAATATGCAAATTTAACAGTCTGTTAAATTGTTACCCAGCAGTTCCAGACCTCGAGAAAAAGTTGTGGAATCCATATGGATTTGTCCCTAATCCATAGGGAAACGTTGTGGACTTTAACATTGTGAGTTCCTAGGATCAAGGACAGAGGTATTTCCTAAAGATTTCCAAAAATAAAACATTAGGAACTCCTCGTGGAACTCTGCCGAGAAATCCCCAAGTATTAAAGTAAAAGAAAAATATATTTTAAATTTATTGGTTTTTTTTATTTTGTTTTTTTGCTTTTTTATTTTAGAATTTAATTTTATGTTTATTTAATTTTTTTGACTGTTCAGAGCGGTATTCGAAACCAAACTAAATAATATTTTAAAATACATGGCTATAATAGGAGTTTTTTTTAAACTAAAGATATGCTAACAATAACATGCTAAAAATTAAAAAAAGAAACAAATTTTGCATCTCATAATGGAATTGATTTTAAAACTATGATTTTTAGGTGAAAATATTTTAGAATTGACTATAAATTACAAGTTTGGGTTATCATTCTAGAAAAATCTTGGGATTATACAAATTGTTGCACTCTTATTAACGTAAATATCTACATATATGTATATCGCTGATAAAGCTCAGCTTAATATATCTAACTTTTTTCAGTTTTTCGCTAAAAAAAATGCATTTTTTTAAATTAAATCAATCAAGTTTAAGTTTAAAAAACTATTTTGTTTCTTTATATTTTTTAAGGAAACATACAAGTTATGCATTTGGAAATTTGTTATATGGAACATTCTGATGATGATAATAAAATTTTTGGTTGAATAAATAATAATTCTTAAGTATTGATCGACACAGAACAACTATTTTCATTTTCTTAATCCTTAAATATTTTTCTATCGTTTTATATAAAAGGGTTTTCTTTTCAAAAAGAACTTGCTAAAAATTATTCAAAAAAATATCACTATAAAAGAAAAACATATAAAAATCAATAGGAAATTAAAATAAAATCCAGCGACCTGTTTACAACATTAAAATTATTGTTTTGTGACAAATATTATATAGCAATCCGATCTTACCCAATATTGTTGCAGATGTTTAGCACAATAAAAGATTTTCATAATTTTCGAGTTTGATTAAGAGTAATGGGAGATGACTTCTTCTGTGTTCAGTGTAATAATAATAACAGCTTTAAATGGCAATGCAAATTAAGTTAAATCACTAAAATTTGGCTTTAATTTGTTTCACATGCTACAAATGATTTGTATGCCAGGCAAACTGTTCACATTAACGCCAACAAGTCAAAATTGCTCCAATTGCAAAGTTCATTTTTTTTTTGAGTTTCTTCTTTTTTTTTTTTTTTGTATTGTGTTGTATAGTGTATGTTGTGTAGAGTAGTGTGTAGTGTAGTGTGTATTGTGTGTGTGTTATCAACGCCAACGTCCCATTGGTCCGGCAACTTTCACCGTGTATTTGATAGAACGTCTCTTGGCCTTTTGTTGCTGTTGCTCCTGTTCGATCATCTTGAGGGCAGCGGGACCAAGTGCCACATACGGCATATTCGGATCCGGAGTGGTGGGTGCCGGCAACGTGCCACGCGGCATCCGTTGAAAGTTGGGCAACGGCGTATTTTTCTTCTCGTGCGCCAAATCCGTATAGCCAAGTTTACGTCGCTGCTGTGGCGTTATCTTGTTGCAGTGGCACAGCTGGTGAATGTGCAACGCCCGCTCCAGATCAAAGTAGCGATCACAGAACTTGCACTGTTTCCCCACAGCCGTGAGTGTTGTGTTGCTCTCTCGTGCCCTTCTGCCCCGGAATCGCACCTTGAAGTCATCGTCGTGGGTGCGACGATGGGCGCCCAACAAGGATTTAATATGGAATTGGGCGCCACAGGAGCTGCAACTGTAGGTGGGTTTGTGCATGTGCTTGATGCTCAAATTGCTGCGTCGATTCGTCCCACGACCCATGATCAACTCGTCCTGCAGCGAACGACTCAACTTGCCCTCGTCCTCCTCCTCCTCCTCGGCCTCCTCCTCGAGGATGTTACGGGGCGACAGTCCATTGCGACGTGGTGACTGCAAAAAGTCTGCAAAGGATTTGAGATCAACACAAAAGACAAAATATTTTCGACACGCCGAAGATTTGCAGAGCCCTTTGTTTCGTTAGTGCTTTCGTCAGTACTATATATGATATAGTAGTACAATTCTGAATTTTTCCCAATCCATGCAACATATGCTGGATGATTTAAAATGTTTTGGAAATTTCCCTCAGATTGCAATACTTTTAAATTTTTAATTTAATATATATTTCATAATTTAATTTTAATCAACTGTTCTCAGTTGACACTAAATAAATAAAGAAATATGCAATGAAAATTGTTCAGGCTTTATGGGACATCCCTTAATCCTAAATCTATAAATTTTATTGAGATATCTCAAAAACAAAATAGCTATTCATATTTAAATTAATTTTTCACCAATAGTTCCCACTGTAACAAAAATTGATCAGGATCTATAAGACAATCATATGTATATCAATACATATTAACTGGGAAACTTGTTGATATTAAGTAATGTAAATCCAAGCTATAAATCCAGCTTAAAATCGAAATGTAAGAATTGGAAAAAAATTAAGGAGTTGTTTATCAATCGGTTAAAATTCCCTGAGTTATAAATATCGAATTTTCCCCATTAATTTTTTTTTTATGAGAATTTAAAAATAAATCTGTGAATCGATAGGACAAAAATAAGTGATGGATAAAAATTAAATTTTCTAATTTTTATGTAGAATCAAAATAGAGGCCAAATAATGATCACATTGACATTCTATAAGGAAATCAGTTAAAATTTAGCAAAGTTGGGACAGTTGGAAATTTTTGAAAAATCGTCGAGGACAAAAATTGAAAGAAAAAAAATAGACAGTAGAATTTAAATTAGAGCAGAGCTATCAATTTTTTCGAAAAATCGATATAATTAACTCGAATGATCGACAAAAGAAATCGAGTTTAAGTAGTTAAAAATCGCATTTTCGAAAATCAATGCATGTTTACAACACTGATAACATAAAAGAAGCCATTTTTTTCAAACTAAAGGTTGATTTTCTAAAAGTTATTATGGTTGATATGGTAGTCCTAAAAACAGGCTTGCAGGATTCACTGCATCGACCGTTACTCACTGGCAATTGTGGATATTTTTGGGCGTCCAACGTTGATCGTTCCCTCGTCTTTATTGAGTTTCATCTGTGACGTCTTCTTGCCGTGTTTCCGCTTGTGATTATGGCCAACACTTCCTCCCTCACTCGACCGTTGACCACGACGCCGAAAAGGCCGAGAGGAAGCTGTTACGTGATTGGACTCGGACAAATAGTTTAGTTTACGCTCGAGCGCCCTGTGGACATGGTTAGCATCCGTGTTGGACTTGTCAAATGTTTGTAATTTAATGTTGCGCTGTTGATGCTGTGAGTTTTTGTTGTTATTCTTCATTGTGAATTGTTGGTGGTTTATAGAACTTTGTGGCCGACAAAGCTCAATAAATGTATGTTTTTATGTGTTGTAAAAATTTCTTAAAGTTTTAGTCACTTTCACAACTGTAAAGTATTAACTGAATAAAAGTAATGCGATATAAAATGCAAAGCATGTTCAATTTCAAACTCAACCAGTATTCCCAACCCAAAAACGGTATGGCAACCTTGTATCCCAGAAGCAACACTGAATTCAATTGTCGTATTATGTTAAGCAACTTCCACGCATAGATGGCGCTGTGGCTGGTAGTTTTGTATTGTAATAAAAGAGCAAACAATAATGAAATATAAGCGAAAGAAAATATCTATTTTCAATATTACAGACATTGAATAGTTATTGAATTCAAAACGTACAAGTTTCAACGGTGACACAACATTGTTATCGATGTGCACGCTTTGGCTAACATTACGTCGGTCATTTTGCGCTTACGTTTCTCTTTGTTGCGTTTTTGCGTTGTGCTTATTACGTGCTTTTCACTGTTGCCAACTTAGATATTTTATAGCTAGATCGGCTTTGACCGCTATAAAAATTGTAGATTTGCTATTAGCCAGAAATATGTTGTTATTTAAATATTATGACGAAAATTTGGTCGAATAAGATAAAATAATTGATCAATTTTATAAATAAATGAAAAATTGATTAAAAAGTTGACTAGTTTCTTTTATTTTGTTTGTTTTTGCTTCGCAATTTCAGCTATTTTTCGGATGCCTTCAAGCCAAAAACAGCTACTTTTTTTCCCCCTAAAAAATCGGCAACACTGTTGCTGTTACTTACGGCTGGCCGCGTGCATTTTTTTTGGCAGCCAACAATAAAGTAATTGCAAACCGCGGGAAGTTAACAAAAGCTTGATATTATTACATATTTGGCAACGACGCTGTGCAGATTTTGCAATAAAACAATAGAAATTGTTGTGTCGTGGTACTGTTATTATTGTTAGTGCTGTGTGGCAATTGGAATATGAGTGATACGCGTGAACAGATTTTGGAACAAATCAAATTACAAGGCGATCTCGTGCGTCAGCTGAAAGCATCGAAGGAGTCTAAAGAGAAGGTCAGTGTAAGAGACCCATACATGCATACATACCAACATACATATGTATGTATGCTTGTATGTATATCTGTGTTGTATGAAACTAACAAGTGCAATTATTCATCAACTCATTTCTCTGCACATTTATTTATGTATGCTCCTTTTTTAACCCTGTTGCACTTTTTATCGAGTGTGTATACACACATGTAATTTGATTTATGTATTTCATCAGCTTCACATATGTACATACATATGTATGTATGTGTATGTATGTAATTTATTGCCCAAAACAATTTCATGCAGAAATTCCCACTCTCTTTGCTGCGTTGGCAACTTCATTATTGAATTTTAGATTGTAATTAGATTGCATGCACATAATGTAGAGCTTAATTGACAATAGTGGCAACAACAATGCCAGAACTTTCACATTTGAGTGTTGTTGTTGTTGCTATTGCCATTGGCTTTAATTGTATTGTTTGTTGCTCTTACATACATATGCACTCTCTTCACACATTTGAACTCAATGTTTGGTCTCTCTTTGACAGTCAGTCGCTGCATAAATCACTGAGATTTTTTTTTATCTGTCTCTCCGTTTGCAACTCTCGTTGATTTTGCCTCTTTTTTTTTTTTTTTGATTTAATGTTAATGTTGAACATTTTAATGGTCGTTGTTGTTATTGTGATTATTTTGTGTGCTCATGACCGACTGACTGGCCAAGCAAGAGGCTCAGCTTTAAACCGGCTTGGCAACAACTCTGTGTTCATGTGTCCATGTGTGTGTGTCCATGTGTGCATGTGCATGTGTGTGTGTGTGAGTCAACAGCATTTATAAGTCAGAGCAATTGTATCAGTTACCGATTATTATTCAAGAGCACTGAAATCAGCTGTTATTTGCAGCTTGACAACAGTTGCAAACCTATCGATTTATCGATCATTGATAACTGGATTTAACACAACTTGAGATTTGGATTATTAACCCTTTATTTGGCCGGGATGCATATCTGCAAAATACCGACTTTATTTATATATTGTATCTCGGAGCTTTGAATACAAATGTGCAATATTTTGATTTAATGTGTATCGAAAACATGCATATTATGTAATTCATGTTCTTTCCCACAAATGGTTTTTTGAAATTGAGCAATTCAATTTTTATGTTGCAAACTTTATATTTAATTTTGATTTATTTAAGAAAAAATAATTAATTACTTCATTAATTAATTTTAAAACTTTATATTTTTAATTTATGATATTTAGTCAATATGGTACAAATTTTATAATCCTAACACGGAAAAAAATTATTTTTATCTTAACAAAAAAAAAAATTATCAAGAAATTTAAAAAACTAAAAGTTTTCTATTTAAAAAAAAATACCTGTTTCAAATTAAGAGAGCATGCCAAACAAAGGGTTAATGAATGTGGTAATAAAATTTACATATATACTAGAAATGAATTAAATTAATAACATTAAATTATAAATCATAGGCAGGACTTATAATAATAATATTAATTAATTAATACAGTTCGCAGACCTAAAGCATAGCTTAGATTTGAATTGGGGGAAGTACATAATTCTGAGTTTTTGCTTTAATTTACACGAATTTAACTAAATCTTGAGCTTGTTTCAAACGTCCTTGAACTTGTTTAAGTGTCAAGGTCGTCGCGTCTTCGTTTCCGTTTTTAATTCAAGTGCTCAAAAAAAGTGTCAAGTGTTGGAAAACATGTTTCAATGCCAAATAAAAATGAAAAATACAGTTGAACACCGGCGGTCAATAGAACGCAATAACTTGTTTGTCTCTTAAGATAAGGAGTTGCATTTTCTATTATTTTTTAGAATTTATATTTTATTTACAATTTTAATATATTTTCTTCTGCATACACACACACACGCACACACACACACTAATTAGTTTCTGTACATTTAACAATTTCACTTGTTTCGTAACTAACATTAATTACTTTAAAAATCGCAAAAGTTGAGAGCTTTTATAAAAGTTTAAATTAACAAAAAATAAACAAAAAAAAAAGTAAATCAACTTTAATCGGTTTTTCTTTTATTGTTGTTGTTGTTTATTAGGTTTGAAAATAGCAAATGCAAAAAAGTTGTTGCAAAGAGAGAGTAAAAAATATAAGAAAAAAAAGAAAAGTATTGAAATCCAAAAAAAAATGTTGCGTTCAATTGGCCGCCAGTGGCGCTGTAGTGCTGCGTTACAGTGTCGTTGCCTTAATTCTGATCGCCGGCAGCAGCCGCTGGCGCCATCTAGCGACGAGCGCGCGTTATCAACATCGGTTGGACAACAACAAGTCAAAGCACAACAGCAACAACAACAATTACAAGAACAACAACAACAACAACAAATGCATAAGGTTAGCATCTAAGTGCACATTAAGACAAACATATGAAAATTGATCGATAATTAACTTGAGTATCTTATTTTTGGATCCATTGCAGATCGATGAGGAGGTTTCACGTCTGTTGGCCTTGAAGGCCAAACTTGGCGGTGATGCGGCGCCCACGAATCAAAAGTTCACCCTGAAGACGCCCAAAGGAACACGCGACTATGCGCCACAACAGATGACCTTGCGTCAAGGTGTGCTCGACAAGATCGTCCAGGTGTTTAAGCGTCACGGCGGCGAAGCCATCGATACACCTGTGTTTGAGCTCAAGGTGTGATACACATTTATTGTTGGTCCTTTTCATGACTATACCCGTTACTTGAAAGAAAAGCAAAAGGATATATTGTGGCATCTTCGATACTATAAAGTATATATATTATATTCTTGATCAGCAGTCGAGTCGGTATAGCCATGTCTGTCTGACCGTACATCCGACCGTTCTTCTATTTGAGCCCAAGGATCTCAGAGGCATACTCGACACTATAAAGTAATTGTATTCTTGATCAGCATCAGCAGCCGAGTCGGTATAGCCATGTCTGTCTGTCCGTGCGTTCGTCCGTCTGTATGAACAAAAGGATCTTAGAGACTATAACATATTAGTACGCCATTTTGTAAGTTAGGGCTAAACCTTTCGATCGGTATATAACTCGATCTGATCGTACAGTACTATAGTCGGGATCTCGAGTATAGCCATTCCGAATAGTTATGAGCCATCATCCTAAATAGCTTTTTTAAATTTTTAAAGCAATTCAAACTCCTGAGAGTATGTAACGGGTATTCTAAAGTCGGAATCTCGACTATATCCTTTACGACTAGTTTTTACTTTCAATTTCGTTTGCAGGAGGTGCTAACGGGCAAATATGGCGAGGACTCGAAGCTCATTTATGATCTGAAAGATCAGGGCGGCGAGATATTATCGATGCGTTATGACTTGACCGTTCCCCTGGCTCGCTATCTGGCCATGAACAAGATATCCAGCATTAAGCGTTATCACATTGCCAAGGTCTATCGACGTGACAATCCGGCGATGACACGTGGTCGTTATCGTGAGTTCTATCAATGTGATTTCGATATTGCCGGCACCTATGATCCCATGTTGGCGGATGCCGAATGCGTTAAGATTGTTGCCGAAATTCTCGATACCCTTGATATTGGCGACTATGTGATTAAGCTGAATCATCGCCAGCTATTGGATGGCATGTTTGAGGCATGTGGCGTGCCCGCAAAGGATTTCCGTGCTATCTGCTCGGCAGTAGACAAGTTGGACAAGGTAAGCAGCAATTAAACACTCTAGTTTCTCTCGAACTTACAACTATTGTACAATTGCAGTCACCGTGGGAGGATGTGCGCAAGGAAATGGTGGATGAGAAGGGTCTGGATGGCGACACGGCCGACAAGATTGGCGAGTATGTGCGTCTTAGCGGTGGCAAGGAGCTTGTTAAGCAGCTGCTGTCGGATCCCAAGCTCAAGGCGGTACCCAATGCGGTTAAGGGACTTGAGGGAATGCAGCTGCTGCTCAACTACTGCGCTCTCTTTGAACTCGAGTCGCGCATTAGCTTCGATTTGAGTCTGGCCCGTGGTTTGGACTATTATACGGGTGTCATCTACGAGGGTGTACTTAAGGCTGAGCCTGGCGCTGTCGGCTCACCCGTTAAAGCATCGCCAGTGATTGAGAATGGCAAGCCAGTGACGGATCAGGGAAGCGGCGGCGGTACCGTTGGATCTGTTGCCGGCGGCGGACGCTATGATAATTTGGTTGGCATGTTCGATCCACGCGGCAAGGCTGTGCCCTGTGTGGGTGTCTCCATTGGCGTGGAGCGCATCTTTGCGGTGCTCGAAGCCAAATTTGCGGCCAGCAAAGTCAAGTTGCGCACCAACGATGTGGAGGTGTATGTGGCATCCGCCCACAAGGGTCTACACGTGCGGCGACTACGTGTGCTCAATCAGCTTTGGGATGCGGGCATTAAGGTGAGTCAGCTGTCTCTATACACCCTAACAATGATTCAATAACCAACTGCTTCTATGTACAGGCGGAGCATTCGTACAAACTGAATCCCAAACTTCTGGCCCAATTGCAACATTGCGAGGAGCATCAGATACCTTTGGCCATCGTCTTGGGCGATGCCGAGTTGGCTCAAGGTGTCGTCAAGCTACGGGATGTGACCACGCGGCAGGAGTCCACTGTACCGCTGGCGGAGCTGCCCAATGAGATTCGTAACCGTCTGAAGGAATAGCTTATAACGCTCTAAAGATCTGGCCACTCCTCACAACGTCTGGATATTACAACAACATATTGATGAATTTTTTTTTTGCCTAATTTATCTACGCATCAAATGTTTTTTTTTTTTTAATTTGTTTTAATGTACGATTTGTATTTGCTCTCGCGTGGAGACACCATGTGCTACTATATTATATGAACCTACCATTAAATATAGGAATAAGTTATAGACAACTTATACCAAAACTGGAGACTAAAAATAAACTGCAACGCAAACGCATTCGCATTTAAACAAACGCAAACATAAACTATATAAAGTATATTGAGAAAAAAGACGACTAAATATGCGTTCTTAAGATAATATTTTACGCATTTTTATTTGGTAAAGGGTTCTAAATTGTAGAGAGTATCCTCACAAAGGGCTCTCAACTGAGGGAATCAAAAAAGGATTTTAAAGTGATGAGTTCAGAGAGTTTTATACAACAGGATCTGAAGGGTTTTACAAATTGGAATTAAATAGGTTCTACAGAGATTTATCTAAAGGGCTTTAAGAAATGTCCGAAACATCTGTTCATAATGTTCCGTGTTATGTAGAGAAAAATCAAAAAAAATTGGTGAGAAATTCAGAGGCTTTAATAACAAAGCAGATTTTTCCATACAAGAAGATGCAATGGGTTCCATAAAGGGAAACTCCATTTAGAAGAAGAAACTTAAAGTGTTCTTTAAAGGCTCGAAATTAAAAATAGAGCCTGTTTTATGAAGGTGGCTTTAATTGCTTTCTTTTTAGACACCGTACTTAAAAAAAGGACAGGGGTCTATTAAGTTTGTTTTTAGAGAGTTCGAGACGAAGGGTTTCGAACAGAGAATATGGAATATTAAATAAACTAAGTCTTAAGAAGGCTGTGTTTAATTACTAGCATACTGTTGGCTAATCCATTTAGTTTACTTTTGAATACCGATAAGTCAAACAAAGTTTATTGTATTGTATATCTGCAGTGCTTGGCGGTTGGCGCTGAAAAGAAGAAGAAATTGCAGCCACACCAAGATCAGGACAGAGGAGAGCAACAAGTGCCGATTGAAGAAATAACACAAGATGCCGGAAACATTGCCAGCAACGGCAACGGTGTCCGCCAGCAGCATAGACTGCACAGTTGCGGTGCTTAAGGTTCCCACGCCCACCATGCAACTGCCGCAGGCGTGCAACTTACAGAGTCTGGGCCTCATCATGGAGCCCAACAACATCAACATCGAGCTAAATCCCGCGGCAACAACCTCTGGCTTCAAGGTAAGTTTCCGATCAACATAATAACGAGGGTAGAGCTTATAGGACTGACTTCTTATAGGCTTTGTATTCAAAAAATAATAGATGATATTATTTTTAATATTATATTTGAAAAAAACGACAACTTTAAATTTATATCCAAGAAAAGTTTAGCTTGTAAAATGAACTTGTTGTATGTCTAGATTTATTGAAATGATCTATCTTAAACGGGAAAATAGATCCGTTCTATTTAATTTTTATAATTGTCATACCGATCCTTAGTATAAAACCTTATAGAGTTTATTTATATATCCACTAATTATAGAATTTGTTACTATTTGTAAGACAAAATCGATTTTTTATCAAAAATATAATTAAAATATATCTAAATTATTTTTCTGTTAAAAAAAAAATATGTACAAGTTCTATAGATGTTTTCGTTGGCAGGAACTTCAGAAAGAAAAAATTTTATTACATATTCATCTATAAATATTTTCTGAATACGAATAGAAATCACTCCGATGACCATGTTTATATTTTAATTAAATTTGAAAAATATTTAAAGCATTATAAAATGTATTAATATTGGTGATGAGCATTAACAATTAAGAGTATTTATGACAACTTTAAAAATTTCTTTTCAAGTCTATAATATATGATTAAAATCATAAGAAATGGATAAAAGAATTTACTATTTGAAAAATACTTACTTGTATATGAGAAAATAATATGTTATCATGACAATAACTTGATAGCTGTATAACTGTTTATATAAGAATATATATATTTTTTCGATTTCTGCTAATGGATCTAAATATGTAACTCTGTCCCCCGTTGCCCCGTTGCCGCTTTGCTGCTCTCTGTTCCTCTCATTCCTCGCTCCTCTCTGTCCGTTGCGTAATTTAATTATGCACACGAAAATGTCAAACGGTCGCGGCAGCTCCTCGCATCGTTTTTACACTCGAATTGAGTCCTGTTCCTGCCACTGATGACTGCCGCTCCTGATGATGATGATGATGATGATGTTGATGATGCTGCCTCTGCTCCTGTGGTCGCCGCATTTTTCATGCTTCAGTGCGTACAATTTGGTTGTGGAGGGAGGTACGGTACGGCGGTAATGGGGGAACACCGTATATTCCGTATACCGTATGCCGTTGCCTCATTCAAATGACCTAACCCAGGATGCGTTCCTGATTTTGACAGCCAGTCAGCCAGCGACGCTGACTGAGACGCTGACGTCGACGCAAGCAGCGTGCGTTCTGGCTAATACAGTTTTAATATAAATTTCATTTTATTTTATTTCGTTTCGTTTGGTTTCGTTGCGTTGTGACTGCCCAACATTTAGCTGTTGTTGTTGTTGTTGCTCTTGTGTCATCCTTCGTTGTCTTTGTCGTTGACATGTCACTGACATCGGAGCGCACAGTGGTACGCACATAATTAATAATGTGGCTTGTCATTTGAGATTGACTCAAGGGCTTCGAAACGATATGACAAGTATAGTATATACTTAAACGAACTTATTACAATAGAAGAAGAAGAATACTATTTACGATATAAGGAGTCGATTAAAACTGAAAACTTGAGATGTAAAATTTTGAATTTTCGAAAATCACAAGGGGTACCCTTACCATCGAAATTGAATCTTGGGCATGGTAGTCAAAAAATATCAAATTTTAATGCAGGATAAATTAAGAGGCCAAACTACGATCAGAATAATATTTCGTTTGAAAATCGGCTTACTTTTGGCAAAGTTATGGAAGTTTGAAATTGGTCCGACACTACACCTAGCAACTTTACAAGTGAAAATTGTTGTTCAATTAGTCATGATTTTTTTACAAAAAAAAAGTAACGTCATAGAGTCAAATTGAAAGTGTGGTTTTATACTATTTACGATATCAGGAGTCGATTAAAATAAAAAATTTGAGATTTATATTTTGATTTTCAAAATTCCCATTAAATATCAGATGAAGAGCTAGAGGAGAAATATTTTTTTTTAACGAAATTAATTAAATTTGAATGCAGAATGATTTACTTTAAGTTATATGCTTAAAATTATTGTAAATTTAATTTAAATGAGCATGTTTTAAAGACGGATTTGAAACGATATTTTCACAATTATGCGACCACTGTGCAGTGCAGTTGTTGTTGCTTCTTCTGCCCTGTGGTGGTGAATCGTTGGAATGGGATGGGATCGGGTTTGGGTTTGGTTTTGGTTTTGAAATTGCCCCCTCATAGTTGACGTTGTTCTGCAGTTTAACTCTCGATGCATATGTGTGTGTGTGTCAGTGTGTGTGTGTGTGTGCAGTGATTTGTTGTTGGACTGCAGGGTGCACTTCAAAAACGCGGCTTGTTTGTCAGCACCAGCCAATCGATGGGGTGAGACTGAAGGAGAGACAGGAACAGAGAGAGGTAGAGGTAGAGGTAGAGGTAGAGGGTGACTCTGGTGTGGAGGGGTGGTGTTGCAGGGAGGGGGGAAGGTGCAGTCAACCGGCCAGTTGAGCCAGATATCATTCAATGCTTCTAATTTACGGATTAATGAAGGCGCAATTTTACATATTGAAATTTTCGTTGTGCGCTCGACGATCGTGGGAAGCGATTAGTGGGTTATGGCCGTGACTGTGGCAATGCCACTTCTGCCACTGCCACAGTCAACTGTCGCCCTCTCTCTCTCTCTCTCTCTCTGAATTTCCTTCAGTGCTCCGGCTGTGGCATTGATGGATTGCCACATAAATTTGTGATTTGCTAAGCTTGATTTTACATTTTCTTTCCCAAAAATGCAACAAACTCAATTTCTATGAATATTTATGTATGTGTGTGTGTGTGTGTGTGTGTGTGCGTGAATGTGTGTGCCACATAACCGCATCAAGTTATTGCTTATGCTGTGGTGTAGGCGGAGGGTGTATTTCAATTGGGGTTGTCTCTCGTTTCTGTAAAATAAGTGTACAATTTGTTGTTGTTGTCCTAGGTTGTGGCTGCAACATATTTATTTGCATAATTTCAAGTGTGGAAAGAACAAACTGAGTTGTTAGCATTAAAGCGGAGTTTACTTGTGGAGTGGGTACTCCCATATTCTAAGAATATCTAGTAAATGTCTTAGTTAGCCAAGTGAAAGGTATTTCCAAGAAAATCTTTAGAAATTAAAGCCTTAATTTCGTGCTTAACAAATTAAAATGGGCTTTCATGCCGATCTATTAAAAAGATATAGTAAATTATGTTAATTACCAAAAAGACGGTGTTTTTTTTTTTTTGTTTCTATGTACTAGCCAACAAATTTTTTGTTTAAAATTCATGCTATCGCCTCAAAAACTTTAACTGAAATCAAAATGTGGTATTCTTTATTATTATGATAAATAAATAAATAGTCAGAGGTAATAATTAGAGTAATATAATAAATATTTATTTAAAAAAAAAGTCTCTAGATATTAGAAATACTATTGTAAATCTATTCTTTAAAATCTTTTTCCCTTTCGCTCCCCGCCATCAAAACTGCTTTAGATCATCAATCCTTTGTCAAGTTTCAGTTTACAGCTTCGGCTTTTTTACCAATTTACAGTTCAACGCCTCTGAAAAAAAGGCATAGAAGAGAGAAGAAAAAGAAGATTGCAATAAATAAATAAAGCGAACGGAAGTCAGTTGCTTAGTGCAAACACTAATAATATTAATAACGATAATCGCAATGAAAAGAATCTGCCAATCCGATTTCAAGTCATAAATACGTAATGCATTCTCCTCACTCTTTCTCTCCCTCATTGATATGTATCTTTTGTGCATGAGTGGAAGAGAGACGGCTAGATTGAGCGCTTGCAGGGACACGCGTCGACAGTTGCTTATCTCGGGTGACCAGCGTGCCACGTGCGATTCCCAATACCAATACCAATCCCAATCCCATTCAGGGACCATAGTTTTTGGCACGCATGTATGTATGTATGTATGCATATATGTATATTGTTATGAGTGTGTGTATGACAACCCTGTGGGACTTGACGGCCGTTTTCGTAGGGATCACAACCTTACAGGAGCATTCAAAACGTTCACTGCTGATTTCCGCACAGAATTCTGCATACTTTTTTCAGCTAACGATTTCGTAACGTCGCCGAAATCGTCACTGCTCGATTCTGCAGGTTATTCAGTTTGGAACTTTTCTTAAAATTTCCTTGAAGGTGCAATATATCGTACTGTTTAGCAAGCTAAGGATTCCGTTGCATCGCAGAGACCGACTTCGCTTTATTTAAGAGACTATATATGAAGAGATTAGCTGTGTTATTTTCTGCGATGCTGTAGAATTAAAAGCTTACCCGACTGCACGGAATTCACTCACTTCATATCGAATTGTATCAAAGCGAATGAAAGATTTTTAAATGTTCGGCCAAAAAAATTGAGAAATGGGAACACTACGGTCAATTCTAAGATGTTTTCACCAAGAAACCATAGAGTCTATGGCATAGACCATTAAAAAATCAATTTCTCCGCTTTTTGAGTTGAAATTTTTAAAAAATTTTAGCATGGACTTTAAACAAATATTTATTGTTTTTAATCCGATCCTGACTAGATTGATATCAAAACTCTTGTTAGGAACAAGACTTTCAAAAATAAAATCAAAGACCAAATGTCCTTGAAACATAATTTTTGTCCGTGCAAGCACTTAAAACTAAATTTTTCAACACAAAAAGCGGGGACTAGGAATGAGTTTTATAATTATGTTTTCTTAAAGAAACACATCTTGTCACAATTTGACCGCAGATTACGAATTTGATTTATAATTTTTTGTAAAAAAAAAAAAAAAAAAAAATCGATGCAGCCCACTGTACCACAGCACTGAGGAGCATTCTGCAATAAATCTGTATAGTTTTCGTACCACACACACTCAACGGGTAACGGGATGGTAAAAAAGGGGATGGGGGTAAACTGGTGCAACAACAGCAACAACAAAGCAACAAATTTGCGTGCAATCGTTAGCATCGCGTTTTTAATGACTTTTTCGGTTCAGTATTGTTGGCAATGCATTTAATTCGATTATGATCCCTGTTGCCCAGTTTCCATTCTCCCATTTCACTCAGTCTACCAGTCTTCCAGTCTCTCCGGGGGTAGCTACAAAAGTAATTGAAACGAAACTGTAAGTGGAGCGCTGTGCATTTCCCAGGCAGAGTGTGTGTGCGTGTGTGTGTGCGAGTATGTGTGTGTGTGTGTGTGTGTGTGCGGCCAAGTACAACTAATGTGGGTGTTAACGGTGTGTTAAGTGATTTTGCCATTTGTTAAATCGAACAATTGCAAAAGCCGAATGCCGAAAGCCGAAAGCCGCTGCGATAACTATCGATAACGCTGCCACTGTTGATGTCAGCGTCACGTTTTGCCCATATTTCAAATGCTCAAGTTGAAAACTTTGATATCCGTTTTAAAATTGCTGCAATACGAGTGGCGACGTACGTAAGCATTCAAAAAAGTATCAGTTTACGCTTCTCCTTACGTTCCGTTTGCTTCTACTTCAACGCCTCATTTGCCAGGGCTGCCAAACCGATTGTGTGTGAACTGTTGAGCAAAACAAAATTGAAGTGCATTCCTATTCAATTACATGTTTTAATATGTAGGTTAAAAATCTCTATGAACTATTTGAGTAACAGGCAGAAAAGGTATTTTCGAGTTTTCTTTTAATATTAGGAGAACTTCTTAATACAGCGTTAATCTGAGGTGTTCTTTAAATCTCTAACAGCGTTAAAGCAACCCAAAAGAAATGGTTGGGGTTCCGGAAAACAAGCAAGCATTGTTTTTAAATGTCTAAAAAAATTGTTGAGAGATTTCACAAAATGAAATAATTATTGAATTAAACAAAATTAATTTTTAAATTGAATAAAACTGCACAAAATAAATTTTTTATAGTTTTATAAAATATTACTTAACCTAAAAATGTTGCTGAAACTGAAAGAAAGACGATTATTTTCGACTTCAAACATATGTATGTTCAAAAAAAGTAAAACTCTGACATTTTAGGAACACCGACATTTCAAACAGTTGTTTTCAAAAGCAATTCTCTTCAAAAACTCAAAAGATTTCAAGAACACACCTGAATGAGTTAAACTAAACGTTTTTCTTTGAGCTTAAACGTTAGTTATCAAATCTGTGTTTGTAGCTTAAGGATATTTTCTGTTCAAAAGCTTTAACTATTTATAAAAATTAATAAATACAAATTATAAATAAATCTAAAAACTAATATCTAATGGGTCAAATAAGCTGTGAAGGACTGTAGTTTTATATATATAAAAAAGTTGCTCTTTTTTGAAACTCTTAATTTAAAATATGTACATATATATGTCTGTATGTCAGGTCATTATATTGTTCGACCATTAGCTCGTTTCGTCCCTTGTCGACCCGTTTCTGGCAACACAGCTAATGAAAACTAAAAACTTCAATTACCAAAAAAAAAAAAAAGCAGAATAATGCGTTTTTAAACCCAAAAATGTAAGAAAAGTAGCAAGAAATTGTGATAGATGAGGGTATAAGGCAAAATGCTTTTTACGGGCCACTTGTTAGTCCCTCGGCTGCTTATAAACAAAGAGTTTCAACCGAAAAGCACAAAACACAAGCCAACAAGAAAATGGCAATAAATCAGTGTAAGCAGCGCACACACACACACACACACACTAACACACACAAATAGTAAAGTAATGCAAAGCAAAACTAAGAGAACGAAAGGGTTTCGATTGTTGTATTTGTTGGACTTTCCGTTGAAATTTCCCAATGGGGTGATTATTTAAAATTGTGCAACGCATAAATAGCAGACCAAAAGTAGACAGCGGGGCAGCAGCTGTTGAAACCCGTTTGTGTGTGTGCGTGTGTGTGTGTGTGTGAGATAATTGCTGCCAACATTATGTTATCAAAAGTTCTGTAAACAACGACAACAACATTGCGATGCTCTCAAAAGCTGCTTGATGTCTGCAAATGATATTCAGCTCAGCTGTTATCGCTTCTGCAAAGATCACTTTTAAATGTTTGCCAATTATTTAGTTTATCAGTAAAATGAAAATGACATATATTTATATATTAATTTCAGCATTTGTTCATCTATTAATATCTAAAATTATTAATTTTAAATATGTATTTCAATTCATATTTAACAGTCGAAGTAGTGCGCGTATTTTAACATCAGCTGTAGGCTGCTGTTATGCTCTATTGGCTCTGTTACTCTACTGCGATTGACAGTTAAATTTGAATATGTTTGTTGTATTTCGTACTAATTGATTGATATTCAACTAATCTTAATTTATTTATTATGCAACAAATTTGCTTGTATTTAAAAATAGCTAGTTTAATTCAAAAAAATAACGGAGCTTTTCCAGTATAGTGTTCAGCTGTTATTAACATGACATTGAAATGTTAAATTGATTTGTGTGCCATGTGCGTGTGTATTTCATGTTTGTTTGAAATTTATATGTAAAAAACACTGGAGAAATGGAAGCTGCTGTCAAAATGTCGATCAAAGAGAAACATAATGATGAACATAATGATGGCAATGAATCGCTGCGTCAGCTCGTCGAAGACCTGGGCTATCCGGAAAAGCAGGCAAGACGAGCTCTCAAATATGCCGGCAATAATATCGAGATGGCCGTACAATATTTGCTGGAAGGTGATACGCTGGACGGTGGTGACGAGGGGGAAATATCCGAGATCGCTTTACAGCGACGCAATCGTCGACGCTACAAGGAACTGCGCAAGGGTCTAATGGAGAATCCAGCATTAAACGATTACGCGATTGCCGCCTTGATGAAGAAGTCGCGAAATGCGGAAGCTTTGCGTGATATGGTCGATAATCATAGTGTGCAGTTTCTGTCGTCTCTGCTGGAATCATCGTCCGATGAGGAGGAATCGAAGCCACAGCAGTTAGCTACTAAATCCCATACTGTTGTTCATGTAGAAAAGTAGACATTTAAATAAAATTTAACCAAAAAGGTAAACTACGTTTGTTTTATTGTTGTTTTTGTTAATGCTCTTGTTGTTGTTGTGGCGCCGGTCAAGCCACCCTTTTGTGCGTGTTTTTCATCTTACGTTCGTTTTTTTTTCTACTTCTACTTTTGTTTTTGTTTTGGTTTTTGTATTTCGGGCACTGTCGAGCGTGTCAACCCTTTTGGTTTTTGGCCCGATGATTAATGATCGTTTTTTATTTTACTTGCCGCTGTTTTGTACTGATTTCAATTTACCGCTAACCATATACCCTTACAGCGGTTAATCTCTTTAGCTATGTCATCAAATTGAACATTATTTAGTGATGTTAAAGAATCGAATTTAACATAATTTCTACACCCTGTAACTTAAAATTTCAAAGGCCTATTAAATTCGTCATGTATTCTAAATCAATAGTAATTTCACTCCCGCTTCAAAAGTTTTTGTAATCAATAATAATTGCGTTAAATAATTTTATTATTAAACATTTATTTATTTATTATTTTTAATTAAAAATTCGATTTTCGCTTAAATAGTTTTCGTAGTTATAATATTTGAATTTAAGAAATATTTTATTATTTTTATTTTCAATATAAAATCGACTTCCGCTTCAAAAATGTTCTTAATTGCAATTTTTCAATTTAATACTTATTTTATATATGTACATATAAATTTTTGTAATATTAATTATATTTTTTTTATGCAGGGTCTCTCACAATTGAGTTTTGAGTTCGACTGTTGGCTACTCTATTAGAATTCTTAAGAACTAAGCAAGTCCAATGTTTTCCATTAAAATTAACTTTTTATTAAAATTGAAGGCTTACTAAGAAAAATTGGAATAATATGGTAAACCGTAATATTTTGGTTTTAAATCACAATTAATTCGGATAATTTGAGATTTTTGACTGATTTCAAGGAAAATTTCAACGACTTCCCAAAATATATTGATTTTATGCACAGAAATTATTTTGATATTCTTTTATGTATTAATGATACAGAAGTTTCGATAAAAAAAAGTAACTTTCGCTCCACCCTACTGTACAGACTCGTCCGCAAGTGTATGTCAACTTCGTTGTGACAGTGTTAGACAGTGTAACTTTCTTCTTCGGTTCCTGCTGTTGAAAATTCTAATTAATTTTGACTTGCAACCGTTTGCACTGTCAACCGCAGCCGCGTTGCCAACGCTGTAGCCCGGTGTCGTTGTCAACGCTTATCGAGCATTTGATCGGCGCTGCGGTGTACCGCAAATTGTGACGGCAGCAACGGCGACGGCGACAACCCTTGACGCGCGTAGGCGTCACCCTATCATTTATCATGGGTTGCAAATGCGACGCTTATGTATGTATGTATGTACATATGTATGTATAAGTTGCTACCGTAACTCTGAGCTCAAAACCCAAAAAGGCAATTTTAAAGTGCATTGTGCACCCATTCGCATTTCACAGTCACAGTTAATAAATTACGTATTGAAATTGGATATCGTTGTTGTTGCTGCTGTTGTTGTTGCTGTTGTTGTCTTGCAGCTTGACGCACAATGCAATGCAATTAGAAGCGTTGAAAGCGTTGCTTGTGCAGCCCTGGTCCCTGGTCCCTGATCATTTTTCCCTCCTCGTTAACATATTATTAACAAAGCCAATCAATATGTTGACAACAAGCAGCTATTATAATTACAATAACAACACCGTGCGAAACATGAAGTAGAGAAAAGAAGAAAAAAAATTAACAACGGCGAATTTAATTGCTCTGCAATTTGGTGTGTACACACTTGCAGACATACATACATATGTATGTACATATGCAAATGAATTGGCAATTTGAAGACACTGTAAGCTGCAGGCGGCCCTGGCAGCCATCTTGAAATATGCCAAAATATAACGAGAAACTTTGGCCCTGGAAAGGAATTTAAAAGAAAGCAAAACAAGCTATACGATATAATATTTATAACATGTTGTCAAATATCTGATAACGCATTTTTATAGTTTTAAGCCGATATTACAAAAGCAAAAGTGTGCAAACTTTTTAAAGGTATTTCAATAAATATATAACTAGTATAACTAAATTGATCGATTTTTACAAATTGTTTAAAATGCGTATGTGCATTTTTTTTTTCGGAATTTCCATTGATGTTTTTGGATTTAATTTTTTTACAATTATTTTTTCTTAATATCTCCTGGAAAACAACACTTACCTTCTGAAATTCACGTTATCTATGGACTTTTGGTGAAATTTTGTCATACGCAGCCTTTTAACAAAATCTGTTACAAATTTCAGAAATTCAAAAAAAAAAAACTTAGTAATAAATAAATTATTCGGTTTTTTTTTTATTTCAAATATTTAGTATAATTTAAGTTCGCTTGTTGAATACAAGATAAAGCTGCAACAGATATTCTAGGAATATTATCTATAATTTCTTAGTAAGGTTAGCTTGCTAGTACTTTCACTTTAAATAAATAAAAGATTGTCAAGCAGATAAATAAGTTGTTTTTACTTTACTGAAACCAATAGATATGCCATAGGTAAATCAAGCAAATCGAGTACAATGAATTTACATATTTATGTTGAGCGATGAGAACCGCATCCTTGGTTTCATTTTTTATTTGCTTAAGCGCTTAATTGTGTTAAAGGGAGCGATGTCCTCGTTTCTGGCCAGCAGCTGCTGAGGGCTGCCAATTAATAGATGAAAATGGATTTGTGTAAGAAATATGCGTTGCCATTTGCATGCAACAGCAGCAACAACAACAGCAGCAACAACAACAACAACAACAACAACAACAACAGCAACGATGCGTGCCACTGACAAGCCCCGACCAGAGACAATTAGGCAATTATTTGCGCAAAGGATCAAAACCAAAACAAAAAGCATTCATTGCCAACTTCCTCTGTCTGTGCCTCTCACCGCCTCTCTCTCTCTCTCTCTCTCTCTTTTTGTATCTCTCGTAAGCACGCTCGCTCTCATTCTCTTTATCCTCTCTGGCTGCGCTCTTCGCTTTTAGCCCGTCTTGTATTTTTTTTGGCAGCTCAGTCAATTTAGCTGTTTTCCTGTTCAATTTAGCTATTTTTATTTTTTTATATTAAACGTAAAATTAATTATAAAAACAGCTTAATTACAAATGGTTAAACATAAAATTTTTTTTTTTTATTTAATAAATTGCTAAATCTTTTCTAAAACTCTTATTTAAACTTTTCCATTCAGTTTGAATAGTATTTTTTTTTTTTTTTTAATTTTTTTTAATTGTTCACTTAAATCATTTCTTTTATTTATTTTTAAATTAAAATAAGTTGTTTGTCATATTTTTTAAACAAATACATAAATATTTAGTTTTACCAAAATCATTTGAAATTTATTGAAAATTGATTGTTAGGAAAAAGTTTTCTTATGGATTTGTTGACCTTAGAAGGTAAATTTTAATTAAGGTCCGACTTTTCAATGTGTAGCCAATGGGTTTGATAACCATATCAGTGATATTTTTGGAGTAAAATGTGTAGAAGGGAATGTCAAATATAAAAAAATATCTCTTTCATAAAATTTTTGGAGACATTATAAAACCGGCCCCAAAAGAGTGTAGAAGTTATTTTCAAATAAAAAAATTGATCTCTGTTGAAATTAGAGTAAACTATAAAAAAACGGCCCTTGATCAGTATTATGTTAATTTTAAACTTTACGTACTTTCGATTAATAATTTAATTTTTAGATATAAAGGCTACACTTCTAAGGACATTTTAATTCATAAGTACACGTATCTACATACATTACACTGTCTCATATAATATCTACCTATCTATAATATCTTTCTGAACATTAGAAAGCACACTTGCCTCATAAAGCTAGGTTTATTTTGACGTATTTATTTTGAAATGTGTGGCAACACTGTTTGTGGGAAAGCACACAGTGTGTCCAAATTCCTTCGTCTCGTTTCGTTTCATTTCATTTCATTTCATTTGATTTTGTTTTGTTTCGAGTTTGCTTTTAATTGAACATAAGCAATTAGCGTGCAATTTGTTTCGCTCGCAAAAATGTTAACGGTAATCGTAGGCCATCTTTTTTTTTTGCTTTGACTGCTCCCCATTTCCATTTCCATTCCCAATCCAATTCCTATTCGCATTCACGTGTGCCACGTGTTTTGGTCGACCAAAACGCACTTGAGTAGAATTAATTTTAAATGCTGCGCTGCACGCGGCTAAGTGATTATACCAACCCATAAGGAATCCGTACCGTACACATATTCCTAGTATACCATACCATACCATACCATACCATACCATACCATACCATCCTATATACCATACCATATTATGCCATATCATAGCATCCACCCGAGCAATTGCTCGCTCGCTCGCATGTTTAATTATAATTAAAAAGCCTTGGCTCATCTCTATTGCCATCCCTTTTCATTTTCTTACCGAATGTGCCGTCTCGCTTGCACATGCTTCAATCCCAACCTGGTCGCATAAACATTAAATTGGTTAATTGAGTGCTTAGTGGCCTATGGGTTCGACTTGCAGCCTCAGGATCTTGAACTCATCTGCCTTGGCCATTGTCAGAGAGCGACAGAGAAATAGAAAGAGCAAGAGAGAGACGGAGAGGGAGAGTGAGTGTGAGAGAGCAGGCCATGCACTCCATAATATTAATTATTTTAATTGAAATGTTCATTATTTTACATCTAATTTAGCGCTAGATGCGTGTGCGTCTCTCAGTACCCCGCATCTTGCACCCCTTCGAACTCCGAACTACGTTTCAACCCAAATTTCGAACTCCAGTTCCGTATGCGACAGTCGACTCATCCTGTGTAGAATTCTCGTATGCTTTTAAGCTTTCACTTTGAGGCCTCTTGGCACAGTGGTATCGAAGTGTGACAAAATTAATATGATCAACATTCAAAAAGTTAAAAGATGTATTTAAGTTTCCACTTTTAAATTTTGGTTTACTAATTCGTGAAATTTATTTTTAATTAATTAATTTTTAGACACAGCGACTAGGAAAGTCATAAAAATATATATTTTGCTTTAATTGAAGACTTTAGATGTTGTGTTAGTTGTAGATGTTAAACCATCTTCTTTTTTTTTCTTTCTTTTTTTTTGTATTCTTTCTACTTTAATGTCATAGTAATTATTCTTCTCACGCAATTTAAGACAAATATGATAAACAAATTTTTTCAATTGCAATTTGAAAGAATTGTAAAGATCTCAAAAGATTTGTAAATTTATAGCTCAAACAAAATACTAAATTCAAATTCAACGTTTTCTATCAAAAATCTTTTCTACAACTAGTCAAAATATCTTTTAATCTACAGTCAAATAATAATAAATAATAATTATTATTATTAAGTTAACTTTGATTGTAAACAAAGTTCTTTAAAATTAAAAAGGAGACAGTTTGTAAATAATTAAGTCATTCATCATGCAACAAATTGATTTCGATCCAAGACAAATGATATGTAAGGTGAGCCCACTGTGCACACTGCTTGATGTGGCTTACATTAATTTTGTTTTATTTTGTTTTTGTTTTTTTTTTTTTCTCTCTTTATATTCTTTTTTGGGGGTTGCTGCATTTGGCGCGGGGTTTATTATAAATTTTTAATTGGCTTTTTATGTATGAATAATGCTGCTCTTTGCCAGCGGTCGTCCTGCCAAAGGGGATGCAGTTCAAAGGGGGTTGCGGTGGATTCTCTTGCAGTGTATGTATGTGTATCTATGTGTGTGTGCGTGTGTGTGTGTGTGTGTGTGTGTGTGTGTGTGCGTATCTGTGTGTCTTGGGTGCGTGTGCTATGCTTATCCTAAGTAGTTTGAGCCTATTATTTATGCAGCCAATTCATTATGTGGTTGCCGTTTCGCTTTTGGTTTTTCTATTATGTGTTATTATTATTATTATCATTTTTTTTTTTTTTTTTTTTGCGAATTTGTTACGGATTGAAGAAAGGGTTGCAGCACAAGGGAGATAACAAAAATGTGTCTGTCAAGTTGCTCGGTTAACCGACAGGAATCAAATCAGTTCGAGGTGCAAAATAATAAATAGCTAAATGCCAACAACAACAGCAATCACAATAATAATAATAATAATAATACTAACAGCCAACCCCATGTCAAATATAAAAAATTACATTTTTGTCAACTCATTAGATGATGATGATGATGTTGGTGTTGGTGATGATGAAAGTGCTTTGAAAAGGGTTTGTCATTTAATTAAAAAAAAAAAAACTGTAGAAAAAGGAAATTGCGATTAGCTTTACATAAGAAACTCAAGCTCCACCTACATACATATACCTAACTATGTAACTATGTCTGTTAGCCAGTTAACAGTGCGCGCCTACGCACAGGTGCGCCTTAACAGTGCGCTGTTAACGTACTGCGGCTCTGCGGCTGCTACCCTCGTTGAGCGGGCACCTGCGATAGGCGGCTGGCAGAGAAATGCCAAACGTTTGGCATCCAATGGCAGCGCAGCCCCAAAACCCAAAAGCAACAAAAAAAATATATAAAATAAACAACAACAAGAACTAAAGCCCCCCTTTTGAACACTGAAACAGTTGAATGTATGCGCAAGAGCCAAAACAACCCTCGCAAGAGCAACAGCAGCAACAACAAATGCCGGTCTCAGCAGCAGCTGATAAGCCAGTGAGAGCGAGAGAGCGCCACAGAGCGCAACCACCTAACAGCAGAGGCAGCACCAACACCAACACCAACACCAACACCAACACCAGCAGCAGCAGCAACAACAACAGCTAACGTTGTCGCAGCAGCAGCAGCAACAATAATTGCTGCTGTTTCGGTTTTCATTCATGCAGCCTCGTCGCATTCGTCAAGTGAACTTCGGCGCTGGCGGTCGTGTTGTGTGCGCAGGCAGCAGAAGCAGCAGCAGCAACAACAACAACAGCATCTAAAAATTACGTTACGCGAAATTCTCAAATTTTTTGTGTGTTCAAAAATCAAAGTGCGAATCGCATTGTTTATTATTAAATTAAAAAATTAATTTTTTTTTTTCGAATGCAAACATATGTTTATTAAAAGTGTTAATGTAAGTGTGTATATGTGCATGCCACAACAATAATAATAATAGTAATAATAATAACAAGAGCCACAACAACGACGAGATCTTTTTGTGTATTTACGCCAATTATTCCCCTTGGCGTTTTGTGTGAGGCAATAATTTGAAATATGCAAATTTACGAGCTAACTAATTGAGTCGAGTTCAGTTCGCAGCAGTTCGCGTGTGTTTTTCGTGTTGTTGCAGGTGTCGGCTCTCGCTCACACTCCCTCACTCACTCACAATCGTACTCTCACTCTCACTCTCGCTAAAAAAAAAACACTCACACGTTTACGTTGTGTGTTGAGTGATCTTGCGGCGTCTTCTTCTTGCCATCTGTACTAATTCAATCAACGGTAAATCACGCGCGCATACTAACGGGTAATCGGTAAATTGGCTCTCCCGCGCTCTTTTACCTCTCCTCACACGCACTCTCTCGCTCGCTCGCTCTCTTCGCTTTGTTTTTATCAAACGCACACATACAAGTGCAGTGTGCAAACAATTTCCATGCGTTTAGTACGACTATTAAAATTCGCACTCAATTAGCGCTGAACAACAACAACAACAGCAGCAACAAATATCCATAACATAAACAAAAGGAATGAACACACAGTAATAACAACAACAACAATAGCTACCACATTCCTGTGTGCAAATTGTACAACAAACAACGTTAAATAAATACTGGGAACAAATAAATACAAAAATAATAAAATAGAACAAAAGCAAAGCCAGAGTCCGAAAAAAAAGCAGAAGAAGGAGAAACAACAACAACAACAACAACAGCAAGAAGAAGAAGAACAATAAGCAACCGATTGGCAACCCTGCTTCTTACGTCTTACGTCTTACGTCTGTCGTCTTACGTCTTCATCATCGTCATCGTCATCATCATCATCGTTTTCCCCATATAAGTCGCAGCAACAAAAGCAACAATTTTCTGCATATGTAAGTCGAAACTTTTGCGCTGCGATCCTTTTAATTAGTTTACTTTTAGTTTCTGCTGCCTGTTGTTTATTTTTGCCATTTGTTTTAATTAACGTCGTCGCCAGCGTCGACGTTGTTGTTGTTGTTGTTGTTGTTGTCGTCGCTGCCGCTGCTTCTGTTGCATTTGGCAAGGCGAGAAGAAAACGAGCGGAGAGACTCGAGACTCGAGACACAAGAACAACAAAACGCAAATCTTTTCTGTTAATTGCTTGAGTTTCAAGTTTCGCTGCGTTTACGCTAAAATGGCAACAACAATAACAAAATACAGCACAAAAAAAAAAAATAACAAGACACAACAAATTATTATCTAAACGTGTCTCTATATGTATGTGTGTGTGTGTGTGTGCATTAAAATTTATATAAAATCAATTAGATACAAAAATACTAATAATGAAATAGCAAATGTTCAATGAAAACCAAAAGAATGATTAGAGATTTTGCTTGAAATTCATTTGAATAGACATTAAAGATACTTAGATGCAAATGTATCTGTAGATCAAAAAGTTAAGTATCTAAAGAACTGGGAAGCCCAATTCAACTGATCTATTCATTAGGTCAAATTCTTCTACACCTCATAAACACGCTGGTTGGGAAATTTTGAATACTAGACTCAAAGAAGCGTTGAAATGTATGCGCTTAAATCTGAAAATTAATAGTAAGCTCTTTAAAAATCTTAAATGAGTTCTTCAAACTCAATTCCATGCCTGAATAAAAACATTTTCATTAGGTTGAAGATATCTTTGTCTTTCCCAGAAGTTTACTTTGGTTTAAATGAACTTTACTGGATATTAAATCTCAACAGATGCAGAATCTGTAGCTGGATAATGTATAGAGCTCTTAAGAAATTTTTGTAATGCGAACACAGCTATAGAACAAAACAGAAGCTCTTTCACAGTCTCTTTCGTTTTTCGCTGAATTGTAAAAGAAACTAGTTGAAAGATATTAGAAATTGTATATAATCTATGTCCAAAACAATCTTAGAATTCACAAATAAACCCATTAAGCCTTACACTAATTTCTTAGAATTTGTTTTTATATTATTCCAAAAATGTAGATTTTATTGAAGACCTTTTAATTAAAACGGTCTCATATTCTGAATATATTCGAAATTTAAAATTAAATAATTACGTTATTTAAGTGCTTAAGTTACTTTAGTTGATTTCCAGAGTTCTTTAGATCTATCGTAACGGTTATGCTTAATATTTAAACTAATGCACTTTGCACATTAATCAGCACTGTGAGTTTTCTTAGATTTAGGTATTCTTCAAAAATTCTCACAGTTTTCTAATGCTCATTGCTATGGCACTCGCAAAAAACTCAGGCACATGATGCTCATGATTTCGTGTAATGCAACGATATATCATAATAGTTTCTCCACAGATTGAGAAGTGGAAGATGTGGATAGAAATGCATAATTAGTAACCCTTTTATCAGCCTGTGTGGCAACCCCAATGATCTCAGTTATCATCTAATTGCAAATTTTCCGCATTTGCATAGCTGTCTCTTTTTCTCTTTAATTCTAAGTGCGTTGGTGGTTGACTTTTCTCCCACAGATGTTGTTGTTGCTGTTGTTGTTGTTGTACCACTCGTGGCGGTTTTTGTTGTTGTTGTTGTTGTTGTCAGTTAACCAACCCATTAATGCCAAATGCGTGTCTGTCAAGTTATAAACTCAGACTCTGGGCGTCTCGCTTATTTTTTATTTTTGGAGCGTGTAAAGTGGAGGTGCAAAAATAAAGAAATAAAGACAACAAAAAACAAGAGAGAGAGAGGGAATGAGTAGAAACTGCAGGCAAGTGATGTGGAAGTGCATTGGTTCAGTTAACGTCGCCTGTTCGCTTCTCGTCTCGTCTCGTCTCGTCTCGAGTTGCGTCTCACGTTGCATTAATTAACATTTAAACAATAATTAAATTATTCATACAAATGTGGCAAATGTAAGCGAAGGCGGTTGCACGAGGCGTGCCAAGGGTGGTGGAAAGGGGGGGGGGGGGGTGTAGGGGTGGAGGGGTGTACCTTCATCAACTCCATCGCTGATGCGACCGCCGATTGTGACCGGCAGCAACAGCCTATTAGTATGGCTTATTGCCTTGCTACCGATCCGATCCGATACAAACCGACGATCTTCGTTTGCCCTTCCCCTTCCCCTTCCCCTTCCACATCCTCAGCCCCTGCCTCTGCCTCTGCCTCCGTCTCTGTCTCCTCTCCTGTTGCTCCTGGCTCGCAGAGAACGATCTTATCGCTTGGAAGGCGCGCACGCGCAACTCGCGACTCGCACAGTAGCAACAGACGCACCTACATACATACTAACATACATATGTACATACATACATACATATGTATAGGAAGAACAGACTTGCTCATCTGTAGAGGCAACAAACAACCCAACACCATTGACTGACGGTTGTTGCCAGCCTAATAACACTACACCATGTTTTTGGGATCGGAATTCTTATGGAGCATGTTCTTTCTTGTACTATAAAATAATTCACATTGCTGATATTTACTAAACTTAAGGAAATATATAAAAACTATGCAATAGAAATATGTAAGCTTGCATAATTTGAAACATAAACCATTATTCAATTCTATAAAATGGTAATACTACGTTGTTGAAAATCTACAAAATAACTATATGATATTATTAAATTTCAATGAAATATGTCTAAGCTGGTATGACTTTTAATTGTTTGAAAACTGATCTCCAAAATTGTGAAAAAAATAATATAAATTATTATAAGAAATATTATTTTAAAGTTACACTTTCAAACTGTTGCTAACCCACATCTGTACTATAGTGCTTTTATTTCAATCAAATGTAATCAGAATACTAAAAGATATACTTTTACTGTTACTGTTGCTTAGAATATATACTTGTGTTTTACTTTTTTATGGAACGATCAAAAAAATCTAAACTATAAGATATAGTAATCCAATCTACCTGATTTTATGTAGAAATTTTGTACAATAAAAATGAAGCAAGTATATCAAGCATCAACAGCAAATCTTCGCTTAGAGATAAGTTCGCATAGTTATATTTAGATTAACTTATTTATATTTGTAGATGTCAACGGAACACTTATAGATTTTATGACTATGGTACTATGATTGCATCTAAACTCAATTATAAAAAATTCTCCGCTATGAATTTTATTGAAATGCGTTACTTAATTCCATTAAATAAATTATTAAAATAAATACGAATGTATTGATAAAAATGTGGTAAAAAGATGATGCTTTGACAGCAAAAAATACACTTTGTGGTTTCAGTGATTAAAACATTTTAAAAATTATAATTTTTATTAGATGTAGCAATAAATTGGCTAAAAGGAGGAACAGTGATTTGAGTCTCAATCAAAACGCTGGCATGTTGCCTAGTGTAATTGCCACACAGTGTGCTGCGGTCTTTTAATGCTAACAACTTGCTTAGCCAGCCTTAGTTTCTGTTGCATGCAGTTGCTCTCGCTCTCTCTCTCTCTCTCGCTCCGTCTTGTTGGCGGTGTTGCATGCAGCTGCCGCCTGCGTCCTGACTGTGGCAAGTAATCCTTTAATTTATGACACTCAACGGAGTCAACTAGAACTTGGGTCGAAGCTTGTGGCATGCCAGCCTAAAGGGGTTGCCACATGACAACAATTTGCAAATATTTTATTAATAAATGGGCATTGCCCAACTGGCTGCTGCCACATGCCGCGAGCTGACCAAGAGCCTTGCAACTAGCCAAACTTGTTGTTGACCAGAGCGACAGAGAGAGCGAGAAAGAGAGAGAGGCAGCTTCTCTTGACTTGGTGCAGCGATGCATGCAACGACTTTGCAGCTAAATTAAATTAAAATAAAAGTGCGCTAAGGTTGCGCCCAATGTAGCAAGCGGCAAGCGGCAAGTAGCACGCACGCGGTGTGGCAAGCTGCTGTGGCAGCAACTGGCAACTGGCAAACGGTAACTCGGTAACTGGGCGACTCGACGCGACGCTACGGATCAGGGACTGGGAAACAAACAAGCAACAATAATAACAACAACAACAACACGCTTCAGGCCAGTTTTGTGGGCAGTGTGTTGTATGTGTGTGTGTGTGTGTGTGTGTGTGTGCGTGTGTGTGTTGGCTGGCAAATTGAAATCGAAAAAGAAAACTCGTTAATTAAAAAGTTAACATGTTGGTTTTGGCCTGGCCAGAATCACAGAGTCGCAGGCTCAGAACCAGAGATGATTCTCAGTGTGTTGAGCTGAGCGGCAAGTTGGCTTTGCAATTGGTTTTATTAATAATTAAGAGGCATCGTCAGCGCGTCATCATTAACATTATCATCATTATCATCATCGTCATCATCGTCATCATCATTATGATGAGCTTCATCATTATGCTACAGGAGTTGAGTTATTTTGCGGCCTTTCAATTCGTCTTCGCAAAAAGTAGTGTTGTAAGAATAAGTACAATCGAAATATCGAAAACCCGATTTTTGCGGAAATGATTTTCAAGTATTTTTTTTGTAATGATCTATCGAGTTGAGTAAATCTCACAGCAGCTTTTCCGTCGTAGCTCAGTTGCAAAATAAAGTTTAGTCGTTCAAAATTTTGATCCTAACGATCCTAATAAATTTCCTAAAAATATGCCAAGGTTTTTAGTAAAAATAAAAAAAAATTACTTTTTTTTTTTTTGGAGAAAACTTGATATTCGTATATCCAAGCTATAATTTTTCCATCTCACGAGAACTCGATTCGTCTTTTTTTTGTCGACATTCCGATATAAAACATGCTTAAAAGTTTGAACTTTACATCACTAGCAAAAAGGCTTTACCATATTTTTGCTGACGTCTCAGTGTTGCACGTTGCACGTTGCACGTTGCAAGTTGAACGGGACATGCAAACCACAGCGCAGAGCGAGAAGAGAGACGCAAAAGGGGGCGGTAATGCAGCAGGAACAGGGCTGACCAGACCGGCTTTTACTCTTACTCTTACTCTTCTTCTTCTTCCTTATGTTGTTGTTGTTGCTGTTTGTCAAAGGAAGTGCGTCGCGCCAAAATGAAAAATGAAGTGCGCTCGGCCTCTCGCACATAATGTGTTTTTATTATGATTTCATTAAAAAGCAAACAGTCAGGCGCTCGAAAGGGTTTTTGGGGGAAGAGGAAGCAGTATGGCGGATATAAAGCATGACAAGTTGTTGCTTTTACTCCATATCAAACGTGGGGATACCAACTGCCATAAGAACAGTTAACCAGGACACTCCTAGTGTTGTCTCTTTTATATATAAAGCCGTCTCATTTATCAATGTACCTGCTGTAAGACTGATTTCAGCTCATATCATTTATAGTAACAATCATATTCTCTCTCTCACTCTTCTTAAGGATCAACTCCATAGTTTGCATTTCTTTCTTTTTATTTCTTTAAATAATTATTTTCATCATTTGATCATTTACTATTTATTTCAAATAATATATAATAGATATATTAGATTTAGAACTCCAACTGATCGTATACACTTAAAAACTCTTTTAAATTACATTTGATTGTCTTTTTTTTCTATTTCTCTCTCACTTTTCGTTGTATGCATTATTTGTTGATGAAGTGACCTAGTTTTAGGCTCATACTTGACCATTATCTTAAAGCTGTTGTTCCTTCATCCAACTGATCTCCTTCTCATTAGAATTACTTTTAGACTTCTCTCTCCCTTTCTTCATTTCTCTATATTCCTTTTTTTTTATTTATTACTTCAATTTGTATGCTCTTTTAACTAGCTTTAGCGCCAGCTTGAGACTCTTTAGTGTGCTTCCCTCCATTATCATTCTCTTCAGTACGATTCCTGTTCTTGCGCTCTCTTTTTCTCCCGCTCTTGCTCTCTTGTTGACTCATTTACACAGATTATTATCGGTGCAGTACACGCACCTGAAACCGAAGGCAAAAGCCGAAGTCAAAGCCAAATGCCGAGACGAAGATTGCAGCCCGAACGCAACCCAAAACCAAACTCAACCTCAAACTTAATATCAACCTGAAGCTCAACCCCACAGACGAGTCCAAGTCGGAGTGAAGTCCGATAGCTGCGTCCTCAGCTCGCGATCGCTTTGGTTGTATTTTTTGTTTTTGTTTTTGTTTTTATTTTTTTGTGGTCGTTTTCTTTATAATTGGTTTGAAATTAATTTGCCAATTACACGATCTCACATTTAATTGGCTTACCCCGGCGGCAAGAACGAACGTTGCCTCCGCGTGGTGCGTACGAATCGCATCCTCGCACCGCACCGCACCGTTTCGTACCGCACCGCACCGCACCGTTTCGTTGGACCTTCGTGTTATGGGGTCCCCTTTAGGTTTTGATTCTGTTGCCCTTTTTTGTATGTGAGCTTGCTGTGTTTTGGTTTACGCTTCGCTTGGTCCCCATGGCGCAGATCTCTCTACCAGATGATGATGATGATGATGATGATGATGATGATCACGATGATGATCTTTATTCGCATTATCATCAACATCATCATCATTGTTGAAGAATCGCAATCAGATCTGGCAAAACATCATCATTAGCAAGAGCTGCCCCTAAACATTGTCGCTTTCAATTTGAGTAAATGAGGCAAACAGTGCGTGCGACATTCGCTTTATGTGCCGACAGTCATCTCTACTCCCTTCCCTTCTCTTCTCTTCTCTTCTCTTCTCTACTCTTCTCTCTCCCTTCTCCTTCTATGTCTGTTGGTATGTATATCTGTGATCAGTCGCTTATCAATTTGCAATATGCATTTTTGCATAATACGCCAGCCTCTCATACTAAATTGTATGTCATCCGATCCCAAAAGGAAGGGGCACAACACAAGTTGGTGCCACGGTGGGGCAAGTTGGCAACGCGTTAATTGGGTTGAACGTACCGCGTTGGATCTTTTGTTGAATATCCGCTCTCATATATGAAAACCAGTTCTTTTGGCTTTCAGTTTTCAGTGTTTTTCAATATATTCAATACTCAAGTCTTAACTATCAGTTCTCAGCTCTCAGTTCTGAACTCTCGCTTCTCAGCTCTCAGCTTTCAGTTATTCAGTTTCGCAGCAATTTTAACTAAAGCCTAAACACTTTTAGTTAAAATGCCAATTAAAATATTTTTTTTATACTCGCCGTGATCGATGGGGCAGAGCAGCTAACTAAACCAGCGACACCGACTCGTTTGTGGCTGTCGCAAATAAATGCAGATGTCAATTAGAGCCTCATTAAAAAATGCGCAAAAGCGCAAACTTTCAACTTGCAATTTGAGAACGAGCCACAGAGTCACACAGAGATCCAAACACCAAACCCAAGACCATTCTCCAGACCCAATGGCAAACCCAACCCAAAAGCCAAGTCTCCGTCTCCGTCTGTGTCTCCGTCTTCGTCTTCGTCTCCATCTCCATCTCCGTCTCCGTCTGAGATTCAGACTCAGATTCAGATTCAACAGTGTCCAAGTGTCCCAAGTGCCGGTCTAGTGACTGAGTTTCATTTGTGGGATCCCATCTTCTCGTCTTCATGCTGTACATGAGCATCACTTGCACTTTTGTTTGAGAGATCTCTGCGACTTTGCGACTTGCGACTCACAAGGTTGCAGCATTCCGTTCGCTCAGTGCGCACAGTGCAACGGAATCCATTAAATACATACAGAACTAAATGTCAAAATCAACGTTACAACTTTTAAGTTACAGCTTCGTTTATTTTATGTCACTATCAATCAAATAAATTAAACTTTTAGATTTCAAAAAATGTAAAAACTTTTCTGAAAAACTCAATATTCCTAAATAAGAACTATTTATTAATATTTTACAAGATCTATATATTTTAAGATCTATATTAAAAATGTAATCAATCTGAAAAGCCAATAATTATTTACTCAATATCTTGTTATAAAGTGCTTTTGTTTATAATCTGCTCTAAAAAATACAGTATCTTAACTAATGATAGAGAATAAATGTTCAATTAAAAAACTTATGTAAAATGCTATTCACTTCATGATATATATTTTCATATAAAACCACTGAAGAATTTTAAGCTCTCAAGAGCTACAAGTTCTTTTAAAAAACATTTGCTTGAATCCTTTCACAAAAAACATTCCACAAATTTCTGAATAAATTTCAACTAATTCGAAAAGAATCATTATATAAATTTCAATATTAAAATCGTTAAATTTTTGACAGTATCTTATTGTTGTTTGGTTCCACTGTGCGCTGTTAAACGCTGGCCACACTGTCCAGTGGATTCAAGTCGAGTCCAAGAGCGACGTCGCTGAGTGAAGGTGATTTAAAAATTTTGTCACATTTTCAGTACAAAGATTTTGGTATTTTTTAATGAGCTCTCGGGGATTCTGAGGCAGCACCAAGTCAAAAGGAAAAGGAACTCCAGAGGTTCCACGAGAGCAGATCTGCCAGCGCAGTCAGTGGATGCTGCTTTTGGGTTCGGGTTCGGCTTCGGGATCGAGTTCTTCCTCTTTTCGCTTATTTTTTTTCTCCTTTAAAATTTTTTTTTTTTCTGTGTTTTTTGATTTGTTTTGAGCTCCAAAGCGGGTTCTTGGTATGCTGCCTGCAAAAGTGCAAATTTTGTTGCATGTCCGCGATTCGAGAGGTTTTATTTTATTTTTTTTTGTTTTTGTGTTTATTCTCTGATTTTGTTTTTAGTTTTTTCCCCTCAGTTTTTAGTTGTATTTTTTATTTTCTCTCTCCGTGTGTGTTTGTGTGTGTCTTTCTCATTTATATTTTGTTTCTTGTTGTATTTAAATTGTTAATGTGATGCTTATTGTGGTTGATGTTGTTGTTGTTGCTGCTGTTGCCTTTGGGGAATTAGCACTGCTTTGTTGTTATTGCAACTTGTTAAAATTCCACAATGCGTCCAATGCGACATTGCCTATATGTTCATGTTCATAAATTCAACACGCCGATACGCGCCTGGACTCTGCTTCGATTTATTACCATTAACACACACACACACACCACACACACACACATATATATATATATATATATATATATCAGTTGGTGTGAGAGCTGTCTAGCTTAGGCATTGGATAATTTTAATGCTTTACCATTATTTCCATACATTTTTTATAACTAATAAAACGGATTACTTTCAAAAATTCCTTGTTTTTAAAATTCCCATTGTTTTTGGTATATTCGAATGATTTTATGTTATAACCATTTCTATAGATATCAATGTGGATATGATACTACTTAAGATTTCAAGTGATTTTTAAATCAAATTTAAATCAAATCGCTGAAATTTTTACCATTTTTTTTTCTTGAAATTTTCTAAGCGTTTGTAAAAAAGCCTGGATTACAGATTAGGTTATTTGATAAAAAAAACACCTATTTACTACAATGGAAGTGAAGAAATTCTTGATAGTCCAGTAAATAAGAATTATAAGCAGCTTTTGCATTAAAACATTGCTAAATGTTGTTCACTTATATTGTATTTATTGCTCTCAAAATCCATTCTTTATCAATAGATCAATGAACTTGTTATCTATAAGCATTTTTAGTATTAAATGTATGCGCACAAAAATACTAAAAAATGCATTAGAAATTGTTATCGTATTTAGCAACTGTTAAGATGCTGTTAGGTAACAGTGTTGCCAACCAACGCTGCGTATGCGCAATAAAGGAACAAACAATTAAAACAACAGCAACAATAACAACAGCTGCAGCAGCAACAACAACTGCAAACGTGCAACGTAATTAATTAACGAATTAAAAGCGTATGCAACAATAATTATAAAGTCAAAAGGCAATTATGCAAAAAAAAAAAAAAATTGAAAAAAAAAACCAACGAAGGCAAAAGAAGAAGGAAAAAAAAAGCATCAACGACGAAGCCACGCAATGCGGATGCAATTGTTGCTTGTTGCTGTTGTTGTTTTTGCTGTTATTGCAGTTGTTGTTGTTGTTGTTGTTGTTATTATTGTGTTTGTTGTTGTTGCATTTGTTGCGGTTGCCGTATTGTTGTTGCTGTTGTTGTTACAACGCATTAAATTAAGTTGCCAAAGCGCGCAAAAAATGGAAATTACATGCAACTTACACACACATACAACACACTCACATACAACACACACATACACAATACACACTCATTAGAATTAATTGACTTTCCATAATTGAGAAAACAATGCGGTGGCGTTGACGACGACTTCGACGTCGACTGCGACGTTGACGTTGACGTCGACTAACTGCCTACCTGCTGCCTACTTGTTGTTGCTTTTATACACTAACAAATGCCATATAGTATTTTCAACAAGTTAACAGTCCACATATTGGGCAACTTCAAGGAAACAATCATAACTCAGCTTACAAAGCAGCTAGCACAATGAAAATTGGTATTTCATTAAATTAGATCATGATTTTAACATCAAAGTTAAGATCATAAAAATCTGTGCTTTTATATAACAGAGTTATCAAAAAAAAATATTATAAGAATGTGGGACAAATAACATGTAAAATGTACACTTTAAACATTTTTCAAATTAAATCGACCTACAAACAAAATACTGACTATATTAACTAAGCTTATAGTTAAGTAGGAGTAACGAAATTTCTTAATTAGATGATCTTCAATACTAATGTCACTTTACAGTGTGTATTATAGAAAATATTAAGTATGTAAAAATTATAAATATAATTGGGCTAAATGTCAAGTTTTTTAATACATTTTTTATATTATTATTATTATATTATATTATCGAAAAAATATTGTAAAATCAATAGATAGAATGTAATAGAATATAAACACAACCTAACTTAATATTGAACCAATAAAAAGAACAGTTTAACATTAATTTAAGCAAAAGTCGACAAAATTACAGTATAATAAATCTGAGTTTAGAATATATACAAATCTAATAGTTAGAGCATCTAAAATAGTATTATTTGAGGAGTTTAAAAATTGTTTATTAGCTGCATTAATTGCGCTTAAAATAAACAAACGAAACGAACGAAACGAAACGAAACGGAATGAAATGAAATGCAAATAAATTGCATTACATTTGCCCAAGTTGCATGGTAAGGGGCAACTGCTGCCAGTTAAAAAGTCAGCAATTTTAATTGGTTTTTTACACGCATTAGCATAACTGCAACAGCAACAACAGCAACAACAGCAACAGCAACCATAACAATAACAACTGCAACAGGCTCATCGTCACATTGTTGCAGCAAGTCTGTTGCTGTTGTTGTTGCTGTTGTTGTTTCCATTATTGTTGTAGGTGGCAGAAATTGCTTAGGTGTTGTGATGTTGCTTGTTGGGTGTGTGTGTCTTGACTAAGTGAAATATGTAAAAAAGCAACATTAAAAAATCGAAAAAGAAAAAAAATAAATTATTTGTTATGCATCGCCAACAGAAATTTAGTGAAAATGTATTTAGCCAAGCGCGTAATTCAATTTTATTTTATGCAACTGCAACTGCAACTGCCACAGCAACAATAACAACAAATTATAACAATAGCAAAATTAGCAACAACAATTGGCACAAATTGTTTAACGCGCCGACGGTTGCTCTCAAATTTTATTGCATTAATTAAGCAACAACAACAGCAACAACAACAGCAACAAACCGACAACAACACAACAAGCTACAAGTTTTACAGCCAACAATATTAAAATGCTAAAATCTGTAACATCCTATAGACAGCAATAAAATCAATGGATTTTTTTTTTTCAAGATATTTAAAAACGAAATAGTAACTTTTTTAAATAAGTATGTATTTTAAGAGATATTTTCTAATTTGTAAATAGTAAAAAGTTATTGTTCTTGCCTAGGAACTGAAAAAAAAAATACTTGATTAAAGTAAAATATTCTGCAGAAGAGCATTATAAACGCGTAAAAAATTGATTGAATATTTTTGAAAATTGTTCAATTGACTTCAAATAAATTGAGAGGGGCAATCGAACTTCCCTCCGAATGTGTTGCATACAGGGTATATTTAGTTTAATCTATCATTTGGTAGCTCATTTGTTGTCCCCTCGAAGGCGGCAACCTAACACGTTGGCGATCATTTTAATTAGACCATTTCTGGGATCTGGCAGCAAAACAATATTGCATTAGCCACAACCACAACAACAATAAAAATAACAATAACAACAATAATAATAATGGCAGCTGTTGCCAAAACAGTAACAATAACAACAACAACAATAGCTATAGCAACAATGTTTATATATTTTAATTAAACCTATTTAAATACGCGACAATGTTGCAAGTCATTAAACTTTTAGAGTCGACAACTTAAATTTAAATGCACCTCACAAATTTGTCGCTAACGATATGCTATCTGACAAATCAAACGAAAAATTCTGCTTATTTTTTGGCAAGAAAAACAAACGATTATTGTAGAATAGTATTGTACTCAAATTTACTCGACCGCTGTTGTTTCACTGGCCAGATCTGATGGATTATGTTATACATAACAGTGTCACAGAATCCGTAAATTACTGCTAAGTTTTATTTTGAGCGAAAAAAAAATCATTTTTGATTTTTATCTTTTTGATCAGTAATAATGATTATAATAAATAATTAATTATTTATTTTTTTTTTTATCAGAAATAATGATTATTTGTAAGTTTTATTTTATTATGGTGTAAGTTTTATTAAATTACTCAAAAATAATGATTATCATTGAAAAAAATCGTAAAAGATCAAAAATTTTAAAATCATGTCGAAAATGCAGAGATTTCAAAATTATAAGGTGTTTGGTGTAAATAATTTTTTTCTAGGACAATTATAAGTTGATATTTTTTTGTTAAAAAAAAAAAAAAAATCATAATTTACGGTCCCTGGTTAACACGTTGTTATACATATTAATTGCGGAATCAAGAATAAATGGAAGTGTGAAAAAGTGGAGTGCCTAAAGTGACAAAAAAAAAATAATAATAATAATAAGTTGGCTGCGCCAGACGCTCATATGTCATGACATTGTCAGAATCAACAGCTATCAAGCGTATTGTCAAATACTGTATTTTAAAGGGTCGTCTATATATACTTTTTATGATAATGATCATGCCGATGACGATGTAGATGATGATACAGACTATATATAGAGCTATAAAACAGCTGTTGCACCCTTGACCCTAATGTGCAACAATTGATGAGCTCAATATGTATATAAAACCGAAATCGATTTAGTTTAATGATTGATTTGTTATCATTATAAAAAAATTGCAATCATCAGCACGTTTCAAGATAGAGCTAAACTCAATATATATATACATTAATAGAGTATATAAATATAAACATATATGTTGAATAAAAAAATCTATTAAATTGTAGTTTTGCTATAAAAATAATAATATTTAAATCGGAAAGACAGGCGAATGGCAAACTGACTCAACGTTGATTGCGTTGCATGTTTTACAGTTGTTGCTAAGTTGTTGGTGTTGTTGTTGATTTGATTACATAGATTTACACTTAAGTCATTGCCTAACGATAAAACCTCAGAGAAAGAATGAACAAAAAATAAAAATAAAATGAAACCAAATTAAATCAATCTAGCTTGAAAAAACGCTTCGATTGCTAATCAGTTGAAATTCCTGAATCGTTCAACTGAATGGGAGTTTTGTGTTTTTTCCTATAGACTTACAGACCATCATGATGGAGCATATTTTGATGGAATCTTTATCATGTACTTAGCCATAAAAGTCACACAATTGTCGCCATATATAATAGAAACCAACTAAATGTTTTAAAACTTGCTTTTAGTCGTGTCATGCTAAACTTATTTTCATCTATTTTTAGAGGGGTTTTCTTGGGCAGCCAGTTTTTAGATAAGCCTGAAATAAATGGCAATTCCATATGAATTTATTAAGATTATATGCTATTAAGATTAATGAAGCGTATTTAGGCCAAATTAGCTTTACCAGTCAATTAAAATTTTAATTTTTTTTTTATTTTCGCTTATATTTCCGTACATTTTTATGGTGTGATATGATAATAATAATCTATGGATCTGTATAACAAGCGTATTATTAAAATAAACTGCTTCAGATTTGGCATACGTCTGTAGATTAGTTTGAATTTAATTTTCTGTAAAGAATTTAACAATTTTCTACTTATTTCTCAGAATTTTGTTATATCAAACAAATTCAATAACTCATGCAAATGTTTTGATATTTGATCTTTGCGTCAAATTAAAATTCAGCTCGTTTATTTAAAATTCTCATCACGATAACTGGATAAATACAAAAGTAAAATTTTTTTAAACCTTAATTCTTTTACTTGTTTATTTATATATCAAATGTATTTAAGCTTTCGCTTTGAAGTTATACAGGGTAACTGCTAGTCGGTATAGCACACGCTTGCTGTCAACTGGTTATGACTTTTGCTATGATTTTGGTGCTGATGAATGCTCTTGGGATCTGTTTATGGATCATCATCAACGGCTCATCACATTGTCGAGATAACTTTGGGCTCGCTGCAAAAGATGCCTCTGTTTTCCCCCTTCCCCCTTCCCGCTAACCCCTAATCCCCTTTCCCCTATCCGCCATGAATGTCTGTCTGCTTGGCTTGACTGTTGGCTTATATGTTTTGCCAATTATCGATGCAGGCCATGGATTGGCAGCTAACTGCCATTGACTTGGGCACCCAGTTGCCAATTAGCCAGGCTTACCAGACTGTCTTGACTGTTTTTGTTTTGTTATTTTTTATTTTATTTATTTTTTTCTTTTTTAATTACAACTCGAGCAAGAATTGCGTTAAGAGGCTGGCAGTTAACTAAAGTGCAACTGCAACTGCAACTAAGACTAAAACTAAACTCAGACTCAGACTCAACTTGACTTGACTTGACTTGACTTGACTCGATAATTGCATTGAATGAATGCCAAAAGACAACAAACAATGCCACGCAAATGGGCCATTTAGTGCAGTCATTAGCATTTATTGTAGCCACACGTACAACTGCAACAACAACAACAACTGCAACAACAACAACAATTACAACAACAACTGAGATAGCACTCTACATGCATCATTACTACAATTAAGTCAATATTTGCGCGCCACAAACTGAGTTGTAAACTGAAGTGATCGTCGCCTTCGTTGCAATGCGTCTTCGTCTTCCTCCTTCTCTTCCTCTTCGTTGTCTTCGTCTTCCTCTTACTTGTCGTCTTGGGGCCCTGGATAAGAAAGAGCTTCCAACGTATTAACACATTTTCATCATTACACTGCACATAATGTGATTAGGGATAACAGAAAGAATAAATATAACTAAACAACAGTGTAAATGGAACTTGAAAAGGGGGCAAAAAGCCAAACTAAACTTTGAGTTAAGCAGAAAAAAATTTTGACCATTCAAAATTTAAAAATGTATTTAGCCAAAGGTTGACTATGAAAACAAATATGTAATTAAGAGTTACCAGTTTGAGTTTTTGATAGGAGCAATAATATTTAAAATTATATTTTCGACATTATAATGAGATAATACATAAATAAAAATTTGTATTACTCAATTTTATGCAATTAATTTAAATTAAAGATAAAAGTGATTTTTAAGTATTTAATATGGTATTAAGGATACATCATATCGTAAAAAAAAGATATTGATCACACATTGTGAATATTTTTAGACTTTAAAAATGCACCACCTTATTTAAAAGATATTTATTTAAATTTTTATTTTAAGTTATTGTTGATTAATATTTCATCATAATTAAAATCTGCTGATAAGGAATATTGAATATTGGTGTAAAAAAATGTATCGATAGGAACAGAAAAAGATAAAGAACTATCGAAGCTATCGAGTGTATGGGCGATAGTTGTTCTAAAAGCAACTTGCACAGTGTGACTAAACGTAGAAACTTTTCATTTTAGAAGCAGGCAAGAGCAATGAGCATGTGAGACAGTAAGAGAGAGAGAGAGAGAGAGAGCGAGAGAGCGAGAGCGAGAAGGAGGGCGGGCGGGGAAGATAGATATATTGCAGGGTAGTGGAGAGAGAGGGAGAGGGAGAGGAGAGTGGGAAGTGCAATGGAGAGGCGTGTATGTCTAAAAGTAGTCATCATTAAAATTCCTGCAGTGACACACAGCAACTAGGCAGTGAGGCAGGCAGGCAGGCAACTCAGCAGCAGAGAGGGGGGAGTGGCAGGGGTAGCGGTAGGGGATTGCAACTGCGACAATGGCCAACAAATCCCCAACTGGGCGGCCGGCTAAGCAACAATAACAACAACAATGGAGAGGCAACTGTTGCCACTGCGCTTGTTTCAATTTTCGTTAATTATGTTATGAAAAAAAATGAAATAAAAACAAAGCAAAGAATGAGAGAAGACGCAGCTACAGAACTGCAAACGAAAGAGAATTGCCGGCTCTTGTTTGCAACGTGCAACGTGCAACGTGCAACTTGCAACTTGCAACAGGGGCACAAAACTTAATGAGTGAACACAACGCGAGCGACACCCAACGACGAGGCAGCTTCAACCGAAAGGCGACTACTTTAGATTTATGGCCATGCCATTGGCAACAAACACACACACACACACACACACACACACACACACACACACACACACACACACACACACATACAGATATAGACCCCATAGAGGCAACAACATCAAAAACTGAGAAATGCCAAACCGAAAAACTCCCAATGACTGAAAAAAAAAAAAAATAATGAAAACTGAAATGAAGCCCACAGACTTTGAATTCAGCAAACAAGAAAGAAAAGTGCGCTGCGTGGGCGTTTAGACTTTTCTACCTTCTCTTACACTCCCTCTCTCTCTTCTTCTTCTGCTTCTTGATTCTTTTTTTTTTCCTCTTTTTATTAAAGTTGTTCTTGTTGTTGTAGTGTTTGTAGTTTATTCTATTTGATTTTGTGGTCGCAACTTGGCTCTAATTAGCATTGCATTGTAGAATGTCTAGCAAATGCCTTTTGGACCAATCTTGAGCCAGCAGAAAACAGGCAACAAACACACAGGACAGTCACAACAGTTTCAACCATTTCAAGTGACAAGTAATGCTAATTACATCCCATACTGTAGATCAATTGAAAGTCATTAAAGTCTGGCACACTCACAATGACACTGAGAAAACACTGAGAACTGAAAGTGGGCTCCATTTTAATTTTCCAAAGCTTCATCATTATTTCTAATCTTTTGTGCTTAATTGTTCTAAAATATTTAATCAATTGCTAGTTACTTGATTATTCGCTTATAATAAGCTTTAAAATGCTGATTTCTGCTGATTTTAATTAATCTAGCAAGGTTACGGCAATTAAAACGACACTTTTGTAATTAATTATGCCAAATTTTAAACTTAATTGTATTTGCTTAATTCGGTTTATCGATTTTAATGCCTTTCAATCCTTCAAATGCTCTATAAATTCGTTTTTTTTTAAACAAAAATAATAAAAACCATATAAGATGCTTAAATATGAGTTTTGAGTTCTAAAAAAATTATTAACATTCAAGAATATTCTTATAATCATTACCATTATTAATTAAATGTAATGCATAATGCTAACAGTCTTTGACTTTAACATTAATGCCATAACATCTTTCATTAAACATACTGTTAAGTTGTCAATCTAACAGTAGACAAACGGTATCTGTTATTTTAACTGTTAAGTCTGCAAACATCTGTTAATTAACATTTTTAACACGATCTTGCAGATTACTCATACGTCTCGTATGCCTTAACTTTACTTTTGTTGTCATTTCATTATATATAGTATATATATTTTAATTACATTCGTGGCAAGCGTTGCCGACTTTTAATATATATTTTTTAATTAACGCCTTTTTCTTGGTCGCTCGTTTTGCTTTGCTTTCTACATTTTCTTTTGCTTTCTTTTCTTTATTATTTTTTTCTTTTCTTTTGTGCGCTGCACCAAGTGCATTAATTGTTAATTAATAATTGTTGTTGCTGGCAAATGCAATTAAAGCGCAAAGCGCACAATTAAATTATTGAATTGCTTTCCTTGTTTTTATTGTTGATATTATTGCTGTGTGTATGTTTTTTTTATTTTTTTTTATTACTACTTATAGTGTGTATTTATAATTATAAATTGTATTTATTTATTTTTTGTCGATTAGTTTCGCTGAGCTGAGACAATTTGCGCTCTCATAAATTTAACAAACGTCACTAGAGGTCGCCTCTCTCCCCCCGCTCGCCTCTCTTCCCTGGTCCAATCAAATTTAAATAGAATAACAAACTAATTAGTGTTGATATTTTTCAACATTTGTTCAATTCCCCCTCTCTCTTTCTCTCCCTGTCTTTGTCTCTGTCACTCTCTCACACTGGCTTTCTGTGAGCAATCACGATTCTTATATTTATTTATTTTAATTGAAATTGCTTCGGTTTGTTGCGCTCGCTTCGTAATTGATTTATAACTAATAAAATTTTGCTATTGCCTTGTTAAATGTAAATGTGCCTCGACTCGACTTGCATAAGTAATCAAAATGCTAAGCGCCCAACAACAGCAACATACACGTATATTATCTACACAGTACTCGATTATTATTTACAAATAATATGTGCATATGTATTCAAATTAAAAAGTTAGTGGCTAAACATATCGAAACTTGCATGCTCTTTTTTTAATTTTAACTACTACTTTATCAAGCAGCACAACACACTGCGCTAATTACTCTTGATTCTTGAGTTGCAAAGCTTTTAACATAGCTGTAATGCCTGAAGACGTTTATGATTGGACATTTGAAACGGATAATAAACGGATAATTTAAATGGCAATGCGCGCAAACGCAATGCGATTACGAACGAATGAGAGGGAATGATAGTGAGCGAGAGATCGAGCTTGGCTACATACAAATACAAACATAAATACAAATGTATGTATACATGTTGCCAGCAGCATGCCAATTAGCCGGCATGCAGTTGGCGTCAGCGTCAGCGTCGGCGTCGGCGTTAACAGCGCTGTCGTTGACAACGTTACGTACTCAGAAACTTTTACATACTTAAAAGTACATATTTCGGTCAATTGCGTTTATTTTTAATTAGTTTCGTTGGGCGCTTTTAATGTAATTATTGTTGTTATTGTTATTTTTAGCTAGTTGCGAGCGAGATAGAGAGAGAAAATAAGAGAGCAGGCATAATGACAGCTGATTTGGGCATATATATGTATGTACAAGTATACATACATATAAGCATAGATAATTGCTGTGATTCTTTTTGGGCGACATTTTTGATTGATTGATTGTGAGCCACATATGTGTGTGTGTGTGTGTGTGTGTCTGTGTGTGCGTGTGTATTTGTATCTGCCTGTGAATGAATAAATGTGAATGAATTTTACTCATTGCATTTGGCAGTAAGCCAATCGAACAAAATTTTTGTGAATTATACATACATATGTAATTATGTAATTACCCATGTATATACATAAGGAAATCCACTCAGTGACTTGTTGATGAATGCGTCAAAGATGATTTGTGAAATTGACATGCAGTCGACAGTTGAACGAATAGAGAATTATACCAAATACCTAATTTAAATAATCGTCACTATTTCACCATCGATGGATTTGCCATTTACATTATCCCCATCAGTTTTAAAATAACAAATTCTTTGGGTTTTTGTTCTCACACAATCTGGTCACACTCTAGGCAAATGCATACAAAAATGGCTTTAACCGATTAGGCAATTTTTACTAAAATTGTTGTTGAAAAAAACATTAGTCTGACAGCAACTTAAGTAAATAACTGTATTTTAGTTTTAGAAACTTGTTCTTAACTTATCATGTATATTTTATATAACTATATTCAATTACTATATTAATAACTAACAAACTCGATTTTTCTCTCTCTATCTTTCTAGGTAAGTTTCTAAGGTTCAAACGCTGTGAAAAATAAATAAACATGACAAGTAAGCTTAATAGAGATCATAACACCATAGTAATTCAGTAGAAGCTACTATAAAATAATAATGTACTCTTCATATAAAATAGAGAGGCATTGAGAATTGCCGAGAACGTCTGGAAATTGGTTAACTGTGCAACTTGTGACATTTTCATAGGTTTGTCGACGTTTCTATCTTGTCAGTGGAGCTTTTTTCGGTTTATAATGCCAAAGTGCTGTCATAAAAGCAACAACAGGAACAACAATATTACTTATAAACACATACTATATAATACCAGCAGGCATTTTAATCAACCAACAAATGAACCTTGTGCATATTTTAAGGCTAATTAAGTCGCAAATTATTACCAACTTGTCAGCGTGGGTTTCTACAGGCTTAAAAAATTGGCCTTTACTTAGTTTATTTTTCTCTTTTTCTTGTTCTTTTTGTATTTTATTTTTTCTCTTTTCGTGTTTGTCATTACGAGTATTACGGCGTCAGGGGCTTAATGCATTAATACCCTGCATCCGTAAAATGTGTAGGCAGTTTCATGCATTGCATTTGCTAGTTTGTACTATATTTATAACCTGTGTCTAGTCAAGGAAATAAAGGGTATACTCATTGTGTGGGTTGTTTGTACATTATTTAGGGTATTATTCTGTCTAGTGCACCCTTTTTTTTGTTTTAAATGGTTTCACAGTCGGGGAATAATTGATGTTATGAAGCAATTAAGATAGTATCTAAGAATTTGGAATACTTCTTAAAGTTTGTTTATAAAATTCTAATATTTTTCTTATTTTGAAATTCTGTTTCATTATTGAGTTATGGTATATTTGTTTTAAAACCTATTGCAATATTTGATTAATATCTTAATATTTAATTAGTGTTTTGATATCTTTTGACATCTATAGGGTATTTTGCGATAAATCGTTCTTTTTTTTTTGTTTAAAAGGTTCTGCAGTTATTAAATAATTGACTGAATTCTGCATATTTCATAATATCGGATTCAAAAATGTTTTTTTTCTTTTTTTATGCGAATCACGGATTAAATTATTTGATTTTCAACATCTTATAATTTTCTGGGTGGACGTTACTTTTGATTGAGCTGATGTCTAGAGACATTTATAGGGTATTTATCCAAATATCGTTTATTTTCTCAGTCGGGAAATAATTGACTGAATTCTAAATATTTCATAATGTAATGTTGTTTTGTTTTGATATGATAACACTTTTTAAATGATTTGATTCATATCTCAATATTTTATAAGTTTTTTTTGGGGGGCGTCACTTTTGATTGAGCTGATATCTAGAGACATTTATAGGGTATTTATCGATAATACCCATAATAAGCGTTTATTTATTTCCGACTTCAGTTTTGACTGGTTCATTTTGAAGCGGCTTCCCTTTGATATCAATTCGGTATTCCTATGTATAGTATTCTCCAAGTATACTTGGATCTATAATTTACTTATTTGGAGGCGTTCTTCAGCTAATGACGTGACGTTTATAATGTTCTTGTTGTTGTTGTTGTTGTTGTTAATTGTTGTTGATAATGAAACCAGGTGCCGGTTCTTGTTTTTTTTATTTCATTTCTTTTTTTTTTTTTTTTGAATTTTTTGTTTGTGTTGCGTTTTATATTTATTTTTATGATTTTATGAGATGTTTTATAAATATGTGTTCACAGCTCTGGTAATTAATTTGATGATAGCAACAGAGCACTTGTTGAATGTTTGTTGTTGTTGTTGCTGATGTTGTTGTTGATTTTGGTTTGTGTGAAATATTGTGTAAATTACTCAGATTAGTCACATTTACTGATAAGTTCAATTAAAATTAATTAAATATCGACAACGAGCACAAGCTTGCAAATTAGTGGAATACCAAATGTTTTCAACCCCCCTGCATTTTGCCCCACTGTGCATAGACCCTTGAGGTGGGCCCATTAAATGCAACACTGACAAAATTAATTGCCACTTTTTCGCATTTGGCAGAGCAACAAACGAAAATGTCAAGAAGACGAACGCGAATGCGAAAACGAAGACGAAGACAAACGTAAAGACGAGGACAACGATGATGCAAAAGACAAACAAACTAAAAAAAAAAATAATGCGCCAACGATTGCAGTGCGAGGGGGTTGGGAGAGGGAGAGGGGGCATGTGGCAAGGGGCATGTGGCAGCGTCGCTTGCATTGCAAATTAGCAATTGCTGTCAGTGGCGGCAACTGAGCGGAAGTTGCCGCAAATTTGTGGAGGAAATGAGTTTTGGACCGTCGCATGCAACTTGCAACCGATGAATTGAAGCTGCCACTAGCCCCTCCCCCCCCCCTTGTCCACTCCTCTACAACTATTGGTTTTACAATTTGTCAACAGAAAAAAATATAAAAATAGACAAAACGTTGTTGCAACAACTGGTTGCAAGTTGCATTCAATTAGGCTGCCTCCACAATTCTCTATTTAAAATTAATCGCATGCATTTTTTATCATTTAATTTGATTATTAAACTTCTGTTGGTTGCAGTTGGCAACGCTTTTAGCAGAGTTGGCAACTCTAGACTTTTGCCATATGCATAACACATTACTTTATCTATTAAACTGTTCCCCCCCCCCCCCCCCCCTTCATTCCCACCAAATCCATCTAGTTGCAACTTTGTTGCTTTTTTGCTAATGGACAACATGTTGCACGCTTCGCAGCGTTGCATGTTTTTGTTGTTGTTGTCAACTGTTTCGTTCTATTGTTGTAAAAACAACAACATAAAAACATTATGTCTGAATCATGTTACAAAACAATTTAGCAAACAAACTGTCAAAAACATGACAACTTAAAGCGTTGTCTGAGACGCAGACGCAGACGTCGACAGAGGCAGCGACAGCGACAGAGACTGCGACTGCGACTGCGACTTAGTATTTGTTGTTGTTGTTGTTGCTGTTCCCAGTTGATGCTGATGTTGATGCTGATGTTGATGTTGACGTTGATGAGTCGAGCAGATTGTAAATGACATTTGAGAGTGCAGACAAAGAGCGCACTCTCTCTCTCCCACTCTCACTCTCCCACTCTCTTTGTGGCTGCTGGAATAAAATGTTGCCTGAGCTTTTGTGCTTGACAAATTATGTTTGTTAATTCCACTGTTTGGTTGTCTTCACACATGCACTGATTTGCAGCCATCTCTCTCTCTCTCTCTCGCTCTCTCTTCGGCACTTGCTCTCTTTGCCTCTGTGAATCTGACTCTCCCTTTACGCTGTTAGTGCTGTCAGTTTAGCAATTTAGTTGCTAGATCTAGCAACTATTACAAAAATTTGAATGTTTTTTTTATCAAAAATACCATTAGCCACAAATCTAGCAATTTTTTATTTTTCTTTGGCAATTTTAGCAACTTTATTACAAAACAAGCATTTCTTGTTTTGTTCCTAAGCACTTTTGTCTTTTTTTATACCTTTTGAAAATTGATAGCACAAATTACGATTAATAATAGTTCACAAAGATATCGGAAATTGTATTTAACTCAGTTAGCTCAACCCCTTTAGCTGTGTTTTGTGATTGGGTTTAAATGCCAAAAAATTTAAAAACATTTTTTTACTTGACACAAATTAATGCCAAATTGAAGTACGCTGATTAAAGTCAAGCTGACGGCTAATATAGCATTATAATTACTTTTCAATTAACTGTTAACTTAATATCTGAAATCATGTTCCATTTTAATTTAAGTATTTTCAATTTCAAATTTTTTTTTAAATCCATACATATACATATTAGTTGAAAACGAAAATTTTAATGATTTGGCATTTATGTTAGCAATTGTCACAAAATGTCGAGCAATTTCTAGCAACTTTCTTTTTCCAAATCTAGCCATTTTTGCCTCGGAGATTCTGGCAGCACTGGTCGCAGTCGCAGTCGCTGCTCACATGCAAAACGTTTGCGTAATTAAATCAAGGCGCAACCCTTGACGCATTTCGTGCTGTGTTAAGAGAGGGAGGGAGGTGGGTGGCTAGGGTTGATTTCATTGTAAGCGTCGCTCCAAATATTTTCACACACCCTCACACACTCTCACCCTCAAGTTTGGGCCATAAATATTGAGCTGAGCCATATAATTTTTTAATGCCATTTACGACGCTAAGCTGCCAAACGCGCCACAAGATCAAGCGCCTTGCATCAACCGATATGCGGCACAGAGTTGCGACTTTGGCTGCAATTAAGTGCAGCAAGCTGGCAACCCTTTGCTGGCAACACGCAATGCCATTAACCACACACACACACACATTGTGATATGTATGCATGTATGTATGCCAACTTGGCTAGTTTATAGCGAGTTCTGCTTTTTAAATTGCTTGACAAATTTGAATATTGCTATGTTAAATATTTTACTTCATTTTTGTTAATTCTGTGTGGAAAAGTTTCACACAGCAAAGAAAAAAAGATATATAAATAACATTAATACTTAGATATACATAGATACCCTGTTAGATTACTAGCTTAAATTTGCGGCTGTCATCACTAAATAATGAATTTTTATTAATTAAATTCATGTCTGTTTGTAAAATGCCTCAAGATTATAAGCAAAAATGTCAGGACCTCGCAGTTCAGATCTTAAACTTCATTATCCGTCCTGTTCCGACAAGTTATTTCGAAATTGAATATCCTATACCTATGCAAATTTTATTTTAATTAACATTTTCTGAATTGAATTTAATTTGAGTTGCAGTATTAAAGTGTCATAAAGTTAAAAACGCTAAAATTTACAAGCTTTGCCCAAATTTATCACAAAAATTGTCATTTTATTATGCTTTAAAATAAAAAGTTGTAAACCTGGTACAAAATAATAGGGGAAATCACAGAAATATCACTTTCATACCGTTATTTAATACCTCGGGACACAGATAAAGTAGAATTTTCATTTTTCGGTCAATTGACTCGAAAAAAGCAAAGAAGTTAGATTTTTTGCTGACCAAGTTCAAGGACTACATATCTGAATCAAGGTGAAGTTACTATATATTAATTCGCCTTAATCTGAATATTGATGTCCGAACTCAAAACAATTTGGTTTTCAGCAAAGGCAATTTAGTTGAAAGTTATTTGTGTGACACACCAGTAAAAGCTTAGCTATTTTTGTGCCTAACAATTGTACGCGTTTTTGTCGCTAAAAAGCTGTCAGCACTGATATGTGTATATGTGCTCTACATACATAACTGCACATGATAATGTCATAAAATTAAATGGCCACACTTATTGTTGTTGTTGTTGCTGCTGTTGCGGTTGTCGTTGTTGTTGTTGTCGTCGTTGCTTTAATTAGAGTTTTTCCAGCGCGCTGTCGCTTTTATTGCACACACACGCAAAATGGCAAAAGAAAATTTCCTTTGCTTGTTCCATGGCTGGCAACTGCTATAAATATTATAATTATCAAAAAGTGCAGCCAGCGACGTTCAACGTGCAACATACAACATACAACATACAACATTCAGCATTCAACGTCCACCGACGAGTAATCGTAATTGAGTTAATTAACACGCCACAAAACGCGGCAGGCGACGTCGCCAAAGCGGCATAGACTCAACCCAAAGAAAGCAAGTGAGAGCGAGAAGAGAAGCAATGCATCGAGTGTCAGAGTGAAGAGACCGAAGAGAGTGAAGAGACTGAAGAGTGGGAAGAGGAGTGAAGAGAGGCAGCAGCAGCAGCAGCAGCAGCATTTAATTGCTTGTACAATATAATAACAACAGCAACATGGCAACATGCAATTGTTGCAGTCGCTATCGTTAATGTTGCTAGTGTTTTTGTTGTTGTTGTTGCTGTTGCACTCGCTATTTAAGCTTTTGGCGCTTTTGTCAATGCATTCCACATGCCAGCTGCGCAGAGAGCGCCAAGAGAGCAAGAGAGAGAAGTGAGAGTTGATCCAAAGATGGACGAATGTTAAACAGTGCTGCCAACTAATGATTTAATATCCAAAGGATCGTTAAAAATAGCCAGAATAAAATGCACCTCAAAAAAAAAAAGCTAAATTGGCTACGATGGAGTAGACGGACGGAAAGAAACACAAAAAAGCCACAAATTATAATAAAATGTTGCAATAAAAATGGCAATCAGGTGTGTTCCACAAATCTCTAGAGATTTTGAAGAGAAATGTGTTTGAAAACAACAATTATAAATTTAAAAAGAAAGTATAGAGCTGTCCGACTTATAACACTTAAACACGCTTTTTGAGTTTTAAAAAAATTTGTGTTTTTTAGTACTATAAAATTTTGAAAGTTCTGGAACAGGATCAGATTACAAACACTATAAATAACATGCTAAATATTTAAACAGAAAAGTTAATTTTTCAATTCAAAAAGAGGGGACTAGAAATTGATTTTAGAACTATGGTTTCTTGGTGAATACATCTTATATGTTATAACTTAGATTAAGAATTTGGGTTACCATACAAATCGATGCACCCTAATGTTTATAAATATGTATATGGTTGTTGTTGTTTTCGACGTCTTTTGCATTAGCAAACAAACAAACAAACAAACAGTGTCAACCCAAAGTTTGCCACACAATGCCATATTGTTCATTTAGTCAGAGCCCTGGCAATGACAGGGCTGCAAAGCTGATGGCTAGCATTTGTCCGGCCTAAAACAACAACAACAGCAGCAAAGGCAACAATAACAAGAGCAACGACAACAACAACATAAACAACAACAACAACGACGACGACGAGATCATTAAAAGTCCAAAAGCAAAACAATTATGGAACTCATTGAAGCCAATTATTAATAAAAACAGCAGCAACAGCAGCAGCAGCAGCAGAGACGACGCGTCGCTGTCGACGCAACAAGTGGCAAGTGGCCAACGAAGTGGCAGCAACAACAGTAGCAACAACAACAACAACAGCAGCAACAACAGCAACAACAAACTGAAAGGCCTGCAGCCAAAGCGAGCGGCCTTCGTCTCCTCTTCTGCTTCTGCTTCTGCCTCGTCTCCTCATCTTCTTTGTCGTCTTCTGCTTCTTCTTTCTCTTCTTCCGAGTGTGTGGCACAGTAGCAAAAACACAACAAAAGACATGTGGCAAAAAGGGCAGCAACAGCAACAGCAACAGCAACAACAAACATTGTTAATGAAGCTGCAAAGGAATGCAGACAAAGAACGAAGAACGACGAAGAAGACGACAAAGAGGTGGGGAAGGAGCAAGAGAAGAAGGAGAAGGGAGGAACTGGGCGTGTGTAGAGCGCACAACTTCACACATAAATGGGAGCAACATGTTGCCAATGTTGACGGTGACGGTGATGCTGCCGCTCATGTTGCCGGCATTGCGACAGCGAGGGTGGCTCAACAACTTCTGCCACAAAGTATCTGCTAATATATATAATTGTTTTTTTATGCCCAATTTGTGAAACTTTTGCTAATTTAGCTATTTTTAGCGTGTCTTCAAAGTTCTTTTAAAGTAAAGAAATACACAACAATTATAAATTTTTAAATCTTTTAAGCACATCTTTTCTTTATATTACTTATTTTCGAATCTGTCTTCTTTCAAATCTGTCCATTTTTGACATGAAGTGATTAACAGTGATTGTTACTTTAAGTTTAGATATTGAAGCGCGTTATCATAATAAAATTTACTTGGGTTTCATATTGGTCTTAATTGTAAATTGATATTTAGATGCTGAAGAGTGAATTGAAGTAAAACTTATTTTAAGCAATTCGCCATACTTGATTAGTTATATGCGCTGAATTACTGTTAAATTCCCCAGACTTATTTTATTTTATATTTTTAGTCATATCATAAGATCGCTTTTAAGTTTTATAAATTAATTGTTAGTTTATTATTTATTATTTTAATTTTGTTTTATTTTATGCATATTTGAAATTTTTGTCGACTGATTTTAGTTGACGTTAATAAATAAATACAAAAATAATAGCTAAAGTTATTTACAAAAATATTGGCTTAAGTTAATTTAAGCAACAAGTTCCTTTTTATTGGGTTCCACATTGCTCTTAAATAGGATTTCAAATCACTGATTTAACATTGAGCTGTTAATGATTAAGAATGTATGTTAAGCAGTAAAGCATATTATGATCAGTTCTATGAATTGGTATACTCTTGTGCCACACCTCGCATATGCAACATGCTGTGCCATAGACGTCGACGTCGTCGTTGCGACAATTAAGTTTGTAAACTGCACATAAAAGGCAGGGAAGATGTCGCCAGCCGAGCAACTTGCAACTTGCAACTTACGAGTATCATGGCCATGAGATGCTGCTTAATAATGTCATAAAAATTAGAACGGCGTATTAATTGGCAAGCCGGCAGGCAGCCAGAAGCTACCAACAACAGCAACAACAACAGCAACAGCTGCAACAACAATAAGCAACAACTGCAACTGGAACTGCAATTGGAACTGCGTGTGGGAGCGCAACATGTTGCCTAGTTTATATATGTTGCTGCTGTTGTTGCTGTTGCTGTTGCTTGCTAGCTTGGTTTGCTTTTTGTTGTTGCTGCTGCTGCTGCTATTGTTGTTGCTGTTTGCGGTGCAATTTCGCGCAAATAAAATAAATTGGCAGCCAATTAAGCGAACGTCGCTCAGCCGCATATCAGAACAAAAGCATAAAGGCAGCAAATTAAATGCAATTGCTGGGCTTAACAGCGGGAAGAGAAGAGCGGACAGCGAGAAGAGAAGTGAGCTGAAGTGAAGTGAAGTGAAGAGAAACAAATGCATGCAATATAATAGGCTACAGAAGCAACAGAGATAGCGGAAGCTAAAGAGACGCGAAAGGCAAATCAAATTTAATTAACGGCATAAGCCTAAATAAGTGAATGTGTGCGTGCGTGTGTGTGTGAGAGAGTGTGCGCACAAAAGAGAGCAGTGAGTGAGAGAGCGCTTAGAATACTAAAATGTTAAATGCATATTAACACACAGCAATAGAAAATTCACTCAATTCGTCAGTCAGTCAGTCAGTCAGTCAGTCAATGCGCCAGTTAGTTAGCCAATTACACGACAAAATCTTATATGATCGTGCAAATTGTATTTTTATTGCCAATTATTTATTTATTTCGTTTAGCTGACGGCACAATAACGACAGCTCAAATGTTATGAAAGGCGTCGCGTTGCGTCGTTTGAAAGGCAACAACAACAACAACAACAACAACAACACAAACAGCAGCAACAACAACAGTCGCATCCAGCTTAACGTCGCCGTTTACATACTCTGTAAAGTAATTAAATGCACGCACTCTTATCAAAGAATGTTGCTAAGCGATCTATGTTAATGTTAAGAGCAATGGATTAACGGCTAAAGCGTGAGTTGAAAAATGTCGTGCAAGCTTTTCTCTTACTCTTTCTCTTGATCTATTCCCATCTATTGTTGTTGCCATTTGAAATTCAAAAATGATATGATATGATTAATTGTCATTTTGTTTAACGATTGTCGTCATTTTGTTGAATGCCTTGCGATCTTTATACACATGTATGCATTAACAAATATTTGTCTTGCATCACAACAACAACACGAAAAAAAAAATACAACAACATTACCTGACGTTCATTCATTAATTATCAGCACACAATCTATAAGCTTAATTCGTATTCAATGCAATTAAAATTTAAATTGTTCAACAATTCACATTGCTCAGTTTTGTTTAGGGATTTCATTAAGTCGTTGAAATTTGTGTTGTTGTTGTCAATTAATTCACATTATGAATTTATTTTGCATTCAAATTCAAATTCAATACATTATTAGTAATGTCGCTTCGTGCATAATAACTAATTAAAAATGCCAATTAACAGCGCAAAGCTTGCTGTTAAGTGGCCTTGCTGTTAAATGTTAATGTTAATGTTAAACAGTTGCCGGTGTTCACGTTTAACATTAACATACTGTACTTGATGTGTATGATTTAATTAATATGTGCAAATCTAGAAATTGTTGCCTATCTTTTATGCTTAAATAAACACTTAAAAAATTTACGATAAAATGTCACTGTAAATTATTGTGAATTTAAATTAATAAAAATGCAATTTGCATATGATAATTAAATAAAATAATAAAATTAAACACAGCACAAACAGATATAAAAAAAAAACAAAATGTAAATAACAGTCGGTTGCACTTGAGTAATTTCGCATAAAACATAACCAAGTAGAAAGGATATTAATAAACCGACATAAAACACACACATGTGTATATACGATATGCAAACATGCACACACACATGCATATATGCACCTTTTGCATTGGTGTGCACACGGACAAGTGGATGCCATTGCTGTTGTTGCTGCTGTTGCTGTTGTTGTTATTGCCGCTGCAGCGCCATCAAGTAAATCAGTGTCCAATGTGTAAATAATTTCCATTTGAATGAGCAATTGTGCATTTTTCATACACACACAGATACACACACATACATGGATAACTGCTGCTGTTGCTGCGCTTTTCATTTGCAGACGCGACGCGTCGACGTTTAAAATCGCATGAAATTTTATTAAAATGAAGTAAATATGGTGTAAACGTGCTGATAAAACGGTTCGTGCTCAGCTATGTAGAAGAAATGAATGGACAGCGACGGCGACGGCGACGGCGACGGCGACTGCGACGGCAACAGCGCCCTGTGGAACGTTGCGAGAGCAGGAGCAAAAGTTTAAGCGCGGCTTTTGGCACTGCATAAGAGAGAGGAAAATGGGAAGCAGCGTTTAAGAGCAAGCGTTTATATTTATGCGTGTAAATATGAGTGTATGTGTGTAATTATTGGTTTAAGCAACTAGCGATCAATGAGTACAGCTGCCAATTAGTGGTTAATATGTATGTATATATGTATGTAACTAGCGTTAACAGAGTTAAGTACATGACTCTGTTAATAAATATCTCTCTCCTTCTCAGTGTATTTGTGCTCAGCTACTTTATGATGGTAGCGCATACAAAAGTCGCATAACCGAAAGCTTTCTGAGGCGGCACAGCATAAAATCGCTTATGTAAATAGCCATGCAAATAGGTGTGTGTGTGTGTGTGTGTAAGTGTGTGTGTGCATTGTGGTCAGTGTCGTCCATGTTGTTCGTGGCTGCTGCTCTGTTATTAATGACGTCGCAACATGTTGAGAGAGCGAGAGAGAGAGAGAGAGTAAAGAGCACATTGTCCTTTGGCTTTCATGTTGTTGTTGTTGTTGCTGTTGTTGCTGTTATTAATTGTGAGAATGATGCCAGCCAGTTAACCGTTATTTAATGGGCCCGCAAACTGAAAATGTTGTATGTACATACATAATTTTCATACGGCTCGACAAATGTAATTAACTGTAATGTTGAGACTGTGTGCATGTGTGTGTGGTCAATGTATCAATATGTACATACATATGTATGTCTGTATGTACATATGCTTATTTGGTCAAGTGGATAACCACATGCATTGTTGTTTTTCTCTTTATCGACTGCGTCTTCAAACAAGCAAATTAAAATCTTTATTATTATTAATGTTGGACATGGGAAGCAGCGCCTAACATATGAGTTGGCCAAACAACAATTGACACAGTTTAACAAAAACAGCAACAACAACAACAGTAATAACAATTGCAAGATGAGTGCAAACAGTTTACCTCTATCACATTCCTCCTCTCATTCTCTCTTTTCTATACAGCAACTATCTTTATCTGTTGACTTCTATTAATTAGCAGCAAATCTTTAAAAGCAAAATATTTTTTTTAATACTTTTTAGTAAACACAAGCATACAGTCTAAGCGTTACACTGAGAGATATATAGTACTTTTTTTGACCATCAAAAATATTCACATACTTTATTTGGTCACCAAAAAAATAAACTTCTTCTTGACTTTTATTATTTATTATAATAATTTAAAAAAATGTATTTATTTGTACAAGAAATATATAGACATATTTTATTGTTTAAAAGAAATTAAGCTTATTGTTGGCTTCTATAATTTATTATATTAATTAAAAAAAAAATTATTCCAAAGAACCAAGCTATTTTTTTAAAATATAATTAATATGAGCAATCAAAAAGTAATAGTCTAAATATTTATAATACCATGTAATTTCTATAAATTATAAGAAATTTAAGTAAAATTTCTATATTTCCGTAAAGCTCTTATGTTGAGTAATGTTTACAGCATATTTTTTGCAGTGTACATAGAGCTATCTATAATCTCTCTGTAAGCGATTCGAAACTCATTTCGTATCATTAACAATAATCATATCCATAGACAGGTTCTCAGGTTAAGTTGTCTATTCCTCATTTGCTTTATTTGTATCTTTATTTTGTATTTTTTTTTTTTTTTTTTTGTGTTTTTTGCTTAGCACATTCGTTACGGTCTTGCCATCCCAGTCACTTGACAGTTTCAATTAGGCTTTAACACTCTACTAGCTCATGGCTGGAACTTCAGCTAACAGTCAACAATCAATAGTCAACAGTGAACAGTCAACAGTCTCTGTGGCAGTTGCAGTTGCAGTTGCAGCTTCGGCTTTAGCTCCATTTGTGTCTTGGGGCGCTGTTAGCTCTCAAGTGGCTGGCAATTACGTTCAATTAACTTGGCCAAGTTGGTAACGGATGCGAACTGCAGTTGGCCAAATGCGTTGCGTCTGTAATTAAATGATGCTGCCTTCTCATCTTGGTCTTCCACATCGACTTGGAATTGGAATTGGACTTGGACTTGGTCTGGTCGTTTGGACCTGGCTAACTGCCGGCATGCCACCTAATCATAAGTGATACCAAAAGGAAATGCTTTTCAAAGCGCTCAACTGCAACAGCGCATGTTGCATGGTGTATGGTGCATGTTGCACGGTGTATGGTGTATGGTGTATGGTGTATGGTGCACCTGCAGCAGCTGGCATCTCTTCAAGCCACTAATTACATTGATTCTTAGACGATTGCATTGGCAATGGAAATACCAATGCCAAAGCTGCTGCTACCAACGTCAACTTAATTAATTGTGCGTCCGGCCGCACGCCCGGACTTTGTTTTTGTTTTTGTTTGTTTTTCCACTTCTCATTTTTACTGTATACCTTAAATGAGGGTATATTAATTCGGTGCGAATGTATGTTACACACTTAATAAGTATATATATATAATTGCAGCATCCTAGATCTTATAACTTGGGCTTTTTATTAATCAGTGAGTCAGTGAGTAAGTCAGTTCAAAGAATTTTATCTATACATGGATTTTGATCAGCAACAACAGATAGTTCCAGGGCCTCAGAGGTGATAAGAGCTAGAAGCGTTAAATCTATATATATATATACAATTCTTTGTCCTGAGTGACTGATTGATCATTGCAAAGCCCAAACTATAAGACTTAGGAGGTTATAATTTTCCCACAATATAGCTGAGACCATTTTAACGGTGTAATAAGACGGCGTTATGCGGAATTCGAATTGCAAGGGGGTCAAATTAGAAATCGAAGTTCTCTTAATAAGTGCGCAAAAAGATCAAGATTATTTCAAATACAAGACAAATTTTAAACAACAGTTATCTAAATAAAAACGAATTACACAAATAATTTTGATATTTAACACATATAATACTAAGGTATGTACCTAAGAGACTTGACGAGGGTATCACATAGTCGAACACACTCGACAAAAGATATCTTTTTTTTTTTTTTTTTTTTTTTTTTTTTAGTTTTTATGTTTTTCTGTTTTGTTTGGATAATGCGAGTGCAACTGGTTTCTAAATCAGCTCGTTGCAATTTCTATTTGCGCGTAAATTGCTAATTTTGTGGAAAACACATTAATTAGCGCAAAATAAGCGCGCCAAGTTGCAATCCAGTTGAAAATGCCGCGCTGCTTCAGTCGCTGCCGTTGCCGCTGCCTCAGTTGACGTTGCACGCCGCCTGCTCATGATCATCAACACGCTCCGTGTGCAATTTGGTGAATGCCACTCTTTGATCATCTGCAGCACGTGCAAATTTAAGTCAGATACATATATTTCTTGATATTGCAGCCAATCAAAGAATCGAGTAATTTGTTGATATCAAGTTCAGATTAACTAAATATGAGCGTGTGAGCTTTTGGAAAATTTCGAATGGATCAAAGACCCTACACTGAAAAAAAGACCCACTTTAAAACTCAAGACCTACATCTTAAATATTTTCTGCTAAAAATAAGATAATTTTAAGACCAAATTACTATTACTTAAAATACTTAATATAAGAATAAAATCTTAAACTGCTAGGAAAGTTTAAATATGTCACATTTTATTTTGAAGCCAACAGTTGTCCAATGGCGCTTTGATTAGAGTCGCTGCTTCAGTTCAACGCAATTGCGGGTTCGAGTCCCACTGTTTACAAGAAAAAACACAGTACTGATAATATTTCAATAAATTATTATAATTTTTTTTTTTTAATTCTGGCAATAAAATTTTATTACTATTTATTAAATTTTCGTCGTATATATATTTTTTTTATTTGCCATTTTATCAATGTATTATCTTAATTTAGGAAATTTAGTAGAACTTCTCTAACTCGAGTCACCATTATCCAAGAAAATGAGAGATTTTCGAGTTATGGAAGCAGAATTGTTTGCTCAGTAAGCGCTATATATATAAAGATTTTTTTTAATTTTTTCCGATTTAAAGAAAAATTCGAGTTATAGAAGTTCGATTGTATATCCTGAATACATACTTAATAAATTCAAGCTTTTTGATCAATCAAGTTTTTTAAATGTTATTTTTAGATTGCATTTTTTTTCTATGTAAGAGAGCCAAGCGTGTGCTCTCTCTGTCTCTCTCTCTGTCTCTATCTTCATGGTTGCTTTCACCCAATTAACGCCGCTTGACGGCAACTGCATTTGGCATTTGGCATTGTGAGGCAATTAAGCTCCGTTTGAAGTTGGGAGCGAACTGTGTACGCATTGGACTCTCTTATTAGCGCTGTGGGCTTAGCACATGACAATGATAATGCCGATGTCGATGTCGATGTCGACGTCGCTGTTAGCGTCGCTGTCGCTGTCGCTGTCATACTGAACGCTTAGCGTCTTCATTTTCTACGTTTTCTTAGCTTAGTCCATAAACGCGCAATTTGTCGTAATTGTTTAAGCGGAAAGAAATAACAGCAAATGGCAAACTACACAATACATAAAACAACTTAATAAAAATTCCAATGCCGTGTTGTACATCAGTTGACATCTGTGTGGACTGAATGCAGCAGAAGGCAAGAGAGAGAGAGAGAGAGAGAGAGAGAGAGAGTTTAAGAGCGGCAGCGGGAGGGGGAGTGTAATGGGAATTGTCGCACAAATCAAACTGTTGGCGCAATGTGTCGCCCATTGGCAAAAGGAAGTAAAGAGTGAGAAGCAGAGAGAGAGAGAGACAGAGAGAGAGAGTGGGGGAAAGGGAGACATAAATCTCACTTAGACTCGCGACAGAAAAGAAAAATCTGTACAAATAGATTAACAATAACAACAGTAACTACACTTGGAAATAAAAATTTTATATTAAAGTCTGTTTGTCAAAAGTTCAAAATTTTAAGACTAAATTCAAAAGTCTTACTTTTATTTCGCTTTTTGCATCCCATAAGTTTTGGGGAATTTCTTGAAATACTTTAAGTACGTTTTGGGATTAGTTTAAGCTTGTAAAAGATAGAAAAAACATACTAGTACAAATCCTTCTCATTTTTAAGCTCATTTCAGTCTTCAAACAAACTTTTTTAAGTTCAAAAAAATCTCAAACTAATTTAGTAAACAAAAAACTATGTTATTTCTAAAAAAATCTGAACCAATTTCACATATTTAGTATTAAATATGTTTTTATAAGTATCTTCTGTCTTCGTTTGTGTAAAAACGGACTCTTATATGATCATCATAGCTATCATAGGAATAGTCAGTCGGAATTCTAAATTTAAGATCCACTTCTATATAATGAAATTACATTTTTAGTACACAGCAATTTTGAAATTGTAAGATGAAAAAGGTATAAAATAAAATGCGATGGATGTTAGAAAGGCATATTTTTCTGAGTGTAATAGAAATGCCTATGTACAAGCACAACAAATACCCTGCCCCATATGTTGCCACAATAATAAACACCGTATCAGCAATAACAACAACAGCAACAATAGCAACAACAATGCACATAAATCAAATAAACAATATGACCGAGGGGCGGTGTCAATTTTGACTGCATGTGGCAGCATTTGTTATTTTATCCCCATTTCTTTTTATTGTTTTTACTGCTAGTTATTGAGATTGAATGAAACAGCAACAACAACAACATCAACAACAGCAACAACAACAAGGTTAAACTTTCAATGGCACTAGAAACAGGCGTAAACACAAACACAACACTTACGCACACAAACAAACACAAAACACACATGTACAGTGTACAGTGTGCCGACATCAGTTAACAGACTCTGTTAAACCGTGCAGGCGACCAAATTGTCGCTATACACTTGCTGCTCTTCTAAGCAGGACATTCAACCGATCCGTATTTCCGTTTCAGTGAGAGATTTGTATTTTGGTTTTCAAAACAAAATTTTTGTATCGGATCTTTTATATGTTTCCGTTTCGAATTACCGGTATGCTTTCTTTACAAAAAGGAAAAGTGGTTAAAAAATAATCTATCTAATGAGATCAATACTCAAATTTAAAATCACAGTTAGTTTAAAAAACGCTGATTACACCTTTCAAACGTAATTGAATTTATCCCTAGATTGTCCCGAAACTTATCGATATGTATGTATCGGTTGCGAATCGGTTATTTCGGCTTAGATCTAAAAAAACGGTTATTTTGGGTTTGGGTTTAAGCTTCTGTTACCAATTTCAATCGGTTGATACCGTTTAAAAGTGAATTTTTAACCGTTGCCTCTAAGATTGATATATATCAAGTTAAGTATAAACAAATTAAATGGGTAACATCCTCATGTATTGTTAGCTTTATTCATTATAAATAAGTTTCGATATTAATTTGGCATATCGATTAAAGTTTCTTTGTCGCCTGTCTTAAAAATGCATGTGTAATCGATGTTGGCTGGCAACACAAACATAAAAATCACGAGAGCAAGCTGCTGTCAGTGACATCACAAAGTGTCAAGTGCCAAAAAAAAAAGGTCCTTAGAGAGCAAGAGAGAGGGAGAGAAGGAGAGACATTGGTTGCTCGTGTGTGCTTTTGATTTTGATTGGTATTTATGGCAGTTTAAGTACATTGAGAGCACAAAGATTGTGAATTGTTATTGGAGTACGATTAAGACTGAGCGCCAGTTGCCGTTGACAGGACCAAGTTAAAGAACAGCACATGCACGGCTTGAGCCTTAATTAAAGCTACAATAACAACAACAACATCTACAACTACGTTGACGACATAAAAAAATGGCAAAACGTGGCCATTTAATTGTTGACCCGACCACTTAAAACCTCGCCTTGTGTCGCAAAACTTTATTTAAAGAGCGCAACACAAAATAAAGGAGCATTTCAAATGAAAAAATAATATAAAATTATACATTTTAATACATACATAGATATATATGTAAGAAAGGACATTAAACATGGACCAGGCACAATCGCAGTCGTGACGTGACGCTTGTTCTATTAGAAGATGGGGAAGTTTTGCAAATAGGGGAGGGTTGGGGAGGGTTAACTTATTCCTTGTCGCGCAACATGTTTGCCATTACGTTGTTGTAAAGAGTCTCGCCCCAACCCCCAATCTCCAACCCCAACCACAACCCCGAACTAACAGGCTCTCGATTGCGACTACAGTTTCGTGTTCAACTTTGGTGACCATTTTTCGCTCACTCTCTTCCCCTCGCTCTCTGTCTTTTTCACATCATTCTCTTACACCAAAAAAAATTTGGTATAGTGAAATAAAATCCACGAAATGCGGTGCTTAAAATACGGTAATCCCGAATTATCGAAAATACTTGTTTTCAGCATTTTTAGATTTTCGGGATTCTGCAAGATTTCTTCAGTTAGATTAAATATTTTTTCGGTTAGATTCAATATTTTTTTTTTAGGTAGATCAAATTTTTTTAATTTTCCGTCGTTTCCATTTCATTTGCATATTGTCTTCATTTTTTAATAATATCCAAAATACATACTTAAAAGTACATGCTAAAATCACGAATTTTAAACTTGAGTTTTCGAATGATATTTGTTTTTTTTTTCTGTGTATGATCCACACTCCCGTGCCAAAGTCTTCGTTTGCATTTTTATGGCATAAAAATTAAAAATGAATTTTGATTGTTTTGTTTGCTATTGTTGTTGTTTCTGTTCTTCATCTTCTTCGTACCTTGTTATATATTTTTATTGTGGCATTGTTTTAGTTTTTTTTTTTCCATATCGCGAACTTGACTTTTTTCTTATGCCTCCATTGTTGCTTGTAATTTGTTTTTGTTTTTATTTTTCCATTTTGCTCTTTTTCTCGTTGCTGTGTTTTTTTTCCGCTCTTTTGTTTTGCTTAAGTTTGTTGTACCTATTTTTTAATTTGTGCGCGGAAGCCTCGCATGGTCAAAGGACATTGAAATTGGACTTTTTTTTAGAGCACTAAAGTTCTCTGTGGTCCTTAAAGTTGCCTGGTCAGATTTTCAATTAGAATTTACAACTTAATATTTAATACAAGTATGTAACACACTTTTCCAAACTAATTTATATCACATTCCAAAAAATAAATGAAATCAAACTATAAATTGACTCCAAAAATTAGGCAATAAAATTCCTTAAATTTTATAACTAAATAATTACAAATTAAAAGTATTTTTATTTTTACTTATGAATTAATGAGGTTTGAAATAATATTTATAATAAAAGTAAATAAAGTCAGTTCATTATTGTTGAACTTTATTTAAAAATGCAGAACAAATATATGTGTATTTACTTTGTCAATACAACTTCTGGTTGAACTGTCTAAATTAAATTTAATAAAATATATAAATGCTTAAATTAAAAAAACTTTTTAAATTAATGAAAAATTAAGAAATATTGCAATAAATTTTGTCTTGTTGAATTATTAAAAAAAAAGTAAATAAACTTCTTTATACACCTGTGGTCTTAAAAAATGTGTATTATTTATTTGTTTTATTTTCATCGCTCAGTTGATTATTTTTCATAATTTTTCGCATCAATTTTCGCTTTGTGCGTTGCGTGCACAAATTTAATTTATGTGATTTTTGTGCGGCAATGCAAATTTACGCAACGTGCAACCTGCAACGCAACAGACAGACGGATAGACAGACAGACAGACAGGTGCGGTGAGGTGTGGTGCAGGGAGAGAGGCGGTTGGCAGTGTGGGCGTGGTCTTTGCACGCTCAGCACGTTTATTCGCACTTAATTCGCACTTTTTGACACCTTTCGGTGTCCGTCAGTTGCACGAAGCGACAACGAACCGAGAGCCCAAAACCAAATAAACAAATTGCGTTTACAAGAGCAGTACCTACCCCCAAACCCTTCAACCCTTCAACCCTTCACCCCTTCCCATCCCCATCCAGGGGAACCCCCTGGCTGTCAGCAACATAATGTGGCACTGGCAAAAGCGTACGGCGCGAAAAATTATGCAAAATAAATTAATTACCAATTAAGGGTGGGCAATGGCTGACTTCAGGGTTGGGGCGGTGGGAGATAGACTTTTTGGTGGAAGCTGCAGCAGCCACTTCAAAAACACACACATATGAAAGTTGGGGCTCCCGATTTGCAGCTGTTGCAGGCATATGCAGAATTTCAGTGATTTTCCCTGATCATCAAGGGGTTGCTCTGGCAAGGGTGGAGGGTGGAGGGTAAAGGTGGCTTACTGCCAAACGAGGGGTGCTTGACGTAGCCGTAACGCGTTTGTCACATGAGCCTCGGCCACTAATTAGTGTCATTAAATGCGCTCCACATGACGACATGCGACAACATTTGCCAACCCTCACCATCTCACCCCCTCTTTACATTAACCCCCTCTCTACCTCTCTGTCACTCGCATTGCATTGGCATGCATAAAACATGACACAAAATTGCAGCAATGGCCCCTTGTCGCTAGTTGTAAACCAAATAAATAAACCATAAACATAACTGGCCACGAAATCAACTTAATTTCAGACCAAGAAACTTCTGCGACCCAGCGACAGTTTCTTATAACCGAAGTAACTTCCGTTAACTTGCGTGCAAGCCTGTAATTTAAACCACCCCTCCTCCACACCACCAAAATGCTCCAACAATTGGGGTTAAAAAGGGTTTAAGCTGCGACAAACAGAACCCCCCGTATTTGAACCCCCGAACCCCTAAACTCCAACCACATGCATATGCATAATTATAGAGCCGGAACCGAAAAACGTTACGAAACGCAAACGCCTCTTGAGTTCACTTTTGGATGAACTGGGGGCTGGACGGTATCCGCTTAGCAAACTAAACTGTGAAAATGCCGTCGGGAAAAAAGGAGAGAAAGAGAGAGAGGGAGAGTAACTGGGGCGAGAGGGTTGCTCTAGCTCTATGAAAATTTGAATATTGATTGGGTTTAATGAGCGCGTTGGTCGCGCAATTAGTTTGCCGGCCTTTGAGCCTGTCCAGGTATCGGTGACGTTTCCGTTTCCCACAATGAAGCGATATAACGCCCATCTCCAGCCAGTCTTAAGGGTGGCAAAGTTTTGCTTGAAAATGCTTACAATAGATCACATAAAATTGGAATTATTAATTTTGGTTAATTATTGGTTAATATGCTGAAAGAGTTTCTTCATAATTCGGATATCTGATTATTTTCGCACTTTTCTTCATTAAAAAGAAAATAAATTGATTTTCAGTATACAGCCATATAAGCATACAATTTCAGTAATCTACAAATTTAATTATAATCGGGAAAGAAACAGAAATGTTATTGACAACAGAATAAAGGGTATCTAGCAGTATATTTGTCTAATAATATAATTAAAAATCTAAGTATTTTGCATAATTAAAGTTGTTTGTTGTAGTGATCGCTGGCAGAGTGTTATGTGGAATGAAGTGGAATGTAACGAAATGGAATGAAACAATGCAATCAAATTGTTAGTTAAATCGTTGGGAAAATCTTTTATAAAATTGCATGCAAATTGAAAAGCACTATTTTGATTGAGAGCGGGTGTGGGTGCCCAATAGGAAGGGGGTTGGGGAAAGGGGGTGGTACATAAATGTAATGCATAAATTAATTGATCGCCTACACACACACACACACACACACACACACACACACACACACATACGCATAGACATTCATACAATAGCAGCACAAACTATGAATGCTGAATGAATGCGCTGTCTCCGATAAAATGCGGCATGTGGCACCCCCACCCCTTAGCTTGCCACAGCAGACAGGGCCATTGAATTGCATTTTGTGGCATAACCATTGCCAATGAAATTCAAATATGAAAACGTTGCCGGCGTTTAGCATTCAATTCATTTTGTCTAAACTAAATAACAATGCACTAAGCGGAATGGGTGTGGCAGGGTCAGGGGTTGAAGGAGAGGGGATGTGAGCGAGAGAGAGAGAGAGAGAGAGAGAGAGAGGTTTGCAGCCGGATTTGCCGGCTTCCCCAAAAAGTTGTTAGCTGACTTGGTCAGTGTCATTGTTTGGTTTGGTCGGCGTTAAATTTACATAAATTGATTTGATTGAATTTTTATGAGGCGCCTCTACTCCACGCCCCACCCCACCCGCTTGCCACATGCTGCATGCCGCAGGCCGTCGAGCAGTTGATGAGTTTTTGACACTGGCCGGCAAACTCGACGTCTAATTAAAGTCATTGCCAGCAGCTGCCACCTCTGGCCCCCGTTCCATGCAACTTGCAACATGCAACAACCACAGACTCTCTGTGTGTGTGTGCCCCCAAGGCCATCGGGTCACAGTTGGCGCTACATGAACAACATCCACGGCGGCTTAATGCGACGCATTTGGCCATAGACGACAACGACAACGACGACGACGACAATTGACGCTGGTTCAGACAACGTTACACACACACACACACACACACACATGCCACGGGGCGCAACATTGCATATTTTTAGGGTTTCCTCCTGCCTCCCTCGCCAAACGAAAATGGGAAATTGTGCAACAAACTAAGTATTTAGCGCTTCGCTTTTGGCCTGCTTCTGACCGGGATTGTTTTGGCTTGTATGTGATTGTGGGTTGGGGGTTGGGAGTGGCATGTGGCATGCGGCATGCGGCATGCCACACCATTGCCATTCCGCTTTGTGCCGTTTGCCAATGCCAATTTGTCATAAATCTCGTTATTTTAAATCGTTGTTGGCATTTTCTCGCTGTGAACTGCATCGATTTGTTGTCATTGTTGTTATTGTTGTTGTTGGCCATTGACATAGGCCTTGTTTTGTTATCGTTATCGAGCTGCTGCAGTCAGCAATTTGCCGCGTAGCATTCACAAAAACAACAGCAACAATAACTGACATCAATTGCTAAATGTCAGTTGTTGTTCAGGCTGCGGTTTTGCTAAAAAGTTTCAACTAGAATTGCAAATTGAAAAAAAAAAAAAAAAGATATGTAAATGAAAAAAAAAAGTAATTCTACATTTGCCTCCTGTGAGGTTTGAACTCACGACCCCTGGTTTACGAGACCAGTGCTCTACCACTGAGCTAAAGAGGCAATCTGGCAGACGCACGCCAGCTAGCTCCGTCAAGAAAAGCCAAACAAGGACCAAGCAACGCCCACGCATCAAGTCAACGTCTCACTTAGAGCAGCGATCGAAGCTTGTGTTGTGTCTAAAAATAGAAATGAGCGAAAATGTGTTGTTGCTAAACGCTGTTGATCGTTTCCAAGGTCGCAGGTTTCGCAATCGTCATTGAGTTTTTGTTTTTGACGGCGTGGCAGACATCGGCTCGTTGGTCTAGTGGTATGATTCTCGCTTCGGGTGCGAGAGGTCCCGGGTTCAACTCCCGGACGAGCCCATTTTTGTTTAAGTTTTCAAAAATACGAAATGATCGATTTTTTCAATTTTCTTTAATAATAATTATCATTCACACATTAATATTTAAAAATAATTTATTACTTTTTTTTTTTATATTTAAAATATTGGCAACTCAAGTGCGCATTTAATGTACGCGCTTAAAAGTATGCTACACAAAATAATTAACATGTTAGCAAGCTGCATGGCGCCGCCGTCTGTTAGCGACATTATACAGCACTGTTATGCGAACGTTTTGCATAGCAGCTGTTAAATGCCGTTATGCTTGCACAACTTTGCACATTGATCAACACTTAAGCTGTGAAGCTGCAACGACGCTTTGTTTTGTGGCGCCTTTACTTTGATATTTTATTTAATTTGTGCTACGATAATAAAGAATTACGCATACATTAAACTGTGCCATGGCATTTCATTCAATTGATTTCGATTACGCAATCGATTACAACTATGAGGAATTTGTCGATTTCCAAACAATTGAACGGTTCATTGTGCCCGCGATATTCCAGAAATTTGTCAACAACAATGAAGCGGACAACGATAATGATAATCGCAATGATAATGATAATTACAGTGTGCAAAACAACAGCAACAACAAATATTACATGGACAACAACAGAAAGCGTTTGAAGAGATGCTTTTCACCCTATGAAGAATATTGGCTTGATATAAGCAAACCCAATAAAGTATTATCTCTATTATACACATACATACATATGTACATAAATATATTGAAGTTTTAATCAAGCTAATCACACTCTTTCTTTCTCTTTCGCTCTCTAGATGATGACTATGGATATAACCAAAACTGAACCCGGACTTGTCGGGCTATCATCAAATCAGCAACAACAGCAACAACAACAGCAATCGGCACAACAGCAACAACAACAGGCCGCAAACATGAACAACAACGGACAGAACAACAATGGCAACAATAATAACAATAACAACAATGGTCTAAGCAATGGCAATGTTGTTAACAACAACAACAACAATAGCAACAACAACAACAACAATAACAACAATGTGCAGAGCATCGCCGCTGCGGCGAACAACAACAATAACAACAACAATGGCAGCCAACTATGCGCCGGTTGTGGCAAGCACATCCAGGACCGTTATCTGCTCCGTGCTCTCGACATGTTGTGGCACGAGGATTGCCTCAAATGCGGCTGTTGTGACTGTCGCCTCGGCGAAGTCGGCTCCACTTTGTACACCAAGGGAAATCTCATGCTCTGCAAGCGTGATTACTTGAGGTGAGTACAGATCCAGAGAGAGAGAGAGAGAGAGAGACAGATATAGAGACTGTGGTGAATGCAATTACATATATGTTATCGTTATCGTTATCGCTCTTGCCACTTGCAGATTGTTTGGCAACACGGGCTACTGTGCCGCATGCAGCAAAGTCATTCCAGCCTTTGAGATGGTGATGCGTGCTCGCACCAATGTTTATCATCTCGAGTGCTTTGCGTGCCAGCAATGCAATCATCGGTAAGTTATCGATCAATCGTTTGGTCTATACATACATACACTATATTTGTATATAAATCGAAATTTGTCGTTGAGAAGTAAATCCAAACTTTGTAGCAAGTCTTACATCCAAATGTAAAGTTGTTACAAAAGTATCAATTTGTCGATATATCGGAATATCGAGTTATAATATCAACTTGTTTTTTATTTGAAAACGCAGTTTAATTTTTTACTTTAACTACATTTTTTAGTTAAATTTCGAGTTTATTTAAGCGATTTTCATGATTCTGCAGTAAAATTGGAAAATTCAATTTTTTCCATTACTGTTAATTTTCTTCATACTTTGCCCTTGACACTTTCGAAAATTTGAAACTTTCATAACTTTGTCAAATCTTAACCGATTCTACGTCAATATTGGTTAAATTTAGTTTTTCCATCACTGTCAAATAAAGTCGAGTTATCGATGTATATATGTTTTTTAAATCACAGATCACTGATTTGTAGTGATATTGGATTGGGAAACAGACAAATTTGTAAATTTCAGTTCTTTTATACTTATTTATGCATTAATATATTTTTATACACATGTTTCTATCTCCATTTTTATTTATGATTATATTTATACATATTTTTATATGCATTTTTTATATATAATATATAAATGTTCAAATAAGCGCTATAACTTCATTCTATAACTGAAATTATGAATATGTTACAGTGAAAACTGTCTAAAACAAACAGCTGATTTAGTCAAATAGCTTTACAGCTTTCACTGTGATTCTTTTCTTCATGTCAATTGCTTAATGCTGTTGATTGAATTCACTGGGGAGCAACAAACACCTACCTGCCACAAAATGTGGCACTTACGCAGTGCTTTCGTCTGTGCTTCCATAAAATATACTTGTGCATTTTTTTTATGGGCCATTTCCCTATCAGTAACTACAACAACAACCACAACAACATCACACACACACACACAACACACGCTTACAATGTTAGCGAGAAATCCCTTTTTAATCTTTGGCCAATAAACATGGCCGAAATGGCACTTAGAATTTTATTATTATGCAGAAACATCAGCAATAACAACAACAAATTGACATCATTTACAAGGTTGTTGTCGTTGTTGCCACAGTGAGGGGGTTGTGGCAGGGAGCTTGCTAGAAGGGAAGGGAACGGAAGTCAACCCCTTTAGTGCCATTGAATTTCTATGAAAACCGCATAAATTTCCGTGGCATATTTGATTCCATCTTGTGGCAACCCTTTGGGGTGCCATCAAGTGCCAACTTGCCGATTGCAAACGTTTTTCGTTTTCTTTTATTTTTCTCCTTTGTTTTGTTTTATTTTGTTTTGCATTTGGCAATTTATTGCATTTGGCCAATTTCGGGAATGTCACTCTGGAGAGTTTTAAAGTTCAAGCTCGTGCTCTGGTCAACAATATATATATGTATATATATATATATATATATTTATATATATGTGTGTTCTTTTTACTTCTTATTTTCATTTTGCGCCCTTTGCATTAATAATGCCGCCGCACATATGCTTGCGTCTCAGTCATGCCACATGCCACACACGCACACACACAGTTGAGTTTGCCTGTGCAACGAAACGCATTAAATATTAAAAATGCCGCCACACGGCATTGCCGAGCAAAAATATTGAAATAAATGTTAAAACATATTGGCATATTGTTAAAAATCGTACCCCTTTTTTCTCCTCCTCCTTCTCTTCCTACTCCCTTTTGCTGTTGCACTGTTTCGCAGTCGCTTTTGTTTCGAGTTGTCGAAAATTGCCTTTAAAAATGTAACAGTAGCATTCCCTACATCTGTGGCCTGAGTTTTTGGGGCAGCAAAGTGGGTGCAATTGTTGCACCTACCTTCTCCCATGTGGCATGTATCCCCGTTGTATTGAGGCCTAACCGTATTTTTTCATATGTTCAACTAGTTGACAGCAAGTGCAACTGTTATACAGTAGTTTTGAATTTTTATCATATTTATTTTCTTATATGTATAATCAAAGATTTTTGTTAACATATTTTTTAATGATTGTAGCTCAGTCTGCTAACCGACTGTAAGCAACAGCATTATTACAGTAATCCGTAACAGAGTGTTAAAATCAGCCTGCTGTAAAATTTATTAATTTCCCTGTTAAATTGAAATAATATCGAATAATATTCTGGAACACACCTTATTTTTAAGTTTTACATTGTGATTTATACTTACAGACTTATAACAGTTGTTGATCTGAGTGTTTAATTTGAAGAACTGTTTTGTTTTGATCCTGTCAAATTCGCTTCTGCTGCTTCTTCCTCCTCAATTTTTTTCTGTGCTTTTTTTCACTTTATTTTTTCGAGTGGAAGCTAATCAATTTTTTAACGTAAATTAATTCAATTGCCGAAAAAGTCATTGAGGCGTGGCCGCATGACCAGCGGGTAACTTGCAACGTCCCCTCCCCCTTTACAGCCCTCTTTCTCTTTCTCTTCCCCATTTTCTACCCCTAACCCTACCCCTATACCTTACACTGCTCTGATTTTTGCAATTGTTGTTGGACGCACATTTCACATTAAAAATGCGGGCCTTCACTTGCCACACACTGTGGCAGCAACAGAAAGTCGTTTTGCATGTTTTTAACTCTCTCTCTCATTTTTTTTTTGTTTTTTAAAGCAAAGTGCATCAAATTTATTGTTGTTGTTTTTATTTGTATGTTGTTGCTGAAAAGTTTGCATAATTTCCTGTCGCCAGCATCGACGACGACGAAGTCGTCAGTTGAGTGGCAGCAGTAGAAGTGGCAGAGACAGGGAATGGGGCAGGGGAAGGGGCAGGTGGAGGGGCAACAGAGCGCGAAGTTTGCCAGCGAATCTTGCGCTCCAACAGCGATAAATATGAAGCAAGAGAGAGAGAGCGAGAGAGAGAGAGAGGAGAGAGTTGAAGAGAGCGACAACAACAAGAAGAACAAGCGCCATTTTTACAATTTTTGTATTTCCTGTTGACAATTTGTTGCTGGTCTTCGCTGTCCGGATGTGCGAGAGTCACTCACACACACACACACACTCGCACACACACATGTCTGATGTTGTGTGCATGTCACAGGTGCGTTCAATGCCATAGCCAAAAAAATTGTTTGTTGCCTTCGATTTTGTTTTGTTTCTTTTTATTATTCGCATACTTTGTTGACTCGTGTGATTTTTTGTTGTTTTGGTAGATAAACAAAGCGTTTTTCATGTAGACGACAACACACAACGCCCATGCCACGCCCATATATATATATAGTATGGGAGTCAGTCCGTCAATCGATTTGTTGCTGCCAGCAGCCAAAAAGAAAATGTAACCAAAAGGAAAAAAAACAACATTGACGTAAATCAAAAGCCAAATTTCATATCCGCTGTAAGTCTGCTGTAAGCTGCTTTACCCCTGGTACCCAACCTCTCACCCCCTGCCCTACAAGCTGCTACCCAGGGGTACACTCTATCTACCTCCCTCTCTCCCTCTCATTCGCTCTTTCTCTCTCCCCCTGTGGCTGCCCCAGCTGTGGTAACATGTACTTGTCAAGCATAAAAATGATGTAGCACTAGATGAGGAACAGCTATGGCGACAATGTCAACAAGTTGGAACACGCAGTAGGATCCGGATTTAATAGAGGAACATATGTGATATTTTTCATTTTTCCAAACATAAATATAAGACCATATTTAGATAGCATTTTTATAGATTTATCAACATGAAAACTATCTAAATTAATCTACAATTTCAAATCAGAAGTTTAGTTTTTCAATTTTAAAATTTATATCATTCTTTCTATTACTTTCTGATATCTTAAGATTCTTTAAGTTTATTCAATTAAATTGAAGTTTTAAAATAACTGAAAACTCAAAATGTTTGGAGATTAAATCTTTAATATTTCTAACATAATTTGTAAGAATACTAATAACAGAAATTATTTCAATACTATTACTTGCATTATTATAATTTAGAAATCTTAAAAACTGAACCATATCACAATTGTCTATAAGTTCTGACAATTAGTAAGGGTATTCCAATGTTCGTCCAGCTGTGTGTTTTAACTTTTCTGCAGTGTCTTGTTTGGTTAGTAATGTGAACTGTGTTCGGGAAAACTCTTTCGGTGACGCTACAGTCGAAAAAAAAAGGGTGAACGGAGGTGTACACTCGATCTCCTTCTTGTCAGCCAATGTACAGGTGCTAACATAAATATTTTGACAAAGGGCTTCATGTTGCACACACACACACACACACACACGTTTGGGGCAAGTGACTGAAATGGGCGACTTCACTTGCAGTCGGCTGAATGCACTGCACTTTACTGAAGCGGAACTTGGAGTAAATCTCCCTCCGACCGGACCTCCAACTCCACCGTCTCCTTTTCTCCCTCCATCCACTCGTTGCAAAAGCGATTCCAATGGCAATGCCAGATCCGTGCAGCATTTCCTGACATTGCAGCGACATTTTCAAATGCTTATCTGACTTCCTTGTGAGCTCGTCATCAAGCGAACATTGTTTCCCCATTCCCCATCTGCATCCAACTGTTTTTTGTCCTTTTGGCTTGTCTTCATCTGGAGTCCTTTTGTTTCAGACAACTCTCTCTTTCTGTCTATAACTGGCTCCTCAACAGTTGCCTTTACAGTCCACCGCTGTCAATTGTCATCTTTGTTGTGTATTTGTCGTTTGTCGTGTCTCTTGCCGGTTTAAGCATGTGGAAAAATCGTTTCCAGTTGCCAATTCCTGTTTCTCGAGCACTGCCAACTTGCTGCCAATTCTCCTTCTACTCAAATTTGCTCCAAAAAGCTGAAAAGCTGTTGAGTTAAGTTCTATCTATGACTGCTATAGATGTATAAAATTTAAATTAATAAAATAGACAGTTGTGTTCCAGAAAACTCGAGAGATTTTGAAGAGAAATGTTTTTGAAAACAACTGTTCAAAATTTTGATGTATCTTAAATGTCACTTTTATTCAATTTAAAAGACATTTTCATTCAATTTATTGAATATATAATTTTGTCCAATCTCTAAATTTTTTTTAAACATTTGAAAGCAACGGCTATTTTTTTTAGGAACACCAAAATTTCTTTGGGGTTGCTGTTTGAGATTTGTAGTTTTTTTTTTTTTTTAAATTAAATTAAAATTTTAAAACTTTCAGTTGCTACATTTATTAATTTAAAAAGAATATGAAAGAAAAATATATTTTTTTATGAAAATCAATCTCGTTAGATCTGTGAGAGAAGGGAAATTGAAGGGATATGCAAATAATAGCGATACTACGCAAATTTTAAATGGATGCCAGTGTATTAGCACATTAAATTAATTATGTTTGCTTTGACTTTTGAAATGTGAAATTAAATTAACAGTATGTTTAAGGAAATAAATGTAAAATTGCTTAATAAATTTGTGATGATTGTTAAATTAATTGGTAAAAAATGGAGATATATTCAAAATACTTTTAATTTTAGAATACAATTCTTGTTTATTCTTCTTTTTCCATTTGAATTCTTGATTAATCATTCGATTTGCTTTCTTCTTTGCAGATTCTGCGTTGGCGATCGTTTCTATCTGTGTGAGAATAAGATACTCTGCGAATACGACTATGAGGAGCGTCTGGTCTTTGCCTCCATGGCCAATCACCCGATGTTGAAGCGTCATGTGTCGTCCCTGGGCCAAGGGTCACCGACTGGAGCTGCGGGCGCTGCTGGCGCTGCCGGTGGACTGCTGGGCGGTGGACCGGGCGGCGTGACGGGCGGTGCCAATGTGAATGGTGGCGGTGGTGGCATGGTCAATGGTCCGCGCACTCCTGGCGATCACAACAACAACAACAATGGCCCGCAGACACCGACTGGCGGTGGTGGCGTCGGTTCACCCTTTGCCGCTGCCGCAGCGGCAGCTGCAGCCGCCGCGCATATGAAGAATCAGCTGGGGGCGTCCAGCTAAAATAAAGCCCTGGGCATGAGCGGCAGCAGCAGCGGTGTTGGTGGCATCGGTGGCATCGGTGGAGGTGGCAGCGGAGCCTCTGCTCAGCAATTCTATGGTTCAGCTGGCTATGGGCTGCATCACCAGCAACAGCAACATCAGCAACAGCAGCAACAACAGCAGCATCAACAGCATCAACAGCAGCAGCAGCAGCAGCTCATGGGCTTGGGCATGGGTATGGGGGGAATGGGCGTGGGTGTGGGCGGCGTTGGAGTCGGGGGCGTGTCAGGCGGAGGCGTTGGCAGCATGAGCAGCAGCTGCAAGCGCTACCAAAGAAAGTTTTACAATCGCAACTGAAACGTCTCCGATCCTAACTCCAATTCCAATCCCAATACCATCAATATAAGCAGCTCAATAGTTATCGATATATATATACATACATAATTATATATGTAATTATACCTAAATATAAACCATAAAATGTTCGTTTTGCTTTGACTGAGTTAAAGTTTCTTAGTTATAATTAATATGTTCTCATTTCTATCATATAACTACTATTATACACTATTCGAGTGTATTGAACTATGTCCTAACTAAATTCATAGCATCGATTAAATATACTTATTAACTTTAACTTTGTTCATTGAATCCATTTAACGTTTAAGCGACAATATTCATAATCGTTTATTATTTATGCAATTTTGTTTTTTTTTCACTATTTTTTTTTTGTTCTTCAAACATGTAAATATTTTTCGTGCAATTTGTGCAACAAAAATAAAAATAATTTAGTTATTACATGCGAAAAACAACTGTTACAAAGAAATCATATTTTTTTTGTATTTTCTTAAGCTACAGCACCGCTTTCTATATACGATAACGATAAACATAAAAATGATATAAATAATGATATAGTTTTTTTTTACATTTTTTATTTTTAACGCTCGAAGCGTGCGGTGCCAAAACAAATTCAAAGCAGTGCCAAAAAAAGCGGCATAAAAATTAAAACTAACAAAGTGAAAAGAAGAGAAAAATAAAATGCAACTATTTAAAATGGTTTTAATTATTTATTTGCTTATTAATTTTTTGAATAACAAAAATAAAAACTTAAATTAATTGTTAAACATCCCCACCGACCAATATATTTTTTTTATTTCTTTTAATTATGTTTTTTTTTTCTTTAATATTTAATTATATTTGGAATCGAAGACCGCCAGCTGTAAATGTAAAATTAAGAAAGCAGAGAAATTGGCATTTTGTTAACGTGTAAATAAATATTTAAACATTTTATATATGTGTACAACAACAATTATTTTTCGCGTTCATTTTGAAGTCTGTTAGAGCCACATTGTTGATTATTATTTAAGTTTAGTTAGTGTGAGGCTAAAAGATCATCATCATGAAGAAATCATCAAAACGTTTTTTTTTTCACTAAATGTAAAAAAATAAAAAAAGTTACGGAAAGTAGCCTTGAATGATAAAATAAAGTAAATGAATAAACAAAAGCAGTAAGGCTAGAGCAAAATATATGTGTAAAGATTGTATAAGAAAATATGCAGATTAAATGAATAATAGATATGTGTATAAAACAAAAATGAAACTAGTTACAATATAAATGTATTTATTAATATGATGTAAACCCATTTTTTTTTATTATCATTATTATTACTATTCAATATACATATTTAAATGTCAGCAACTCATGCGATTCCATTTTATCTATAAATACTACGAAAACTAAGAGTTAAATTAAATACAACAGAAAAAGAGGAGAGCAAAATAAACTAGCAAAAATATAAATGTGTAAACTCAATACAAGTTTTACAAAAAATTATGAGTGGATAAAATCAATAAAACGAAATATAAAATTGTAAGCAGTGAAAAGAAAAACCAAAGTGTGTATAAGAAAATAAATTAAAAATACATTACGAAAAAACGATAAAAACATACAAAAAAAAAAATCTATTCAAGAACTAAGCATTAATTACATTAATTGATAATACAGATACACGTACACGTATATACGATATAAACAATACTACCTACGTCTATAACTATAACTATGTTAAATGAATGTAAAATGCATAAGTAAAGATTTTTTTTATTGCGCAACGTAAAGAATCAAAACAAAAGTAAATATATAAATATATATATTTAATATTTAAGATATGAATACAATGATATAGCACCGATTAGAGTGGCAAGAGGAAGCAGAAGAAGAGTGTGCGGCGTTGCGATCAATTCTAGATAAACGCAAAACAAAGAAATCAAAAACTGACAAAATTAAAACAAAATAAAACAAAGAAAATACAAAAACAAAAAAAAAACACAAAGAAAAAAAAACAACAAAAAAGAATAAAAACCAAGCAAAAATAAAAATAAATGTAATTAACAAACATTTGAAAACAAGAACAATTTTTTATCTGGGTTCGGAACTATTGGGAATGGAAGTTGTTGTGATAATTATAATCGGCAAATCAACACTTTGAAGACAAAGGGAAGCGGCTTCCGAATTTTAGAAAACTAACAAAAGGTCTTGGTTTTCTTCTTTTGGAATAAACATTCCTTGACAACAAGCTAGCAATATTCAAATGTCTTGATATTTTCGTTATTATAAGTTGGACGTAATACCAAACTGGAAACTGCAAATATTGAGTGGACCCTAAATGATACATTTGTGAATACTATAAATATAAATTCAAATCGACTGGTTTTGTTGCCGAAAATAGTTAGTATGGTAGATCACCGAAACCCAAGATGGCTCAAAATCGGTTAGAAAGCATTGATTGGATTTTGTTAAGACTCGTCATATATGAAATCGGTCAAGAATCCGGTTATTTTAACGGACGCTCAAAAGTATGCTATGTTATATTAAAATAATGAATATTTGTGACGAAAATGCAACTGAAAACTGCTGAGCATTAAAATAAGTGATAAGTGGGTAATCTTTAAATCTTATATACAGATATTTAAATAATTCAAAAACAGCGCAACTATATTGGAAAGATCAATAATTCAAAAACAGCGCAACTATATTGGAAAGATCAATTTTTTTATGAAAATTTGAGAACAGGATCAAGTTATGCAGAGAGTACGAAGAATATAAAGATATCAGCTTTATACTGTATTGAATCAAACTTGACATCAATTTTACTGTTGGGCTGCACTTCAAATGTGCAGCTATTGTTGTTGTTGTTGCTATTGTTGTTGGTGTTGCCATTGTTGCTGTCAATTGGCGTTTTGTCTGCATCCTCGTGCTTGACATTTGTTGACTCTTTCGCTTTGACAGCCATTAATCACGGCATTGTTGTTGCCAATTTCAAATCCACACGCAGACAGACAGGACAATCAGTGGAGGGAGGTGGAGAGCGGGAGAAGAACGGGAGGAGTGGAAGGGGGTTAGTCTGATAAATGATGCTTCATATTTTGGAGCTGCCTGCAATTGAAATAATAAAACGTTATGCCCCTTATCCCGCTACACTCTCGATTCATTCTCTTTGCCTCTTCCACACGCTATTTGCCCGTTGATTAATGAAACTTTAAAAGGGAACACGCGTCATTGTTGTTGTTGTTGCTGTTGCTATTGTTGTTGCTATTGTTGCTGTTGGGCTTTTGTCTGCGGCTGCAAATGCGCGCAACTAAAGCGACCGCAAAACTTTCAGATAAGCGATCTTTTCAATATATCTATATATATATGTGTGTGTGTATGTGTGTGTGTGTGTGTGTGTGTGTGTGTGCCATGAAAAGTTTTGGCGTCTTATTGGTTTGTCTTCGATATTAGAAAGGAAGCACAAGTAGACAACGTCGCTGCAGGCTATAACAATAAAAGTCATTTATAGATTTCGATTTGCCTCATATGTGTATGAGTTCCACATTCACATCCACCCCCACACCCACCCCCTACCCCTGCTCCACTTCTCTCCCACGGGATGGGGCATAACTTTGACGTTGCATAGTTTTAGGCTGCTTATCAGCACTTTTGTTTTATTGTATGCGGTGGCTGGTGGTTGTGGCCATAACCACAGGCTGGCCTTAGGGATGGGTGTGTGTGTGTGTGTGTGTGTGGAAGTGGAAGTGGAAGGAGGTCTATGTCTTACGCTCTTTCCTTTGTTTCGTCGCTGGTGTCATAATCAGTATAATGCTTATGAAAATGTCTTTTGTGCCGTTTGCTTATCAGCAAATGCGAACGTTGCGTTGTTGTCCTTCCTCCTTCTTACTTCGTTTTTCGTTCTTCGTCTTTCTTTTGTTTATGGCCCCCGTCGCGTCGCCGCTTCATCAGAATCTATAAAAATAATGTTTCAATTTCGTAAGCTTTCAGTCAGTCATTCTGAAATTGCCTCATTTATTTTGTGTCAATCACAAAATATTTTGAAAAATGTATCAAATCATCCAATAAATAAATACACTGCGAATAATTTCGTAGTAGCATAAAAATGTTTGGAATCCTTAACAACGTTGGCAGAATTATAACAGTTAAAATGAGCTAGATTAAAAAGATAAAAATGCATAAAAAAATAAACTAAAAATGTTGTGCCATTAGTTTATTTCTTTAAATTGTGAATTCTTACAACACTTAAACATTTGCCAGATTAATAAGAAAACTTGATCTAGTTTTTTAAATAACATGCAGGGACTGCTAATAATACTTAGTTATGTCTTGAAAAAAATTGAATAAGAAAAAAGTTTTTAAGAAATTATTTATAAAAATATGGAATAATAAAAATTAAAAGGAAGTTTTTATATTTCAATTTTTATAATTGAAATTGAAATTAGTTTTTATTTATGATTTTTATAGTAAATAAAAATTTAAACTGGTTTATTTTTCAACTTTCATAGTTTTTATTTTAAAAGCTGTAGCTGTTACGATCCCTGATAATAAGCCAGACTGGCTGCACTGTGCAAAATTGATCAGTTTATTTTCCCACAAGCAATATAAAAAAAAATTAATAATAAAAAATACTAAAAAAATAAGGATATAAGAACTTCCGAAGCGAGCTTCGAAATCAGAACCTTTGTACTTTTTAAGTACAGGGTTTAACAAGAGAAACAAGATGAAGATCAGCTTTAGATCTTTATTATTTCTTGAGTTTTATTTATATTACATTGTACATAAAATATAATGGGTCTATAGAGGTTGGTTAAACTGCTGATACTGAGCAAGATTGGAGCTCAAAATCCAGTTGGCAACAACTTCAATTCCTAAACCAATTCATACTCCACGTCAGCTCCCACTCTGTGGCACTCACTCAACCCTCTTGGGTGGAATGGTAGCAACAACAACCACCGAGAGCAACAACAGTGTCAAGTGTCCATCGTTTTAATTTAAAATAAACAAAAGCATTGTTCAAGCAATTAAAGCCATAATTATTATGATTATTGTGCTGCCATGTCGCTCCTCAGTGGCACAATTGTGAATCCTTAATACCCCCCACCCCCTTCACCACCAACCCTTACACTTCCCGCGAGGGGAGAAAGGCAAATTTAAAAAAAAAGAAAGAAAGGCACTTGACAAATTCCGCGCTGCCGCCGCATGCTTAATTAAATGAGTTTGCGCACAACTCTTTTCATGTTTTAATTACACAAATGCTCGGCATAACTCAGCTGCTGCTTTGACAACATTTACATTAACAACAACAACAACAGCAACAACAACAACAATAGCCAATGCAATAAGAAGCTCAAGAGCGACAAAATATGCATAAGATTGAAATTTTGTCTAAGTTTGATGTTGCTTTTGTAATGCGAGCAACTTCAAAGCGAGAATGTCGTCAAAATTCAACTCTGCTTCTCTTCACACGCCAAACTCTCTCTCTTCAACTCTCTCACATTACTCATGCTTAAATTGTTTGTGTAATTAGTTCACCTGCATGGTTGATCAACAACAACGGCAAAAGCCACAGCAACAACAACAACGACAGTTACAAAAGCACAAACTTAACGAAGAGTATCAAGTGAACGAAGTAGCGACGATCAGTTTTGCCACAAGAGAACTAAAATATCTAAATGGACTAAGTAGAAGATTTACTGGAAACACCAATCAAATTATCATGTTATGCCAAACGATTTTTTATTATGCTTATCATAATGGTATGACAGATAATTAGTTATTAATTAATATAAACGGTGTTTTTAAATGTTCGATTAACAGTTTTGAAAAATGTTCAAGTGGTGTTTTAAACTAATAATAACATGCGAAATTGATCAAATTTTAAATTTTCGAAAATCACAAATCGATTGAAGTGGAATCTTCTCGATGGTAATCCAAAAATTATAAAATTTTGAAAATCGTTTCACTTTTGACAAAGTTGTGGAAGTTGGCATCTAGATCAGACTCTAAGCCTAGCAACTTTACAAGTTAAAATTTTTGTTCAATTTCCCACGATAAAAAAAAACCCTCAGAATCTAATTAAAAAAGTATACTAATTATGTTATAAGGCGTCGATTAACAGTAAAAAATTGAGATTTAAAATTTTATATTTTCAAAAATCACAATGTTGGTCGAAAAATATTAAATTTTCAAAATGAACACAATTTAAATGCTAAATAAATTTAGAGGCTAAACAATGATCAAAATTATATTCCCTGGGATATCGGTTTACTTTTGACAAAGTTATGCAAGTTTGAAGTTGGTCAGACCCTTGACCAAACAACTTTACAAGTCAAAATTTTTGTCAAATTTTGCTGGACTTTTACAAAAAAATAAAACTTCCCAGAAACAAATTTAAAGTTCTGTTTTATACTAATTACCATATAAGAAGTCGATTAAAGGTGATAACTTAAGATTCAAAATTTTGAATGTTTGAAAATCACAAGGGGGTACCCTTATCATCAGAATAGAATCTTGGTTGCTGTATTATTTTAATATATATAATGTTTTTGTTTCATATTTGAAATGCAATTATTTGATTAAAAAAATACGATGTATACAGTTTCAGTTTAAATTTTAAACTCAAAAATACATGTGGTAGCAAGCTGATAGGTACATAATGTAAATGCGTTTGTATTTATGTACATGTAACTGTAGTAAATGTGCACAACCCACAAATCATGGAAAGGCCAATCAAGAGAGGATACCCCCCAACACAGGCCACAATCCACCATCAAAGGACCAACCCCACCGACAACACATATCTGACCCACATGTCAACTTATGCACATAACTAAAGACGTTGACAGAGCTGGAGCTATGAGCCATAAGGGAGTGAGGGAGTGAGGTAGAGAGGAGTGGATGGAAGGGGGACATGTGTTGGAACTTGGGGCCAAAGGCGTAGGAGTGGCCAAATGTCAAATATATTCGTTGTTATCGTCGTCGTCTCGTTGTCGTTGTCGTTGTCGTTGTCGTTGTCGTTGTCGTCAACGTCTTTGAGATGAGAGTTGAGAGATGAGAAGAGCGCGCGGTGAGCGAGAGAAGCGTGAGCAAAATGTAAACGCCCACTTTTTGTTATTGCTTGTAAGTTGCTCCAAATGCCACCACCACCACAATACAGACACACACACACACACAAGCACACACACGCACACAAACAGCAGTTGGGCAGGCGCCAAGAAAAAAGCGTCAAGTGAAATGTTAGCGTTAACAGAGCGCTGTTATGTTCAGCTTGTGTGTCTGTTAACGCTGTTGTAGGCGTCGCCCTTAACGCCAACGACTACAACAACAACAACAACAACAACAACAACAACAACAACAACAACAACAACAACAAGAACAAGAAATTGAACTTGGAGTTGAACAAAATGTTGTTGCGCTTTTTTGTTGCCTCTTTATGCTGCTATCTGATGCAGACAAACTAAGGAAACGGGGTTGCATTATCGTAGCCAAGGGATGGGAAGTATACAAATATTGGTAAGGCTAGGGTTGTGGAGATAGTTAGGGTTGTGCATACCACATGTATACCCATAGTTATTTGTCTTGCTCACTTAAACGCTTGTTTTTGTTGTTCTTGCAATTGCATTTTCTGTTGCAGTTGCAGTTGCAGTTATTCCCCTCCCCATTGTACAGTTGTACAATTTTCATGATTTAATTAAAACTTTTACCTCGTTGCATGCAACGAAGCTACTAAAACTGAACAGTTTGCAACAATTTAAGCATTTACCATTTTACCTATCACTAATTTATGATATGCCTTTGCATATGTGCATATATCGAAAATAATAGCTGCAATTTAGATAATCATTTATGACTAACCATATTGTGTGTTGTACAGGGAATCTACAAGACGAGTGCCTTATAACGAGCATAACCTCAATTATGTATGCACTGAACAGGGAAATCAAAAGGAAACCCTATACAAACCACAGATTGATTGCTATTATTAGATATACCATACACACATTTAAGGTTTCAATTTTCATTAGTTTTTAAATGTTTGTTTTTTTTTGCAATATAAATAAATCTACAGGAATATCGAGTTAGGATATCATTGAATTATTTAAAACGCTTCAAGTGAATCCTTGAAGAATCTCGGGGTCAACAGCTAGCTCCGTCTAGATTCGACTTTTACGAGATAAGTGATAATTTTAACAATAAGTGATAAGTTTTGATAAGAAAATATAGCTTACGATTTTCAAAAGTAACATAAGTAGTTAAATATTCAGAAAAACTTTCAGGATTTGCAGAAATGTATCTTTAAATTTAAGTTTTGAAGCTATAAAAAAAATTTTGTTTTTGTTGCGTTAAATTAAGGTCGAATATTTTAAAATTTATGTGATGAATTATTAAGTACAATTCACAAAACTAATTTATTTTGATGATTTTTGTTGAAAATCTTAATAATAAATCAGAGATCTGAATAATAATATAATCGAATAATAACTACATTTTTGTTTCATATAAAATTGTTGATCAATAAATAAAAATATAATATTAAAGTTATTTAATATTTATATTTTAAAAATATAGCTTAATTCTTACATCAAAATATTCAAAATGTAGGTATAACTTTAATTTATATGTTTTCAATTCATTCAGATGATATTTATTTAGGTATTAAATTTGTATACTATACAATTAATGCATCCGTAAAATCTGATATTAATGAAAATTTTTGTCATGTTGATACAAAACTAAAGCTTAATAAAAATTCAATAATATCTTTCAGTTTATATGCAACTTATTTATGAATGAATAGACCAAACATTTAAAACTCTTATACTTTTTAGAGACTACCATTATTTGGTTACTTTTAATAAATTTATTTAAAACCAGATAATACTTTGTTGACTTAACGACTATTTTTAGTAACATCACAAGTGGAAATCCCAAAAACAATGCACGTAGTTAGACAATGGACTATTGTTAGTTAGCATAGTTGAGATAGTTAGTTGGAATAGTTAGTCAAGGGCTTTGCCTGTTTGCCGGTCAAAACCGAAGCCAATTTGTATGCAGTCGCCATAAATTAGCAGGCCAAAAACTTGACTTGGGCGACATGGGCGTAGGTTGGGGGATTTAGGGAGGGTGGAGGGACTGTGGGGAGAGAGAGAGAGAGAGAGAGAGAGAGAAAGAGATGCCAGGCAGACGCCTCACGTGCGCCACTCATTTGTCTCGCGTCAACCTGGACTTTCTTCTCTCTTTCTACCCCCCCCCCCCCCCACTACCTCACCCCTTCAGTTCAGTTTGCCGTTGTGTTGTGCGGGCACATGAAACTTTTTAATCTCCTACGATTATTCTCGCATTTGCCATTTGTTTACACAAACACATGAAGCAGGCGGAGTGGCATGGAACGTGGCAGTTTGTGTCTATGTTTGAGCTTATCAAATAATGGCAACATTTGCTACGATTCACTCCACTTCCACTTCCCCTTCCCCTTTTCAGTTCCTCTGCCTCTGCCTCTGCCTCCAACTCGGTGTCTCACAGTCTCTAATCGCGGTTAATCTCAAAACAAACGTTCGCCAATTTATTTTCCACTTTGGCGGAGAAAAACTTTCGTCCACCCCTCGCCCCCTTGCCTACACCCTCCTGTTGCAGGGGTATGCTGCAAAGTGGCAGCTCCAACTAATGACTTAATTTATCTGCCACAGGGCTTTCAGCGGGCGGCAAATTAAGTTGATTGTTTCTGTTTCAGTTACAAGGCAGTTTGAGTGAGTGAATGAATGAATGAATGGATGAGTGAATGAATGAATGAAGCCCGCATTGGCCGTCTCAACAGGGAGATGAGAAGGGAGACATGGTATGGGACAATTTCTTCACTTTCTTCCTCTGTTTTCAGCCATTGCCATTGATTCGATTTACTTTCCTTTCGGCTTTCTTCTAGTTCATTTTTCTTCGAGTTCGAGGGTTGCTTAATCGTTTTGCAATCTGTCGATGATTGCGTATAAATGTTATATCCAATTATGTTCTATATTGTATTATTCCTCTTTGTTGCCTTGTCTTTCTCTGTTCGTGTATTTACTCTTGGCCCTTTTGTTTTGCTCATAAACATGACAGATATGGGCAAATCTATCATTGTCATTATGCTTCGATTGTGTGTGTGTGTGTGTGTGTGTGTGTACCGAGCACAGAGATGTCATTAGCATTGGCCAATTTGCTAAGCCTTCTCCCAATGGCCAACTGGGCAGGATAGCTTTCCCTTTCCCCTCCTTTAAGCTACACATTAAACATGCCGCTGATTGTTGTAATTAATCGAATTAACAAGCAAGCCAGCCACCACACTCTCCCTCTCCCTCTCCTCCTCCTTATCCTCCCTCTGCCTCCCACTCCTTCTTGACTGCATTGTCCAGAGCCTGTTGTCTTGAGTCCTTGCTCCTGATCCCCTCTCCTGTTTGTAATGGTTGGCCTTTGTCTCGCCTTTGAATGCGTAAGCGACGCCTGCATTTGACAGTGATTAGACGGAGTTGCTTGCTACTTGCCGCTTGCCGCTTGCCACGCTGCCGACGCAGGCAATGAACCGTTATGCATTGCCACACACACTCACACTCTCACTCTCACATAGACAGTCAGTCAGACACAGGCGGTCGTCACACTCACATACTCACCCCACAAGAACATTGGCTTTAACCCTAACTGAAACAATTTGTTACGACTGCAATCGGGGATTATTAGCTTCATGCTCAACTTGGCCAGAAGCTGCTTTAGACAGGCAAGTTACATTTCTAGAGGATCCCAACTGCATAGCTGTTGTATAATTTTCTTAAAACTCAACTCAGCTATTAGCATAAATATTTTCAGCTATTTCTTAATAAATAACAGGGAATGCAAATTTTAACCAAATAAATCAATACAAAAGAAATATGTTTGGATAATATGGAATAACCAAAATTTTTCATATTTGTCGTAATAAGCTGAAAACTTCTATTTCTCATTTATATGATTTTTATTAAAAAAGTACAAAATAATAATTAAATTTAAATGTCGAAAAATGTTTTCAAAATAAATTTGAAAAAAAACTAAGACATTCGGATGCGACTCAAACAAAAGTAGTTTTTTAGGCGATCAGTTCAAAGCCTGATTTTAGCGAAACCTTAACGAATATTTCGATGCAATTAACAATTAACAATTAATTTAAAATGTTATGTATTGATATTTCTTAATAATGTTTATTGTTTTATTTAAAAATATTAGGTAGTTTTTTTTTAAATTTCATTTGAAATTGTTGTTCCATCATATTTTTATGTTTTTTGTTTACTATAAAGCTTTATGACTAGAATTGAAGTGTTTCTTTGCATTTTCATTAATTTTTTGTTCCTAAAAGAAAGATATCGTCAAAAAATCAGTGGAATACAAACTCTCCATTTTAGAAGTCAACTTTTGGCAAAACAGGCAAAAATCGGTATACTCAAACTAATGAATTAATTAATGTGTAAAATGATTAAACAAGTAACTTGAAAATGTTTCTGCAGGAAAATTTCAAAAGATGTGAGTTTTTGACATTTCTGTGGAAATGCCCATATGTTTAATTTGTCAAAGGGTATACAGAATTCGTGTTGGCCTTGGCTTGACATTTTGTTATCTGCTTATCATTTGTTCCGTTCTGTTCTGTTCTGTTCTGTTCTGTTCTGTTCTGTTAGCTGACCATTGGCTATTTTGTGGTTTGTGACGCTGGCACTTGAGGCATTCGCCTTTGAACTGAACTGAACTGAACTGAACTGAACTGAATGCAACTGATGTGGGTAAATGCTGTGGGATTTATTTTCAGGTTTGGGTGAATGTGTTAGGGGTTCAGTTTAAAGGATAGAGGTGGGAGGAAGTTCACTGCTAATTAGTGGCCTGCAACTATTTTTGGACTTGACATTTAACAATTGGTTAATGTACCCCATCCCTGGCATTAAAGTAATCTCCTTACTCTCCTTTTGATATACTGAAATGGATAACAGCTGCTTGGTATATATTCGCATTCGAATTCGCGCTGTCATCCATTAAAAATTGCCAGTTTGCCAGTTTGTCAGAGAGAGAGAGAGAGAGAGTGAGAGTGAGAGAGAGATACAAGTACTTAGTATCTCAGAGAGTGTTTCGGTTATCTGTTAAATGTCTGGCAACGATCAAAATGGTAATGGAAGTACGTGAGGAGTCCTTGCAAGGACCTGGCAAATGTTTCGCCTTTATTGCCTGTGAAATTAGTATTTATGAGTGGAGCGGAAGTCCATAGAAACATTGAAACATTCGCAGCAGACTCCGTCTGATACAATGCAGTCAACGTCAAATAGGCGTCCTGGGAAGCCAGCCAGGATATTAGAAATGATTAAGGCACCTGAAACATTTGCAATAAAATTGAATTATGACTTTTAATATTGGCAAAAAAGGCGCAACGCGCATCCCCTTTCTCCCAAAAACACAACTCGACTTTCCTTCGACTCCCCCCTCCCCCCACCAGCCGAGCAGTTAACCCGCCAACCGCACCAACCCCAGAAATTTGTTAAATTTCGCAGCATTTTTTTTTCAGGGTTGCAAAGCAATTATCTAAGGCGCGATTGCTTTATGAGGTCTACTGGCAAAATGTTTTGGTACGGTTTGCTTTTCTTTAGCGAAATTGTTTTTTTTTATTTTTATTATATTAAGATAAATGTTATTATCTTGTTCCTGAATAGTTTAAAATTATTGCAATCTCAAATTCAGTTCAGCTGAAGATTTTTGTAATTATTTTCTTGAATTTAAATAGAAAGGTCGTCAACTAACAAATAAACTACATTTAGTTTAATCTGTAATCATTATAAGTTTTATTATAAAACTCAAGATATAAACATTATGCTGAGTTTAATTTTATTGCTCAAAAATAATGATTATTTCATGAGTAAAGTAATAATAATCATAAATTTTATGATCATGGTGAAATTGAATAGATTACCCTTAAAGAACGTTTTTGGTATATTTCACGTTCATTTACAGTTACTAGAAGTGAATGATTTTTTCATCAGAAGAAAAAAAAAAACTAAATAATCATTATTTACTGTCCCTGATTTTTTTTCAGTTATTATTTAGAATTAAAAAAAAAGTTGATAGTATTTATGTTTACCAAGATTAAAAAAAATCATATTAAGCAAGACTTTTAAAAATATCATCTTTCTGGAACGGAATTTAATTTATAGAGTGAATTGCTGAAGCTTTTTTAAGAAGCAATTAGAAAAGGAAATATTTTCATATAGCTAATGCATATATAATACCTGTTCAAGCTGCTGAACTTATCGGTTTATGGGACAAGTGAGCAGCCCTGAAAGTAGACTGGATTGAAATGCCAATTACAATTTACTTTAATGGCCAAGACATAATACCATAACACTTTCAGACAATCTACTCGTTCCGTTCTGGGCCATGTGGCAATTAATTTGCATTTTTAAATTGCAAAATGGTAGCAGCTTTTTGCAGGCGCTGAGAGTGAGAGAGGGGAGCAAGTGAGAGAGGGTGTGTAAGAGTGAGAGATAGAAAGCGTCCCAAAATCGAACAGATTGCAATAATTACAAGGAAACGCGATGCGATGCGATGCGAAAAAGGGTTAAAATGTTAATGGCAATCAACTTGCCGTGCCGCCTAATTTTTATGTGGCCCATGCAGAGCGCATTTTTAATGAAGCCGACGTCAAGGGGTTAAAGCACAAATTAATGAAAATAAATTGTTATTTGCCAAGTGGCCGGCAAGGGGAATAATAATAGCCAAGTGTCCTGCCAGGCACTTGACAGCAAAGTCCCCACCAAAAAGCAACAAAAAAAAAAATACAACAAACCAAAAGAATAATCAAAAAAAAAAATAAATAAATAAATAAAAGAAAAAAAATGTAAATGCAAAAAGAAAAATTTAAATAAATCAAACCACAAGCCGCTTAAAAGACTGAACCATGGGGAAACGGCTTTGCTAGACAGGCCAAGTAATTTCCATAATTAATTTCTTTGCGCTCTTTTTCCGCCTTTTTTAGCGCATTTTCATAATGCGAGTATCTTTCTTCATTTTGGGGTCTCTAACTCACCCAAAATACAAGTCAAATGTGACCACCCATCATTAATAATCAATTTGGAACATTTTCAGGTGGACAATCTGAAATGAGAGCCACAAAAATTGGTGGCTAAAGAAAAGCAACAACACAGATCAGAACCGGAACCACAACAGTTACAAAGAAGAAGAACGAGCAACAAAATTCTAGATGAGTTTAGTAATGTTTTTCAAATGGAAAAAGGATACTTATGACATCTGAATACACTACGATGAGAATCGAAAGAAATCTTTGTTTATATTCTTACCTCGTTAAGGATTTTAAATTTCATATGTATTTTTAATGATAATAGAAATACAGTCGAGCTTTCTTAACTCGAATCACCATTTTTTAAGCGTAACAGAACTTTAAAAATCAGAAATTCGGGTCTGATATTAATTGTTTTTAAACACTTGCCAGTATTTTTGTTAGAGTTATGGAGAAAATAGAGTTATAGAAGTTTAAGTTAGGGATGCTCGACTGTATATTTTATTATTATTATATTTTTTTCGTATGAAACAGATTCTCTTCAAAATAAATATGCTCCTTATGTAGCGCATTTCCCATTTTTAACGCACAGTTAAACTTCAAACTTCTCTTTCCTTGAATAAAAATAAATAAATCCGTAATTCCGGAAAAAATCCCGGTTTAATTAACCGCAATTATGTGCGGAGTCGTGGGCGTGTCCCCATCCCCCCGACCGTCTCCCTGCAGTTGTCCTGCGGCAACATCTTGGCGGCAACTTGAGGCGAGAGAGTCAATAAACCAAATGGTCGACGGACTTGGCTAAAAAATCAAGTCAAATTACGTGCTTATGAACGGGAAAATGTCGAAATGATTTACCGTGCATAATCGCCACTCGACCACCGTAATCTCCCATACTGCTCTCTCTCTCTCTCGCTCGCTCGCATTTCTATCTCTTGAAAGGCCCGCATCTTTGGAGGAAAATAAAAAAAGTGAAAAAAAGGCGAAAAGAAAAATTAAAATTTCATTTTCACATTGCAAGTGTTTTTGGGTCTAGCCGAGCCATTAGGGTGTTCTAGGGCGGATTCCGCCCCAACCCCAACCCCAACCCCTCTGCCCAGGTACTCCACTTCTGGTCTGTCTCTCTCTTGCTGCTTCCCTCCCCTTCTCTCTCCCCTCTTAGCTCATCTTCGTTGCTGCTGCTGCTGCTGCTGCCTGTTCCTAGTGTTTATTTTGCTGTCTGTTTGTTTGCTTGGTTTCATTGTTGTTTGTTTGTTTGTTTACTTAATAATCTCCCCTCCTCCCTTTACGGTCCTCTTCGTCGTCCTCCTCTTTCATCTGATTTCTTGTCGGCTGCCCAAATCCAAATGAAAACAATTTCTTGTCATTTGCCTTTTTCACCGTCATTTATTTATTTATTTACTTATATAATTTTTTATTATTTTCTTGCATATATTTTGCTCTTGCCGAATTTGATGTAAATTTAATTTATTGCCTTTTGAGCAGCGTATTTACTTTTTCTTGACCCCTGGTAATTTATTTGCTGTCAAGTTTCTCGATGTTTGTCAGCCGATTAAATTGCCGATTAGAATGATTTGCATGAGAATTTATGGAGCTGAATTTGGGCAACAAATTTGATAGCGATACTAGGAGAAAGACGAGCCAGAGAGAGAATGAGATGGAAAAATATCATTAATGGGCTCCTTGAGATTCTTAATTTATTCTAAATGCTCCTTTTCATATCAGGCTAAAAAAACTCAAGCTATATTATATAATAAATGGATTTTTTTATGCATAAAAAATTATATTTAGGATCATCGTAATGTACTATCGGTAAAACCTCAGCTTGATCTATATTTAATCAACCTATGATATTTAGAATTATAAAAATTTTGAATAGAATCGATAGATTTGTCCATTAAAATTAACTCTGTCTTATTAATAATAGTTTTTCCCAATAACTTTTATAATCATTCATATTATCGGTAATACGTCAGGTTGATGTATATTTAATCAGCCTATGATATTCAGAAATATAAAAAATTTGAATAGAATAAAATTTATATATCTTAAATCTTATTAAATCTAGTTTTTTCTCAAAATCTTTTTTTCTTATAAACATTTAAATTTAATAAAAATCATAGCAATATTTGTTGGATATTTCAGGATATTCTCAGCTGATTTTATCTAGTTACTTTTCCCTTATTTTGATGACATTTGCAAAGCGTAATTATTCAATCCACGCTTAGATCCTTTGAGACTGGGAAAATGATTCAACCCTTAATAGACAGTCAAATGCCATAAACAAATCTATAAAGCAGTTGTGTATATGTGTGTGTTTGCGTATGATTAATGTGTGTATTTATTGGTGTACATGTGTATGTGTGTGTGTGCGTGCGTGTGTTGCTATTGGAATACCCCTACCCTTGTGTCTTGTGCCTGTCATCAGGTGCATTTAATTGCGCGAATTTCGCGCCAACTAGAAAACGCGTCGGCTGACTCAACTAATTGGCCCTTATACATGGCCATAAATTAATATAAGTATTTTAAGTTTAATTGTCTAAGCCTTAAGCAGAAGGTAACAAGCAGGCTGGACGGAGGGGGTGTGGGCGTGGCTTAGGGGCGGCCTCATTAATGCCTGTGGGCTCATTATAATAATTAAGGCTAATTTATGATGTCATTAATTTTAAATATATGCATGCATGGACATGTACATGTTTGTACATGTTCTGGTCAATCCACAGTTGTGCTAGGGTTAATGTGTGTGAGTGGGAGTGTACGAATGTGTGTGTGTGTGTGCATGAGTGGGTGCTAAATGACCGAATGATTAGATGAAACCCAAGAAGTCGCACTAACAAGTGATCAGAGACTGTAAATGAGAATGTTCTTTATTTTCCATATGTAATGGGTTGTAAAAAAAGAAAGGGTATTTACTAAGCTTAGTGCTAATGTATGTGACAGGCTGAAGAAGTCATCTCAGACTCGTGATTAACTTAAACAATAAACGATTTCCAAGAGAGCTTAGATGTTAAGTTAAGAACTCACCCTTAAAATGAATTAAAATTTATTAAAAATCCATAGCATACATCAGAGTATCTTAGTTTTATTCTGTTTTGTGTCCTTAAAGTAAAAGTGTGATATGATCAATAAAACATAATATTTAAAATAGTTATCCTTGAATTTTAATTATCATAATTTTATCAAAATCCAAGCCAATTTTGAAAATATTCTCTCTTCTGCATTTGATATTTATGATATAGCCCTTTTTAAAGCAAGAATTTTGTTTCATTTTAATTATATGTTGTTGATTTTAACGAGAAAGACAAAGAAGTTTTAATAATGGCGAGAATTATTTGTTTGCATACGAAAACTTAGATTTGTATCTCACACACTTACACACGCACACATATATAGACAGTCAGGCAGGCAGGCAGACAGACAGACAGACAGATGCCAGTTCCACACATTATTAAGTTAATTTCCGGTTGGCTTAATGAGTTGCTGCCTCAAAATGCTTTTGACTTGGTCTCTTTGCCGGACTGCTGCACATCATAAAATTTATCAAAATATGAAAATCACACACACTCGCACACACACTCGCACACACACACTCGCACACACACACTCGCACACACACACTCGCACACACTTGAAGCACCCTCTTGTGGGTCTCAAGTGCAAGCCGAGCGCTTAATTAGCCCCGTCGTGTGAATTGTTTAACATTTTTGGGACCACACGGCGTATGCACGTTGCTTTTTATGATTTTCACACTTTGCCGGGCTGCTGCCCGACTGCGAAATTTAATTACCACACTGTGGCTCAGTCTGTGGCTGTGGCAGGAACTTGGCAACTTTAGGACAGAGTGACTAAGGGGGGAAGATGAGGGAGGGAGAGAGGTAGCTAGGGAGGTGTCGACCACTTGGCGTGCAAATTACGCATGTAGACCCAAGCACTTGATTGGCATTTTCAAGGGTCACACTCGCACTTGAAATCATTCTCCTCTCTGCGCCTCCTCCTACCATTCGTCCATCTTCTCACTCCACTTCTTTTTTCGCACCTGAATAAAATGACTTAAAATTTGGACGGTGTGATAAGAGCACTTGTATAACAGCTTTGAGTTAGGTTACTTATCGAGAGCATCCGGCAACTTTTGATTTCCTAATGGCACCGATAAAAGTGAAAGGTACTGCTTTTGATGCCACTTGACTTTATAGCTTGTCGATAATTTATGAAAACATTTAAAAAGGTCTAACATATTTTTAAAATTATCTTTCTGTTTTAACATTATTTTGATCGCATTTCCTTTATAAAGAATTAATTGTTCCCATGTCTTAAAATTGGAATAATATTGAAATAAACATAGTCGTTTAGGACAATAACCAGGGACAGTAAATAATGATTTTTTTTTCTTAACTAAACAAGTCACTCATTATTTAAAAATTCATATTTTTACGATTTTCTTTACCAATAATCATTATTTTTGATCCAAAAAAATAAAATTCAAAAATAATGATTTATAAAATTTGTTATATAGACATAGACGAAAGATTTAAAGTTTGAGAATCAAAAAGTGTATTAAGATGTCCACCTTATTTTATATCTATAAGTGTACTTGCATTATCAGGTCATATAGTCAGGGTCACATTTGTGGCCGACACATTTACAAAACTCGTTACGAGGACGCTTGACTCGGTTGGCGAGTGGGTTTTCAGGATTGTTTTTGTTGTTGTTGTTGTTGTTGTTGTGGTGGTTTGGCGTCTGTCTTGTCGCTCAGCGGGGTTTTTACACCTTTTGCGCCTTTGTCAACATTTTAATGACAGCAATTCACAATATTCCGAGGCTGCTCCCGGATCCGTTGATTGCGCTCATGATACCTGCCATTGTCTGCAGCGGTTAACAACAGGGCCAGAACCAGTCTCAGTACCATTTCCATTCCCATTACCATTCTCATACCCAGTCCCAGTCCCAGTCCCAGTCCCAGTCCCAGTCCCAGTCCCAGTCCCAGAATACCAACTCAGTCCCCCTTCAGTTGTTGGAGTCGTCTCTCTTTGGATTGCGTAATGTGTTTGAAGTTTGTGTGCCAGATAAGTGTCATATTTAATTTTTTCCTGCTGTCGCATTTTATTGTTGCATATTCATGGCAACTAGACAAGTCCAAGGAGGGTGGCTATCATCTGAAGAGCAACCAACTCTTATCTTTTTTATGTTGCAACTTTCCTCTGCCAGCAGCATAAATGAGACATGGCCATTACGACTGTATGCCGCTAGCTGCAAAGTTGTTAAATTCTTAAATGAATATCATATACTTGAGTACTTGACTTTACTTGAGTTGAGTTTAAAATGAGCTTTGAGACATTGAGACATTGTTATTAATCTGAAAATATTATTACAGGGTGTAGTACACATGAAATGTTGTAAAGTTGTTATAGAACTAAATGCAAGCGGCTTTGTAATATTAATGATCCAGTTAAAAGATCTTCGATTAGAGTTGGAATTGTTCCCGAAAAATATTCAAATATACAATAAATTCTAAACATATTTACGGGTATATGCGTCTTTACTGACTTCCTTTAAAATATACATTTTTATATATATTTGGAAAATATACTTATCTATAAATTTATGCCACTAGCTATTATAAAAATGAGATAAGCAGCAGTTTATAGAGTGAATACGAAGTATTTCTTACTACAGGGGGAATATTTACATTTGTTTTGCATTTGTTTAGTAAGTTCTTCCAAGTCTTTCAGCTAATTTACCTATTCAATTCTAAAGAAGTCTCTTTATTTTCTGTTTGAATATAGACAAATATTTCCCAAGAATCTTAATACTTGCCTCTATTGTTAGTAACATATCTATTAGATGCTGTTTGTCATATGTGAGTCCATTAATTTTGCTGTCGCTCTACAGAGCGATAAAGTGGGTAAAAAGTGATCCGTTGAGTTTGTCATTTAATTTAATTTGGAAGTGGCAAAAGTCTGGGGACATTATGAAGCTATCTGAGAATTGCGACCCGAAGCTAAACGGAGAGTTTTCGCCGTCTGACGATGTCACGCACATGTGGAAGTTCCCTTTTGACCTCCGAGTAGATATCCTTGATATGCTTATCCTCTGCTCACATGTGCCTGGAGACAACTTCATAGAAGATTTCACGTGCCTTGTCAAAAGGAATTTAAATAATGACAAACGACGCACTGACAATAGACCAGAGACATTGCTATCCCCCTCACGCGCTCCTTCCCCCTACTTATAAAAAAATAAAGAACTTATAAAAAAAAAAGAAAAAGAGAAGAAACCGCAGCGAAAGATAAAAAAATTGCGGTTGTCGGTTTGTCTTAACTTGGGGCCAAGTTTTTCGGCTGTTGAAAATTCTAATGTTGTCACATTTGCATCTGTCCATGTGTGTGTGTGTGTGCGTGTGTGTGTGTGAGAGATCACGTAGCACGTGGCAGATTGCATTGGGATTGGTTAGCTGCTGGTTTTGCTAAGGGAACTCAAATATTCAGTTACTTGTGCCTTTTGTTATTTTCATATTATTGCGATTTAGTTTTGTCTGTATACTTTACCATCGAGTACAACAATTCATTCAGGAAGTATGTAACGTATTAGAAGAAGAATAGTTTGTTTCCTTATCAAAACAATCCTTTACAACTTTATTTGAGCTTATCAAAAATTGTATAACAAATTTATAAATTATCGCACTGGTAAACGTTTTAAATAATTATTTACCTTAATTTTAAATTCTTGTTAATTTAAGTTGAAAGAGAAATTTAGAAACAAATCTTGGAATTTTTCTTAGCTTGGTAGTTTTTATTCCTTACACTTACTGGACAATTTGCAGAGCATCACAAAGTCGTAGTCGCTTTCGTTTTCATATATTTTAGTTACTTTTTGATTTATGGCACACACGCATCGAGAACAACAACGAATACAAAAATATACTCGTAATGTGAACGCTTTTCTTCAGTTTTTCGTTTCCCAATCTCAACTCCGACTCCGACTCCGACTCCGACTCTGATTCCGCCTCCCACTCCATTGTCATATTTTCATCTGCAACTGTGAAAACATTTTCCAGTTGGCTTTGTTGATGCCCAGCTAGTTTTTAATAGAAAAATAAAAACGAAATGAAATTTATGACGGAAATGATAAGGCAAACACACAAGCACACACACACACACACACACACACGCACTCATACAAATGGAGAGAGAGAAGGATACAAGGATATCTCATAACTGACTATAGAAAAAGTTTTGCCCAAACATTTCTATTTGCAGTTTCCGTTTGTTTTTCGTTACGTTTGTTTGCGGCTATTTGAAATATTTTCTTCCTTTGTCTCTTTCCTCTTTCCTTTTTCCTACATTTCTTTTTTTGTTTTTTGGCCAACGGAAACGGATGCGGCCATTGTTGAACGTGGACAAACACAAATACAGGCACACTTACACACACACACACACACACACACACACACACATACGCACTGAAGGATTAATGCTAACAACAAATATAACTTTATTAAAAAATAAATGAAATTTGTGCACTGCTAGCTGGTTAAATCTGTAAAAGGATTTCGGACTTTGCAGCAGCATTTGGCCACATACAAAAACAATAGGAATAAATCTACAACAAAAACAAAAACAATAACAAAAGCGCAAAAACTCGACGCCAAACTATGCAAAGAATTTGCAAAGTTGAGACAAAGGCCTATGCCTATGCGAGTGTGAGGGAAATGGAAAATGTGCCCTTTTGCCATTTTGGGGCATACTTCAAATTGTTGTTCTTGCCTTTTGGAGACGGTGGCAACGGTAACGGTAAGTGTAACGGCAACTGTAACGGCAGCTGCTGCTCGAGGCTTGTTGAAAGCATCGCTGGCATTGCGTCTGACCCAAAACTGGTCAAGACTGGCACAGATAACGACAAACAGGACACACAGGACAAACAGGACACACATGAGCGCCTCATCAACTGAGTGTGTGTGTGTGTGTGTGTGTGTGTGTGCGTGTGCGTGTGCGTTAAACGGAAAACGGAAACGGATATGGCTGCTGGACAACGATTCGGTCTACTGTGGAGACCATTGGACTGAGCCTCTCCAAAAGGCGTAAATGGGATTAATTGAATTGAATAATTACATACCCAAACATACAACAACCAACAAATTGTGTCATATAGAATTTAAGCAACTGAAGCAATACTTGAACATATCATTCAAAATATTCTATGAAACTTTTCTATGCCCTATTATTATGTGTTCGATAGTTTTTATTCATAGAATCGACAACTTAGTTTTAAAAATCACCTCACCTACTGCAACTCACTTTTTTTCAACCTAAAACTTTCTAAAATTGTTAAAATAAACTTTATTATTATAATAAGTAGCGATAGTAAGCAAAATACTAATAAGCAAGTACTATCGTTAAATTTTTGGCAGTACTATCGTTAAATCCTTGAATTACCAAGGTTAGTATTAGATAAAAATTATAGAAAATTTGCAGAAAATGATGAAAAATTATGGTAACAATTTAATATATATATATTTTTTTTTTTTTAAGCTTAATACTTTTCTTAATTGAAATTTTCTCTCAACCTTAAACTTTCTAAAATAGAATTTATTGAACTGTCCAATTGCAAGCTTAAGTTAAGCAACCTTAATTGTAGGAACAAAGACAACAAACTTTGTGCAACACTTGCCGATGTCTTATTTGTTGCTCCCTCTGTCACACACTCTTTCTCTCTTATTCTCTCTCTCTCTCTCTCTGTCTTTCCCTGTATATATCTCTGTCTGTAGTTGTTGGTACTGCTGTTAACTGCCTAATTTGTTTTGTTGCACGTTGTTGTTAGTTACAGCTGCCACAAAATGTGGCTCAAAACTCATGCCCCAAATCGTTGCCCGAAAGGGTTTCAACTGTCCGTCGCCCAACGCTGTCAAGGACATTTATCATAATTCACTTACACATGTATGTATGTATGTCTAACAGTGTCCATTATATATGTATGTATATATAAGTGTGTGTGTGTGTGTGTGTGTATTTGTGTATGATTTGTGTTCATTGGCTTAAATGGCTTGTGACGCAGTCACGTTATTAGTCGAAACACCTGTGGCACATGCCACATACGAATGTGTCACAAATACACATCTCATCTCATTTCATCTCCTCGCATTAATTATCCTTATGCGGCCAAAGATGATGATGATGATGATCCTGCTGAGTCCCACAGCTCAACTCATTAGGGGAATCCCAAAAACATCTTCTTCGAATACTAATTACAGTCATTTATGAGTTGCTCAAAGATAAAAGTAGTAGTTAGATCCAAAAAAAATTCCATCGTGATATAAAGAACGACTAAAATTAGAATACGTTTTTAAAATTATTTTTATAATTTTTGAAAGCCGGACGAAATCATTTTCCGTATGAAAATGAGTTCATGTAATTACAAGACAGCGGAAAAGTATGCTATATATTATTTGTTTTGATATCGTAGGCAAATTTTAGAAGCGAGAAGAGTGCAGAGTTTGAATCACAATCTATTCTATAAATATTTAAAAATTTTCAAATAACTCTTACATATAAATGAACATTTCATTTGTATTTTATATTTAAATATTCAATAACATTTGCTATGATTAACTACAATATTCTTTTCTATGAATTATTTTCAGATTCTTAAAATATTTATGTTGAACTCCTCACCGGCATTTGCCTAATTTGCAACCCTTCAGTTTTCTGGTTTTACAAGCTAATTAGACGCGCTTTCTGTTTCAATGCCAATAAAAATAATAATGTATTTTGGGATTTACATATATATTTATATAATACTTAGTTAAGTCTGTGCGTGTGTGTGTGTTTGTGTGAGTGTAATGCGTTTGTTTTAAGAAAAAGCCATCGCTTGACATTTTCCGGCCTCATTTATGTTGAACTCTTATTAATTCGATTTTTATCGTGCCCCTGGGAGTCATTGTGCGGCATTTCACGAATTTCGAGAATTGTGCATATTTCCGCCAAGGCAGCCCAACTCCAACTCCAACTTCAACTCCATCCTTCTCCATTCCTCACACCCACACCTACACCTACACACACACACACACACACACACACAGACAGAGAGAGAGAGAGAACACAAAACTCACCTAAAGCGCGTAAATCTCGTGCGTCTTTATTTCTTCATTAATTTAAGCGGCGACGTCGACGCTGGCAGCGACGCCAGCAGCGCCAGGAGCGCACACTTCAGTGCTCAGATTTCCAAAGGCTGATTATTTTATTGCTAGATACTCTTACAATTTATATAAGAACTGTCAAATATGTCACTAGCTTCATTGAGCTTAAATTAAGCTCATTCTTAGATTCCGATTCTGTAATTTCAAAGTTAAAGCTATAAAAATCTAAGATATTTCGTATATGTGTAGACTTGCTAGTAGCTGATCTGTTCATATAGTATACTTTGGGTCGGTCTCCTGAAATTTTATGAAAGAACTATTTTCAAATTTAACATTTATTTCTTTATATTTTAAATCAAAATATCTTGGATATAGATATCTCTGATATTCCTTAAATATACAGTGGGAACCAACCCTTAAATTGGTTATATATAAAACGTTTAAGGCACTTGTTTAATTGTATTTATATATTTAAAAAATATAAATATATTCCATAATTCTTATCGAGTTACTGGGGTTACGAAAACAAAATGAAATGTTTTTAATTTTTTCCTAGCAGAGTATTTCAGATGCGTTGTCCTTCTTTCAAATTTTGTACTTGCGGAGCGCGTGCGGCGCCGCTTGGGGAGTTCCTGTGGATCGGGGGTCGGTCGGTGTTTGAGAAGGGGTAAGGGAGAAGCGGGAAGGAGGAAGGAGGAAGGGGAAAAGGGGTTAGCTCGCGATTTGAACGAGTTAACGTTAACGGTACCGTTAACCCCTTACAGCTGTGGCAATTTAGACAGTCGTCCTGTTCCTGGGCTCAGCCTTGGAAATCTAATTAAAACAACAACCACCGATTTTTGTCTTTCGTGCCGCGTCTAAAGCTTTATAAATGTTTTGATTGCATTAAAGCGCTGCCAAGCGAGACCTTTGCCAAAACGATAGAGACACCCAACGGGGACAGAAAGAGAGAGAGAGAGAGGAATATATTTATAGAATAGAATACTTTTCTAATCTATTCACATACATATGTGCATGTAGTTCACAAAGGTAAACAAGTGAAATCAGATAAGTCATAAATTCAATACGGCATATAATATTTTATATTGAAATCATTCGAATTTGGTACAGTAGAGCATAGCTAAGATGATTGTGACTAATTTAAACTAAAATGATGATAAGAAAAAACCCTTAAAACCAAGCAATTTCTCACATTAGAAGTCGACAAATATAATTTAAAGTTCTTAAGCAGTGGTGCTCGAAATTAATATTTCCCGATCACATGTCTTAGAAAAATATATGTCTATGTATATATTGTGCATTTGGACACCACTGTTCTGAAGATCTAAAATAATGTTTTAAAACATTTAAAAGTACACAAGTTATATTTTTAGAGCATATAATGCTTACACGAATTTAGAATTTATTTCAATAAAACATTCTTTAGTTCATTTATTGTAAAGTTATGGAAGCTGAAAGTCAAAAAAATTCGTTTTTTATGGACTTAAAACAATTTGACAGTTAATCTATGGACAAAAAGATACTTCAGAAGGGAATACGTAAAATGTAAATAAAGTTAAAGGCTACAAAAATCGTTGTCAACGAATTTGGAAATCGCTCCTATATGTATATGTACTTGTTTTATAATTATTTTTCCCAGAACTTTGAATTCATTCCAACTAGAAGTAAGTTCATAATAGACAAGTTCAACTGTAAGTGTAAGTGTGTCGGTGTGTCGGTGTGTGTGTGTGTGTGTGTGTGTTTGTGTATTGGTATGTGTGTGTTTGCCTTAGTCTATTATTTCAGCTCGATTAAATCGTCTTACGGCTCAACGAGGTTTGTCTTAATATTATGTAGATGTCTGGGAGATAAGTGGAAGCCACAGGACACTCTCTGGTCCATTGTGCCATAATCCGAGCACATCATAAGCACATCCTTATGCAAATCTTCATGTGTGTGTGTGTGTGTGTGTGTGTGTGTGTGTGAGCATGTTGGTTGATAAACAAAATGTAATTTACTAGAAACGGCCAAAAGGACTGGCCTGGCACCTTGCAACGTCTTTTGGGGCAACATGTTGCGCCTTGCGAGATGCCAACTCTCTCAGCTCACAGCTCACAGCTCTTAACTCACAACTCTCAACTCTCAACTCTCAACAGCTGGCAGGACATACATAAACGCCTGGCAAAGACAAATGTCTGTCTGCTCCGAGCAGCTCCTTGTCGACTGCTCGACAATGGCAATGGCTGTGCAAAGATGATGATGATGATGATGATGAGTTTTGTTTGAGGTAGGCTGTTGTTGCTATTGTTGTTGTTATTGTTGTGATTTCATGTTTGCTGCTGTTGTTGTGGTTTCCTTCTGCAGATTGAGTGAGAATGGAATTTGGGGTTGAGTTTGGGGTTGAGATTCAAGTTGATGTTGATGTTGATGTTGAAGTTCGAAGTTGGAGAAGCTCGTCACACATGTCGCCACTTTTGGGGCCAACTGTGTTGTTGTTGTTGCTGTTGTTGTTGCTGTTGCTGCCTCCACTTGCGGCAATGTAAGCAATGTGTTTATTTGCTTTATTTCCGTTTGTTCAAAAAAAACATTGAGGCAAACAGAAAGCTAAGAGCTTGCAACTGACTTTTCAATTCACTGGCACTCCAAATGTCACTTGCCACAGCTGACAATTTGATAACTTTTCAAGCAGCAACAGCAACAACAACAACGTTAGCAGCAGCAACAAAACAAAGAGCAAAAAGCTTCAAATAAATTGCATTACTTTTGTTTTGAGCATAGTTTTGTTCACTCTTCTGCTCTCACATCCTCTCTCACTCACACTCACACTCACACTCACTCTCTTTTCCTATTTGACGTTCGCTTGCGCGCATTTGCTCTCACTTGTTTGCTCGCTCGCTTACTCACTCTCCCCCTCTCTCTCTCTCTCTCTCTCTCTCTGTCTGTCGCGTTGTCGTGCAAAAGCTCCTCCTACATTTATGTGCTTTGTCGCCGCTTTTGCTTTAGGGATTTTTATGACAACAACAACAACAATAACTACAACTACAACTACAACAACAGCAACAGCACGCATCGGCAATGAGAGCCGAGCGTAAACTGTTTGCTGTTGTTTTTGTTGTTGTCATTGTAGTTGTTGCTGTTGCCGTTGTAGGGGCGTCGCCATTTTGTATGCGCTGCGTTGGCTCCTCCCAATTTGACTAATACAAGCAAAGCTCAGCTATGCACATGTATTTACAGCACGTGTTTACATAACACGGCAAACCCGTTATATACTCGCAGTATATATCTACATAAGTTATGCACTCTCAACTGTTATATACACTGTAATATACACTGTAATATACTCATGTATATATTATGTTATGTACTCTGTAAATACTGAAATTGCTTTTGTGGGTTCTTTGTACTCGCTTTTTTCTTTTTTCTTTTTTACTACAATTTTTTTCCACTGCACTTTTTACACATTTTCATTTACTTTGTGACAAATGGGAAATAATTTCACTACATTTGTGAAATGCAAACAGAATTACTCAAATATTTGCATACAAACATTTTCTATTTGTCTTGCATTTTTAACTCTTTAAAATGCTGATTATTATTTCAATAAATTAAATACATACAAAAAATAAATATAAAATTTAATTAATCTACTGAGAGATTTGATTCTCAACTTAACGAAATAACAAAATATATTCAGAATAACATAATCAATTTCTGATTAGCTTCACAACTTTCTTAAGTCAATAAGTATCTACTTAAATTTATTAATTCAATAATTTCGAAGTTAATTATTGTGAAATATAATTTTTACAAAATAACTAAAAATTGTTTACTTGACTACCTTTAAGGTGCCAGATTATAAAATTATTTTTAAAATCACAGTCCAAAGCGATGATATAAAATCAATGATATCAATTCGAACTAAACATTTTGATTGGAAAAATAAACAATTCTAATAAACAACATATTATCAAGCGTCAAAGTCTTTTTTCTCTAATCCGTAATAGTATAACTCTAAATTTCATTATTAAGATATTCCAGAAACATTCAAAAAACACTCCTGAATATATTAATTTATTGAAATTTTCAGAAAGGTTAAGTTGCATTGTAATACGTATGTAAGTCTTAAAAATTAGTAGTTACATTGACAATTTTTCTTTAACTAACATAATCCAAAAATTAAGTCAACGTTTAAGCCTTTCCTATATTGTATCTAAACAGATTGTACGTCAAGTGTTTTTCAGCATGTTCTTTTCATAATTTCATCCCCAGATTTGTTGCTTATTTAATTAGCCAAGTTGTTGATTGGGGTCTACATTCACTTCGTCATATTGGGGCTTTTCACAATTTTAAAAGTTGATTAAATCTGACGCAAAATAATGGAAAAAAACATTTGTACTGGCCATTTGGAAAGCGTCTAGTCGAAAACAATCGAAGAAATTCAATTAAGGATAAAATTGGCCGTTTTAAGTTTTGGTTGTTTTGTTAATGTATTTTTGATACCCTGTTAAAGTGGGTATGAAATTGACCAAGGTACCAAGGCAGCTTTAACTGATCTGGTCTATCATTTTGTTATTGAATTATTATCATATTTTTATTTAACAAATTTATTTATTTCGATTGAAAAATGTCTGCACTCCAATTGAATTCAACTTCATTACTGGGTAACTTTTAGTCAACCTTTTTTTTTGATATACTTGGTACATACTTAATTGGTAATTGGATTTGTGGGCTCAGAGTCTGCTCGTCGACTATTTAACTTGTTAATTTTATTGTTGTTCTTTTGGAGTCGTCTGGAGACGTCTCCAACTTCGTCTCTAGCTCCATCTCCATCTCCGTTTTCATCTCCGACTCAGTGAATGTCTCAAGGCCTTCATCTAATGAGTGAGTAAACAGTAAAATGCTGTAAATTCGGTAAGTATTTTTTTTTTTTTGGATCAAGCATCGTCAAGCGAGTTTTTGATTTGGCGAACAATGAACGAAAGAAAGTTAAAAACGAAATCCTTTTGTACCGAGAGCCGAGTTCATTTATAATTAAGTTGTCTAATTCATTTCGGCTTTTGTTGATATTTTTTATTTAGCTTGGCACTTGTTTCTGTTGTTCCTCGTTTCTTGCCGTTGTTGTTTCTCATTACCACAAAATCCACTCTTGACTCTCTGCTCCAACAACAATAAGAGCGAAAACAACGACAACAACGACTACAAACCAAATGGTTTTCTCTTTCAGTTTTTTAAAATGATTCTTATGCCATTCAAGTGGCTTTTTATGCGCACTTCAGACCCGCAATCTCCCCGAAACTTCCTTCCAAGTTCCGAGGCCTTCAAGTGCCTTCAAGTCGACGCGAGCGGAAACGGAAATGGAAACGGCAACGCCATGAAGTTAATTTTATTTATGCGCACACTTTGCGAGCAAGGAATTAGCAACGAGATAAAACAATGCCCAGCCAGAGGAGCTATAAGAGAAGACAGAGAGTTACCTGGCTCCAGTTCCAACTCCAGCTCCAACTCCATTGGGGTCCTTGCAAGAAGACATACTTAAAATGCAATAAATACAAATGAAAACGAGCTAAGGAAAAGCACTCGACAATACCACACTCTACAAACTTTCAGTAGGGTCGAGTATTCGAGAGAGAGAGAGAGAGAGAGAGAGATTTAATTAAGTGAGACTAAAAACATTTAATCTATTTTATTCTTCTCATTTTCTTACAACATTTGGCAAACTCACAGTGCACTATTTTTGCATGTTGAGAAATATAATTATCCTCATGATTAAGGTAAACTTAAGCTTTTATAAGTAAAATACAGGAACTTCAGGCCAAGAGAAAGAAGTCTTAAGGCATTGCCCATCCACAGGCGTATTTTATTTTTACGGCTTCATTGGATTTTCAATAAGACGACGGCAATGCGAATAAAATAAACGCACAAATGCAAAATGTGTCGTCTAATTTGCCATAAGCTCTATAAAGACAAATTATGAAGTCGCCTTGGGTGCACCCACTCCCTCCCACTCCCTCCCACTCCCTCTCCTCCCTGCTCCAAGTCCTACTCAGTCAATGCTCCTCCTTTTTGTTTGCTTCTATTGTACTTTTGTTGTTTTGGGCTATGTTATCGCACTTTTCTCTCGTTTTGGTCTAATTCGCCTAATATGGCCAAATGACACGAGCCACGTTTTGTTACCGTTAGTCCCCCCCAGTTCGTGGGGGCGTTTAGTCGACTGGGCGTGCCATTTTTCACGGCCCCTGTTCGACTTATCCTCATGGCTCATAATAGCTTTTCATTATTGTTATTATGCCGAGAGCTCCACTCGTAAAAATCTCCGTTACAACATTAACAAACGCATAAACAAAGCGACAAGGACGAAGCAACAACAACAACAACAACAGCAAAAATGCCAAGACTTAAGCTCTGCGCAACAAAGAAGTAGATGAAGAGAGAGACAGAGAGAGCGAGAGAAAAAAATGGTATAGCATAGAATCCTTAAGGACGCGAAATATTCAAATGAAGTCGCGCGATAAGCCGACTTCAAATCTGTGAAAAACTGACGACGCCCGTTTTCTCAAAGGCCTCATCCTCGTCCTCGTCCTTGTGCTCCTGCTCCTGCTCGACTCGGTCCTGTCTGTCTGTCTGTCTGTCTGTGCTATGGAATGTCTTCCCTTCGCCGACACATCCTTAAGTCGGCTGCAGAATGCGTTGTCCTGCGTATCCTGTGTCCCTTTAGCCCGCTGGCTAAGTCGCAGGATGCGGGGTCCCCTGTAATGGGGTGTGATTTGTACACTTTTCCATCTTCTACTTTTTCAACAACGTTGTTGTTGCTGTTGTCCTTGGCTTTGCCTTTTTGGTCGCGCGTTAAGATTTCTGGTCCCCATCCTCCACTAAGCCATAAAATTCCATTTTACAAACTGTGAATCCTTCATGATCACTTTAAGTGGTTCGCGAGTATTTTTTTCCCCTTCAGTTTGCTGCTCTCTCATCTTCTCTCTCTCTCCCACTTTTTTTCTGTCTCTTTGAGGGGCAATCATTGCCGGATACTTAAGCGGATTTGCATCTTTGTTTGGTCTTCGTTTTCCCCTTCTTCTGGCCTTTTTTCACTTCCGTGTCTTTCTTTGTCTTGTTTGCTGTCAATTTTTTGTGTTTTTTTTTGTTTGTTTGTTGTTTTTGTTTTGTTGTCGGTTTTGTTGGTTGCAACTTGTTCGTTTACTTTTGGCGACGTCTTCATCAAATTAGACAATGTCGCCAAAGTCGAGAGGAGTTCGCCTTGAGTCCTGCCTCCTACAACAACGAGTCTTTCTTCCTTTCCTCCATTCTTCCTTTAACCTTGTTTGTTTGCGTCTGTCATTTTTATGCGAGTTCTTCAAAACTTTGCGCCCAAATGGCGTTTACTTAACGTTTTGCCGTCGCTTTTGGCCATTCACGCGGCCAATGCGATTCGTTATTAGGTTAAGTGCTTTGTCCTGGCATTGTCATATCTTCCTTCTGCTCCTGCTTCTGCTCTTGCTTCTGCTTCTGCTCCTGCTCCTGCTCCTGCTCCTCTTTCGACTATTGCTTCATCTGCGCTTATGTTTCTCTAGAATAACATATAGATTGAAGAATACGGATGCAACTGTCCGTTTACACAGAGAGAAAGAAAAATACAGAGATATATATAAAAATAAAAATATACAGATATTTTGTGCATTTTTCTTAACAATTTCTTTATGTTTATCACAATTTTGCATTTGAACAGAATCGAAGAGAAAAAATACCGAATCATCAATTGAATTGATTCATTTACTTTGATGTACTATAAAATGTATAGACAGACAGGGAGAGATTCTTAGAAAGAAAGAAAGAAAGATATACTGAGCTAGTAAAGAAAGAGTGACAGAATATTCGTAGAATATTTAGCATGATCTTTTATATTTGAAAGCGTAAATTAAAGTTTCAGTCAGCGCATATTCTATATTCCCAGCTGACAACTATAGAGAGAGAAAGAGAGACAGAGAGAGAGAGAGAGGGAAAGCGGAAGGGATAGAGGAAGGGAAAGAGAGAGCAACACCCTTCACACTTCCTCTCTTCCTCTCACTACAGCTACTTAATTATGCGACTACCATCTTGGGACAGAAAGAGAGAGAGAGAGAGGGAGAGAGAGTTAGAACGAAGGAGAGAGAGAGAGAGAGTCACTGCAGCAGTTTCAGCAACAACTTGCAAAACTTTTACCTAAGAAAAACTCTAAGCTCAACTCTCCGCACTCTCCACTCCACTCCAATCCACTCCATCTCACCATCTCTCCTTCACTCTCATTCTCCTTATCTCCCGTTCTTCCTTCTGTCCTGGCTGGCACTTAATCATGGCGCGGGAATTATGAAATGTGCTGCGTAACATCGTCAACATCCTTGGCCATGCACTTTTTTCAACTCAACTCAACTTATCTGAACTGAACTCCTGCCACATCCTGTGGCAAAATCATTAGGCTAATGTACTGTTACTGTTACTGTTACTGTTACTGTAAGTGCAGACGCCGCAGTGATAAGTTGAGCTGTTTTCCAAAAAACTCGAGTCTACTTTGTGAGGCATTGAGGAAGAAACGAGGCATTGGGGCAGGAATGAGGTGCATGCAACGGATGCAATATTTGAAATTTCTTGCAGTGCTGCAAGCTGATTATGACAACTAAACTCTATCGAGAAAATGGCCAAGAAGAGAGAGCGAATGGAAGTGTGTGAAAACAAGTGGGCGGCTACTGATGGGTACGCTCGACAGTAGGATACCCTGTGCCCAGGTACTCTAGTACTAAATGTTGAGTTTCGACCTTTTGTTCCTATGGCAGCTATATGATATAGGAAACTGATCTGCACCAAATTTGGTCGGGATAAATAACACCAACTTAAATGCATATTCAATGAGTTTGGTTAAGATATCTCCAAAAACCAAAAAGTTGTTCATACTAAAACTTAATTTTCGACTCTATGCTAGCTACATGATATAGTAATCCGATTTGAACCAAATTTGGGCAGGATGTATATTACAAGACCAGATGTATATTGTGTCAGATTGGTCTAAATATATCAAAAAACTAAAAAGTTTTTCAAACTAAAACTACATTTTCGATCTATCGTTTCTATGGCAGCTGTATGATATAGAAGTCCGATCCAATAAATAACCAAACTTGATCTGCGTACGGTATCCAGGAACCTACTTGCCAAGTTAAAAGTCTCTAGCTCCTATGGTCTCTGAGATCGAAGCGTTCAAACAGACGGACGGACAGATGGATGGGTATGAAAAGCAACTTCTTCTTGATAAGTACTATGATATATTCAACCTTCTTCTAAACTGCGTACAGAGTTGAGTATAAATTAGTGTACATTCACTCAAGTTTATTTCAACCGTATACTCAAGTTGTTTATATTAAAAATATTTCATATTTGTGGTGAAAGTGTCTCTGTATCTTGTCTCTTTGTATCTCTGTGGTTTCTATCTCTGTAGATAAATTTTGAAATTTGAATCCAGAATCCAGAATGTGAACACGAATCCGAATCAAAATCAAAACTAATGAAGTGAAAACGGCACTAAAATGTCTTAATATGTTTTCGACATAAAACGGGCAACCTGCAAAATGGTTAAACGGCTGCTGCTGTTGCCTGGTTGGTTCGTTTTGCCAAAAAGGACAACGGCAAGGCACATAATATCCTTGTTGATTTCTTTTCAGGCGATTTACTGCCTACACACGATGTGTTCTTGCTCTTGTTGTTGTTCGTTGTTGTTCCTTTGTTGTTGCTATTATACTTGTGCGTTGTTTATCTCAATACAGGGATCAACAGCAGAAGCAGGAGCCTTGGTCCTGCCGGCTTCCCCTCCCATACTCCCCCCCCCCCCCATCTTTGGGCGAGGTCTGATCGATAAATTTTCCATTAAAGTTATTTTTAAATGCCGCCAAACACAAGACACGAGGATGGAGTCTGGCAGCCTGGCCGCCAGGACGAAACGTGTGCCAGCCTGTGCCAGGATAATGTACTCGTTATGCCTGATAAAGTTATAAACTCGTATGTGATGGCAGCGAGGGTTGTCCTTGCACTCGCCTATCGAGTTGATTTATGGCCGACGCCGCACAAATTCAAAATCATTTTGCGAGGGGGTTGTTAGATGAATCGGTTGCGAATCGGTTGCAAATCGGGCTTGCAAGGATTGTCATTGCTAAAACCGAAACAGAAAAATAATTTTCATCCAAATTAACAAAATTTTAATGCAGAGTAACAGAAAAGGCGGTACCACGATCAAAATGACATTCGACAGAAAATCGGTCTAGTTTTCACAAATTCATGGAATTTTGAAGTTGGATTAGGAACTTTACAGGTCAAAATTTTTGTTCAATTTGACGATTCTTTACAAAAAAAATTTAACGTCTCAGAATCAAATTTAAAGGGTTTTTTTTATACTAATTACGATATAATTAGTCGATTGAGATTTAAAATTTAGAATTTTCGAAAATCACAAGGGGGGACCCTTAACATCGAAATGGAATCTGGCGATGGTTGACGAAAAATATAAAATTTTTAAAATGGACAACATTTTAAATAATATTGATAATAAATTGTGTATTAAAGTTGTAGCTTGAATATTAAAACAGTTTAATTATTTGAAAACTGTTTGTTGGCATTGTTAAAGCCTGTTAAAGTCTGTTAACAACAAGAGCTCACATATAACACACACATGCATACATGAGCACTCACACACATACACGTATGCACCCATACATCGAGAGAGAGACACACCTATCATATTTGTGGCTTGCGGCTGGCGAATTCCTTTGCCTTTGCTTTTGCCTTTGCCTTTGCCTTTGCTTTTGGTTTTGCTTTTGGTTTTGGCTTTGGTTTTGCCTTTGCCCAAAGTTATCTGATTGAGTGCGAACTGCCAATGGTCTCAACACTCCCAGCAGCCAGCCAGGACATTGCCAGGATGCTTCTCTCTCTCTCTTTTCCCCCTGCGCTCTGACTGTATCTCTGTGTGTGTGTGTGTTTGTGTTTTTTTTTGTGTTGTGCGATGATCTAAAACGGAAATCCTGTGGGCAGATAACTGCCATGCATTAAGGCAAACTCCCAGCTCAGTCACATGTGTGTGCTATTTAGGTACAAGCGACAGACCCCAACACCAATACCAACTCTAACTCCAACCCCAACCATATAAAAAATCCAAAACCCAAAAAAACCTCAGAGGCAACATTGTTCTTGTTTGGCATTATTTCTGCTACTTTTTTTCTTTGTATTCACCGGCTGCCTGACGCTGTTGTTGGTTATTGAATTAGCCCAATAAACCAGAAAAACAAGACAACAGACACACACACACACACACATCTACCCCTAGAGCAGCTCCAACCTCACCCCTAAATAAGCTAAGAGAGGCGTCAAAATAACAGAGAAGGAAAACATTTCAGCACTCGCATTTCAACAGCCATAACGGCTGCCAGGCAACTCATTAGAATGTTGGCTTCTACACAGCACGCTAATAGTCCCGTCAGTTAACCAAACCCCTCTCTCACTCCCTCCCTCTCCCTCTCACTCTCTCTCTCTCTCTCTATGTATGGCCTAATTGGAGGCGTTTGTTTTTGTGGTTTGGGGAAACGGCAGGATAAGAGTCCCTGTTTGCGTTTTTGTCATTTGTTGACGACCATTTACAATGTGTATGTGTGTGTGTGTGTGTGTGTGTGTGTGTAAGTGTGTGTTGTTGGATTCACCTGTGTGTGTACCAATTTGTTTGCTAGATCAAAGCAACAGTGCTAAGGTTTCATTATCTGTCGACGGGAACAAGGGAGCTGAAACTGAAAATGAAACTGTCTGTGATTGACATAATTAAATACGAGTTCTGCTGTCGACCACAATTCAACCATTCTTTTTCTCTCTCTCTCTCTCTCTCTCTCTCTCTTCTGTATATATATCTCCCTCTATTTAAGTGCTAAATCTCCGAAGTGTCTGAGTGTTGATCATAACAATCTTTATTTAGTTACACAATCAATTAACTAGTTTAATAAACAATTTCACATGACAACCGAACAGATTTTCAGTTCCAGAGACTTCACTTTTATGAAATATTTTATGAGAACACATGAATAAACTGCAACAAATTTCAATTAAGTTATTAACTATGGGTTTACTTACATAAACTTATTTTCTCTAAAACAAAGGCTTCATTTAAGTAAATATATTAAAAACAATACTAATCCAAATGGTATATATAATAGTGATGTAAGTCCAGTTTTTAGACCGAGTTTTATATCGAAATAGAAAATCGACAAAAATATGTATCGAGCTGTCGATATGTCGGTAAATAGTAGATCGAGTTGCAAATATCGAGTTTTTTTCAATTAACAATTTTTTTTAATTTGAAAACGCAATTGTTTTTATAAAATACACTCGTACTTTTACAGAAAATCTTATTTTTCTTGCATCGTTTTCATGCCCAATTTAAAATTTGACAATTTGTTATCTTATATATTACGGATTCTTATCAAAAATTGAACGATGATCTAGCCCCAGTGAGTTGTCGATTTTTCGTGGAAATCGATTTAATTAACTCGATAGATCGTCATTAAAGATCATCGAGTTGAATTACTCGATAATCGCTTCCGCGAAAATCGAGTTGTCGATATTTCGATATATTTTTACATCACTAGTATTTAAGCTATATTTACTATATTTGTTGTTCACTGTTGTTGAAACTAAAATAAAGTTCATATTCTTGAATTGTACATTGTAGAAGGCAAATCTACGGATATCTTTGAGAGCAGCTGCTGCCACAACGCGACGATGTCATCTCATGAATCCTGTCTCCAGTGGTTGTCTCTGTTATAGCCACTGCATTATTTATGGCCCGTTCCAACAGAGAAGGAATCAAGAACTAAAAAGCAAACAAATTGAAACTGAAATCTTTTTTAGACAAATACAAAAAAAAAAACAGAAAAAAAAACAAACCTAACACCAAGTGGAAGTTTCTCTTTAATCTGTTAGGTATTTAAATTTAAATGGATGAACAGATTCAAGTAAAATTAGGAATGTACTAAAGAGACGAGAATATGCTGAGTTAACTTAAAAAAAATAACTATATAGATCAGTAAATAGTAGTATAAGTAGATAGTCTTGTGAAGACTTAACTATCAGAATATTAACGAAAATTATATTTAAAATAACGGGTATTATATACATCAAATAATGATATACCTGTTGAAGATGTTAATTTCTGTCTCTTTCTTAAAAAATTTTAGAAATGTTAAAGTCAATTAATTTGTCAATTACATTTCATAACGTATCAAAAATTAAATTAAATTAAATTAATTTATTATAAGATATTTTACAAATGTAGAGGGTTTCTGTTATTCCTAAGTTTAGATGACGGATTTATGTAATAAATCAGCCTCAACCTTTTTAAAATACAAAACTATTTATATTCATATTCAATACGTTTTACATCTAATTTACTTTCATTAATTTCTTCTAGGGTATTCGGTCTTCGTTATGACACTCATAAATTTCTGGCTTGTTTTCCATGTTGGTTTGTGCAACAAGTAAACAGACGGATGTCCTCAAAGGACAACGCGGACAACGTGGACTTTGGACCTTGGAGCTTGGAGCTGAAGCTGAAGTTGGAGCGTCCGTGCGTTGCGGAAGTAATTTTTATTTTGCCAGACAATTTGCTTATTTTGTGATTTCCGTTTGCCTACCCCAAGCTGGCCAAATATTTCCGGCATTTGACTTGCTCCCTTGCACTTTGTCTCCTTCTTTATTTCTATTTTTATTTTTCTTTTTTTTTATCCCCATGTTTATTTGCTTTTTTACTGTCCTTCTTCGATTCGTTGCGTCTCCTTTGGCCGTGATTCTTAAATCCTTTGGGCGCATTTAGCGCTGCCATCGGATTTTTGTTAAATTAATTTTTACACAAATTCTAAAAAAGACAATGGACAGAAATATGTAAAAATATTTATAAAAAAAAAATTGAAAAAAGTGTGTGCGTGGTGTCTGCAGCAGCTGTTCGTATTGTTTGTTATACCCTGTAATTATGATTAAAAAGAGAATCGTTTAACTGTGAAAAATGAGTGAAAACATTAACGGATATTAGCTGAAAGTGTAAAATAGTTAGGATTGTAAGCTATAAGTAGATAACATTATTTAAAATTTCTTTAGATAGCAATAGTTGCAGAAACAGGGTATCTCTTAGTCAGTCGCCGTTGCTGCTGCTCTGTTTGAGTGCCAGACGAATATTTACATTATGTGAGCGTATAAATGAATATCAAGGTGCGGGAAAGGTGGAGGGGTTAAACAGATCTGGGGGCTTGTCATACAAAAATATGACCATTACGCTTCATTTGGTCAACAACAACAGCAACAACAACAGCAGCAACAAGCATATAAATTGTTGTTGTTGTTATCCGAAGTCATTTAACAATAATCGCGCGCATATGAAATGGACCATAGGCCATTGCATGACGATGACGATGATGACGTTGATGATGACGATGACGATGACGATGACGATGATGATGAGAATGAGAATGAGAATGAGGATGCATCCATATACCCGTATACTCGAATATGCTCAGTCGAGACAATGGATTGCGTTATATGGCCGGATGTGTAGCCATTGTTGGGCGCTCATAAATTGCAAATGGCCAAATACCGTTTAATGGTCACTGGCCGCAGCAATAACAACAACAACAACAAAGGCAACTATAAAGAAGTTCAAGAGTTCCATTGCCATTCAAATGAAAGCTGTACGTACTACGTACAGTGTTCCAAAAACAAAGTGATCGTTAACAATATCGGCAGCCAATTTTAAATTAAAATAAGTAATTTAATGAGTCTTAGAAAATTTGTTGACCTCACACTCATAAAAATATTAAAATAAGGCTAGTAAAAATATGATGATCCAAATATTTTCTAAGTTTGAAATGAAAAGCCGTACTTGAAATAATTTTTTTCGTATATTGATACCGATAAATTTAATCCTGATTCATTATTAATATAATATTTTTCAAATATAATGTTTTTTTTATAATATCTTCTTTTAATCTATATATTGTATTAATATAAATCTGTTGATTTTAAATTTTCATTCTGTTTCAATTTCTATTCAATGGTGTTCTATTTTATTAATTTACTCAATTTTCTAAGATTACACAATATTTTATTGAAATTCAATCCAGATCTCTAAACATTTTACTAGACTTACAAAAATATAAGATTTATAGACAAGCCTCCAACAGTTTTATATATATTTGTTTTATTATATTATGTTCAATTTTTTTCTTTTTCCTATACAATATGAAAGTTATTTGATGATATTTCCAATCTCTTAATTTTTGGGCTTGTCAATTAAAAAGTCATAAATTGTTAGAGTATCCAGAATCATTGTGCTCGAGTTCCATATTGTTGTTTGTGGCTCACTTGTTGTTGTCTTTTTGTTAACGACGCTTGATTCGGCGGCAGTTACTTTTATTGCCTGATGCCAGGACCGAAGTCCTGGTCACTTGCCACTTGGCGATTGCCGCTTGCCGATTGCCGCTTGCCGCTTGCCACTTGCAATGTGGCACTGTCCTCTGGCCATTGGCCACTGTCACACATGGCCGGAAATCGGCTCCGACACTGCATGAGGCCAAACATTTGCATAAAATGCCAACAACTGAGCCGCAATGCCAATGCCAATGCCAATGGCAATGGATGCCGCCAATGAAGGACCAAGTGGACCTTTAGCAGGACATGACCACTTCCATGGCTTGATTCTCGATTTTTCTCACTGATTTTGCACATTTTTCAGTGTCGAGTCGAGGTAGATCCTTTATTTGCTCCGTTTTTTTGCACCATTTTGTTGTATTTCATTTTGTTTCTGGCGAGCGCAGCGCATGTTGTTTATGTGTTTATAGATTAATCGCTTTTTGGTTAAATGACTTCGATAGTCGACGTCGATGTCGATGTCGATGTTGGTCATCGACGACGATGGGGTATTCCATGACTTGTCACTGTGTGTGTGTGTGTGTGTGTGGGTGGGTGTGTGTGTGGCTTCATGAATACTTGTATGTGAATATGACGCTTTAAAGTTGCAGCATTTTGTTGCAAATTGCTGGCGACAGCTGTGAAAGTGGCTGCGATTCAACGAGTCTGCTCCAAGGCTTGAAAATAATACATAGGAAGGGAGATAACAAGAGCGAGAGAAAGGGACAGTTAAAGTATGTAGAGATTTTTATATTTCAGGCTTCACTTTTAAAGTTTGCTGCTTTTTTATTAAGGAATTCTTCTTTGCCTCTAAGCTCAGCTTTTCGGAATAAAAATTGATATCTCTAAATCTGAGGAAATGTTCTATACTTAATAATGTCTAGTTTCAGGAAAATCAATACAAATTTAATATACGCAGATCGCTCACAAATCAGAACACCACAAATTACGGGAGTAATACAAAAGATATTGTTATAAGATTTGGCATACATGTAAAGTTTACCATTCCTGATGTGCCCTGAAAATTTCATCATGATCTGATTAGATTTCTTAATTCTTTTTATAAGGATTTTATAGAATCAAGTAGATATATAACTTGTATTTAAATTAAGTTACGGGTATCTTACAATTTATTGTATTATTTTTAGATAAAGAATTTCTAGTCTCGCATGCTTATGCATTATGCAACTCATACATTTGTCTCCACCTCCACCTCCACGTCCAACTTTCCAACTCTCCAACTTTTTCTCTACTAGTATCTTTTGTCTCTTGTCAGCTCTTGCCCTGCTTCTTTTCCCTTCCTTCCCCCCGAAAATGGTAAATACGTTTTTACAATTCTAATTATGCAGCCGCGTCTACCGCCAAATTACAACAAATGACAACAACGGCAACTCGTTTGGCATAATTAAGAGTGTGTGTCTCTCTCCCTCTCTCCCTCTATGCTCTGTATGCATTTGTAAGAGTGTAAGTGTGTTGTGCTGAGATTGTCGCTCTTAACATGCATAAAAAATAAGGAACACGGCAAACGGCGACGGCATTTTAAAAGTTTTACAAATTAAGACAACGCGACAAGGCTGACGGAGGGGAAGGAGAGAATGGGAACGTTGACAGAGCCAGTGACTATTTTCGTGTGCAACCCTCTCTCTCTCTCTCTCTCGCTCTCACCCTTAAGCTCCACTCTAAGCAAAAAACCGACCCCCAACTGCCGAGCATCCGTTGAAACACTTGCTGAGCTCATGTTAATCAGGTTATGATAATTATTTGTAACAAATTGTTGGAAAATGGGCTGGTCGACGACTGTCAGCGGGAATTGGAGGAATTGGAGGAATTGGGGGATAAGGGGGTGTGGCATTGGAGGCTTTGCAATTAAAATGTGTAAAATCCACGATGCGACAGTGGAAAACTTTATGAAAATGACAAGGCGCAAGCGACATTTTCATTAAAACAATTAAAATTTAAACTGGCGTTAAATTATACAGGCATTAAACGGGCAATGGAGCGAGAACTTCAGACATTAGACTCGAGACTCGAGACTCCAGACATAAGACATAAGACAGCAGATAAGGGCGGTTCTTAAGTGGTATAGCGTCTATTTTCTGCTGCTTGAACCATGTCCAATTCTAAAGAGTTTTCGCCTGTATCCCTCAATTATTCAATAGCACAAAACTAAAACCAAAAACTGAAACTGAAACATGGAAAACTTTCTACTTGGACCGACGCCGCGTGTCATTTTGCCAGTTTGACATTCGGGTTTGTTTGCCAAATGAAAGGGGCGCAGTAACTTCTCTATTTGACTAGAAATTAACTTGGCAACTTGGTAAACTATGTGCCAAACAGTCAAACAGGCCAACTCATACAGTTCTGTCAAAGACAAACCACAAGCGAAGAGTAGCGCCAAAAAGCCAGCCAGACATGAGCTTGACATTTTCACTCCCGTCTCCAGATCCGGATCCAGATCCAGATAGTTTCTATTCCAAAAGGAAATGTGGAGAAGAAGAAGGCGTTTCCCTGGCAGGTGCACGATAAAAGTTTTGAGTTGACAATTAAGAAATTAAGTTGCCACTTAGGCAACTGTCAGTGTCAGTTTGACAAGCAGTCACAGATATCCACGCACTCATCTTGTATACTCGTACTATGCTTATACTCTACCCCAAGGTCCAATCGCTTTAACAGCTCTTTTGACAGTTTCTTAATGTAATAGATTGAAGAAAAAATTGCTATTAATTCAAATAATTGTAAATGTAATGAACATATTAATGTAAACAATTTTGTCAAATATTAATAGTATTTATAATGCATAAATTATTATGCTAATGATATTTATGATGATATTGCTTTTGAGAATACAGAAGTTAATGTAATATCCAATGCTTATGCTTATTAATAAACTTATGATATTGCTTATTTAAAGTAGATTTTTGAACATTACACTAATGCTAATGAAATAAAATGTATCATTTCTCTTTGCATTATATTAAATAGGGCGTTCTTTATTTAAATATATTAATATTGATTATACTAATGCTAATGTCTAATTGAAATATATTAAAATGCATTATTACAATGCTTATGCTAATGCGGTGTCTAATGAATTATTTTTTTGCTAATGCTTTTAATGATGCGAACGCTAATTATATTGCGTAAACACATGCTATTTTTATTAATGTTGATAATGAGAATACTGATGTCAATGCATAACAAATGCTAATGCTATACTCTTTCAAATATTTTATTAATGTTTATACTAATGAAGATGTTTATTTAAATTTATCATTACTCTTAGTGATATTTCTTATCTTTCCATCTAGCTTATCTGTCGGATACACTTTGTAGAGCATCTTAGTTTCGTTGAACTTTATTTGTTCTTGTTTATTTAACTTTTGTTGGTGTCTTGTTTGCATTATCAACAGACTAACACCTTGCCAAGTGTGTGTATGTGTGTGTGCGTGTGTGTGTGTGTGTGTGTGTTAACTGATAGCTGCTCTTTGCAATAAATGCCACTCATAATTAAATCAAATGTTTGCCTGTCTTTCATTTCACTCTCTCCATATTCCCCCTCTCTATCTCGCTGCGGGCAAAACTTTTGCCACTCACTTTTTGCGTGAAGCTTAAACATTAATTTCCTACATGAAGAACCCCTGCCACCGCCCCCGCACCAGTCCCCGCCCCTTTCTCATCATTATCTCCTACCCCCTTGGCATAAGAGCATATTCACCTATCGCATTTACTTTATCATTGGCAAAAGGTAAATAGACTCGGTAAAGTTTTATTCCCCAGAGGGGGTAGCTTTTCATATGCCAAAAAACGACAACTACCCCCAACCCCCAACTCCCCCAAGTCATTCATAGTTTACTCTAATGAGCGGCAGTGTGGCAAGCGTATCATTTTTGCCTGTAAATTTTTAGCACAATGTGGCTGATGTCTCTGCCTCCCCCTACCCCCTTCCCCCTTCCTCCCCCCCCATATGATATGCGTGGCATATGCCGCTCTTTTACCGTTTGATACTCTTGCGTGTTTGTGCGCGTTTGGCATGCCAAAATGACATTAGTCACACACAACCTGAGTGTGTGTGTGTGTGTCTGTGTGTGTGTGTGTGCAGACAGTTTCATTTAGCATCCTACTTGATGGTTGTGTTGCCTGTATATAGGTTAGTTTCCGCTCTCTTCCCTTCACCTGCAGCTAACATTTCACATCTCCATTTGTTGTTTGTTTGACTGCTTGCAACGCCGTGTGGAAGCTGTGGATGCCACTGATGCTGCCACAATTTTGTCGGCACATTTTTGGTATACCATATGAATTTTGGGTTTTATGCATTGCGGCATGCGAGGTGGAGTCTGCGTGTGGCATGTGGCATGTGGCACGCTGCAAGCGGCTTTAATATGCAAAAGAAGCACAACAATCGGCGAGTAATCAATAGCAATAAGTCTCATTGAATTGATGAAGAAATTTGGCTAATTTTTTAGATTATAGCACCCATAAAACAACCGCCAATACTGTCTACCTTAAGATTTCTGAATACAAATTAAACATATCTAAGTATTTATAATTAAGTGCAAAACACTTATAACACATATTTGTTCACTTTATACGGTAGAGGCCAAACAATACCTGTCCGCTTATAGGTATCCTATGATTTTTATACCCTGAGCCTATTGAAAATTATCAGGATCAACAGCCATGATTGAGCCATGTCCGTCTGTCTGTCCGTCTGTTTGTCCGTCCGTCCTTCTGTTTGAACGCGTCGATTTCAGAGACCATAAGAGCTAGAGACTTCAAACTTGATATGTAGATTCCTGAATACGATAGGCAGATAAAGTTTTTATTTTTGATCGGACCGCTATATCATAATGCTGCCATTGGAACAACTTTTATAAAAGAGTACCTGGGCTCAGGGTATCCTACTGTCGAGCATGCTCAACTGTAACGGCCCACTTGTTGTAGCTTTGTACTTTAGAAAATGTTCGTATTATTTTTTGAATTCCTTAATAACTCGTAAGCGAATCGGATTATTTCGGATTAGTTTTTTTCATTGAGCATATAGCATACATATATATCAAGCTGTTGACAAATCATTTCAAACTTATTTAAAGCTCAATCTCATCTAGAAAAATTCAAGCAATCGAATCTATTTAAAACTCGAGCAATCTGTAAAAATCTCGCAAAGTATTTCACATCCTGCCAAAAGTGAGGCAAGTCCATTAGCCGGTTGAGCTCATGTTCTGGCCAAAATTGACATTTTAAAAATGGACAAAAAAGTGTATAGAAACATAAAGAAAAAGTAAGGCTGGGCAAATGTTTGGCAACATCCGGTTTAAAATGGCAGTCGCCGAGGCATTTTGACAAATCTACCAGTTATTATGCGCCTTTGTGAGCATCGAGTGGAGAGAGTGGAGAGAGGAAAGTGTGAGGGGAACGAAAGGTCAGAGACTGAAAAGGTGCATAATGGATGTGAATGTCGAATGGGAATGGGAATGGGAATGTGAATGTGGCGATAAAATTGCTGCAAAGGCAACAAAGGTAACGGCGTCCATGTAAACGATACCTAATTTCCGTTGCAAGTTGAACTGAGTGGAGTTTAGGGTGGCGTCTCCGACTCTACTGCTACTCACTCTCAACAACAAGACGCCCTTTGTGTCTTGCATTTTATTAACAGGACATGCGGACTCACACAGGACTCTTGGGCTCTCGGACTCTTGACAAGCTTTGAGCGCAGCGAGCCGTGCGCTTTTATAAACTTATCTCATAACATTAATTGTGGTCAACACTTTTGGCCATTTGGCCTGACCAGCACTCACACACACACACGTACACACATAAGTGTGGAGTGAAGAGTGAGGAGTGGGAGGGGGGAGAGCGGTATGTTTACATTGTCAGTGATTTATGCAACAGCGCCACATGAGCCATAAATACCAAAATGCCAAAACTTGCGCACAGGTGAATATGGCCAAGTGTGTGTGTGTGTGTGTGTGTGTGTGTGTGTGTGTGTGTGCTCCCAAGTGAGCAACTAAGCAGCAAAAGGATCAACCACGACAAACAGCCAGTCAGGCCAAACAAAAGGACATGGCAAAGTTAAATATTTAAGCAGGCCGAGAAAACAACTCAATTAATTTGAAACGGTTCGCCAAAAGGACCAAAGGGGAACCCCACAAGTTCCACAAACAAATGGCAATTGAGAAAGTTACTCATGCCCGGCCACGCCTACCATTTCCATAACCATTGCCGAACTATTGCCATGAAAATGATATACTATTATATGTAGTATATCAATCGCATGACGCGACAAAAACAGGGCCAACAGCTTTTTGGCCGCGTCAGCACATTGAATACTCTTATTACTTATCCAAAGGCAACAGTTACAGTTACAGTTACAGTTACAGTTACAGTAACAGTTACATGCTCATTAAACGATTTGCTGCCTCGGGGGCAAGGTGGCAAGCGTGCGGGGCAAGCACAGGGAGTCAACTGGGAGCAAGGAGAAAAGTAAGAAAAAGAGCCGTTAATTTCTTTTTATAAACCTGCTGGGAAACATTTGTGTAATGCTGCAGGCAAAAGCAAGCGAAGAATCCAGCAAAAAAAAAAATAAGACAAATATGTATTTCTGTTCATAGAGTCGACTTTAATATATCTCTTAAATTTTATTCAGCTGTATTCAGTAGTGTTTTTATCACAGATAAACTTGTCCAAGAGATATTTATTAAAAATATATCACAATTTTAATTTTAACAAAGTAAATTATAGAGAACATCTTTATATAGATGTTTCTTATAGAGAAGTTTTTAATAGAATAGAATTTAATATTGTAGCAAACTTTCGAAAAGTTATATAGCACATGCTCCTAGAGAGAATTTCATAAGAGAGATCATCGTCAGAGAAGAAATTAATTAAAAAGAAGTTTTCAAACACCATTCTCAAAAAATGGTTACAATAATATGCGTTGTTTCCGTAAAGAAAGTTCTCCCTAAAAAAGGTTCATTAACAAAGACATCAGTTTATTTAGGGAAATTTAAAATATACCCAATATCTGAATTTTCTAAGGGTATGCGAAACATTAAGAAAATAAAACTTAGACACAAGATAAATATCATGCATTCAGGGCTATAAGGACGAAAGGAGAAAAGGAGCAGTATCTCCCTTCAACAAAGGAACTAAGGAACAACAACTGAACAACTGCTGTAATCAGCAGTTAACAAAATATAAAAACAAAAGACGGCAAGAAAAAAATGGACAACAGAGAAACACTGAGAGAGAGAGAGAGAAAGGACAGCCGAATGAGAGGGCGGAACGAAGGACAACACTGTGCGCTAACGAGCAATTAGATTTCATTCTAAGCTTGGGAATTAATTGCAGTTTCCCAGCCAGCGCCACGGGATGCCACCAAAAGAACTGGCCAAGTTCAAGAGGCAGTCCCACTCCTATTCCCATTCCCATTCCGACTTCCCAGTTCCAGTTTCAGGCGCAGCAACAGGACCAAGTGTAAGACTTAGACAATGCCACCGGGATGTGGCAAAGTATGTGCCATATGCTGTCTGTTTTGTGATTCATTGGGAAAATGGCCAATTGGCGTGAATGGGCCAGCACAGAGGAGGACTTGAGGAGTCCGAAAGGAAAAGGAGAACGACAGAGAGATAGAGACAGAGAGAGAGTGGGAGGTCATCTTCACACTACTTGACAACGTAAGCACCTTTCGAAATTGCACATTAGCACATTAGCTGAACAGCAATCCTACAGATAATGAGGTTAGACTCAGTCTGTGGACAGGGTCCACTATAACGACCATTCCCCATTCAGCCCAATTTTGGGTCTTTGGCCACAGTTTGCGACGGTTTTGTGATTAATTTTTTATTGCTGTACGGCCAGAGAGGCGAAGTGATTGTTAGTTTATCTTATAGACTTATAGACGCAAATAATTGGGGTTTGTTCAAATGCGTTGCATTTGTTGTCTGTTTACGAGTCTGACAATGGACCTTTGGCATCAGCATAACAAGCTAATAAGCCCTTAAGGATTTAAATACGAATGTGACACCTCAAATAGCTTAGGCGAATTATTAAATATCCTTTATAAATGAGATCTGTAAGGCTTTTCAAATATTATTTAATTGATCGGGTTTGATGACTCGTACGAAAAGTTATTAAGATATGATTAAATTGAATTGTAGCAAAGAATTAAAATATGCTAGGCCAACAAAATTAAACAAAAAAATAGATTGTGAAATAAGTGAAATTTAATTTCAAAGTAGTAGCAATTTTATTATTCTAAATTTAATTTTTTCAAACAATTTTTGTAAATACATTTTAATTTTCTATACATTAATACATCGAGCAACTTTCATACAATTTTAAAACCTTTTTTATCAGCTCCCAATCGGCTCGTTGGTCTAGTGGTATGATTCTCGCTTCGGGTGCGAGAGGTCCCGGGTTCAACTCCCGGACGAGCCCTTTTTTTAACTGTCCAACACAGGATAAACCGTTTACTCGATAACTCTTCTATTCTACAAAGAATTGGGCAACCTTCCGAGCTTGCGATTGGAACTTCGATCCCCTAAAAATATATCACATCATCATTCTCCCTAAAAATGTTAGAAGAATTAAAACAAAGTACTCTGAACTCTGAAAAAGTTTCTATCGGCGATAATATTATATTATTTTCACGGTAAGGATTTAATATGGTGTTGGACATTTTGCATTATTTTCTTAAAGTTAACCATATTTCATTTCACTATTCATTTTATTTATAAGAAATCACAATAGTCCAGTTTGAATTGAAATATATGTATATTGCATACGATTTTAGATTATTTAATTGGAAAAAAAAAAAATAAAGCATTTAATTGAAAAAGTCGAAATTAGGAAAATTGCTATTAGGAAATTAAAATTAAGAAAATACAATTGGGCAGACAAAAATTAGAAAATGTCATATTCAAAAATATTTTATTATTTTATTTTTAGTATACAACATTTTGTCGAGCCATTTATCTCAAAATCAATTAATCCCATGTTAATAATGCCATAATATTTTCGTGAATATTAATAAAAAAAGTAAGTTGATATTAAAATTAAAATAAGATCTGTTGTAAATATTATTTCCAGCTGGCTCTATTACAGATTTACTTACCTTAATTAACTAATAAACTGTCTGTAAGTCGATTCAAATAATTGCCAGGCTGGTTGTCTGAAGCCATCAAGGTAAATCACAAACTGAACCTGAAAGGAAGTCAAGAAAAGCACTACGGACCGAGGAGTCTAGCTTTTGTCAGTTATTTTGAGGTCGGGGTTGTGGTTGGGGTTAGGGTTGGGGTTGGGGGCGTGGTCTTATCAATAACCATAATGATGTTAAGATGTTGAAATGTTGAAATGTTGAGTGCACGGCACATTCAAAGCTTGTCTAACGAGCGCGTAAACGGCGCGTGCAATTTCCCAAAGCCATTAAAAAGTCGAGAGAAAGATGAGAGAAGCAATCGACAAGAGAAGAATGAAAAAAAAAAAAAAAAAATTGGCAACACGAACATTAAGATGGCGCCAGGATGAGTACGGCGTGAAATTAAATTGAACAACTTTTGACAGCTAATCTAAAGAGAGGAACTAGACTGCTGATCTCTTACACGCATTAAATTTTAATGGAGCACTCAAAAAGTCTGCCACAAGATGCCGTTAAAAGTGTCAGCAGAGGGGTTTGGGGGGGATGGGGTAGAGTTTTGAGCCAAAACTAATGAAGCCAGCTGCTGGCTGACTGGCTGACTGGCTGGTGGTTGCTTAACCGCAGATGCAAATCAGAGCCAAAATCAAAAAAGAGCAAAGATTGAACGGAACGGAACGGAACAGAACGAAGACAAATCTATGGTACAAGGGCCAAGGGCACTGGCAATAAGTAAGGAAGGAAGAAACCCAAACACTGTCGTCTGCCAATCGAACCCATGTCCAACTAATCCGCTCTTAATTAAAGATTGCCGCCCAAACTCTCCATACTCTCCATACTCCAGCCCTAACCTCCTCCGTACGTCTTGCTTTTGCCCGAAAGTAACTGAAAGTTTTCAACGTCGCCTTCTTTTCCAAATAGACTCGTACTTAAAATTTGCCATATTAAGTCGTTGCAAACTAAAATTTTGGTCTGGCCAGCCGTTGCTTACCCTCAAGAAATAAATCTTTGACAAAGCTGCGCCGCAAACTTGTTTGTCTAAGCAGCTTGCCTCCATTCTCTGTGCCAGTTAGTCCTTAACTTGGCCAACAGAAGGTGTTATTATACCCTGTATGCAAAGCAGGCTTGAGTAGGGTATAATAATGTATTCAAATTACGTTTCATAAGTAGTATTAGTTTAATAAATACCAGATACTTGTTGGAAAGTCTTTTGTCTGGTAGAAACTTGACCATTAGGGTGCATTGTTTTAAAAAAAAAAAAAGAAAATTATAAGTATTCCATATTTGTAAGTTACATTCAATTCTATGATTTTTTTTTACCAAGAAATCATAGTACTACAATCAATTCCCAGTCCCCGCTTTTTGAGTTGAAAATTTTTGCGCTTTTACTCCTTGAAAGGATAAAATAAATAAAGACAATTTATCTTTCATTTAAAAGTCCTGGTGCTAACACGAATTAAAAAAAAAAAAAATAAGGAAATGACAATGATTCATGCTAAAAATAACAAAATAATAACACGTTATTTAACTCAAAATCAGGGCCCAGGAATTAATTTTAGAACCATGTTTTTTTGGTGAAAACATCGTAGAATCTATGGGCCATACAAGTCGATGCACTCTATTGAACATATTTTCAATATTCCATTCTAATATTCATCAATTGCTAGGTTAGATATTTTAGACCTAAGCACAGGGTATCTGCTATTCCAGCAGACTGAAAAAGAACACTCCTACCAATATGTCTGGCCGTCCAGTTACAGTGACTGCAACTACAGAAGCTACACTTGCTTGAAGAAACTGAAGAAATGGGGAAAGATTGGAAGGGTGGGGGGGGATGGAGGTACTGAGGCTGGGCACGTGATAAGATCATAATCCCATTTATGTCTTTACTTGGGCGCGCAAACTTTTGTGGCGCTTGAAGGGTAACAAGACGCCGCTGTTTATATTTAAACTAAGGTCAGAGAGCACTAAATCAAGTTGCCAGCGTCCACGTCCACGTCCACGTCCATTTAAAAGGGTGGTGCGGTGTGTTGTGTTGTGGTGTGGTGAGGTGTGGTGCGGTGGTTTCAACTGCTGTAACTTTCTGCATGCGAAGAAGCTGTTAAGCAGCTTAAAACTATTCCTATTCTTGGGCTTCCACTTGGGCAATTGTTGATAAGCGCCCAGCCAAGCGACAGTTTTGCATTGGAACAAATTTGAGACTTTTGTTAAGAAGTTTCCCCAAGGAAGCTAAACAGAGATACAAAGGAGACGTATGTATGTGTAAGTGTGAGTGTGTGCCAGATGCTAAAGGGCTTGTTATTGCTCTCTCTCTCTCTCTATCTTTGTATGTGTGTGATTTTATCAGTCAACCACGTACGGCAAATAGGTATCAGCCTAAACAAAAGTTACCCAAACCACCTGGAGAAGGCAACCACAACGAAGCGGAAGAATTGACTGAATAGGCAAAGAGTTAACTTCTATTGAGGGTACGAGTATACGAAGTATACAATGCAATTTATGGGATCCTATATAAATTAAAAGAACCACAAACTAGGATGCTCTACTCGACAAAATGTATGAGAAATTGGTATAAGAAAACAATAGTTCCATAATAGTGTTATTAAAAGAGGCACATTTTAAAAACTATTGCATTAAAAATTACAATTAATCTAAAGCTATGATTTAATATTGTGATCGTATAAGAAATTTTTGGATTGACTAATATTAAAAAACATTATGATTTAAATGTGAAAGGTATATCTTAAATATACATATACAAAACTAATAGTCACAAATGATTGAATTAAAAAAAAAAATAAATAAAAAATTAAAATAAGCAGAGCATATTTTTAATAAGTGTAAAAAACAGGGAATCAAACCGAAACAAATATCGGTTACGGTTTCGGTTCCGGTCCGACCCGAAACAACTATTTCGGTAAACGGTTCTATTTCGGGGTTTTCCTTTCGGTTCCGGTATCAGTACCGGTACGTACCGGTACAGCAATTAAATTTAAAAAAAATAATAATAAATGTTATAAAACAAAAATATATTAACAGATTTGTACATACACACGCACTATATGTTTGTATTCTATCGAGATAAACATAACCTAAATTTAAAGTTATTTAAAGATTATTTAAAATGATATACATACAGAAAAACAAAAATTATTTTTCGAAAAGTGTACCGAAAGCGTACCGGTACAAACGATTCGGTTTTCGGTTCTTATTAACAAATTTATTTCGGTTACGGTTCCGGTTCCGGTACTCAAAACGAAACGATTAATTTCGGATAATGGTTCCGGTACCGATTTCGGTATTATTCCCTGGTAAAAAAAATTTTTTTTGTTGATTTGAATTGATAACATTAAATGGAACAAAAGTTAATATGTATTACAGCTAAAATTTTACTTAACAGTAAGTTAAGTCAATTTTAATTCTCTAAAGAGAATCTGAGCTTCACTAGGAAACTATTCTTATCTTTTTGTTTCATGTTCAATTGTTTTAGGGTGCGTATGTGTGTGTGTGTGTGTGTGTGTGTGTGTGTGTGTGTGTGTGTGTGTGTGTGTGTGTGTGTGTGTGTGCAGCTGACACAACAAATGAGCTTTAATGCGATTTGCTTGAATGGACTTTGGATGTGCGGGTGTTTGTTTTGGTTCTTTGGCCGGCCACAGAGCTCAGTTGAATGCAGTTAAGTGTAACTAATTTGTAGCACAAGTTGCCAGTTTGATGGTATTGTGTGGCATCATCATACACTGATGCTGTGCTATGGCATCTATCGACCAATTTTGTGCTGCACTTTGCAGTTTGCAGTTTGCAATCAACTCGAAACTTGGCCCGTAAATAAGTTGATTAAGATTGCATTGAATGCCTTTAGCATTGATTGAAAGGACCTTTAAGAGTTGCACTAATTTAAACAGCTTAATTAATTCAATTATTTCAATAATAGACGACAACATTATGAAAGGGAAATTATTTATTTGTTAAGGTAAATAAACATTATTATTTATTATTGCTTGAAATAACCACTATTTAAATTAATTCAGATGCAAGTTTTAAAAGAAATTTAGGAAACTTGAAGACTTAAATATGTTTAGAAATCTTAATTTAACTAAAGTATCAACTGCTAGTTGACCTTGTTATCTAAAGAAATTACTCAATCTTGGATCGATACTATAATTATAATTCAATTTTGATGTAATATTAATTGATTTTAAAATAATTATGGAAAACTGTTTATCTTAGAATTGTTCACAATTTTATCGTACAGTAATTTTTATGACATAAATAATAATAAAATTAAGAACTATGAAATCTTCCAAATAAATCCTTTCAACTCAAATGAAAAAATGTGTAATACTTTTAAATTCATTTCATTTGTGGTAGTTTGATATTTTCTTTGGATAATTTAAACTTTCTGAAGACATTTTACCGATTGAGTTTCGATTCTAATTATTTTCACTTTTGTTGAGCTGCTGCTGCTGATGTGTTATCAGATTTGTAGTGTTTATACATATGTTAAGAGTAGTTTGTTGTTGATGATTGCATAATGGCCAGAGGAAGATTGGAGTATTGGGCCACAGACATAATACAGAATCCTGGCACCCGCATGACACACAGGACATGGGACATGGGACATTCATACAACATGGGACATGAGACACAGAGGACATTCAATCGTTATCAACTGGCGAAAATATTCTGTGGCGAGTGAGAATGTTGCACGGAAGCTCAAATTGTGCGCCTGTCTGACTGCAACATGAGTGTGTATGTGTGTGTGTGTGTGTGTGTGTATTTCCAATGAGGTTTTGTTTCAATTTCCTTTCGATAGGCCACAAGCATGGCGAGCACAGGACGCGGGCGTCGACAATTTCATGCATAAATTCATTCCATGTCTGTGTGTGTGTGAGTGTGTATCTGTGTGTGTGTGTATGTGTGCGCTTCATGGCTGACTGAGATTCAAGTGAGATACTTCCTTCCGCCACATTTGTTTGTTTTGACTGTCCTCCAGCTACTGCCATTTCTCAGTCATTACTACCCCTACCCCTACCCCTATCTCTATTTCCTACCCCATCCCCCCTTGCCACATGCTGTTGCAGCTGCTGGACTCTTGTTGCTGTTGCTGCTGCTGCTGCTGCTGATGATGATGATGACTTTGCATCTAAAACAATTAAGTTTCATTTAAAAACAACACAAAAAATAAGAAAAATAAGTATAACAACAACATGACACACACACACACACACATCAAATCTGTGCGGCCAAAACAATTTACATACTGCGCATAACTTGGCTTAAATGAGTTTTGCAACAAATTCCGACAGGACGCACAGGACGAAGAGGACACAACGGTGACAGCAGCCACAAAAAACGATGTCCAGCGACGTCGCCTGCGATTTGCAGCTAATCCCTTATGGGCATTTTGTAATGCCCCGCCCCCAAACCCTCTGTGTTCCCCACCACCTTGCCGGTAGATAGTCCTGGATGTCCGAGATCCTTGCCAGTCGAGCTCATGCAAATTTCATGGGCACGCAGAAAAAAGCGACACAAAAAAAAAATGTGAAATACATTTCCTGTCGTCTAGTCAGAGGACCACGAGAAGGACATGGATAGCACAGCCTCAGCGTCGACGAGGACGAGGACGAGGACGAGGACGACGACAAGTACGACAAGTGCGCCTCTTCGAGCTGTGGGCGTGGCACATAAAAATATGTATGCAACAGCAGCAACAACAACTTGTAAAAAAGCCATGCACACAATTTATATCCTGGACAAAAGGACAGCCATCGCTTATCCCGACTCCAGATAGTGGACAACGAGTCTCGTCCACGTACATGCCTCTCCTCCTCTCTCCATCCTCTTCCACGCCGCCACCATCTGCCTCTCTCTCCTCGCTCTCCGCACTTGCCACACGCTCCCGCTTTTGGGGGCAAAAACTTTGCTGCCGAATTTAATCCAATAATAAATGGAATATTGCTGACCTCGGGCATTAAATTAAATGTTGTTATCAGTCGAGTGCAGAGAAATTATCAGGCGGCGGTTTGCCACACACACCCACACACACACACACACTCGCATCATGTGGCACAGTCAGTTGCAGTGGCAGAGACTGTGGCAGGAACACTTTGTGAGGTGTCTGAGTTATTTGTGCCGAGACTTGAAATGAAACGCCAAAGAACGGTAACTCAAAATGAGTGTAAGCCGAAACGAAACTACGAACCGAACCATTGTGAACAAGTTCCTTTCAAAATGGTTTTTTTAGTTCCAAAGAAATTTTGTTATTGAAGTGATTAAAAAACGAAGCTGTTTAAAAGAACTTGAAAGATACTAGTTCTACAATTCCAGATTTACAATAATATTTGTGGTTCATTTCTAAAATCCTATATCAATGAGTAAGTTAGAATTAAGAACGTAAAAAAATGGTTAACCTTAAGTACAAGTTATAAAAGTTTATAAAAAATAACTGATCCAGCTGCAAGAGACTTAAGAAACCAATGTTAGTTGAATGATTAAGAACAAACTTTAAGTTAGTTCACAAAATAACTGGTTTGGCAAAGGATTTTCTTAAATCGTGATTCATGGATTCCTGGATTCATAAAAAAAGAAATAGTTGCCATGTGGTTCAGTTTATTCAAACTAGTTCCTGATTCAGCTCACAATACTTTTTCGTCCCTGCGAATTAAGTAAGAACAAGAGACAAGAGCGTAGGATTGTGTTCCGGAGGTTGAGGAGAGAGATCTGTGACTGAGTGTGCGTCTGTTTGGCCGGATATTAAGCTCGTTTGCATATAATTTGCGTTGCAGAATCAGAAACAGAAGCTGAAACAGAAGCTGAAACTGAATCTGAATCAGAAACAGTTGCAACTGGAGGCCAGTTGACGCTGTTGACGGTTTTTTGGGTACGCCGCGATAAGAACTCAGTTACTGAGACGGCACAAGCAACCAGAGTGTGGCATTAAGAATCCGACAGTTGTTTTTTGGTCCAGAGTAAAGCAATTAAGTTTTGTGGCCTCTCGGAATAATACGACTGCGGCTTTTTGGCCCCCCCCCTTTTTTGCTGGCATTGTAATTGAGGCTGCAAATTGTTTGCCCACTTTCCCAAACACGTTCTGACAGCCACTTCATATGCCAAATTTATGAATGGGTAATGTGCGAGTCATCTGGCAGTGGCATATCTTCTCTGTACAATCAGAAAAGGACCACTTAAAGGTTGCATAATTACTCGCTGCTCGTAGACATTATCATTCAAACTGCTGGTTAACTTCTACTCGTTACTCGCTAATTTCTATTGGACAATTGTTGCTTATTCATAACTACTCATTAACTACACTTTGTTACTCGCTTTAATTAATATTAAATGTAACCCGCTAGTCTTATTCGCTATTTGATCTTCAAACGATACTCGTTATGATCGATAGAAATAAAGCTCCTTTAAATTTACTCGTTACTAGCTAATATTTGATCATATTTACCTGTTAATCTCTACATATTCACATAAGCTTGTTACTCGCTATTTGATCTTCAGGCTTAACTCGTTATTTTAAATTTGCAAACTTAATCACTTCTACTCGTTAATACTTTTAGAAATACTTCTTGGTAATCGTCATTTGTTATTATTAATCAGTCACTTGCTGCTTATTCAACTCCATTCGTTACTCGTTACTCAGTAATAATAAATTATTATAGTCGCAGACAACTGATTCTTATATTTTTCTACTTGTTACCTGCAATTCGTTACTCGTCACATTTTATGTAAAGCACCTACCACTAAGATGGCTTTATTATTATCATAACATTGTAAGATATAGCTGGTTAAAGCTCATATGCTAGCCAGTTAACTTTTCGCATTGCCGGCGGTTAAAATATCTTTGGCCCTCTTGTAGAAAGTTTCCAACTTCTCCAGCTTAAGTGCTGCCAATCAGCCAAAAGTCTTAAAACACTTTTGCATAAAATAACGCACACACACATGAGTATGAATGTACACATATGTATGTGTGTACGTGTGTGTGAGAGTGTGGGGAGGAAGGAGTTTGTGTTATGTTTGGGGTTATCTATATGGATATGAGCATGTGAATGCTTTTTAATCCTTTTTGCGTGACGGCAGCTGCTCGAAAGACTCACAATTGTTTCAGTCGCAGTCTTAAATGTGTAGAAGAAGTGGGAAAGGGAAGGCAGATAAGGCGGAGACGACTTTTAAGGGGTGGAGTTATTGGGCGTAAGTCGGCCAGGCGTTGATTATAATTGACTTTGGCTGACTTAAGTGCCAAAATGGAAATACCATGTACTACATTCAGTTTTTAATTGCCAAAGACACCAACAAAATTTACATACGCACACACACACACACACACACACACACACACACATTGCCTGAGGTACTTTTCTCACTTAAAGTGAAATTCCATAAAACGTAATCGCCATGGTGAATGTTTACAAAAAGACGCATGATTACCCCAATTCAAATCAAATCAAATGATGTGCAACAATTTTAATATTGAAAGTATGTTGAATCATTGCTTTCCACGTTGTCCTGGACACTGGTCAGTCGGACAGTCCGAAATACATTCAATCTATTGCCATGGCTGTTAAGAACTCAACTCAACTAAGCCAAAGGACATTCCACACACATCTCAAACGGCAGCAAAATAGTTTCATTTCAGATGGCTACAGAATATGAAAGGAAAATGGAAAATAGAAAAAAACCCATTGTCATGGCAGCTACTTCACCCATCCCTCCACTTAGATCAGTCTGCCAACAGTAGGGTAGCGGTGGTACATATTTAAAAATAAAAAAAATAATGAGAAATCCCTTTTAACTTGCAACGCAGCTGAAACTTGCCACTTGCACTTGCCACACGGCTGCAAAGTTTTCGTTGATTGCTGGAGTTTTTCGCACCTTGGCGAGAAAGTGCAGTAAAGTGGCATAAAAAATGTGAGAGCTTGCAACGTGCCTCAAACACCAACAACATCATTAACAATGCCCCTAATGTTGATGCTGTTGATGCTGATGATGATGATGATGATGATGTTGCCATCAGCCTGATTAAAAAACTTTAACATCAGCTGAAAAATATGAGCTGATCTACGATGATGTTAGTGGTGAGGAGAGTAATCTGTGGCTTGGTGGCTATCGTGGTTTGATAGCTGGTTCAACGTCCTGCCTTGCGGCAATGCGCCGACAAAATAATTGATCCCCAATGTCTCATTTGGCTCGCTCACATACACACATATCGTTCCCTGCTCGCACTGCTTGCCTCGGCAGCTACACTGATAAAAAACAGTGTTCTTAAATCAAGATTTTGGTCTCAGAACTATGATTTTTGGTTCAAAAAAAAACGAGTCGAGAACATAAAATTCTTAATTTAAGAGAACATTTAATATAAAACCAAGTTCTAATTTTAAGAAAAAATGTTCTTAAAATTAAATTCAAATAATTAAAAAAAAAATAATTTTTTTATATTTGTAGCTGTGTCTCTAACATGAGCTTCACAGAGCCACCATTTATTTCATATGAAATTGTACATATTTACACCTTCCTAGAAATTTAAGTTTTTTATTCTCATATTAAGATTTTATGATTTTTTAGATTAAAAATCTTAGTTTGAGTAATTTGGTCTCAAAATAATTGTATTTTAACCAACCAAATATTTAAGATGCATGTTCTTGATTTAAGAAGCTGGTCTTTTTGTTCAGTGCAGCACTTGATGTCCCACTTGCCCCACTTGCCCCATTGGCACCGCTTGCTCTTGCTCTTGCTCTTGCTTCTGCACTGAAACGCACGCGAAATCCAATTGAAGTCCATAACAAGCGACTGAGCGCCTCATAAAGCAATTAAGTTCATGTGGCTGACCAAGCAGCAACGTGTTGGAATATCCCCAAAAACAACAACAACAACAACAACTTAGCCAAGCCAGGATTCCACATTTCTGACCCTGATGACACACACACACACTGGGGTGTGTTTGTCTGCGCGGTCAGTTTGGCTTAGTACGGAGCTCAAGTAAATCATAGCATTAATTATATTATACGAGCCACGCCTGACTAAAGGGGATTGAGGGGAGAGCCTGTTGGAAAGGAGGGTAGGGGGGCAGTTAAGGATGCCACTTGGATGCCCTGTGGTTGCCACAGCACTTTCACTCAGTTTAAGAGGCCGCCCTTTAGCCACAAAATATTCGGACATTCAAATTAGCATTGCCAACAGAAGAAATATGAGTTGAATGTAGCTTAAGCCAACTAAACAGGATTATTTATGAAAATAAACTTTAATTATATCTATATTATCTATAGGTATTTTGATATACATATTAAGCTTTATCTGTTGACTAAGTAGGCAAAGTAAAAGAATATCAAACAAAGCACAGAGAGAACCCTCTAAGAAGGGCGGCAAAATATCTAAAGTAAAAATTTATCTGATTAGAATATACTGGACACTACATACTAGTACTTTTTTCTCATTAGCTCTTTTTATCTCTGAGATCTAGGTATTCATACAGGTTCAAAAACTGTGAAGCAGAATTTTTGTATAGTTGTTTATATTAGTTTCTGATTCTTATAAGATCGAAAACTATACTAAAGAATATAAATAGAAGGATAAAAATTTTAATGCATATGTTACTAAATTTGTCTCCATTTTATCAGCTGTAAATTGTTTTCAAAATAAAAAGTTCACAAATATTTACAATTAAGCCAAATGCATTACCCTAAATGGAAAACAGTTTATTTACGAGTATTAAGCTAAAACAAAAATTGATATGCAAATAACTTTCAACTTTTTTTCCCAAATTTTTATGATTTTCAGTGTTTTTACTTTACTATAATAAATAAAAAATTTTTGGATAATTGGAAAAATTTTGTTTTAAAAATAAAAAAGTAAAGGGTATCTACTAGATCATACAAACTAATATGGCGAATCATTATTCACTATTTCCAATTGCTTATTATCATACAATTTCATTATTATTCTAATAAGCTAATAAATTTAAATTTAGTAAAATTAAGTATGCCCAACCAAATAATACCCTGTAACTGTTAGTTCAAAGCCAAATACAATTCAAAAATATATGCAAATTAAACGATGTAATGAATTAAAAATTCATTTAGAGCCTACAGGGTATTTCATCTCCAAATATTACACATAACAATCGGAAAATTGATTTATGCGAGTTAAGTAAAGTGCAACAATAATTATAATAATTATTAATAAATACATTTTGACCAAATGCGAACAAACATGAACAGTTGATGTTGTTGTTTTTGTGTTGTTGTTGCTATTGTTGTAGTGTGACAATGTGAAGATAAAAGTAATTAACGCCTATTTGGGAATTGGTCACGCCACACGTGAATACCGGGAGGGGACTCCAAACGAGGGTCTGGTCAATAATAGCAACTGCAACTGTAACGCACAACAACAGCAACAGCAACAACAACAAAAATGACTGTGTGCTGCAATAATTATTGACTTATTGGCCATAATGGCATTTAAGAGTCGCAACGCCAGCCGAAAAATATTTGCATAAAATTTGCATTGACAACAGTTGAAAGCAATTGAAACAATAATTTCGTCATTAATGTGCGACAATCCTCGGCCATTCCCACAGCCCTGCAGCATGACCATGCCCCAAAATGCCGCACCTTTTACTCCATTGCAACCATTGCAACAATTGCAACAAACTGCCATCCACCTGCGATGCGAATTGAAAACGTGCTTATCGCCGTACATCAGCAACAACGTTGCCTGAATCCGACCTGAACCTGAACCTGAATCTGTATCTGAACCCGAACCCGAACCCGAACCCGAACCTCAATCCGGATCAGGTTTGTGGGCGAGAGTTGCAGTCGCACATTGCAATTGTTTAATGCGTTTAATTACATTTGTTGGCTGGCACTTAATGTTTTTATAATTAATAGAATCAATATTGATATTGGACCCAGCAGCGTCAGAGTCTCCACAAATCTCCCTACCTCTTGGAAACACACGTCACAGCTGTGGTTAATTGTAGATTAAAAATGTAGCAATGTGGTTGCATTTTCCTATGGTTTTCCCTTTTGGTCATGCAGGCGTTAATTTTCTGGTCAAACTATAACCCGCAATAAAAATATAAATAAATTGAAAACTCTGAAAAAATAAATGACCAAAAAGACAAATATTACCGTAGCAATAAAATAAAAATCAATTAATTTACAGTAAAGCTCATGTAAGTGCGAATTTTCTTTTGATTATTTTTATGAGATGGAGAAGAAAACCAATAATAATTTGGAAATTTGTAGAATATGAAGATCATATATATTTTGAACTGAATTTTTGAAGTTGAATAATATTAACACATATAAAGCTTTCAAGACTTAGGACATTCAAATGCTGTATATTAGTAAGCATATCTTTCCAAATTGGAAACAGAAAATGTTAATAATACGTGTATTCTAGAACAAGACTTCTACACTATTTAAGTCGGATTGTACACATTGAATGAACCCACCTGATGTTTTACCTGATTAAAATGCAATTTTTATTTGTTTTTTTTCATGTAAATAAATATATTGTATTTGTCTTTGTACGACGCTTTTAATTACATTTGAAGAAAAACCGGAATACACACATGAGGGAAAAGCGCAGGCATGCATGCGAAATGCAGACCGACTAACTCTCCTTCCCATACTCCTTCCTGCACTATACTCGGTTGCTCCAACTGGTAGAAAAAAAAAAACAAATAATATAAAATAAAATATAAAAAAAAAAACGTAAATTGAGCGCTTTAAAATGCAAGTAGCGTAAAAGATTAGCCCGATTATTTCAGCTTGAAGGCGTTTAACTTAGCATTGCAACGCACACGGTGCGAGTTCAAAGGGTTCAGAATGCTCCATACCATCCCATCCTATTCCAACCCATCCCATCCCATCTCCTCTCCATTCTCCCTTTCCTAGTGCTGTCGACATCGGTAAGTACCTTGCCACTTGAGCTTGCCACAGCTTGGGGCGCTTGAGCTACAACTTTTGTTACGGCTTTTCCTTTCGTTTCGCGTAAATGTTCAAAATGTAAACTTAATGCAGCGATTTGAAATTTACACATCGTTATATGAATATGAAATGCTATGGAATATGGGAAATGGGAAAAGGGAATTGAGAAATGGGAGTTCGGAATTCGTAATTTGAAATGTCCACTATGCAATGTCCTTTAAAAGGGGGGTTGCTTCTGTCTATTTTCTATCTTTGGTGGTTAGTTTGAGGCAGCCGTTAACTGATTATATTCAACTGTTGATGTATTCGGAAATTTAGCAAAATTAAAAAAAAAAAACAGCCGTCTTTTTATTTGGTTAAAATTTATAACATTAATTGATGCTGACGAACATTGATTGATTTAATAAAATTTCATTTGCAATCTGGAAATGCTGATAAATGTTCAATACTTTGTCACAATCTAATGTAAAGTGTGTTCATGTAATATCCAAAGGCCAAAGAGAGTAAATTTTAAAAGTTTAGCAAATGTTTAGAAATTTAAATGAATTGATACTTATAAAATTACGATATGATGTTAACTAGCAGTAAAATGTGAAATCATATCAATCACTTTTGTGATTGAAGTATATCATTCGTTCTTCTTTACCAGGTTGTCGAACATTCACATGAATCGCTAGGTTGTCTGTGAATCGCTCAACAAAATGATTGACGGCGATGGATTGAAACGTGTTGTTCTTGTGATTAACCTGCGATTGAGCGGAAGGAGCTACCAAAAATTCTGCTATCAGTACAGTACATAGTGTCAAATGTTTCTCTCGATGTTTCATCAATTTGTTTCTGAGTGTCGATAACCGATTGATTGATCACAAGTATCGGCTACAGTGTGATCAGGATTTATGCTACTCTCGTCAAAAGTATCTCCATTGGTATGACTCTCTTCCCTGATTAATTTCTCATCTGTCGGTTCAGTGATTGGCATCTGCATCAGGGTTGCTTCGGAGGGCTTTGTAGTTTGCATATCCTCGTTCAAGACGCTCTCATGCAGGTCGAAGCTTGCAAAAGTCACGCTGGGAGGCTTAAAGCTCGCCATGTTCGAGGAGAGGGGCACCATAATGGGGGGATTTAAAAGGTTTAGGTCTGGCATGCCCGTCGCTTCCGGAGACATGACATGAACATGGTGCATTGCATTGGGCAACATGTTAATGTTCATATTCATGTTCATATTAATATTCGGCATAAGCTGAGCAAAGTTTGTATTCCCTGTGTAATTATCGTTCATATCATAGAGTAGATACGGCGCATCTACTGAATGACCGCCACCTGGTGACACCACAAAGTGCATCATTGGCATCATGGGCATTGTGGGCATCACGGGTCCTGTCGGTTGCAGGAAAATATTATTCACCTGTTTCACTATCACTCGATTCGCTGAGGTCGATTCATTTCTGCTTTTCTCCTCGACCGACAGCTGATAATGATGATGATCCTTATGGTTGGTCTCTTTATAATTAAGGTCCTCAACCTTGCTATCGACAGAGGAGGAGCTATCGCTGGAAGAGCCAGAGCCGGAGCCAGATCCGGTGCCGGAGGAGGAGTTGCCCAGATGTTGATGGCTTTCCTCCTCGGGAGGGACATGTATAACTGTGGAGCTGCTCTGTACAGATGGTTGATTCTCTTCCGTTGCTTGCTCTGTGGGGTTATTGGAGCATCTCTCCGAACTGGCGTTCTCCTCGCTCTGGTGCTCCGTCTGATACATCGCTGTGCCTTGCGGCATGTTGCCCATGTGGCGGGATCGACTGGTGCCGACAGGTCCAAACCGATACGGCAGACTATACGTATTGATGCGGTAGCCGTACCGAGATCCATGTGGCCGTGGTATCTGATGGGCATGTGGATACGCATGCACGGGCACTGTGAACGTAAACAGAACCAAAACAATGGATCAACCTGCTCAGCTGGACAGCATATACACTTACTTATGGGTCGGCCCCAGAAACTTAGTGGTGCAGTACCGCATGGAGCCATCATGCGTGGTCCATTCGCGGTGGCAAAGTGTGCGGTCGCATTACCCTGACTCCGAGGCGGCGGAGGTGGCGGTGGTGGTGGCGGCGGTGGAGGCTGGATATGCAGTGGGGGCGGGGGGTACATGCTCATGTGCATGCACCAACAGTGGTAGTCCGTCTGTGTGCTCGCATTGACGAGCATCGGACGAGGCTAAGGGCAACCGATTCATCTTGCAACTGCAATTCCAACACGGAACTCATAGATACTCACATTGGTGTGCGACAAATCCTGCGGTGTCAAGCTGTGCGGATGACACGCCGAGTACCGTCCACCACTGCTCATCCAAGGACGCGGTACATTCTAAGCAAACCGTTGGATTTATTAACTAAACGATCCATTGACACTCCCATACTTACTGACGGTAGAAAGAGACTCGGATGCAATGGCGTCACTTCCAGAATTGCTGTGGTGTAGGCAGCCATCTGCACTTGGGTCATGTTGGCGAAGCGACCTCGTAGCAGGGGCAACATTAAGTTGTGGGCCCGTATCATGAGGTTCCTTAAGGTCGCGATATACTCCGAGCTGGACAAGCTGCAATCACTCACCTGTCTGGCAAAGTCTTCGAATGACGGAAAGTCCGTCGTTGGCGAACTACTTCGGCTTGGTCTCGGCAGTGATGTGCTTTCAGATGAGCCAGCACTATCCACTTGCTTATTATTTTCAACGGCAGCAAAAACCTCCTTTGTTTCCCCAATGGGAGGCATTGGGGATAGTGAGGCATAGAGGTACGGTTTCCACTCGCATGTCTGTACCGCAGGGTGTTCCTGTTGGGGTGTGAAGGCAGCGGCTTGCCACCATTCGCGGGATGATGTCGGTGCTGACTGCGCCGACTGTTGCAGCTCCGCTTCGGCTAGACAACTCCTTTGGTACAGAGGTACCTGTAGATGCGTTGATACCGAAGCGGTCTTCTGCTCAATCTCTGGCCACCAATCGGTTGACGGTAGCACCGTTTGCTGGTTCGATTCAATCACATTGACAACTTTTGGCTCATTCTCTGTCCACAACGATGTATGACCTGGGACCGGTTTCTGATCGATATTGGACCACCAATCACGGGCCAGACGTACCGATTGATCGGTTGATCCTATGGCCGTACCGGAATGTTGATTGACATTTGCCCAATACTCAAGATGCTGTGGTGTCGCAACCGTCAACTGCGAGTCCATTTCCTGCCAGTTCTTATGGATAGGCGGTGGTAGCACTAAGGTCGGTAGTGCTGCTTGCGGCTGTTAGAAAAATGTACCAATTAGCTATCAATATGTCAATGATATCCAATGCGGCTGTGACAGTACCTGTGATAGTGCAAATCCGGTAACATTCGGGTCAATTTCTCGCCAATATTCTCGGGGTAGTGAAAACGATTGACCTCGGCTCTGTGGTGCCAATGTAGCGATAAGCTTATCAATGTCCCGGTAATACTCAGAACTTGGTGGTAGTGAGGGTAGTGAGGGTGTTAAGGGCAATCCAGTAGCCTGCGGTTCCGCACTATGCCAATATTCATGGGAGAGTGGTACCAGATGTGCTTGGGCCGGAGCAGCGACCGGTTGTTCAAAGTCCCGCCAATATTCACTGCCTATTGTCGCGAGTTGTGGTGCCTCAGTTAGCACCTGTTGCTCCACATATTCTTGGGATATCGCAGCTGTATGTTTTTCTATATATTTTTGGGATGGCGCATTCTGTTGTTGGGGTGCAGCTGTATCTATTATCTGTTGCACAGCATCTGGCAAAAAATCTCCGGGTTGAACGTTGTGTTGCCAGTTGTCCGATGGGCAATGGTATATGTGGGGTTGTATCGGTTTCGAGCCCTTGTAGTTGAAGATCTGCGGCTGATCGTAGAGGTCCTCAGGAGTCGATTGCATGGGACGTGGTGATTGCATGTTTATCTGGGCCGCTTGCTCTAGAGCTAGTAAATGGGATGCATAGGATCCCATGGGATGAAATACAGGAGCATACGGCGACATTTGACCACTCACACCCATATCCTGTGTACACTCCGATGGCGGACCCGAAATAATCACCTTTTGCACACTGCTTTCGGTTAGATCTGTATCTATTATTTTATTTTTTTTTTGGCAGGTAAAGGAAATTATTAAGATTTATGTTTATAGGAAATGTACTGACAGCTTACTAAAAAAATTAGGAACGGATCCATTTGAGATTAGACTTGCCCAGTTTGGGGACGAAGAACCAATGGATGGATCTGTCATGATTAATGACTGCATGGTCATAAGATCATCAATTGTAAAGTGATCTGATAACCCACTGAGCTTAAAACGTAGAAGAACTACACAATGCTCAATAAGTACTTACGTGATCCAAGGCAACTATAGAAATCGTATAATATGGTTGTTCGATTTCTTGAACTTGAAATTTCTAATTTTCTTGCAATTTAAAAAGCTGTAAAAAGAAGTATTAAAATCATTAAATTTTAACAATGAAGATACAGTGAATATTTGATCAATCCTAACTCGTCAGCTGTTACTCGTCAATCTAAACTCGTCAGTCGTAACTGACGTATTGATCTTGTCATTCGCAATTTGACGTCACTCGTTAATTCTACTTTGCTATTGGATACACTTTACTCGTTGTTATCTACTCGTCACTCGTTACATTTTGTCGTTTTGCTTTGAGTATTTTCACTTGATCGCAGAAAAAAAATATGTCTTTAGTCCCAAAATGTACACAGCAAAACACTCAGAATACAAGACTAAAGTGAGATTTGATCAAGTATTTGACTCCACAAAGAAATAGATACTTTGTGCTACTTGGAGCTTGATTTCAGACTCGTAAACTTATCTCAGTGGGGGTGGGGGAGGGGCGAAGCATCATCAGTAAACTTGTGTGTTATACGAAACGTGTCTGTTCCAGTTTAAAGGGCTTTCGACGGCGGTAAACGTGCTTGGCATATTTAAAGGAATTGAGTTCCGTAACCATAAAGCCCCGTAAAAACATATCGTTAGGTCTGCTGCATTATAAGACAAAGTCAAACGCCACGCACAAAAAAAAGTCTCTCATAACATTTTTGCAATTATTTCAAATATTTTTCAACACGGCTTTGAAATGCGACGTGCCGACGAATACAACAAAGCCAAAAAAAAAAAAAAAAAAAAAAAAACACAGAAAAGGGTTTTATTCAGTTTTGTTCATGTCTTGTGCCAAAATATTTTTCCACATTTTATGCTGTGCATATTTTTTGCCGCAGCCTTGGCGCGAAATTAGCGGCAAGTGTCTGAGGAAGTGGAGAAAAGGCAGCGAAGATAAACTTTAAATAAAACATGGCATACAACATGGTCGAAGGGGAAGTTTGGGCATCCATAGAAGGGTATACATTGATGCCGCCTGCTGGTAGTGGTCCAGTCAGGCTGGAGTCGGTGGAGGGGGGGGGGGGGGGGGGGGGGGGGGTGGTAGAGGCAGGCAAACGTCGAACTGTGGCGCAGACCGCAATTCAAATAAAATCCTTTAGGGCTTTTGACTTTTAACTCATCCGTTTAACGAGCGTTCATGTTCGTGAGACGGCGAATGGCAGGATAGCTGGCAGGATAACTGGATCCTGGATAGCAGGATGAAAAGATTGCCTTGGCAAGGACAATACCCTTGACACCTACACACGCACAGACCCGACACACACACACACACACACACATGCAACTGGGAGTAAGAGTCTTCAACAGCACGTCCTCAGTGCAATTGCAAAACAATGCGCGAAACAGTCTAAAGAAATCTACATAATGGGCTTATGTGACTAAGAAATGCCCTATAATAAGCTACCATGCGAACAGAGTTTTTTTTAGTTAAAAATAGAAATATGAAAACGTAAATATCAAAATTGATAGAAAGAGGTTAAAAGATGGTGATAAAGAATTTGTTACACAGTAAAACAATAAAAACCTGGATTCCGGTCTTAAATTAATTCCATGCGGTGTCAGAAGTACGATAATCCCGGATTCTCGTAAGCCAAGTATGAAATACATACTTCAATTAAGCCCGGGTTTTCTCAAACATATTTTAATTTTTGGGGCTCTGTAATATTTTATATTTTTTTTTTCGGTTAGATCAATTAATTTAGGTTTCTTTGACTTTTTAATGTAGATTTTTTAATATCGTTTATCTGCGTATTATCCTAATTTAGGTATTTTATCCTAAATACATGCTTAAAAATTTAAGCGAAAATCTAATTTTTTTTACTTGATTTTCGAATGGATCTATTTTTCTATGTACTATTCCTCAAAAACTTTCATACTGAATTTATGTTGTCATGGCAAGAAAAGAAAATTATAGAATTTGAACTGCAATAATGTCAAGGAAAAATTATGATAATTGAGAAAAATAATATTTTGGTATTGTATTAAATTGTGGCAATAGTTTGAATCAAATCCGGGTTTTCTAAAACCGATCCACGGACCGCACCAAAACATATATTTGAAGGTTTGTAAACTTGCATTGAGTATTCGTTAAGTCGACTAAACACTTCTTTTACACACACTCACAAAACGTTTTAAAAATTTTATGAGACAATTTTGAGTGGAGTGAGGAGGGGGGGGATATATGTATAACACTGTTGTGATTGCTTTTGGGCTGGCAGCCTGAATACTGCCCCACTGTCCGCACCACTCAGTCCAGAGAGAGAATCAAATCGATTGATGACGACGTTCCAAGCAATTGCCAATTGCCAGTTGCCAATTGTCAGTTGGCAATGGGAAAGCTGTTGTTGTTGTTGCTATTTTAGAATTTGAACAATTGCCACTTCACGCGCATAATAAACGAGTTGAGAGTGGTGCAAAGAATTCGCTGACAATTGAGGCGTTTACTTAAATATGCAATGAGAGCCAATGCATACACAATTCGACAATCAGCATTTGGCATTTGGCATTTGGCAGTGCAGGATTGTGACATTTATTAACTCGAAAATACACTTGTCGCGCATACGCCCCGTGAACACGCCCAAACACGAAAAGAAAAAAAACGAAATGTATGCTTCGTTTAATAAATTGAGCATTTTACGCAATTTATGCGGCTGATTTGACGTTAATGTGGCCTGAACACACTCACACACACACATAGACACTTATAAATCAGCAGTGGCTTTGTGTGTGAGTGTGCTTATTTACATGTTGCCTGACAGAGCCTTGTACTGAGTCCTTCCGCATGCCGCTTTTTATTTATGACAACATCTGTCGCGACAACCTACGATTTGCCAGTGTGTGTGTGTGTGTGTGTGTGTGTGTGTTGAGGCGTTAACATCTATGCCACACACACATCATTAATCATTTCGAACGCAACTCCTTTTCGCATGTATCTTAATGTTGCCCTCCCACCTTGAGCTTTATTATCCTTAAGCTTCTCACATTTTATGCCCAAAGTTTGGACATAAAAAGACGTTGCAAGAAATGAAACAAACGGAAAAGGAGTTGAGAGTAAATGGTTAAGGACTATCAGCATATATACATAGATTATAGTATAGTCGAATGGTTCTACGATACACACTCACCTGACAGGACCATTTTCTTCATCTTGAACTTACTCCATCTCTATCACTCTGTGTCTTTCTCGCTCTTACTATAACTATCTCTGTCAGCTTTTCGGTGTTGTTCAGCTCTTCTAATCTGGAATTCCAATTATTTTAATGCCAACAATTCATTTGAAATACAAACGAAGCCAACTGAGACTCGAGATCTATACAATGTATGTTGATAATCTTAAATGTATATTTTTCTATAGATCTAGAAATCAACATTATTTTAAAGTCATTGTTTTTATAACAAACTACAGTATACATCTCATTTGCCAGATTTTTTTTATTAAAAAATAATAGTATATCAAACGCAAGTTATTTAAGAACCTATTTAAACTTTACTTTTAGCTTAAAGTATAAAGTAAAACGAAAAAAATACATGAGTAGAAATTTATTTACACTGATAAGAGTTGAGGGATGTTGCATTACTAATGTTAAGTAATTTAGTTATTATATAAATATGCTGACTAATTTAAAATCCGGTAAAATTAAGATAAATACCTTTTGAATATTTTGCCTTATAAGTTTTAAAATTGTTTATACATTGCTAAGAATATCTTAATTAAATGCAGAGATTTTCCGAATTTTGCCTTTTGCAGAAATGTTTGCTGTTAAGGGAAAAGAAGAGCAATTCCCAGTTGCCAATCAATGTCAAAGAGTGGAAAACTCTAGACGACAATAATTCACGTATGTGAGCTAATAAATTAGAGAGAACGCAGTCGTGGCATCAAAGGATAACAAGGATAACTTTTGCGCTCAACTAAATGTCACACACTCACACACACACACACACACAAACACACTCACACACATTAACTTGAGCAAATAATCAGCTGTAAATATTTTATACATGAAACAAGCGACAAAACTTTGACAAACATTTTTGGCTCCAATTCAATTGGTATGAGAATGTGGAATTAAGAGGTGGAAAGACGAAAGAGACGAAAGAGACGAGAGGTGACGTGGGAGGCTGCAAATATTTAAGGCATGCCTCTGTTGTTATGGTGCCATTTTGTTGTTGTTGTTGCCTCTGATGTGGCTGTAGCATGCCACAGAAGTTTAGCAAAATCTTTACTCTGCCTCTGGTTGAGGGCTTAGTTTTCTATCTATATAGAATAAGCCTTACTGGTCATTTGCGGGGTCATGAGAATCTTCCCCCGTAATGCCATAATGATGCCCCGGATGTTGATGATGATGCTGCTGATGCTGCTGATGAAGCTGATGATGATGTGGCTTACGATAAGAAACCAACAAATAGAAATGAATGTCGATTGATAATCAAAATAAATGCCTCACGGCGCTCAATGAAATATACTGAGCATTGAGTTTAGTGAAAGCCTGACAAATACTTGTGGGCAGTGCGCAGGAGGCGTGGCAAGCACAAGGATACGAAGAGCACAAGAGGAAGAAGTTGACAATGAAAGTAAGACAAATAAGTGAGGTTAACTCCGAAAAATCATGTAGACAAAACTGATTGTTGGATAAATGTACACTATTTTTAAAAATATGAAATAAATCTTTTAAAGCTTAATATTTAAAGAAGAATAATAAGTTAGTCTTATAAAAATATTCTGCATTTTTTATTAACAAAATAATGTCATTGAAAGATCAAGAAATATTTCAATTAATAAAATATGAATGCTGACTAAATTAAAAATTCTTTTAAAGCTAAATATTTAAATCAAAATCTTAAGTTAATCTTTAAAATATATTCTGTATTTTTAATTAGCAAAAGTATGACCTTAAAAGTTCAAAAAAAAAGTTCAATCAAGAAAATTTGAATGCAAAATAAATTTGAAATTCTTTTTAAACTAAGTATTTAAATCAGAATCTTAAATTCATCTTTTAAAATATTCTGCTTTTTTTACTAACAAAATAATGACCTTAAAACATCAAGAAAAATTTAAGTTAATTAAATTTGGGTGCAGAATGAATTTACATGTCAAACTATAATATATTTAGATGTTATTTAAAGAAGAACATTTAAATGGGATATCGAACCCCAGATGGGAGCTGAAGGTGCAAGTTTTGTCCTGATAAATAGCCTGAAATGTTGGGTTATTACATGCTGTGACAAGAGCAGAAAGTGGAGAAAGAGAAGGATAATGAAAAGGCTTGAGGTCAGAGTGAATGTCAGATATATGCCAGGAGCAGTTAGTCAGTGTACACTGTGGCAAAAGGGGGCAAGAGTCTGGGTCATAAATTCATTTTGGTGTCGGCTGCACATGCAAATGTCTAAATGCCAAAATGCCTAATGAGTGAAGCTGGCAGGCAAAAACAGGACACGAATGAGTCCTTAAAGATTAATTAATCTTTGTGGCACATGCGGCCGTTGCCGACATCGGCGTCGTGGTGCCACAAACAACAGTTGCACACAACGAGCGAAAGCGAGAGAGACATATAGAGAAAGAGAGAGCGAGTGAGATGGATGCATTGTGCGAACTGTGGAGGGTTTTCCAGCTGACCATTGTCCTTTTGCGTCCTCTACGGTTTCGGTTTTTAAGCTAATGACACAAAACGCCAAAAAGGATGCGAGAGAGTGAGAGTGAGAGTGTCCTGGGGGTTAATTTGCAGGCAGGGTCGCTTGGTCGCTCGGTCGCCTGGTCAGGCTTATCTTTTGCTTTTGAAGAAATAATTAATGACCTCGTTTTTGCCACTGTGACCAGACCCATACAGGAGCAGCAGGATCAGGATCAGAAACAGAAACAGAAACTGAAGCATGAGCTGCACACTCTGCGTGCAGGCCATTAAAAATCGTTTATTTCGATTTGATTTAATCCAAAATAGATTGCCCTGTCGGCCGATGCGACACAGGAAGAGCCGGAGTGCTGGAGAACTGGAGAGACGGAGAGCTGAAGAGTCGGAGATGCGGCCAATTTATGCACTCAATTTACGCGCGCGCACAGAAGATACAGCAGGATGCAGGATGCAGTCAGAGTCGGAGTCGGAGTCGGAGTCGGAGCTGGGCGCTGGCGCATTTATAAATTTCATTGGTTAATCCTTATTTTCGCAATAAGGGAACGCACACAGAGGACATGGCAATGGCAATGGCAATGGCAACCGCAGCTATGCAAATGTTGCATTGTCCTGTTGCGTCCTGTTGCCACCTCCCTTTCCCTTTCCCTTTCCCCTTCCTCCTGTCATTGCAATGGCAATTAAACTAATCGCACGCGAGGCTTAAAATGCGATTTGTGGCGTCGATTGCCAATTGCGAGCTCCAGATCAGGAGCAGAGGAGGCAAAAGGTCTCACTGGATTTGCCCTTTTGCGATTTGCCGCGAAATTTATTTAGCCAACCGATACCGATTTCATTTGCCCATTTCAAATGCTGTCCCCAACCTGCCCCTTCAACATTATTCAGCCTCCCTCTAATCTCTCACCAAGTGCCGCAAATGACATTTAAACTGTTTGCATTTGGCGCCGCTGGCTGTTTAGCGGTTTCTGCGTTTTGCGGCTGCCACGCCCCTTCCCCCCTTGCCACCCACCTTTACACACACTTTTAACCAATAGTCGGCATTCCGCAGCAGGAGCCGCAGCCGTGCCTAAATTTACCCACCACACGTCAGAGGTCACCGCCGTCTAATCCAAATGTTTAGTTACGGTTACGCCCGACAGACAGTGAAATGATCATCCAACCACTTTAAATTCTATTGAAACAATTACAATAAAATTTAAACAAGAGAAAGGAGTAAAATAGAAGGAAAAAAACAAATACAGGGTGATTAAGAGCTTCTGTAAAATAAATTATAATATAAAAAGCATACGCTAATTTTAGGGCAGGTAAAGTTATAAGCAAGGCTGTAAACTACTGATTTAAAAAGGCAATAGGAATTCGGCGTGGAATAAAAACTTTTATTGCCTGCAGGAATTGGAATAGAAGAAAATAAGATTTTTGAAAGGTATTGAAGTTCAAAAACTACAATTTAAAATATTTTAATCACTCTTCAGTCAATCATTGCTATTCTGTAAAGCGCTTTTGTTTCAGCACGGAGTATTCAATATCTTTATCAAGCTTCTTTACAACTATGATGATTGATTCGCAGTCAAAATGCTGATATATCTTATCCAGAAGTTGAGTGAACCACAAAGGGAAACAGTTTGAAGGGCTACTTTCGAGAGTTGTCACAGTCGCAAGAATAAAATGTTTATGTGATTAATGATGCCAACGCGGCTTGGAACTGTGAGTGGTTGAGGTACTGGGTATGGACAATTCCCTGGTTGCTCTTTAGCAGAAGTCAAATGGTGAGAGTGGGGAACCTCAAACGAATCCGTCAAGAATGCGTCAATTTAATTGCGCACGTGACGCACGCGACTCATGAATGACAAGAAGCACAAGGACGAAGACAAAGGGGGCACAGGGGCAAGGGGCAGGGGAAGAGTTCGGTATCTAAACTGGCCACGAAAGCGAACGCCATATTTGATTCTCTGTGCCACGTGACGCTGACGTTGACATTGGCTTCAAGGAGCAGCCCTTAACAGTTGCATTGCAGCGGCTAATAAAGGCCAAAATGCTCAACATGCTGCGCTCTACATTTGATTTTTCGCAAATTTCATTAAGCAAGATAAATGGTTGGCTATTAACAACAACAGCAACAACAACAGCAACAGCAACAACCTAAATTGAAGCAACCACAGCGGCTCCACAGAGTGGGCTTCCTATTTATGCAAAAATTCGTTATGGATGCCAAAAAGCGGAAGCGGAAATCGCACGCACTTTTGTTCTTGAACATACCCTGTCCTCAAAGTTGAGAATATTAACTTTGTGTTACAGTTAGCAACGTCACTAAAATGGGAAGACGTCAAAAACTTATTAACAGTAATACAATTTTAAAAAAATAGTTTATTTTTTAATGAAATCTATTTCAAATAAATTCCAACTTAGCGAAAAACACTCTCTCTTATTTATCTATTCTAATTGACAGCTATATAATTGAGTTACTAGTGTCAGGAAATTATTTAATAGCTATAGAGTTGCCAGACTGAAACAATAATAAAGTATTTATGAAATTTAAAATATATACTTTAAACCACGTACTCTAATCATTATAAGTTTTATTATAAAACTCAAGAAAAATCATTATTCCATGAGTTTAATTATTTTACTTATGATTACTTTTGAACAAAAAAGTAAAACTCATGAATAATCTTAATTTTTGAGTTAAAAAAATAAAACTCTTGAAATAATCATTATTCTGTAATTTTTTGTATTGAATCAAAAATAATGATTATTCCAGAGAAAAAAACAAAATAATCATTATTTACTGTCCCTGCTTTAAACTCCTGAAAATAAATCAAATTCCATAAATATGACTGTTTTGTGGTGGTTAATATACATATATATATATATTATTTTTCCTATATATATGTATGTCAGTCGCCTTTGTGATGCTTATAAATAACATCTCTCGCATTACAGGGTATCTAGAAGTCGATGATTTGCTAGCTAGTACTGGTTTTGTGGTGCTCTGACATGATAAATTGCATGAAATTATTTTGCAACTGGCAACCTTTCTCCCCCGACTCACGACAGGGTTGGAGAGAGGAGAGGAGAGGAGTGGAGGGGAGAGGAGGGAGCTGGGCGGGGCAGAGCAGGGCAGGGCAGGGGTGGTTGGGTGGTTTAACGTGGTATACTTATGTAAGTACATATATCTCAACAATATCTGCGGTATCTGTAAAATGCTACACTTAAAAGTTAATTGTAGCTGAGACCTAACTTCTTGGAACTTCGCGGAGCTTCAAGCATTTGAAATTTATTCAAATTTCGTACAAAATGCGACATGTTGTAATTCTCCAAGCGATTGTTGTTGTTGGTTGCTTACTGTTGTTTGTCTTGTTGTCAGTCGCCTGTTGTGCTTATCAGGCCCGCATTTTGTTTTACTTGCCAATTTTCGTAACTTTAAGATTTATCGCACAAAATGTCGAGTCGGGAGTCGAGCGTCGAGAGTCGAGAGTCTGATGAATGCGATGTTGTTACCAAAATCCGAATAACGCGAATTGCGACAGCTGCTGGCTTGCTTGTGGGTGGCAAATTGGTCATTAACTGAATCACAAACACACACAAACACACACACACACACAGATGGAGAGACACAGACAGACCGGCAGAAAGATAGAAGGACATGACGTCAGGACATTTTAATTTGGTCTGTCAACGGCAGACGTTGACCGCAGAGTGCAGCAGTTGCAGTCAAAACTGATTTGTCCGGCGACACCTGAAGCCTACACCCAACACACAAACCCAACACACACACCAACACCAACACACACACACACACACACACACACACACACACACACACACACACACACATACACTCTCGCAATCTGTTTGTGAAAGGACACGTTGTTGATTTCTAATTTCACGCTGTGTTGTGTGAAAATCAACACCGTTCAACATTCAAATTCTCGGGGTTCCGGTTACCCAATTGTCCGGGCTTTCCATTAAGAGTTTTTGGCTTAGGTTCAGGCCCGGTTCGGTTCAGTTTGCTACGGTTCAAATGACTGATGCAAATCGAAATCGCAGCCCGCAGAAAAACGCAGCTAATGAAGCCTAAGCACTTAGCGTATCTCATTTTCAGAGGCTCTCTATCATTAGCCCCCAACTCCTCTTAAACCCTCCTGAACTAGGACACGGCTCTAGCCCAATGATAATCCAAATGATGCAAAGAAAAGTTTGTGGGAATTTTAAGCAGGAGTGTTCTTTTTGTCTTTTATCAAAAATTCTTAACCTGATAGACCTAAGACAAGAAAAATTCGTCAAAATACATCCAACCTATAGTTAATTATATCCAAAAAAAAAACCTGTTCATGACTTAATAGTCAAGTGACATAAGTTTAATTAATTAATTTAAGAACTAGATGAAAATAAAAACAAACTTGATCTGAGTACGGTATCTAGGAACCTACATTCCAAGTTTGAAGTCTCTAGCTCTTATGGTTTCTGAGATCGACGCTTTCAAACAGACGGACGGACGGACTCAACTTGGCTGTTGATCCCGATCAAGAATATATATACTTTTGGGGGTCTACCACGCCCCCTTCTGCCTGTTACATACATTCTGCCAAATGCATTATACCCTTATTTGCCCATTTTCAGTGGGCTCAGGGTATACAAATTTGAATATTTTGGCAAACTCACAAGGGAGTAGATATTGGTAGGACTACACTAAATAAACAAACATATACGAATTATGCAAAAACGTATAGAAAATCTATGCTTTTAATAACCAAAAAATTGTTTATGAAAATCACTAAGCTTATTTTAAATGGCCAAAAAGGTAACAACAAAATATGTATAGTTTGAAAACGAAATTTCATAAATTAATAGAAACTGGCGTCATTAGAGTATTAAAATGAGTTTCAAATATACGGAAGTACCCAACAACGTGTAATTCAAATTCATCCTATATGATAATATGATATATGATACTAAGATAATATTTATTTAAACACTCACCACAGAAGTGCTTCAACTAATTGAACAAGCTTATCAATGACCGTCTGTACACTTGCAGAGTCTTGTCACTCTATAATTATATGTATTGTATTCAATAAATTTAAGGCGCCTTTACTTTCACAATTTGTCTCAAAAACTTTTTAGGAAAATTTATGTTTTAAAATTTTTCAATATTTTGTGATGTGTTCACTAAGAGATTGTAACTAAAAGTGATATTTAAAACAAATGCTCCCTTCTCAAATTCTCAGATACCTACAGAAAAATGGAGACAACTATGAACCGCAATATATATTATTTCTTATGGATCTTGAATATCAACAAATCCTATTTGCTTTTGCGATTATCAAATAAAGGTTCTCAAGATTAAGAATATCAAGGCTAACTAGTTCTATCGTTCTTTTTCTCTCTTTCTCTGCCTTAATATACTATATATCTCTCACTCTCATCTTCTTAAATATATCCCTCTCATAGTCTTTATTTATTTATAATCCTATATATTTTTTAATATATCCCATTCTACACGTTTCTCTGCACATTCCTATTCTCTTTCTGTATGCATCTCTTACTTTTCAGCCATCTTTATCTCTCCTTCTGTCTCGTTGTCTGTCCCCATCTGAGAATCTATCCCCCTTGAGTTGCATTCCGATGCTCAGGTGAACAAAAAGTCACCTTGCTGTTGTCTGTTGTATTTTTGGTTTAATTGTGCGATTCCGCACGCGAAATTAAACAAACCCCCTGACTGTGGGGTGAATGGGGGCAATGGCAATAGACAATAGGTTATGGAGTGGGTTGGTTAGTAGATAATGAAGGGGTAGTAGATAATGGAAGGAGGCCTGACGCTAGGCGTCGTTTAATTACAAAAGAATGACAAAAACTCCGCGACCGTTCCAAATGTATTCCACACCCTACGGTGGGTGGTTCCTTCCCGAAGGCTCGGAAGCTTCGAGTTTGTCTCCGGGGACATCAAGAGGTGTCGCAAAAGTTTTCGCCATAAAGTGAAGAGTCTGAGGAGCGGAAAGTGGCAAGTGGGGTAGATAGGAGTGTCAGTGGTGCACGGTATCGTCTATTGTTCCCCAAAGTGTTTTTATTTAGCTTTGCGAACCTTGCAACACGCGGTGGCTGCCACAACGGAGCAATGAGCGAGGTAGCAAGGCCAAAAACTCATCGTGCTGGGATTTCTCGCCATTGGCACAGACATTTCGTTTGTTTTATTATCTTTTATTATTATCATTGCCTCATTGTCTTACATTGTTGTTCTTTCTATGTGCACCCCTTTGTTGCTGTTGTTGCTGTTGTTACTGTTGTTGTTGTTGTTGCACCACGCTAAATTGGCCGTTAAGATGCTAAAGATGCGGATTTCAGTGATTTACCAAGTTGGTGGCCATCATTTCCATTGTTGCCTCGCCTTAGTTTGTGGCAAGTATTGTTCATAAGGGGTTTCGACCAAAAATTTGCGGCGGAAATCACGCTAATTTCACCACCTGCCACCAATTCGCCAAAAACTAAAGCAAATGCCATCAATGAGCTAAGGATGGAGAAAGTTGCCACAACAGATTACGAGAAACAAGTTGAGGGGCATACAACAAATGTGAAACTCTCAATATTCAAATGTTGCATCCTAAACTAGTCCCTATATGAAAAGAATTATTAGATTGCAATTTTATTGAAATTATACGATTTATTCGTAATTTAAAAGATTAAATTAAATAATTAAATAATTCAGTTAGAAATTTTGAAATGAAATTAAATTTTTTGTACACATTGCTTGCCAAAATTTTTATTTATTAGATTTTTGTCGTCTTCAATTTTTAAGGTTTTTCATAGAATAAAATACATCTTTAACCAACTGTGGACATTATAATACAAAAAATTAATAATTGGCATTGAAAATTAAAATTAATTTGGAGTTATTTCAGCAGCCAATCTCTAAATTAATATCTTAAATAGAAACATTTGTTACGAATATTTCTCGAATCAGTTTCTGATTTTATTTTCAATACCTTAAATATTGGAAGCAATCAATATGTACATTAATAAGCGTAGGCTACCTATTTATATCGGAATAATGTAAACAATTCAAATAAAGAACATTTTGAAAATTTCCATGCAATGCATTTTGGTTTCATAAGAATCAAAAAGCGCCTTGATTCTGAAAGGGAATAAAATGAATGCGTTAGGTTTGTGTCTTTGATGAGAAGTTCTTAAGTCAACACAAATGCGTGCGTGTTTTCGCTAAGTAGAGACCCGCACCTATTGCATGTGCTTTAGATTTGACGAAGAAAGTTTAGCTCAGACACAAGGCATGTGATTTTTTTGATTATTTGATTAGAAATTATATATTTCCACATAATAAAGGTCAGTCAAACTATCCCTTACAAAGGGAAATCGTTTGAAAAAATAATAATAAATTAAAATAATAATTAAATTGTTATTTTCAGTATTTATTAGCTGGACCATTATAAAGTTAAATAATTATTTTGTGTGAAACTAACATATCATACCATGTATTTAATAAATATAATGAGAATACATACTATAAAGAAGAAATAAAATTAAGTATACAAATTGTGATTTCACTTATTGTGAATATTAACGTTATTAATGTCTCAAAATTGTTAGAATCATGGGAAATTCTTTATAATTAATGGCATAAGGGATAAGGGTTGACCGGAGGAAACTCTCGTTAATCATTTCCTGGGCCAGCATCCGTTTCGGGATGTTTCTCACACATGTGTGAATGCATTTCCGACGCTTCTGTTGTATCGAATTGTTTAAACAACGTTGAAATATTGTTGTTGCACTGACTTAATGATAAAAACAAAAACGAATTGAAACTCATGGCTTGTTTTGCAATTTTCGCATTTCCGCCACGTCGCATTGCGTTGTTTGTTTTACGTTTCTCGTTTCTCGTTTCGCGTTTCTCGGCCAGCGGAAACGCAAGTTCCAAAATCGTCAAAACGAAAACGTTAGGCAAAGTGTATCAATTGCTGTTGGCCATCAGTACCCAGGCTAATTGGCAGTACCCAAAAGCGGACGCTTTGCGCATTCCAATCGTTAGCAAACGTTTTTCGCCTTTGTGAATGAAATTTGAAGAAACTTCCCCCCGCCCCCTCCTAGCAAGTTCCTCCAGCTGCCACGCCCATGTATTGGCCAAAACGCTTTGTTGCCATCTCCGATTCCATTCAATAGTCGCATTCGTGGCGCTATTTTTGATTCATCGATCAATTGGCAATCACGTTCCACAACAACAGCAATATAAATAACAACAACAACAACAACAACAGCAACAAGTACAAGTATAGACGACACGAAATGGATTTATAGCAACGCACAGTGGCGCTGGCGCTGTGGTGGCCGCTGGCGGAAAAGCGTGACAAAAATCATTTTCTTTTTTTAAAGAAAGCGTTTGTAAAAAGTTTAGAATTACGAACCCAAAAGATTATTGAAATCGGTTAAGATTTGTGGGCGTGACAGCCTTTTAAAGTTGACCCAAACTTATACTTTAAAAATGATTTTTAGACAACTCATGCAACTGATCTTTATTTTTTTGATTTAATCTGAAAAGTGTGTTCATTCCTAATGAAATGCTGGATATATTTAGTTCTTCAATATGTATAGAACAAATTGTTTGACTTTGACCAACAACCCAAATCATCCTGTGCAAGCAGTCATTTCAAAGCCTATGAAGTTTTCTATTAAATTTTGAAAATATCTTCAGTGGTTCAAAAGATATGATTTTTGCAACGCAAAATGAGAAATCGCCCCACTGTGCAACGCCCTCAAAATTGTTTGCCACACTCTCCGCGTTGGCGCAGCTGCTTTGGCTCTTCAAGTGCTCGAGTGCCTCTAGTATTTCCATAATGTTCACTTCCTTCCGCTTTCGTTTTTTATGCTCCACACGCCTTATCAGTTTCAAGTGCAACCGATGGCTGCTCTGTTGCAGTGGCATGTTGTAGCCTCGCAATTTGCTGTGGCAGCTGTGACAATGCCATGCCGCCTCCATGTCGCATTTTAAAAATACTCTCAAGTGAGTTTGGCATGTGCCACAATAGCTCAGCACGTTGCATGTTGCACGTTGCACGTTCAACTTGCCAGTTGGCATCTCTGTGGCACCTTCGACTCCAATTCGAAACGAGGACACATTTCGGGGCAGACTGTTTAACTAACTGATGACTTGTTATGTGCGCTGATCATTTTATTTATATTTTTAAAATCTACAATTTTTATTTTTTCAGAATTTAATTTGAACTGTCCATTTTTTAAAACGAAGGAAATATGTATGAAATGATTTTTCTACATGACTGGAAACTTGAAGTATTCAAATGGAAATAATTTGCAATATTTCGAATATATATTCGACATTTTTTACAGCTCCAGAAGAAAAGGAAAAACTATATAGTTATACTTGTATGGAATATTCATGAATTAGTTGATTTAAATTTTTGCAGTTGATTTAAAAGTGTAATTCTTAAGTTATTGAACATTTTATATTTAAAATATTTTTTGCCACATTTGAAATAAACAAAATAAATAACTGGTTCCTTTATACGTATTTTAAAAAGTCGAACCCAACAGTTTCAAAAACAATTAAACTGATAATAACAAATAACTACAGACAAACCCGACTTTTACCTGTTTGTCAATAATATCACACACAAAAGAAACCTATACATGAGGTAAAAGTCTAGTGACGAAAGCATATTCTAGCCCCAAAATTTCTGATATCCCATTTTGTGACGAACGAAATTAAGTTTAATATAAAAATATAAATTAATATAAAAAAAAACAATACTTTAAAATTGGAATTCTGCACTGTGCGCAAAAAGGGTGAGCATTTTTGTACATAAAAATTACTTATTACGCCAGGACTTAACCTTTCGATCAGTCATAGCAAATTTTCCATATTAGCTGTATATACTGCTAGCCGCCTTTCGCACCCTTCGTGCTGCTTTCGTGACTAGCGCGAACTGCCGTCCGCAGTGATAAGTTAGTAAAACTAATGCAATCAAGTAGCAAAAACACATTTCACGTGAAAATCAAATGAGTTATTTTTAAGGAGTAACTACGACTGATATTAACATGTTAATCTTGTTAACAAATTGTGTAGCCCAATATCGTATCATAATCATAAACAATCTTGGATCTTGAGCTGCTCAATCGATTGATCTATCGGCTGTATGGCTTAAAGCATACGACGGCTGTTCGATTGGAACGGTTCGTATTTGGTTGAGTTTTTGCTAATTTATGCCACGTCGCAGCTAATTAATTTCTGTTGGCCAGTCAAGACATTGCTAGGGGCAACATTGACCAAGCAGCAACAACAGCAACAGTAGCAACAGCAGCAGCAGCAACAGCAGCAACAAACAAGAAAGTCTCTTGACTCGTGCATGGAATAGCCAATATCGATGGTTGTTATTGTTGATATTGTTGTTGTTGCTGTAGTCTTGGGATTTTCATTAGAAATGTTTGCGCGTTTTTCAGTCGGCGCGTCGCCATTTTTATTTAACTTGGCCAAAAGCAAAACGCGCACTTTGATGTGCCAACAACAGCAGTAATAACAGCAACAACAGCAACAACAACTACAACCACAATCACAACCATCGATAATGTTGCCTTTACAAACATTTAATTGTGTAACTGCAAAACAACTGCAACATTAATAAATTCAATAGCATTCGTTTGTCGTTTGCCATTTTCAATGTTAATCGTCAAATACAAAATGCAAATTTTTCAAAATGCAAATTTTTCAAATGCACCCAAGTTGTCGGTTTACTTGTTGCTTCTTTGGCATGGGCGTAGTGCCAAAGAGGGGTACGACAGGGTGTGAGGGGAGGGGGATAGGCAAAGTCTCTGACCATTTCCATTTCCATTTTCGTTTTCATTTCCATTGAAAGACGTTTCCTGCCGTGTGCGTTCCCATTTCCCCTTTGCCTCCTGTCTCCTGTTTCCAACGATCACAACTGCAAAACATGCAACATTTGCATTTACCAAGTTGTAAGACAGAAAGAGACACACACAGAGAGAGAGAGAGACCAAGAGAGAGGCGAAGAATAGTACAGCTAGAGAAGTTGTCACAGACTTTATGGTGCCAGTGTTGATCTTCAGGGAGCTCAGATTCAAAATTGACTGATAAATTACATACTCTATTCTCTGGGAAGATACATATTCTCAAGTAACTATCTAAAAAAATGCTTTATTCAGTCTATAACTGAACATCGTGACTCAGTTATCAATTTTCTACTACTTTCATCGATATATAGAAGAGAGATATTCATTTTCAAGATGAAAATAGTATATTATAGATTTATATGATTTTCGAAATCAGTTTAGTCTATTAAGCTATATCTCATATTATAAGATGGTTTAGTAGTAAAAATTTGTTTACCACAAATCATCAGAACATACATACATATTCGTATTTAATTGAGATCGTAGGCGTATATCTGAAGAATCAATCGACGGTTTTGATTAATCATAAATTGTTCAATATAATATCTCACACATTAGACTCGTTCCGGGAAAATTATTCTGCTGCGATCATATATAACAACTGTATCATTGACACAGACTCAATTGCCAATGTTCAGGGTCGAATCTTTACCCCAGACCCATTCCTTTCCCCTTATCCAGATCTCTAGCAATAGCTCGCAGTTAATCGGACAGAAAATCAATTGGAAGTCTTCAATTCACACATTGTAAATAAATGCCGAAAGGAAATGAAAGAATGCCAATCGAAATAAACAAAACAAAACAAAAATTAAAATTAAGTTGAAACAAGTGAATTAATTCATAAAACTTTTTATTGTTGCACACTTATAGCACTTAAAACATAAACATTTTGCTCTTTTTTTTTGTGATCTTTCTTCATTGAATTGAATTTTACATTTTTCTTTCGATTTTGTTGCTATTCTCATTGATAGTCATTATTTGTTATTGTTGTTAATTCGTAAGTGATTTTTATTGTTGTTGTATAATTATTATATTATGAAATATTTGATATTTATAATCCTAATTGAATATTTTCTCGCATTTTTCGCTATAAACAAATAAGTAATAATTAAAAATAATAATAATAAAAAAAATGGTGTGTGTAAACAAAGCGCTCGTTAAATAGTTAATTAAATTTAAAATTAATATAGTACTTTAAATATGGTATAACATCGGTGCGGATCTATCGATAAATATATAGTGTTTAATCGTATATGTGCATGGATGAAACGATATTATGTATGTATGTGTGATATACAATATGCCCGACTATATTAATTAACCATATAGCATATATAGTATAGTATAGTAGCTGATATGCTCCCGATATTGCCTGGTTCCACTTAGTGCCACTTCGTTGTCGCGTTCGCTCGTCTTAATATTTACATTAAGTAGAAATTTGTTAATCATATTTGGGGATACTATTATTATTATTATATTATTCAATCATAGTTTGTAACTCTCCCTCTCAAATTTTTTTCACAAAAATAAAAGAATCTCTTTTCTTTACGATAAGTATGTACAAAACGATCTGTCAAATTCGCATTTAGAATTAATGTTACGCTCGGTGTGGCAAATAAATTGTACAGTTGACACTTTGAACAGATGATTTGCCAACACACACATAACTAACGCAATATATATTAATTAATTGCTTTGCATTTGCATTACAAACAAGTCAACATAACATTTAAATTATATTTAATTATTAGACAAAAATATAGTCGTACGCATTAGATAATTCTCGGATTGAGTTTCTCCAGTTTTCCAGTTCTCAATCTGTTGCTTCTTTGTACAAAAAATGTTGCTTGGCTGTTTCTTGTTGCTGTTGTTGTTGTTAAGTAGTTACAACTTTATCTTTGCCCTATCAGCCCTTGAAATTTGGAATTATTCCGACTCCTACTGCATTGTTCTCCTCGATGTACACATTTCCCGGTTGTAGGGTCTTCAGAATGCGTCGCTCCTGATGCTTGACATGCTTTTCCACTGAAGAAACAGAAGAGAGGTAGATGGATTTGTAAGTAAACTTTTTAATATTATATATAAATATATTTATATTCTTATTATACCCTGAGCCCATTGAAAATGGACAAAAAAGGGTATAATGTGTTTGGCAGACCCCCCAAGGTATATATATTCTTGATCAGGATCAACAGCCGAGTCGATTGAGCCATGTCCGTCTGTCGGTCCGTCTGTAGTCTCTAGAGTTTAGACCATAAGAGCTAGAGACTTCAAACTTGGTAAGTAGGTTCCTGGATATCGTACGCCGATTAATTTTGTTTTATTTTTTTGGATCGGACAACTATATCATATAGCTGCCATAGGAACCACATACATCGAAAATGAAGTTTTTGTATGAAAAGCTTCTTCAATTTTTAAGATATCTCAACCAATCTCACACGATATATATTTGGGGTGGTTTTATACATCCTGACCAAATTTGGTCTAAATCGGCCCACTATATCGTATAGCTGTCATACAGACGTTCTGCCGAAAATCAAGTTTTAGTATGAAAAACTTCTTGGTTTTTTTTCAGATATCTTAACCAAACTCATTGAATATGCATTTAAGTTGGTGTTATTTATCCTGACCAAATTTGGATCAAATTGGTATCCTATATCATATAGCTGCCATAGGAACAATAGGTCGAAACTCAACTTTTAAAGCAGAGTACCTGGGCACAGGGTATCCTACTGTCGACTGTAGCCGCTCAATTATTTTTTTTTTTTGTTGTTTTTTGAGCTGTAGGCCACAAGCGTCGCTGTCAAAACGGAGTGACAGTCGTAGGCCCCATATTAAAATTCAGAACGAGCGCGTTCTCATTTGCATTTGCCATGGAATCAATTGCGATCGCATTGGATGGTGGATTGTGGATTGAGGATTGTGGATGGTGTATGGGCCCATTAAACGGCTATTGTCGCCGCCAAGAGGCCGCCGCCCACGGGCTCAATGGCCAATTTAAATGCAAATTAGCAAACGCCTTGGCCAAAAAAAAAAAACAAACACACCAACATGCAACATACAAGTACAACAACAACAATGACAAACAAAAGAAATTCTTTCGTCTGTTGCATGCGATTGTTATCCCGCGGCGACTTTGCAACGCCTGCCCCACCCCCCAGGGCGGTCAGTGGTGTGAGTCGTGTCGCATTTTGGGCTTGACCGATCTCAAGTGGCATGACCTTTGACACACTTACCAGGCAGCAGCACATGTTGCGGCTGAAAGATGCCCGACTGCGCTGCCGACGCAGCCGCCGACGCCGCCGACGCCGCCGTCACTGCCGAGGCGGGCAGACCGCGCAGCGCATCCGCATTGCCTATGAAGAAGGTGCCACCATCCAGACTCTGCACCTCCGCCAGCTTGGCCATCAGCTTCGTGGACAACTCTTCCACATCTGCAAGAAAAACAGGAAAAACAGGAAAAACAAAAATGGAAAATGGAAAATTAGAATTATAAAGGCAATTGGTAATGGTAAACTGTTTACAATTCTCGCTTGACAAAAACCATTAACAACATCTGGAATTTGTCTTGGAATATCGAGAAGATCAATAACTATGCAGTTGATCGATGATGAAAGGACTCTTTGTAACTTGTTCTCGGAAAGGTCAGGGATTTAATTTGTTAGTAGCTTAAAGAAGATTTGTGATCGAGAATCGAATCGATAAAAAAAAATGCAGTTTATTTTCTGGTGGAATACAAAATTTATGAAAACTAATTAATTTTTTTTACAGGGTTTAAATGATCTTGAAACTAATTACTTTAATTTTGGCTTAAAAAAACAAAAAGTCTATATTTAAAGTCAATATGTTTACTCTTTAACTTATTTTTTATATCACGGGTATACAAAATTTAAAAAGGTTCTTCGGTTAACAGAGAATTTTGTAATAACTATAGTATTGCATATATGTGAACTAATGAATTGATAAGTGATCGATAGTAGATTCAAAAAAATATATCGTGTTCGTTTGATCAACTCATATGATCAGTGATCAATAATCACATGTTTGTAAAATTAAAAAATAATTGAATCTAAAAAATGATCAGTGAACGCTCAGCAATTGATCAATAGAAAAAGGGTTTTTTTTTAGCGATAAAATAGCTAGAAATATTTTTCAAACACTTGTATTATGAAATTCTTTTGATATCTGATAAACTTATAATTTATCTCTGACTAGAAATAATTTAATGACCTTTTGGTTCGACATGTGAAGATCACAAATCGATTATTTGAACAGCGAATGGAAACTTTTAAAAAGTTTTGATTGTTTCAAATATAACTGAAAGCTGCAATTGGTTGAAACGCGAATCGATGGAATCTAATAAAACTAAAGGAACACGATCAACTAGCATGCAACGAATTGAAAATTCGGAACGAATCACGTTAATACGAATAGCAAGTAATTTTCGCAAGGTCTATAAATAATGTTATGGCCTTCATAAACATGGCTATAGTAATGGCTATAAGACTGCTAAAATATTTATTATATTTTTGTATTCGCGCTGTCAGATCAGCAATTGTTATTGCTGTGGGCATTGTTGATTGGCCCAGGAAATCGAAAAGGGGTCAGGGAGGTTAGGGAGGTTGAGAGAGTGGGATGGGGGTATGAGGGGGAGGGGGGGAGGGGAATCAGGCGCATTTCCGACTTGTAAACAAGCAGTCGTGGGCGTAAATGAGAGGCGTGGCAGACAGCAGCCAGCAGATAATTTATCATTTATTTTTAAACTGAAGTCAACAAAAAAACAGAAAAAAAAAACAAAACAAAATAAACTAAAAATGAAATAAGAAGGAAAAACACGTCAATAGAAACTGAGAATAAAATCAAGAAGAAAATTAAGTTCCATTGCCCAACAGACGCGACGGCTACGATCGGTTCTTTGCTTTTTATTATAAACAATATCAGCGAATTTTCACAACAACATCAAGAACAACAGCAACAGCAACAGCAACAACAACAACGGCAGCAGCTACGTTGTACGATTTTTGAGAAAAAGCAGAAGGAAAATATAGGAAAAATGGGAAAAGCAAAACAAATTTTCAAATTTGCGCAGTTCAATTAGTTTACAAATTTGTTCAATGCGCCGAACAAAACTAAGTACATGTGGATGAGTTTCTCTATAGAGAGGTGCGAGTCAGTGTGTGTGTGTGTGTGTGTGTGTGTGTGTGTGTGTGTAAATCTACATATGTCTTCTTTGTGTGTGTGTGTGTGTTTGTGTGTGTCTCAGTTTTTGTTTGGAACAGTTTGGGAAAAGCGGCACAGTCGATTTTTCCATGGAAATTGTATGCCAAGAAGATTCTAGCAAACTGATTAGTGAAAACAGCAAATCCGGAAAGAAACACAAATAGCAAACATTGAATGGCATACAGAGATATGGAACAAGGAAAAGGGAAAGGGAAAAGGGAGGAGTTGGCGATGCTGCAAGCTAAAACAATTTTAACAGATCATGTGATTCAAGTGATCTTTGAAAGAAACGAAATTGTGTGGAAAGATTCCCATATAAAAGCTATTCAGTTCTAACATATACTAGAGTTTTCTGTTTTCTTCGGTATGCGTTTCTACTTATTTGATCTCTATTGAGAAGAAATTGTTTCCGATATATATAGTATTGTTAATATTAATCAGAGCTTAAATGAAGAGTTACAGTTTTCGTTTAAGGATACTTTCAGAAGAATTAAAAATATTTGATCCATAATAACAACAGCTTAGAATGTTTTTTGATACTTTAAATACTTAAGATCTCAATGCAGTTAGATCAGTAATTTAAAAGTCAAATTTTAGTACTTTCTACATACAGGTTTACAGATATCATATAATAATTTGCTTTCTTTTTGAATACAAAATTTTGAATGTTAAGTCTTAACAACTTTTCTGTTAATTTAAAATGTAGTCTCTTTTCATTTCTCACTGTCTGCCACCTCTCTCATTTGCTCCACAATTTCTCTGCTCATTTTTCTGTGCTCCTTTTTATTTAACTTCACTTTGGGGCATGTGCCACATTAAATGTACTGGCAAGTTGCAAGTTTGTTTGCAATGCCACGCGACTCGCCCTCGCCCTCCATCAGCGTACCCCTCAGACTCCCCTCGCGCTGTCTCAATCCCTTCCCCTCTGCGCTGACAGAGAGCAGGCAGCAAGATGCACTGCTATTTTTGGACAAGCCGTAAAAAGGCAGAGAGAACAGATCCCCCGAGTTGGACTGTAACATTTTCTGCAAGTTGGCAGATCTGTTGCATTTGCTTAGCTGCCACACGGGGCAAATTTATCGCCATCTTTGCCACTGTTGCCTCTTTTTGCTTGCAGCACATTTCCAAGTTGAAGAAAGCCATAAGCGCGTGCCAAACGAATGGAAATTGAAATGAAATGGGAAGCAGTTAAAAGCAACAAATAACATACGGGGGGAACGGAGAGAGAGAGAGAGAGGGAGAGGCAAGCGAACAGGACGGTGCAACACGATGGGGCAATTGTCAATTGAGCGCTTGAATGCAATCCCAAGTCACACCTTTGCTGTGGCAGCAACAACTTCCTGTACCACAGAGCAGCTGCTCCAATATTTAATCATCAACTATGGGTTGAGAAATTGAATTGAATTCGCTAACTATTTATAGAAACATACCATATACGAGACGGAAGCCGAGAGCAGCATATGTCGTATATAGTACAACGTGTGGCATGCCCCAAACTGCACAACACACACACGCCAAACAGCAACTGCTGCAACTGCAACTGCAACACATTTCATTTGATAATTGCTGCTCGATTTTCCATGCAGTTGACACTGTTTTTCCGCTTTTCATCTGTTGATCATCCACAACAGCTAACAAATCTGTTGCATAAAGAGTTGTCACTCTGTCGACGTCGCAGTCGCAGTCGCTGTCGCTGCCGACGTCGCTGCCTGACATTTCCTGCCCTTCGTTTATTTTATTACATTTTCTGGCTGTGACATGATTTTGGAATTTCATTACATGCCCACGGAAGTGATTCGACTCTGCGGTCTACAAACATCCGCTTGTCCTTGAGCTAGACACGCTGCATGCCTCATGCCGCATGCCGCATGCCGCATGCAACAGACGCAGACAGATGAAGGCAGCAGGGGAGAGATGGGGAAGGGTGACTCTTCCGTTGCACGTGTCGCTTTACCTGGGCAAAGATGCATGTGTGTGTGTGTGTGTGTGTGTGTGTGTGTGTGTGGAAATGCTTCCGGCCCTTGTCTGAGAATGGCTAAAGTTGGCATCTCCGACATTTCTGGGATCGTTAAGATCGCTCCACTGTCAGGATCGTTGCTTGTGGCAAGTGTTGTTGTTGTTGCTGTCTATCTGTCTGTCCCATTTCTCATTTCTCGCCTTTGGCTTCTCTATTTTCATTTCGTTGTCGGCTTCATAAATTTTTCACACTGGACATGACTGCACTTTTTCACTGATCGCTGCGTGGGTTGATTTTAACGTCAACGTCTACGTCAACGCCAACGTCGACGCCGCTGTCGACGTCGACACACGCTGAATTATGATTACAAGAAAAACAACACGGGCACCTATCAAAGCAAGGCATAAATTTCAACACTGAGGCAACACCAGACAACGGACAACAGACAACAGACAACACTACCGTCTCCCTAGTCCACAACCCTAGGCCACCCCAACTCCAAATCTCTGGCACTTCATAGGCCGTGGGTGGAAAGGCGCGAAAAGCGTGGAAAATGCCCGCTGTTAGCCAATGTTGTTGTTGTTGTTATTATTATTTTTCTTGCCTTTCAGCTATTGTTGCGCCTCAACAGCATGTGGCACCTAAAGTCTGGAGGCAACGAAAATAGAAAGAGATTAGATTAGACGAACTCAGACAAAAGACAAGAGACTTGTAACACTCAGCGAGCTCAAGTTCTCTAAAGTTCTTAAAAGTTTTCATTAGGAATTTTTAGCTGAATACACAGATTCCCATAAATTAAAAACCAAATTATTTTTGAAGAAAGAAGTGTCGAGTTAAAGCTTATCTATAAACTAGGATACTTCAACTGAATGGGAATATATATAATAAAGAAAAAGTTGATGTATGTTTATTTAAAATACAATGAATATAAATTAAATGAGCTGAAAATTAAAAGGAAGAATCATAGCACTCAACAAAGTAAAGTTTCTTGGGATCCTTCTTAGTTTTAGACTAACTTTAACTAAATATGAAGATTTTATTTTTCTAATTGAAAATAGTTTACTTTTATTTTGAAAAGGAAAAATGCCATGCAATAAAAGTTATTGTGAGTTCTACACATTCTTCCGCCCGAAATTCCGACACCACAAAGAAATTGAGTTAAGTTTATGAACTACTAGAGAGGTTTTTCATTTGGAAATTCTATAAAATTTTATGAGCTAGCCACTTTATGAAGTCTTTTGCTCGTTAAAGTTTTAACAAAATCCGCAAGGAACGTCAAATCGTTGGAAAACTCAAAACTGACAACTAAAGAAGTGAGGGAACTGAAGAGAAGAATGGAGAGTGGAGAGTGGAGAGTGGAGAATGGGGCCCTCAAAAGATACAAAATATTGAAAGTTGTGTGCGGCCGCGTTGCATGCCTCATTTATGTTGCGTCTTTCTTAAATGCTGCTTTATTATGACATATAAGGGGGAATACTTGGACCTACATATGGCTCTCTATAGTATGTGAATGTTTAATGTTTTATGCCGTCTTGGGAATGAATCCGATTGCATTAACAGCATCAAATGAAACAACATGAGCATTATCATTGTCAAGGACAGCGAAATGCCTTTTCGCCTCTCTCTCTCTCTCTCTCTCTTGGCCATGAGCAGCTGTTGAAAATAAGAGCCAATAATATAAGAACATTCAGAAGATATTTTAAATATGTTTAAAAGAAGTATAGAGTAAGAAACACACATACACTGAAAAAAAAGAACAGCTTCTAAAATCAAGAACATACATCTTAAAAATTTGGTTCTTAACATAAGATTATTTAGAGAACAAATTACTGAAACTAAGATCATAAAATCTTAATATAAGATTAAAAATCTTAATTTGTTAGGAAGGTATAAATATGTACAATTTCATATGGAATAAATGATGGCTCCGTGGCGCTTTAGTTAGACGCATTTCTTAGACCAAAAACCTTAGTTCTGAGACCAAAATCTTGATCCTACAACATTTTTTTTATCGGTGTAATAACATAATTTTGCAATAGAAAATTAAAGCATATTAAAATATAGGAGTCTACTTTACTAAAATGCACCTTAAATGAGTTTCCTTTAGAGAACTCAGTAGGATTAAAAAAAAAATTCTCAAATATAAGTACAGTAAACAGAAATAATTAAATATATATGAATATTTTCAAGGGCAATTTAACTATATAAGCTAAGCAATTTTTATAGGATAAAATAAGATCTTCTTTATTTCGCCTTCTTTAAGAGGAAATAATCAAAATCATTATAACCTTTGATGATCGTTTTTGTGATTGGTTCTCATGCAGTTGGATTATGGAGCGCATGTTGCGGTCAGATTAAACATGAACGGCAACCGTAAATAAATAAATTTAAAAAAAAAAACAAGCGAAAATAAATAAAAACTGGCGATAAAATATTAATAAGAATAACAAATGAAGAAGACGCAGAAATAACATTTTGTTGGAGCTGCGCAGAATGCAAAGCGCGTTGAAGTTGACGTCGCTGTCGACGTTGCTGTCGACGTTGTCAGGCGTCGAGGCGACAATTCGACGAGTCGACGTCACGGACGCACATGCGCCAAATATTTGGACGTTTCGTTCTACTTTGGCACAGGCGCAGCTCATGTAGGGGCAACTCATTAATATGCACCTCTGAAGTCCCACAGATAGAGAGGCAGATAGACAGAAGCAGCGGCAGTGGCAGCGGCAGCGGCAGCGGAGTGAATGAAAGAGAGGCAGAGAGAGGGAGAGAGAGTGAGAGATTCGCTGGAAATCTTTGTGCAAAGGGACTCGCGTCTTTTGCGTTGACTTTGGAGTCGGAGCTGCCGGAGATGCCGCTGGCGATTGTCGGAGTTCCCATACATCAAAGTGTCGTGTTCTTGCCCGTCGGCTTATAAATATGTACGAGTTGTTTGTGTTGGCCATGCCACGTTTTAGGGCCCTGTGTGTGTGTGTGTGTGCGTTGGTGTTGTTGTTGTTGCAGGTTGTTTCTCTCAGCTTTCTACGAGAAATCAAATAACACTCAACCACATGCCGGGCATGCTAAGCAGTGAAAAGACCAGAGAACTGCCATTGCCACTGAAACGCTGCAACCTTTGGCAATGCAACGTGCAACGTGCGGTGCATAGCAAGCAGCAGCTACATGTGAAGAGAGTGTGGGGGTTAAAGGTGCCCCATCAACGAAGATCATGTCGAGGCCATGGTCGAACCGTGTGAATGTCAAAACGAGCGTCCCAGTTAACCAAAAATATATCCAACTCTAGCACAAGCATGTTAAATGTAAGCAATGCGGACGGCAGTTCGTGCTAGTGACGAAAGCAGCACAAAGGTTTCGAAAGGCGACTAGCAATATATGTATACAGCTAATATGGAAAATAAGCTATGACTGTCCGAACAGATCGAGTTATATACCGATCGAAAGGCTTAGTCCTAACTTACAAAATGTCATACTAGAACTTTTTCTAACTCTGTCTGAAAATTGGAATTCGGCACTGCGCAAAAAGTAATTATTATGTACAAAAAGCTCACTCTTTTTGCACACTGTGCAGAGTTACAATTTTCAAGTATTGTTTTTTTATATTAAACTTAATTTCGTTCGTCACAAAATGGGATATCAGAAATTTTGGGGCTAGAATATGCATTCGCCATGAGACTTTTACCTCGTGTAGAGTTTTATTTTTGTGATTGGGAGTTATATGAAAATTATCGTCATTAGAGAAATTGAAGAAATATAAATTTTCATAGTGGAACCGGATTGCAAATTGCAGGAAACTATCGTAGAAAGAGAAAATTGATTCCAACAATGATCGTTATCGAGATACCAAGCCAATAATACATTTATAGGTGCAATGTTAAAGATATTTTTATACCCGTTACTTATAAAAAATAAGTATAAGGGTATATTGTGTTCGTTGGAATGTATGTAACAGGCAGAAGGAGGCATCTCCGACCACATAAAGTATATATATTCTTGATCAGCATCAACAGCCGAGTCGATATAGCCATGTGTGTCTGTCCGTCTGTCTGTTCGTGTGAGCGCCTAGATCTCAGATAGAGTAACCAAACTTTCACACGCAGATCACAAAGGCGTTGGAGCAGGTCAAGTTTGTTTCAAATTTAAGTCACGCCCCCCTCCGCCCCCGCAAATCGCGAAAAACCACCACACCCACAGTTTTTGAGATAATACGTTTTTTGTGATTATTAGCGTTATCTATTAGCGTTATCTATCATCCCACTGAATCGCATTAAGATCGGACATGTAGATCGACAGTTATGGCGAATTAAAGTTTTCAGAGCAAAACAAGTATTTTCTTTAAAGTACTTTTCAATGTATTAAAGTAAGTAACGGGTATCATATGGTCGGGATCTCGACTTTAGCCTTTCCCGCTTGTTTAATTTCAATAGACTAACTTTTTCTTAATGTATTTTAAAAAAGAATTTGAAAGAATGTTTTAATATATATATGGAGTAACTTAGAGTTATTCTTAGAGTAATGGTTGGGTTAGAACTGATTGCGAATTATAATAAAAGACTCACCTTGATCCAATCGACGCTCCATGCGACGCCATTGGCGCATATGATGTATAAGAATGCAGGCGGCGACCGAGAAGAAGAGGAGACAGGCGAGTACCGCTATGAAGAGAGCACCCGTTTGCCAGTCAAGGGGCAAAGCGGCAGCGGCCTCCTCATGCAACTGCTGCAGCTGTTCGTGCGTCAAATGCTGCAACGCGGTTGCCTGATTAATATGCTCATACTCTGAGGACTTTCGGCGCTGTAAATGCGATAAACAAATGTTTTAATATTCAGAAAAAATAAATATTATCTATCTTCGGTTTCCTGAAGATCTAAAATCATTGCAATGTTATTTAATCTAATTTTGACTGATCTTTCCTATGACAGGTGTATAATCCAGTAAGTAGTCCCGTTCTTCCCACATTTATATAGAATCTTAAGACAACGCCAAAAACACAATTTGTAAAATGATTAAGACATCTCAAGAAATAATATAAAATAAAATATAAAATCCTATAAAAGTGGAACTGAAAACTGGAACAGGCCAAAATATAGTTTTTCAGGATAGAAAGCTGATTTTTGATCGATATATGATATAGTATCCCGATTTTTTTTTAATTTGTTTAGATTGTAATAAGACTGTAACTATACAATCTGTAAGAGTTTTAAAGATATTCCAAAAAACCACAAAGTTATTAATACTGAAGATTGATTTTTGACTGATAGCTCCTATGGCTGCTATATGATATAGTAGCCCGATCCAGCAGGACACAAATGTCATCAGACTGACGGCTACAACGTCTCAACTTATTCAGACCAAAAGTAAACATATACACGGGTGACATAGAAATTGAAACCAACCGAAAATCTCCCAAAAATGTTTGAAGATTTTTTTTTATATACTTAATAGGATCTATCACACCGATACATTAAACTCTGATTCTCTGCTTACCTCTTTCCAGTTGCGCTCCGTTTGGGCGAGCACAACCCAATCGATGTTCAGATCGTAAATGGAACCACACACGGTATCGATATGCAGCTGACAGGGTCGCAGCGATATCATCTGACCCTGACAGCTGGTACAGGGCGTACACTTGCCCTGCAGCTGATTCCACCAATGCTGTGGTGCACACGGTGAACTGGCCACCGCAAATGTCCCAACATTGGCAGCAGCAGAGGCAGCGGCAGCGGCAGCGCTGCTGCTAGTGACGGCGCTTATTTCAGATCCGGAGTCAAGTACGGAGACGGAGGCGCACAAGGAACATGTTGTGGTTAGGAGCAGCAGCGTCAGATAGGCGCCAGTTCTGCTCAGATGTGGAGAGCTATATCTTCTAGTTGTTGTTGTTGTTGTTGTAGTTGCTATTGTTGTTGTTGCGTTTGCTGTTGCTAGTGCTATTCTGCTGCCGCGCTGCCAACAGCGCTGTCGCCTTCGTCGGCGTTTGTGAAATTTGGAGTTTTCGCTTGTTTTCCTTGCTGTTGTTGTTGTTGTTGTTCTTGTTGTTGATCTATGCATTATGGCTAATGTTAAGTTGTGGTTGTTGTTGTTGTTGTTATTGTTATTTGTACAGCTACTCGTTGTATGTTTCGTTGTTGTTGCTGACTGCATTAACGGCTGCATTTCTGTTGAAAAATAAGAAATAAAAATGCATTAAAAACTTGAAATAAATATATATTTGTTAATTTAAATTTGTAAATTTATTCGCTTTGCATTTTCAGTCAATTTTCCCAAGCATAAGCTTTTCACACACTTATCATGGAAAATCTATGGGGAATCTCGGCGCTTGTTTTTCTCGTCTTATTGAAATAGAGTTGCAAACTAATGGAAAATGGCAGCACAGCGGGCAGCGACAAGCTTAACGAAAGTCAGAGAAAGATAGCAAAGAAGAGAGAGAGAGAGAGAGAGAGAGTGAGAGTGAGAGAAGCGGATAGTGGGAGTAAGAAAGAGACGGGGTGCCATTATCGCCCATAAAAACGCGCGCAAAGGCAAACTAATAAACCGACCGGCGGCCAATGATGATCATAATGATGATAATGCGACGCCATCATCATCATTATTAGCAACATCAACGTCATTATGAACATCATAAATGCGTACAGTTTGCAATCAACTTTAATGTCAACGGGGTGCTTAGGCGATTCGCACACTCCCCAAACCTCTCCCTCTCCCTCTCCCTCTTCCTTTTCCCTATTCCCTATTCCCTATTCCCTCCTCCCTCTTGAGGGCGGCATTTGCCTCGCTCGGTTCATTGCTCATCCGTCGACTGCTCTGCCTGCAGTTTTTTGCCACTGTCTCGATTCCTTTGCATCCACAACAAGCAGCAACAACAACGAAACTATTATAAAAGGCATACAATTATTATTTATGCAGCGGTTGTCAGTCAAAAGAGCAGAGAGACAGAGACAGACAGAGAGAGAGAGAGTGGGAGGAAGAGAGAGAGAAAAAGAGAGTGGTAGTGGTTCCACATCCACCACGAGGCAGTAGCTTCACTTCCGTTCCACCAACAACTCGACATTGCAATGGGTAAGAGATACCAATAAGGAAAACCAATTAAACCAATTTTTAGTAGATCCCCGTAATTCGTTTCGTAACTCTCGCTATACCAGCTTGTGGATCATAGATCTACCTTAAAATCGACTCTTGGCGATGGTAATAGAAAATTATTAAGTTTTCATAATGAAAAAAATTCAAATGCAGAATGAATTTAGAGGCCAAACAATGATTCAAATGATATTCCATTTGAAAATCGATTCTTTTTTGACAAAGTAATGGAAGTTTGAAGTTGGTCGCACCCTTGACCAAACAACTTTACAAGTCAAAATTATTGTCAAATTTGCCATGATTTTTTACAAAAAAATGAAAGGTCTCAGAATCAAGTTTAAAGTGTTGTTTTAAGTTGATTAAAAGTGAAAACTTGAGATTTAAAATTTTGAATTTTCCAAATATCAAAGGGGGTACCCTTACCATCAAAATCAACCATGGCTAGAATAATCGAAAAATATAAAATGGTCAAAATGACATTCCGCTTGAAAATCGGTTGAGTTTTGACAGAGTTATGACAGATTAAAGATGGTCGAACCATTGACCAAACAACTTTACAAGTCAAAATTTTTACCCGATTTGAAATGATTTTTTACAGAAAAATGAAAGGTCTCAGAATCAAAACCCTGATCTAGAAGATAATAATTTTTTTTACAAAATTAATTAAATTTAAATGCATAATGAATTTAGAGGCCAAACAATGATCAAAATGATACTCTATTTAAAAATCGGTTCACTTTTGTCAAAGTTTTGCAAGTTTGAAGTTGGTCCGACTCTAGACCTAGCTTATAAAAATCTATCATGTCCATTCTAATATATAAACAATCATCAAATGATCTATAATCATTTGGTATCAAAAAAAAAAAAAACTAATGAAAATGAGACCCGTAGTAAAGAGTGGAAAAACGGATAGGAAAGAGCGAGTTTTATAGGCGGTGGTAAAGCGGTTTGGGTTTGGCATACGGCACAGACCCCATAGAGCAATGACAGCAACAACAACAACAACAAGAACAACAAGTCAAAACGAATCGAAACGAAACGAAACGAATATAATGGAAACAGCAACAGGAAGAAGATATATTTAATTAAAATCAACCATTACTCGTATGGCCACCGGCACCGTAAACCGACGAGCTGAGCAGCTCAATGGTCAACGAAAGCGCTGAGGAAGGGGAATGGGATGCAGGGGGAAGAGGAGGAAGAGGAGGAAAAAAGGGGGAAGTAGGAAGAGGAGGAATAGGGAAGCGCACTGGCTTATAAAGGGGCATGAATATGTAAATACTTATGTAGATACACGAGACTATTCTATGAATTATGAGTTGACCAAAAGAGAATGAGAGAGAGAGGAAAAAAGAGAGAGACAGAGAGAGAGCGATCTGCCTAGGTCACATTGCGAATAATCGATCAAGATAATAAGATACGTCAGAAGCAGATCAATCAATTATGTTGGAATATTGATCAAAGTGGAACCGAAAGAATTGAAGAATTGTGATCGCAGATCGGTTGGCGATTTAAATTTCTATTGGTACTTTGAAATATTGTCTTAAAGACTATCGTTTCGATTTACAATCGATATCTCTGGCCTGCTCGTTACTCGAACGTAACGAATCATGATCCGGTCAACCATTTCAATTTCTAATGAATTTCATTGCATATCGGAAATTGGCCTATAAAAGGCAATGGCATTTCCTATAGTATGTATGTACCATATAGTATGTTAGAAGGTGGCGGGCCCTAATCCGCACCTGCCACGCCCAATTATGTCAGTGGCTATTAAAAACGCATTTGAACGTTAATTGAATGTTGATTGGCTTGTATTCTAATGCTGAATGGTTCCGGTTCTTTCTATGTGTGTGTGTGTGTGTGTGTTCGTTTATAAAAAATAGCCCCATATGTATTTATCAGATACATAACTCGTATCTATTTGTTTTGCCTTTGATGTTTGGCCAAGTTAACAAATGCGCCAATTTACGTCGTCTTCATTATTTATTGGCCCTGCGCCATCCCTCTTTATCTGTCACTCGCCCCCTCTTTCTCTCTCTCTCTCTCTCTCTCTTCCTCTATCTGCTAGTTGATCAATCAGTCGTCATGTCGCAACAATTAACAAATGAAATATCAAAACATATTACCCATAAATAAAATCTGTTGACGTAGCAAATGACATAGCTTTATCTCTGATTCCTATAAATCTGAAAATTATTATTAATATAATGATAACTTAATAGAAATTTAAAAAATAAAGTGAAAAATTATTAAGTTATAGCTTTTCGTTTAAATATTATAATTTATTATAGAATCGTATTCAATATAACTCATTATTTTAATTCTTATCGGTGCAAATTTACATTTAATTATAGAACTTCTATGGAAATACACGCGTTGGGCATTATTCTGCTAGAATAGTTTCATTTATTTTTGAAACTAAGATTGGATGTAAGCATTTTTTCTGAGATGAGCTTTCATGTGATTTCTTTACTTGACAATGAAACGGCTTTTTAAAGCTTTACACTAATTAAAAAAAAAAAAAAAAATGTTCTAAAATCAAGATTTTGGTCTTAAAACTAAGAATTTTGGTCTAAAAAATGCGTCGAGAGTATAAAAATTGTAAATGAAGAAAACACATCTTGGTTTTAAGAGCATTTAAAAACAAAGGCCAAGTTCTTATTTTAACAATAAATGTTTTTGAAATTAAAATCAAAAAATAAAAAATGATTTTAATATACATAATTTAAATCATTTTTAATTTTGATTTATTTTGGTAATTTTATAAATGCTATTTGAATTTTTTACGAGTGGGATTCGAGCCGATGTCTTCTGCTTCTCAAATGTTCTCATTGGCAATTTTTAAAATGAAGTAGGCAAATTGACAATGTCCCTGACCTGACACTACGTCCCAGTCTGTTGCTGTTGTTGCTCCTGATCTTGGCCAGCAACTCGAACAGGGGTATAACTCGAAACGAAAAGTGCAATCAACTACAATAGCAACAACAACATTAACAACCACAACAACAACAACGACGACGACGACGACGACAACAGGAATATAATATCAAGTGTAGCATATTTTTAGCGCACTGGCAGATCTACCGAGACTCTCATATATATAGATATAGATATAGATATAGATACTCGAATATACATACTTATAGTATGCAAGAAATTCCGAATAGTCCGTGACAGAGAGAGTGAGAGAGGGAGAGAATGAAAGAGAGGCAAAGGAGGACACAGGCCGGCGTGTGGCAACTGCAGAGACATTGAGGCAGCAAGAAGAACAACAACAACAACAACAACAACTACAAACTTTCGTCTCGCTTTGTGCTTGCCGAGATTATTATGTCAGAGACATGTATCTATAAGATACATTTTGGTGCGTCTGAGGCGTGCTGCGCCTTGTCGTTGCTGCTGTCGTTGTTGTTATCGCTCTTGTCTGACAACTGACAGCGACAGCAATTTAAATCATGTTGCATTTTGCAGTTCGCTGCTAATTGAAACCGAAACAGCGTACCAGTCCTCGAAATGGGTCACTCCGCCCGAGCCTTCGCTCTTAACTGGGACCCAGATGCAAATGCATTACGATCCAACAAATGAAATTGCATTATTGCATTACTATATATCGTACTATATATGCTAAACTATGAATATTCAATTCTATATAGTTTTTTAGTTAGTAATGTTAGCAAATTTTGTACGCTTATTGGCCTGTCAATTTACTTATAGGTGTATTACATTAGCTTAAAAGTATTTCTTCTAAATTTATTGCTGATTATCCTTATGATTTTTCACACGCAATCAATAATAAGAAATTTTGTTCAATTTAAGAATTGCAGTATTCATTCTTTCAATTAAGTTTATCTTTAACAATTCAGAATATTATCAGTGGATTCTTGATTTAAAATTCGAGTTCGAAACATACTAGTTTTACCGTCGAATTTTAAAGCATTCAAACATGTGTAAAAGAATCCCAAATTTATCAAGAAAATTTATAGAAATTCTTGTAATTTTAAAAATTGCAGTATTCATTCTTTCAATTAAGTTTATCTTTAACAATTCAGAATATTATCAGTGGATTCTTGATTTAAAATTCGAGTTCGAATCAGTCTACTTTTACCATAGAATTTCAAAGCATTCAAACATGTGTAAAAGAATCGCAAATTTATCAAGAAAATGTATGTATCATTTTTTTGAATTATTTTTTAAAAACGATTGCGCAAATCTTAATGCATAAATACCACAGATAATCGTATTAAAATCTTTTCTGGGACTCAAATTTGGAGAACAATTTAAAGAGCCGTGAAGAAGTGAAATTTTTCTTTGTGGCATCGACAACAACAATAACAACAACAACAGACTGCGATCATCAGTGGCATTTATTAAAATATCAACTGAATGCTCACAGAGCATTCTTTTTTTTTATGATTGTTTTTGTTGTTTATTAGTATTACTTGTCTTTTTTTTTGCGTTTTCATTTGTTGTTTCTGTTTTTGTTGTTTTTCTTCTCATTGTTGTGTAAATTCCAAGCGCGACAAACCATTAAAACGTTTCCATGAGCAAACAGCAACAATTTAATGAAACGCGCCATGAGCAACAGCAACAAAAACAACAACAACAACAACAGTAACAAGAACAACACTGACTGATCAGCGGCATTTCAGCAACAATTTAGTAGAATTGTTTAGAGCTTTTCAGTTAGTTGTCTCACATTTGTCCAACTGTCTCTGTGTGCGTGTGTGTGTGTGCGTGTGTGTGAGTGTGTGCGTGTGTGTGTGTGTGTGTGTGTGTGTTAATGTATGCACATTCAAGTGTGTTTGCGAAATTTCAGTGTAAATACCAATAATACAGTAATAACATAAAGTAATCTTCACAGTGACGAAGCTATAATACCCTGTACTAAACGTACGTTGGGCTGTCTAGGTTCATAGTGCTTCGATTTTGATAAAATTCGCTTAAAGTAAATATTTTAGCACAATAAAAGTAATAATAAAACATGAACTGAAACTTATAATGCATTTTGTAAGAAAGTTTTAGGCAAGGCTGCAAACCTCCATAAAATTTAAATAAGTATATTCTTTCGAGCCGAACCTTTTATTTTAGAAAGCGGTTCGGTTTAGGTTCGGGTTCGTAAGTAAATAATTTATAGGGTTCGGTCCATAATACGGTTCAGGCTGCTTAATAATCCGATTTGCAGCCTTGTTTTTAAGTGCAACTTATTAAACATAATATATAAAAACACCTAACAAATATGAAAGAAAAACAGCTAAAAAACATATGGTAATATCTATTATATACGTACTACCAAATTTCACAGTAAGAGCAACACAGAAATTGTATTTCTATAGTATGTTAGTTTATATCAACAACTGTTTTTATACCTGGTAATGTTAATTTCTTTAAGCCAGATGGAATATTGCGAATGCAAAGTCTATCGATAACAAACTGTTTGAATATCTTTTGTATTTTTACTGTGAAACCAACAAAAATTCCCCACACAAATTGCAAATCATTTATCAAAAATTGCGAATCAGTAAGATAAATAATACAAAATGTGTCGACTGTGAATGCGCGACTAAAAGATGCCCTGTGAAAACTTCACGTATGAAAAATGCAAATCAAAATAAAGTTGTCAAAAATTATTTTTGTAATGGTGCAAAATCAAGTTGGGGCAAGGAACGGCAGAGAGTTTTACAGGGTATACAATTAGTGAGTGGACAAATCTCTGGCAATAGCAAACAATCGATCTGAACATCTGTATAGTATGTATATATACATAAGTGTGTGTGTGTGTGTGTGTGTTTGAATATTTTTGACAAATGCCAAATGTCAGTGGATCGATTGGCGATTGTTTGGCCAAAACACGAGTACAGTTTATTGCTTGGCGGATGCTGTCAAACAGAAACAGATACAGATACAAATGCAGATTCAGCTATAGATATAGATACGTGTAGATACAGATACAGCTACTGTTAACAGCTACAGATGCAGTTGCAGATGCAGATTCGAGGACAAACAACTTATTTTTACACTAGACATACAGACAGACAGACGGACAGACAGACGGACAGACAGACAGACACACAGATTTTTGACATTTTCAAATGAAGGGGAATCTGAATCTCATTATGTAAGCAATGGCAAATGACGACTTCAACGAGTTCAATGTATTTCTCTATTTATTTATGGATAGCAACCGGTTGCAGCAGGAGTAAGTAACAAGTGCCGACTCAACGATTCCCGTATCCCAATTCCCGACTCCCTATTGCATTGTCGCTGTTTACCCTTTAGCCCTTTTTTCCTTCCGTTCTTGCAGTGCTTTGTGGCATGTGGTGCACGGTTAATATACAACGGGATGGGAGAGCATATCCATTAGTTTGCTCTCTGTATATGTGTTTGTGTGTGCCCCCTAATGCCTGTCCAACAGTCCATCATGCCATCAGCTAGTCAGTTTGTCAGTTTGCCAGTTGGTAGGTTCCTCACTTTTGTCGGACTTTGTTGGGGCTTCTCATTCAGTTTCAGATTCTGATTCTGATTCTGATTCCGATTTCAATTCTCATTTTGGTTTTGTGCATTTTGTGTTTTGTTTTTCTGATTCCATATTTTTTTTTTTTTTTTTTTTTTTTTAATCTTTTTTTGTGTGTGTTTTTACGCTGAGCTTTAACTGCTGGCACAGAGGGCAGCCACTGTTTCTACACTCGATTTATATTTTTTATCATTTGATTTAATTTAATTCCATTCCATTTCGGCTGTAGACCCAGCCCCAGCTTCAGATTCAGAGACAGATTCAGATTCAGCCTGATGCCTAATACCTCCCTCTCTCTTCAATCGTTGTTTCTGCCTCTGATAAAAAAAAAACACACACACACACTGAAACGAGACCGGCAACGAGACAAGAGACAACTGAGAGACAGAGAGAAATCAGCAGCAGCATCATCATTATCATCATCATGATCATCCACTGGCGGGCTGCTTCCGAAACCGGGAATAACCATAACCATAACCATAACCGTAGCAAGCTTATAAATACGGACTGCCCCCGGGTTCGTCTGTCCGGTACTGTCCGGTCTGTCTGCCGTCGGTTGGTATATTGCATATATTGGTATAGTAAAATATGATCATGATCTGCCGACTGTCATCTGTATATACTACCCTATATATACTATATACATACATACATACTCATTTTTGAAGCACTCACTTTTATTTATTTGTTTGTCGTGTTTTCCTTGATTTTTCGCTCGTTTATCTTATTTTGATTATGACATATCTTTGTTTTGTTTTTTTTTTTTTTGTTGCGTTGATTTCTTAATTTCTTGTTTCATACATCTTTAGCTTGAAGGCTCTTCAATTAGCGAGCTGCTTCAATCAATCAATCAATCAATCTGCACTCACAATTTATTTAGCTTTTCTTTTGCATTTCGTTTTGACACTTTTCCCATTTTTTGCAGTGCATCCAATAAAATCCACAACAAAAAAATATAATAACATATAGCACTCGCGACTCACACTAATCTAACGCATTCACATTCTATGTAGAACTATATATTTATATATATATAAATTTGTAGATTATCGTGTATACATATATTTATTTGTATATATGGCAATGGCATCGTTTTTCAAGTGCCGTCGCGTTTTCCACATGTGTTTGTACAAAATTTTGAAAAAAAAAAAAAAAAACAAAACAAACTAACAAAAATTATAAAACCAAAAAAAAAAAGAGTAGTAATATTACAAATATTAAATACGCTTCTTTTATCTTAATATATGTATTTCAGAACCACTTTGAGACGAACGACGATCGCAGCGTTGATCCGCAGCTCGTCGCGTGCGTGGAGAGACTGAGGCATGCAACGCCAGCGATGCTCGTGTTTAACCGACACGACGCCGTTCGCCGATCGCCAGTGTTGCCCACTCCATATCGTTCCCGTTGGAAAAACTCTACTGTTTCAGCGAGAAATAGCTAGAAGTTAGTAATATTCTCAGGATATTTATTTTTATAAATTTTGTTTAATTTACCAATATCAAATATAATTTGTGCTTTGAAAAAATTTTAGTATTTTTTAAATCGTGCAAATGTTATATCTTAAATTATTCTCAGAGATTAATAATTATCAATTTTTTTAAGATATTTATTTTTTTAATTTTGTTTAATTTAACAACAAAAATAATAAATATTAAATTTTATCAAAATTAAAACTATAAATTTTCAATATTTTTAAATCTAAAAAGTTTTTATGCTTGTAAAATTATTCTAATTCTTGTTCTATGTTTATATTTTTTGTCGGATCAATTTTTTTATACAACTTCCATGGTGTCACCGAAAAAAATATTGCAAATATTTCTAGATATATTTCAAACTAGTACAAGAGTTGAGCTTGGAGTGCTTAGTCATTTTTTTTTAAATTATCTTCTGATCAAGGAAATATGCACTTTGCATAAGTCTGTCCTTTTAGATCCATGTATAGTAATACCCTTTACAACGATGTAAGAAAACAGAGGCAAAAATCTCAGGTGAGGTGTTTTTATACTCACTAAGTAAGCGTATTATTATATTTTTCCCAAAACTATTGCCTCGTTAAACTAATAGCTATTTTTTTGATGAGAAGAGATAGCAACACTGTCGCAATGTGAGAACTAAAGAGAGAGGATCGAGAGCGAATGAAATGTTGTGACCAACAAGTTGGGGATGGAATGACTCTCAGAATTTCACTGCGATTGCAATCTCTCGCTGTCTCATCGTCTCTCTCACTGTTCATTTCCCTTAAGTGTTTTGAAGATCTATACCAAATAATAGTCGTAAGGAATCACACCGTAAGGTCCTAAAACATTAAAGAATAATAAGACCTGACTTTTTATTTCAAGTAATTTTATATTATAGAAATTTGTAAAGATATTGAATAGAAAATTTAATTATTAATCCAATAACAAATGAGATGCTTGAAAACATTTAAAATTTAGTATTATCCAAATGAAGAATATCGTGTGAAATATTTATGGCATACTTTTAGGCGGGCTCAAAGCGTTGGTTTTCAAGATGACTCCAATGTTTTCGAAAATTTTAATATTAAATAAATATTAAATAATATCTGTATATGAGAAATTATATATATATATTTCTATTTAATAAATTATTTCGATTAAGGATAATGATTGAAATCAAACTCCGAGTATATTTTGGGTGCAAGAAATGTGTCTAAATATTTATTAATTATCTTATGAAAATATTTATCTTAAATAATACCGTTAGTACTTGAGCAGTTGTAGCTAGTGTCAATATTTGATAAAAATTATATTATCTGAGTGTACAGTGATCCTGATAATTGTGGTTAAAATTGCACTATTGTCTTGGCACAATGCGCGTCTGGTTTAGTGGGATTTGAGGCGGAAGCGGGATTACTTGATATATCCCTGATCGATGGCATGCTTGAAGATCTCAGCAATTCGCTGTTGCTTGGCGGGCTGCTCGAAGGGCGTAATGCTCCAGACATCCGTGAGGACAGCGTCCTCAACAATGGCATCCAGATCAGCCACTTCATCGTCCTCGATCAGGGACATTGGCAGTGATTCGATGCCCATGCCGCAGCCAAAGCGACCAAATTGCATCATCTCCTCCTGCAGTGACTCCCAGGAGATGATAGCCTCTGCGTCGCCGCCCAGATCCTTGATCAGAGCCTGAGCGCTCTCCAAATAGGCACGGAGCAGCTCGTCATAGTGCTGTTCCCGCAGCTCTTGACTGGTGCAGGAATAGATGAAGAAGCTGATGTCCAGCGCCAGCGAGGAACAACGTGCCAACTGATAGTCAATGATGATGATCTTTTGGGGCTTGCCATCCTCACTGTACGAAGTGAGGAAGTTGGGCGTCCAGCAGTCACCATGTCCAAAGACACTCAACTTGGAGCGGGTGGAGACCAGATTGATCATATCATCGAACAGTTGCGGCTGCAGAAAGTTGTTCGCCAGCGTCTCGTACTTGGTGTTGGGGAAAGTCTTTTCCACGGCATCGACGGACACCTTCAGGGCCAGCTTGAGGAAGTCCTTGTACCACTCCCGTGTATGCTCCCCGTAATACGTTTCCTGCAGACTTCCCGCTGCCTTCTCAAAGTTATCGGCATCCAGAGCATTGAAGGCCAAGGCAACGCCATGATAGCGTCCCAATGTTCGCATGGTCAGCAGTGCATCCTCCAGCTGAATGTAGTTCATGCTAAAAGTATAGTTTATTTTTAAATAACAATCGATATATCGTATATAATTAATATTGACAAAATAATGATCGTAATAATTACTAGGTGGACATATAAGTTAATCAAATAAGATTTACAGCACATCACATGTCCTTCAATGTCGAATATTAAGGCTCCAGCTATCTTACTTGAAAAACTTGGAATCATATAAAAGGTATTACATCATAGATCAGAGATACAGATGGAGAATACAAGTAACGAAATAACTCTTATTTGCTCTTTTAAATTAAAAGCCACAAGAAAAACTGTTTTTTTTATTGAAAAAGTTTGTGTTATTTTGCGGGTTTTCAATAAAAATTAATTCGTTAAGTACAACTAAATTACGACTGTTTCCACATATACTTCATCAGATTTCCATCACATTCATTATTTTCCTTGAAGGACATGTGATGTAGCATATAAAAGTTATTGAATTATAGATTAGTGACATAGATGGAGCCATTCACTTTAACTTTTATGTTTAATATTAAAAGTAGGAGTTACGGAATAATTATTATTTGTTTCTTTTAAAGTAATAGCCAACAATAACTCGTTTTTTATTGAAAAATAAGTGTTACTTTGTAAATTTATAGTAAAAATTTATTTAAATTTGTACTTTGAACTTTTATAAAATTTATTTGGCTGATATCGTCAAGTACGACTTAATTTCGACTATTCCATCAAATATTTCATCAGATTTCCATCATAATCATTAATTTACGTGTGTACTTAAAATTTGTATTCATAATTCTTATTTGCGGTTCTTGCCCAAGAAAAAATTAATGATTTCAATGCTTACAAAAATTAAACTTGAATTTTTTTTAAATTTTCAAACTTTTAATTGCCAACAGTTATTAAACTTTCTCTTTCTCTTAACTTACCGATTGGGGGACCGATAGCCACGGAATCCGACATCCTCGAGGGCGATGAAATCGTTGACGCCATCGCAGACAGTGGCATAGCACTTGGGATACTCGTTGAAGGGATTCTTCGGCTTGGACGGACGTGACTCCTGGAACGCCTCAATCGCTGGAATGACCTTCGTGTAGAAGAGAATCTCGTTGCGGAAGAAGTCGATGGAGCGGAACAGTCGACGTCTGTGCAAATTGGCCGGCATACCCTTGACCACAACATTGACCTCCAGTTGCTCGCCCTCCGGCTCCTTGACGCCGTACACGCACAGCCGGAACACGCGACTCAGATAGGAGTCACCCTTCTTGCCGCCCTCGCCGAACTTGTATGAGGTGTGCTTGGTGCCGCCGGCATTCTGAATGATCTCGTCAAGAGTTGACTCGGTAAATTTGGCGGAAATATCGGCGAATGTCGGTGCGTCCATTGTGGCTACTGAATTCCTTCTGTGACAATTCCTGGATTAAACGAGATTTATAAATGCGCTCAGCTCTCAGTTAATTGATTAATTTGATAAGCCTGCATAATCAGCAACAACAAATCAAATCAAAAAAGGCGAAAACACTTCATTTATTACAATGTTCTGTTTGGTACACGTCAGACATCACTCACACTCACACTCACACAGATACACACACACATGTATACTTACCGAAACTATTCTTTATTTGTTCAGCGATAAGATCAATTTACCGGCGAGAGTGAGCGACGTGTTCAAAACTATGCGAGAGACTGTACGGAATCTAGAGAGCGCACCTCAATTTAATTGATTTGTAGCCGCTCAAGTGATGCGCTTTAAATTTGCCGCCAAAATGAAACTGAGCGCTGACGTGAAGAGTAGAGCCGAAAACAAAAACACGCCCACGCAAGAGAGATAAGGCAACTATACTTGGCCTGTCGACTGATGTATCGATAGAAATTTTTGCGCTATCGATATAATTATGCAACATTATTGTGCGATATTTGTAGCCTTTTTTTTGCCGTTGCCGCTAAAAATGACTGAAACTCCATCCAAGCGCAAACCGTGCAATAAAATATTAAAAAATATGTGGAGACACAAATAATTTTAAGTGGAAGCTCTACAAATTTAAAGTTGCGCCCAAATATTAATATCATCGATATTTAATTCATATAAAATTATTGTCATATCACTAAGCAAATGATTAATTACAAATTTTTTGTAATAAAACATTATTTTTGACCGATCGTTCCAACGGCAGCTATATGATATAGTGCACCGATTTGATTCAAACTTTATTGAACAATTCTGTCAGATTTGTCCTAAAAAAAAAAGAAAAACACTTCATTTAAATTGTCAAAGCATTTTCTTGACTAACTGTACGTGTATTTTATTTTTTAAATGAATTAACCAAGTAATAATTGATCGTATTTGTACCTTATTCATAATACATATGTTTATATTAATATTGTTTATCACATTGGGTGATGAACAAAAAAAATAATTAAAATTATCAGGATTTAATTTAATAAATCGATGATATTCTTAGCAGCCATATTTGAATTTATAAATGTAGATTTATGGATCTTGGAGCCGAGCATAAATAGTGATATAGGAAGCCAACGATTATGTTGATTGTTTTGCAGTTTTATAATAATATCATGAAGAAGCTTTTCAGTGAGTTGCTTGCAAAATTCCAAATTTAACACTTGCAGTTTAGTACAGGCAAGTATTAATCGAAGTACACCATTGTCAGTGACATTATTACTAGAACTGATATCGATTCTTGTCAAATTTTGCAATGGAAAGAGTTCCTCTAAGTCACGATCAGTTATCGCACCGTTTCTTGGGAAAATCAGCGTATTCAATGCGTTCAACTTTCCAATCTCTGAAAGGATCTCGGCATTGATTGGGTTTCCAAAATGTGCACATATATCTAAATGTTTCAACTGATCGGACTTATGCTCCACCAGCCATGTCATTAGCATTGGAGGCAGTACACTCGAAATAGGAGGGTGGAGGACCAAACTGAGTTTCTTAAGGCTAGGTAGCCTGGCAATGTGTTTATATTCATCATGCGCGTACTTGCCACAGCCAATGGAAAGAAACTCCAAAGATTCACAGCAATTGTCGTTGATAAGCCGCTCGATACACGGGGATTCGAGAAAACAGTGTGGTATGCGCAATTCCTTAAGCAGCGATAGTCTGCCAAATATGATATTCAACAATTCCGGATGCTGCAGTGATGTGCAGTCATCCAAAATCAGTGACTCAATGGACTTTGGCAAACAATTCAAGTGCTTTGCACTCAACCTTTTATTTCTCGAAAGATTCAGTTTCTTAAGCTGGCTTAAATGCTCGAACGCTTTAATGTCCTCATCGGTGAGGGAACATTCATTTAAGTCCAGCTCTTGAAGACTATTTAGATTTGTAAGCAATTTAAATAAGTTATACGGTCTTAAACTGTCATACCAGATTCTTAATGACTGTAAGTTAATACAGTGCTTGCCAAGAAAGTTGCACACAAGGATACGATTATGAGTTGGTATGCCACCTTCGATTTCCTTGACATTGTGTCCGGAAAGTTTAAAAAAGTCATGCAATTTCCACGCAGTCAGTTTTTCAAATAATTCAAAATTAATCGATTTGTCCAGCGTCGGCGACATTCCTTCATATATGTTCCGAAAACGAAAACAGGTGCGGGCAAAGTGAATGCGATCACGTTGAGATAATTTACTGAATATACGCTCTAGACAATAATCGTTCAGTTTCATAATGGCAGCGGGTGCCTCATTGGGATTCACATTTTCCGGTTTATCTGGCATTTTCTCGGCATCTGGTTGAAACCAACTATAACTTGGCTCGACCATTATAGAAAAGCATTTATTCACCATATGGTACATATTTTTCAATGCATTGGCAGCATCACGAGGATTCACAAAAACAATGTAACCAGTTCTTTCATTATTTTCACTTGGAAACAAATGTAAATGTTGAACGCATCCAAATGTCCCGAAATGATCTTGAAGATGCTGATGATCCAGACCATCTTTGATATTCTTTAAAAACAGATTCTTTACCAATATATGATCCTCCGTGTAGGCCAGTTTCTTTTTAAAATAATAGTTTAAATCCATTGTACGGTTCTCTTTAGGTAGATAAACTATGTGTTTACGTTTTATTTCAAGCTGTGATTAAAGTCATTTTAAATATAAGTAAGTAATTAAATAAGTAAAGAACAATAGGCGAAGATGCTGGTGAAAAGCGTACCCTTAATGTTTATTTTATAATCATAAATGATCTATGTATACGTTTAAATTATACAGGACACGAAATCAAGAAAAATATTTCACTGTTGGCCACAGTTTGAAGTAGTCATAAAAATGGACGTCGAAATATCCTTGATCTTTCGATATATCGATAGATATTTCTTGTGATTTTGTTTTTGGTCAATATTTTTCGTGGCGATAATATCAATATCGATATAATTGTGCGTAATTTTTAACCGTAACTTCTGCCGTTTGTTGCCAATTTTTTCATTTCGTAAAAATGGAATCAAAATATAGTTACGAAAAAAAGCATAACACTACTAGCAATCCGTGTACTAAAATGGGGAAAATCAGTGGAAACCCAAAGAATTTTAAATGGAAACAGAGGAAGGTCGCGCACAATCGATACTATCGATATTTTGAAGTTAAATATATTTAATTTAAACGATTTTTTTCATATTGATATATTTGGGATAGTGATATTTTAAAAATATCAACAGCCATATTAATAAATAGACTTGTATAAAACCGTTCGAATAAGTTCGATTCAACTAAGGTAATTTTTTTTGGTTCAGTGCTGCCATTTTGTCTTTATAATATTTTTATTCGCATTTATTTTATTTTTACATTGGAATTTCAGCTATTTTTCGGATGCTTTCCAGCCACAAACAGCTGAGTTTGTTATAGAAAAAGCTGTCAGCACTGACTCGCACCGTCTGAACTGTTTTCAGTGCTGAATAACGCAAGCAGTTTGCACGTGTTGAATTTGGATTCTTTTTTGTGTTTTTTTGTATCTGTTTTGAGGCGCCATGGCTGCGCTGGACTCTGCGATTAAGAAAAAGCGCATTTCGAAGAAGAACAAATCCGCCTGGCGCAAGACCGACATACAAGATGTGGAACAGTTCCTAGAGGATCAGCGCCAAGAGGAGCGCATTGGGTGAGTCGAAGTTTGTAAACAATGCGGTCGACAGACATTGATAACAAATTGTGAACAAAAACACTTGCAGCACCTTTAAAGACAAAAAGGATGAGGATCTGTTTGTGGTGGACTCGTCGCCACTCAAGGCTGCTCCTGTGCTCCTGACCATCAAGCAGAAGCGCAAGTTAAATGCGTTGAAGCCCATGCGCACACATCAGGCACTGGAGAACACATCCAAGGTGCAGGATCCCATTGTGAAGCGGTAAGTCCTGTAGATACACCCTGCAAGAGTCCCATCTCATGTGTTCCATGTGTGTTCCACAGCAATCATGTGAACCAGAAGAAGAACGGACGCAATATTGAACTGGAGGTCTGCAATCCGACCAAGGGACGTCATCGTCAGGCCAACAAGGATCGCGCCAGCTACTACGAGAAGCTGGACAGTCGTCTGGCGGATCAGGAGAAAGGTCGCAGGCGTGGTGCTCCCGCTGACAAGGATGTTTGGGTCGAGGAAGACTTTCGTGATAAGATACCCGGGTTAAAGGATGAGAAGGGTTGGGTCAGTCGCGATCTGGCTGTGCATGTTGCCGGCAACGTGGGTCGCAAGGTGGTCAAAACGCACTCCAGTCTTCATCACAAGACAACCAAGGCCAAGTACGTTCAGCTGCCAATCCAGTGCATCTAGTGGAATCTTTAATTTATTTTATTGTATATATTGTAATTGTAGAAAGTTTGAGCCTCCGCATCCGGGCATGAGTTACAATCCCTCGCTGAAGGCGCATCAGGATCTGTTGGCGCAGGTTGTAGAGCACGAGGAGGGAGTCATTAAGAAGGAGCAGCATCTGAAGCGTGTCACCACCAGCATGTTTAGCAAGGTGACGCCCGAGGAGCGTGACAAGCGTCGCCTTCTGGAGATGAGCGAGGGCATTCAGCAGGAGGGAGAGGAAGAGGGTGAGGCTGAGGCTGAGGAGAAACAGCCTGAAGATGAGCAGAAGAAGTCGACGGGTTATCACACAGTCAATGCTCCTGTGGAGAACAAGAAGAAGAGCAAACAGGCACGCAACAAGGAGCTCAAGCAAAAGGAACTCCAGCGTATTCATGAGGTTAAAAAGGCGCTCAAGAAACAGACCGCTGATCTGATCAGGTAAGTCTTACAACTACTGATTATTGGACAGTCTTTAATGATACTTTCTCCCTGTGTGCAGAATCAAGTCCATTCGTGCCGAGGTGAAGGAGGAGGCCGAGGAGCTCAACGAACTGAAGAAACATCGCAAGGCGAAGGCGGAGCGCAAGAAGTTCGAGCCAAAGCGTTTGGGTCGTCACAAATTCGAGGAGCCCGATCTGGATGTCAATATGCCAGAGGATTTGGCCGGCAATCTGCGCAATGTGAAGACGGAGAGTAATCTGCTCACAGATCGCTTCAAGCTGCTCCAGAAGCGCAACATTCTGCCAACAACAGTAGCCGGCACACACAAGAGGTCAAAGGTGAAGCGCTTCCCACGCAACTCCCACAAGGATGCCGGTGTCAGCTACCAGGATCTGCGGGATCAACGCAAGGCGGCAGCTGCCAAGGCCAAGGCCAACAAGGACACCATCAAAATTTAGTCTACGCCGATTCTATTCTCCTTTTATTATTAAAACACAAACTTATATAAAACAAGCTATATAAATAGATGAACTAAATCAGAGATTTCTTTCCAATTCGTCTTTTTCTTTTTTTAAATTAGACTCAGCATCTTTAACGGAATTCCTTACATTACCCCTTTTTATTATTATTTCAAAAACTTTTATAAAATAAGCAAAAAAAAAATGGAAGCACTAAATCAGAGATTGGATACCGACTTATTTCTTCGTCTTTTTCTCTTTTTTTTTTAATTAGACTCAGGCTCTATCAGAATTTATAACATTTCCCCTAACAAAACCAGGAGGAATACCATTATAGTTTAGTCTACGTCGATTCTTTTTTTATTATTACGAAAACTTATATAAAACAAGCTAAAAAAAAATGGAAGCACTAAATCAGAGATTTGTTTCCGACTCGTTTCTTCGTCTTTTTCAGATTATCCTCCTCCAATCTCCTCTTTTTGAATTTGCCACCAGGTTGTCGCTTCGTGTTTCCTTTTCCACTGCAAATTTAAAAAAAAAAGAATTTCAAGATATAAAATAGATATTTTGATTTTAAAAATATGTAGAGAAATAATTAAAAATGAATGATTATCAAATTTTTGTTTATTAAACGAAAATATTCTTTGCATCTTTTAGTAATATACTATATACTTAATATTTCTTTAATTATTCGAATACTTTAATTATTGCTTTAATAAATTTGTAACAGTGAATATACAGACAATCTCTCAGTATATTGAAGTTATTTGATAATCTGAATGAAGTTTTGAAATTATTTTTTAAATAATCAGATTTCTGGCTAATAGCATTTGCTCAAAGTGTCAAGTCAAGCTACAAAATGGCTAAAATGGCATGGCCAAGAGAGAGACAAACGAAGAGTAAAAGAGAGAGAGGGAGAGAGAGAGAGTTGACAAATACCTTACCTCATGGAACTGTTTGCTTCATTCAATTCCTGCAGAGACAAGTTCTCGGGAGTCGCCTCTTCCTGCGCCTCGGCAATGAGACGCTCCAGTTCCTTCTGCTGCTTTTTGGTTATCTTGTTGGCCGTCTTCTCCAGCTCCTTGTCGAGGGACAGGGACAGTGGCTGCAGTTTCTCGCCACGCGGCAGCTCAGCGACATCCACCATGGCGGATTCGTAGTGTTCGACGACAGCGGAGTTGATACATTGATTGCACTTCTTCATGGCGTCAAAGAACTTGGCCAACAGCTGGTTACCGGGCATATTCAGTTCCTGGCCAAGTGCGTCCACCGTCTTGCCCTGAATGCCGAGGGCCAAGAGTGTCGCCTTCTGCACCGCGTCCAGCTTAAGTCCATCGATGCGACCCTGGAAATACAGCTGGGCAATGTCCGAGAGCAGATCGAGAATCAGACGGAACTCAGATTGCTGGCGGCAATAGCTCTCCAGTCGCTGCAGGTCGTGGGGTAGAAAGTATGCGTCAAGGATACTTTTATCCAGCTGGCACTTCACATCCTCCACGGACTTGTTCTTCAGCAGCGAGAGGCAGAGTTTCGTGTCAAACTCCCTGAATGTTTTGCCCATTAGCTTGAGGACGCGTCGTCGGAAATCCTGGTAGTAGAGAGGCAGCCAGTTGTGATCCCGCAGCTCCAGCATGTGCAGCATGATGCACGTGTGCTCGGCGGTCAGCTCGTTGGACTTTTGACTCAGATAGACGGGCACAAAGCCGGCGCTCTTCCAGAACTTAAGCAGATCCGCGGTCAGGCCATAGGAGGTGCCAATGTATTCAACCGGCTCCGGTGCACGCTCATGGAGACGCTGCAGCAGAATGGGAACTCGACTGCGTGGTCGTATCTGTTCCTTGAGCAGACTCAGCTCCTCCTCCTCCACTTCCTCAATGCCAGCTAAAAGGAGTACATTTAAATCAAGAGTCTTAAGATCAAATCCCTTGGGAAGACTCACCTTGGTTGGGCTTGAAGCTGACTTCATCCAGCTTAGCATGCCGTTGCCCATAGTAATCCTTGAGCAACTGAATGGCACGCTTGCCGTATCCCATTCTCTGGTAATTGGGATGAGTTGCCACGCGCACGATCCGCACACCGGAAATCTTGGGGAATCCGCGATCTCCGAACTGCTCGGCAATGTTCCAGGGTATGAGATCGCCAGCAGCCTTCTTGCCGCGTCCCAGAGACTCGCTGATGCTCTGTGCCGAGATTTGACCCTCGAGCGCGACCTGAACAACCACCAGAATCTCGGGCAGCTGATCCATGGCCTGTACCGGACCCAGCAGGCAGAACAAATGATGGGCAGGTGCATCGCTCATCATCTGCAGATCGTTGGGAGTGTTCTTGTAGTGCGAGGACACATAGATGGACACCAGACGATGCAGGAAGCTCTCGGCTGCCTTGTGATACGAGAACAGAGCATCGCGATCAATGTAATACAGCTCACAGGCATCGGGAGTGGGACAACCCGAGCTAATCGCCGGCACACTGCTGGCGTCCAGGCAGAGCAGATTGATTAGCCAACGTTCGATGTCATCGTTAGATTGGTAACGAATCGATTCATCCAGCTTGAGCGGAGGACGTGCATTGTTCTCTTTCTGCAGCTGCGAGATGAGCTTCAGGCTGAGGGAGCGTCCAGTGCCCTCATAGCCATTGATCGTGCTGGCCATGAAGATCAGATAGGGACCCATCATCTTCTTAACCAGCGGCAGGGGAATGGCAGCCGCCTCATCGATCAACAGCAGATCGGCGGCGTTTAACAGATGCGTATCATTGGGAGCAATATACTGTATGGTCTGTCGGCTGCTCCGTGTGATGTTGATGCGGATGATGGCCTTCTTGTAGTCGGGATTGGTGCTGCGAATGATTGTGTAGTCGGCATGCTCCTGATACTCCAGTGCATCGAAGCCCTTCAGCACGAACTCAAAGAGTGTGATCAAGTTCTCGGGATGTGGCGATGTCACATACACATTCACATAGTTAAAGGCCACGGCGGCAGCAATGGAGAGACCCATGGCGGCGGATTTGCCGCGTCCACGTGCGGCGGTCAATGAAATCGGTGGCTTCAGCTGCTTATCAACCAGAGCCTCAATGAACTGGGCCACTGCATTGCCCTGGTCATAGGTCTTGCAGAGATTGACCAGAGCACCAGCTGGCTGGGCATTCATCAAGCTCTCCTTCAGCTCCTTCAGACTGCTCTCGTTCTCCGACCTGCCAATGCTGCCGGGCTGTAAATATTCCATGATTTAAGACATATACAAAGAGAAGGAAGAGTGAGGAGACGACTCACATTCACCGGTTCCACATTGATGGTCTTGGAGCTGAGCGGCAACACGGTCAAGTCATCGTTGACCACCAAACAGCGCTTGCAGTCCGCCAGTGAGAGTATCAGACGTTCGTTGAACCGACAGGTGACTGTCTGATGAGCCTCGGTGCGGAAACGCTTGTGCACATCCATGCTCATGGTATACAGCTGCTTCAGGGACTGCAGCGTCTTCAGGAGCAGTATAATTAAGCCTCCTCCCTCGACGGTTTCCACAGTGCGTGCCAGAAGATTTGGCGTCAATGCCTCAAAGTCCTGCAGCACACAGACGCCATAGGTGCGACCCAGTATTGCATGTGTCTCGTCATAGTAGCGACCATGAATTGTGGTCGCCACACGGAACGAATCAAACAAATCCGCCTCATTCACATCCACTTTTCCAGCAGCGATTTTCTTGGCTCGCTTCTTGCCGTGACTGCAATTGAGTTGTGATTAGCAAACAGTTTGAGGAGGGCGGGAATCAACAGCTACTACTCACTTGGAGATGGCCTCATCCTTGTTCTTGTAGCACCAGAGAACCGTTGGACGAGCCTTGACTGTCGACTTGGTCAGAATGTCATACAAAATTGGAACTTGATCGCGCGCCTTGTCGCCGATGATGATGAACATGGTGCGGTGGCCCAGCTTGACTCCATTCTCGATCATTACGCGTATGCGATTATCTATTTTCTTTTTAACCATTTTAATTCAATGTACGATTAGTTGTCACTTCACCAATGAATAACGTTTATTTTATGCAGTTTTCGTTTTGCAGTTTCAAACGCACATGTGTAACAGTGCAGTGCTGCCAACTTGTTTTGACAGTCATGTCGCAATAAACAACAAGTTGACAGCCTTGAACTAAAAACAGTGAGGCAACTTTGAATAGCGATAGTTGCCACACTGTTGTTGTGTTCAGGGCTGCCATTTCGATTTAGTAGCAACTTTGCATCGCAATTGCAGCTATTTTTAGGATGCTTTCAGGCGGGAAACAGCACATTTCTTGTCTTAAAAGTTGGCAACAGCGTAAAAATACGGCGTGGTTTACATACGCGGTCAACTTGTTACATTTTAAACAGTGCGCGCGTTGCTGACGCTGCCAGCTTGTTCGCACTATTTTGTTTTCTTAAAAGTTGGCAGCACTGGTCGCTGTTGTCAGCTGCGAGTGCAGCACGTTTTAATTTGTAAATTTGTTCTTGATTGATTTTAGTTTCAAATACAATTTACAAAATGTCGTCTTGGAAGAAGGCTTCTAAAAGCAACCAAAAGGTGCACCGGGAACGCCATCAGCCCGAGTCCCGCGAACACTTGGGACTGCTCGAGAAGAAGAAGGACTACAAAAAGCGCGCACTCGACGCACAACGCAAGGAGAAAACATTGAAGGTGCTCCACAAACGAGCGCTCAACAAGAATCCCGATGAGTTCTATCACCACATGGTCAACTCAAAGCTCGCCGAGGATGTGCACCACGAGAAGGAGGAAAAGGATGAGCACACACCCGAGCAGTTGGCTCTGATGGAAACACAGGATCTCAAATACGTGATCATGAAGTTGACCGTGGAGCGCCGTAAATTGGATCGTCTACGTGCCTCAATTGTGGATGTGGATGCCACAATGGGGCACAACAAACGCTTCACCTTCGACGAGGCGGGAGTCAGACAGCCTGTGGCATCAAAAACATTGGGTGAACGTGTCGAAGCAGCTGCAACCGAGGTGAGAGCGAGACACACACATACACACATATATATATGTACAGTGGGTCAAGTAGTTATTGTGACGATCATGATGGACACATTTTACATTACATTTATAATATTTAAATAGATATACATTTTCCTATTAATTATTTATATTGCCAAATGGTACTTGATACGAATTCCGAAATTTTAGAAAAAAAGCAAAGAATACAAGTTTTGGAATCCAAAATAAGGAAAAAAAAACCCAACTTTTTAATCCAATTTCTTTATTTTGGTCTACCGATATTTTTTTTTTTTCGAATTTTCAATTCCTAGTTTTGTTTTTCGAATTTTTGTGTTTGAAGCAATATTTTTCGACTTCGTATAGTTAGGGAATCCTGCAAAATACTTGTGATTTTCGTTGTCTTTTTACTTGACTAACTGTATATATTCATAATGCACAATTGCAACGATTAAACTATTATATATTTTCAATATTCCAGGGAACAACAGTAAATACTCAGAAGCAGCAACTTCTCAATGAATTGAAGAAACGCGAACAACGCGAACGTGAACTGAGCATTGTGAAGCGGAAGCTGGAGATGAAGAACGCCCTGAAACAGCCACGCCTACTCAAGCCGCGAAGAATTAAGAAGGGAACCAAAGAAAGCGCTCCCGTCTATAGTTTCCGTTACGAACGCAAGAAATAAATGTACTTAGAAGATTAATTCAGTTCAGTTCAGTTTTTTTTTCTTTCTTGTAAGTACTAAATAACTATTTTTACTAAATATTCCACAAACTGGTCAACAAATGTGCATTTTGTGAGAATCCGGGTATAGGATTATTATAAGAAATAACTGATTTAAGAATAACTTTAGTTAGTTGCAAATGATTGACATGAAATTTAGTGGCTCTTGTTTTAAGGATAACAATAAATCTTATTGCAAATTACCTGCAATTATATATAATATACAAGCAAGATCCTTAAATACAATACGTATTTTTACATACCCTTTCAGAGTTAGTGTTGTTTTTTCCTTTGATCTTGAAAGATTTTCGTGTTTATTATTAGAGAATATTACCAAAATTACGTCAATGTCTTAATTTCAAGCTTAGGACCACAATTTTTGAAGCACAGCTTGCATTTAAATGAACACGTTTGATTAACTAACAGATTATAGTTCAGAAGTTATTCATATTGCATAAATAAAACAATTGTTAAAAAAAAAAATTTGAAATTGAGCGCCAAATGGTTTTGTTTAACATGTTTTAAAAATGTTATTCTACATTTTATTTGGCTGTCAACCACTTAACATTAACTTAGCGAAGACAAACACCAGTTGCTTTCTGAATTATGTAGAAACTTACGATATTCACCAAGTTTGATTGCATTTCATGCCAACAGAGGGCGCTTTGCAAAGCCGCAGTGTCTCTTGTGTTGTAGAAAAATTGATAAATATTTGGAATTCTTTTAACTGCAAAATTGCAAATAAACATGTCGAACATACAGAAAATTTTATCATTATTTATATATATATATTTTTATTTATAATGTAAATATTATTCCTTAAATTGTATTTTTTCTACAAAGGGAATGATTAATTAATTACTTAAAAGTTGAACTTTTTCATACAATTTCTTAACTCAGAAATGTATTATCGAAATGGCAAAATTATTGAGAAAAAATTATTCTGATTTTTGAGCAAAATATAAAAAGCAAGAAACTATCATTAATTTATGAGTTCAAGCAAAAATAAAAAAAATAATCATTAACTTTCTTGTTTAATATTTTTGCTCAAAAATACTGATTATTGTTATGTTTTTAAGTATTAATCAAAATTAGTCATTATTTTGTAAGTAAAATATGTAATAAGAATAGTTACTTTGAAAGTCGTGTTGAAAATGAAGGGATTATTATTATGGTATTTCTTATGCTCCACAAAGTTACATATGAATGAATGATTTTTTCAATGAAAAGAAACAAATTTGGTTAAATTTCTTTAATTTGCAATTTGTGGCTGTTTTTGTTGTTGTGTGATTCGACTTTATTGAATGCCAGCTATAACTGTATTATTATAGAGGGGTTTATCTAGGCGTTGTCCGACTGTCATTGCCATGTTTTAGTCCTGTTAGCTGCTAATCATATAACACTGGAAGAACACCGAATCCAAGCAACACCACAATCCCATTTGAACTCAATCCACCGAACCACCGAACCATTGAACCATTGAACCACTGAACCACCCTGCTGAGTCAAGTTTCAAATTACAAACGCAATTGAAGCTATTTAAAAAAAAAAAAATAGAGGATAGAAAAAAAGTTGTTGTTGTTGTAGTTGAGGCAGATTTCGATTTTGATTCTGATTTTGACAATTGGCTTTTGTTTGAGGCGCAACCCGTAAAACCCGTAGAATCCGTAGGGTGCGTAGAATCCGCAACCCTCGACCCTCAAATTCTCGACTTGTAGTTGTTGTGATGGGCACATGACAAGTCCGATTAGTACCATCACTCCCTCTCTCTCTCTCTCTCTCTCTCTCACTGTCTCTCTCGCTCTGGTTAAGTGTCAACACTGCAATCTATTTGATGCATAATTTCGTGTGCCAAACGTGTCTCATCAAAATGGTGTCATATGTTTTTATGGTGGTTCCATCAGTTACCACACACCTTCTCCCTCCCTCCCTCTCCGTCCCTTTCTCACTCTTTGCTCCTGCTGTTTGGCTGTCCTTTGATTTACTCGCCGCATTCAGAGAAATTGCAAATTTCGATGCCATTTGTTAGTCTGGCTGCAATTAGCTTGCAAATGAGATTTGCCGCCTGCTGCCAATTCCATGTTGCATGCCACCTTCTAACTGTTCACTTGTCCACTGCGAAGGTGTGTGTGCGTGTGCGTGTGTGTGTGTGTGGGCTGCTGCCACGCCCACATCCGCTAGCCGCTATCCGCATCCGCATCCGTGACACAGCATATCAGACAACGACAACGACAGCGACAGCGACAGCAGCGAGTTGCACGTTGTACGTTGCACGTTGCACGTGTAAAACGTCGGTCACGTGACCGCACGTGCCACCAAATGTTGCCTGGCTGCTGTGATAAGCGCAACTTTTTGACAATCGCGTGCCGCTGAGAGATGTCAAAGACCAGGTTACCATCCTCTCTCTCGCTCTCCCTCTCACTCTCTCTCTCGCTCTCTTATCGCGATCTCTGCCATCGCCCAAAGGGACACAAAATCCACACAACTTGCAGCCTCAATGTCAGCTCCAGTTTCAGTTCCCTTTTCTCCCTTTCTCCCATCTACCTTCTCCCTTCTACCTTCTCCATTCTCCCATCCCTGTTTCTCACTAAGAATCGATGGTTTTGTTAGCGTAAATATCTTAATTCGCCGCTTCACCGCCCTCGACACGCGTTAATCGTGTGCTTTTGACATGAGAATTTTGAAATGAAATGCGACAGGAAACGAACACAAAGACCAAAGACCAAAGCCCAAAACCAAAAACCAAAAAATTTCTCACACAATCGCCGAGCAAAAGACCGAATACCGAATACTCAATTCCGAATTCCCCTCAGTCAACAACTGAGATTATACCAAAAATTTACTTGTGCGTTAAGTCTAGGGATCAACTAAGGAAATCTTTTTAAGATTTTGCACTGCATAAAGACTTTATTTAATCTGAAGTTGAAAGAGTTCGAAAAGATTCTAATTATAATGCAATATAATAAATACAGACGTGTTTCATTTAATCATATTACATTCAATTAAAAATATACAAAGCAATTCGCTTCAACTTAAAGCAGACTAATATACCTTTTAATTGTAGTAAATCCAACTAACTGTTTGTTTATTTTTATTTTTAATAATCTTCAAAATAAGTTTGCTCCATGCTTCCATAGAACCATAGAACCTAAAATCTTTGATTTTTTTTAAATTGCAACTCATTGAAAATAAAGTTGTTCACTACAGTTTTTTTTATCAATAAAATCTTACCTAAAAGAATCAATATTCTTTGTTTTTTACTTATTTTTTAAGTAACCGCATAAACCCGTTACATTTCTAGAGAAGTTTAAGGCATATATCATTTAAATACTATCAGGTGTGTTCAAGAAAAGTAAAACAACCGAAAACCAACTAAAATCCTATATGATTTTGGTTGATTTTCAGTTGTTTTATATATAATTTTTCATATTTCTGAATAAATCGAATTTAGAAATGTAACAAATTCTTTGGAAACCATATTACATATATGATGTATGATTTTTAAATATATCAATTGCTTAACTTTGCAATAAGAAAACATTCTTTTGAGAACTTGTATATATGTTTCGTTACCAAATAACAACTTGCTGAAAAAATGCTCAGTTCAGTGTTGTAAAGGAATTGGAGAATACAAATATGGGTTTAATGATGACTTTGTTATTGAACTGATTTCAATCCAACACTCATTTAAGGCTTGTCAAATTATCAAAAATATCTGAATTATAAACTCGTATTTCATCTGATTCATCTGGGTCACCTGAAGGCGCATTTTGCTTCCTAGTCTCTGCTCTCCTCTCTTCCACCCTCTGATACTCACAGGTACAACCCGAGTCGTGTCTAACGAGAATCTCAAAAATATAAAAAAAAAAGGATGAGAACGGGAAAAGTACGGACCAGTCGCTCAATTCGGGCCATTAATATAAACGCCAACGAGAAGTCAACAGGCGCAGGGAAATCCTATAAGCAAATGCCTCTTCCTCTTCCTCTAGCTCTTCCGCACAGTGGTGCACTCGAGTGGTGCAACCCCTTAACGACGCACCACAGTGGCGCACTTTTCTTTAATGTGGGTATTTTTTTTTTGCATTTCAAATGCTACAAATGTTTGAGAGCGAAATCGTACAAGTATTTTTTATTGTGCGAGTTAACTTTGAAGTGTCGCTGTTTATGGGCTGTGTGTCCTTTATGTCCTGTGTGTCCTCTGTTTCTACCTACAGTCAAACCCTCGGACCAGTTAGCTCAACCTCTTTTAACTCACTCCATGACGAGTCGTTCTGTCAGTCAGTTTGTAACCACGACAGGCTCACAGACTAACCCCTAAATTGACCTTTAAAACTCCCAAATGCGCAATTTATCATTTCCTCACCAAACCAGGGAACAGGGACCGAGGAACGGGGAATGGGGAACGGGGAACGGGGAACGGGAAAAAGGGCAGGAGAAGAAGGGTGACATGACAGGCTGCTGCTGTTGCCATCAATCGTTTAGATTGAAGAGACCCTGGGCACAGGCACAGACGATAACGATAGCGATAGTAATGACGATAGCACGGCCGACAAATCTGATACTATCAGATGCGTCCCGAGACGAGGCTTAAAATGCATACGAATTTAATGCTCACACCCACAAAAACCGCTAGACACCCCGTCTCCCGTCTCTTTCTCCGTCTTCTTCTCATTTCCGCCCTCCATTTTGAGCCACACTTGACCCTTTTTTGTAGCATTCGTTGGGGCATGCCACATTCATTCGTTACGCTTTCTAAGTTTTGTCCTTGCGGTCTTCGGCCACAAAATGTGACTGAGACGATGCCAAGAACTTTCGTATTATATTCCCTTTGATTAGATCTAAATTTAAGCTGCAAACTTCATCAACTACATTTATAATTATTTTCACGCTTTGCAGAATACTTTTGAGACAATTATATTAACTATATCAATACGGTCACACTGCCATAAATCATACATTTTAATATTAAGAATCTTAATTCTCTGCTATTGTAGAATGATTAAGTTTTGATATTACATAAGTATTCAAACGTATATTCAGATTTCATATGTTCCATAGTCTCTTTCAATTACTTTCAAGTAGACCAATATTTAATAAATTTGTTATCTCTTGATATACTGGAGATTTCATAAAAACACGAATTCCTCTACCAACCATTAAAAATTTTCTGCCATTTCTGCCTATTTGATGAATTAAAAAATATCATTAAAAACCATAGGGTCACATTGACATTATAAAATCCTGAATCTCATTTTTAATTCAATTGAAGAAGTTTATTTTCAAAAGGATTTTAATTTTAACTTGTTGCGCACTTCATTTAATTTTTTTATGTGATTTCAATTTTATCGCTTTTTTGAATTTTGTTTTTTTTTTTTATTTTTTTAACTTACAATTACTATAATATTAATATTTAAAGAAAATACCAAAATTTCAAAAACATCTGTCATTGCCATTAATTGCCAAATTCCAATTAAAATCATTAAATTATGAAGCATTTTAAACGATTCTGCGCTTTAACTCTAATAATTTCAAATTCTGCTATTCAACACGCAACTAATCTGGTCACACTGTTTGTCTTTCAGTGTCTTCTTTGGCAACACTGTCAACTCGAATAATTCGATCAACTTGTAGCGATTGTCATATCCGTTCGCAGAGCTTAGAGCTGAGAAGCATCCATTTCAGTGTCGAGCACCAGCTTTGATCCTATTAAAATCTGTCCAAGCATTTTCACAAAAGTCTCCTGGTCCTGGTTGTCCTGGGTAAAAGTTGTCCTAGTTTTTTGTTAGTTTTTGGCATGCTCAACACAACACGAAGCAATTGCCGAGGTGTTGAGGAGTGCAGGTGAAGTACAACATGTGCAAGCATGTAACCCATTTGGTACACCAACTTGCAACAACAACAACAATAACAGCAAAAGCAACAGCAACAACAACCCATGACACCCTTGAGGGCAACCCTAACCCTCGGGTGTTGGCAGCAGCACACGAATATTTCGATAGGAAAGTGTGAACAACATTTTTCATAAATTTAACCGGCAACAAGAAAGCAAGCAGCAAGGAGGGGGGGAGAGAGGGAAGGAGGCGACAGGTCGACTGTCAGAAGGACGAAGGACGAACAATGAAAACAATAGAGCGAACAAGAGCAATAACAATAAACGATAGATATTTACCACAGCGGGAGACGGTATGGGCAAAGGGGCAGGAAAGGAGAGGGGTTGCATCTCCCCACCACCACCCCCTCAGACACAGACGGGGAAACGATGCAGAAAAAGTCTCCTGAGGTTTGCTTCCTTGCAGGCATCGCTTGGAACTTCTATAGCCGGGAGACAATAACAAACCAATTACAGTTAGATTGGCCGCATATTAAAAATCGAATGAGAAACACATCTGTCGCTCTCTCCAGTCGCCAGTCGCCAGTCGCCAGTCGCCTGTCGTCTGCCCTTCTGTCCCAGCAAACAACTCCTCCTACTCCTGCTATATGTTTTTGGCAACTGTTTCAAAAATACAAATACAACGGAATACAAAACGAAAAAAAAAACGCAAAGAGAAAAGCAAACAGCAAACAGGCGAGGAAACCTGCTGGGACAAACCAGGGGCGAATTCACGGACAGGGGTAAAGGGTGAGTGGGATGAGGGGTAGCGGGGAGGGGAATACGAGGGCAATACGAGCAGCGGGCGTTCCATACAACTAAAATAAAATATGATTATGAAATGATTATTATAATTATGCTGGCGTTTCGGTGTTTGGCAGCATCTTCACAGATGTTGTTGCCGTTAACTGGGACCACGCCCACACCGCTATTCCCCGCCTACAATTCGACAAGGGGAGTGCGGGAAGGGGAAAGGGGGACGACGACAGGCAACAAAACGAGAACAAGGCTGGAACACAGGGACCAAAAGCGAGCTGGTTAATAATAAGCCCAAGAATTAGGGCGTGCTATGGACTCACCGATACAACAACAACAACAACAACAACAACAAAAGCAACAACATTAACAACAACAACAGAAACTACTTCTACTACAACTACAACATGCACAAAACATTATATTCCCACATATATTTTCATATTTGCTTCAGTTTTTGCGTAGGAGGATTTTACCTCTTTGGGGAGCCAGAAATGGAGAATTGCTGGCAAGACGATAGGGGAAGAGGAAGGGGTAGGTGTGGGGGGGGGGGGGGGGTGCTGCTTTTGTGTCCTTACTTATTATCTTGGGGAGGCGTTGAAAATCCTCTTAAGGTAAACTGTGCATTATTAATGATGCTGCCAAGGCAGAAGCCGTCGAGAGAAGCAGCAACAATTCCCAACAAATCTATTGGTTATATCAACCACGTGGAAATATCCTTGCATAGCAATTACTGTGCCTGGTATTTAAAGGCAGGATATACTCTCAGTGAACGAGTTAAAGCAGAAGTTTAGCAAATAACTTTGAAGGCTGTTGTGGGTTAATCTTGGAAATATTCATATTTTTTTTTTCTTAGCTACGCATCTTTAAAATGTTTGCAATTTGGATAAAAATATTATATTGTTTTGTTGAAATCAGTTTTCGATTAATAAAGAATTTAATTAATTTGTCATTTAATGCTAGTGAATATTGCATATAACTTGCATTGGAAATACGATTGCTTATGAAATTAAGTATTCATTAAATGTATTAAATTTTTTTTTTCAATTCTAGTAAAATTTGATTTTATTAGCATTATTTTATGAAATGAAAAGGACATTAATTGAGCTAGTCATAATTTAATCACATTTGAATAACACAGTTCGGTTCGAAAAAAAATAATTACATAAATTTTATGGTTTTCTATTTGAGACTTTGGATAAAAATAAGTCATATTTAAATATTCAAATAAATTTAAATTATCATCAAAATTTAATTTATTTTAAAAATGTATAACAATAAAGATAATTTTTTGTATAAAATGGAACCAAGGTTCGAACCCAAACCATAAGTTCAGGGTTGTATAAACCAATTCTCGATCCGAGCCGATGACTTGCTCTATGGTTCGAACCGCCGAACCGAACCTTTAACAAAATTTTGGAGGTTTGCAGCCTTGGAAGTTTCATAATCATTATTTAATGTCAAAACATAGCATTTAATGCATTTTTAATGCATGTGTAATGTCTTCATTTCATTATGATTACTATTAAAGCTCAATTCTTATTGATGGTTGCATTTTAGTTTAGTCTAGTTTGAAATTGACAATATTTTGGTCATTAGGGCTTAGGTATTACATGGACTGATCTTCCAGGACATTTGATGTGAACAACCGGATTGATTATCGAGTAGCTCGCAATGTAATCTTTGATTTCGCTTTCCTCTGGGACAATTTGCATGGCACTCTGGGAATGCATTTAAGTGTAAGAGCATCAAATGCGAGATTGCTTTTTGTTTTTCTCTGTTTTTTTTTTTTTTTTTGTTTTATACCATCTACCATTATACTAAATCCTAGTCAGCCACACCCACTTTTTAGCCTTTTTACCTTGCTCCCAGCTCGTTGACGAACGTTCCACAAAAAGTTCAATCAACTGGCATTTCCAGTTGCCCGTTTGCCAGTTTTGGTTTCCAGCTGCCGTAATGCTGCCTAATAATTCACCTGTTCAGTCACATTTGTGTCCACCCCCAGCCCCTTCATCTGCCCCCCTCTCTCTCCCTCTCTCTCTCTCTTCCTTCCTCTCCGTTGTGTTACCTTCGATTTGATTTTGGGCTTCTGTCTGTTTTCTACGTTTGCCACTGCTTAATTTTATAAGTAATGCATTGAACTTTTTATACCCAGAGTCCACTAAAAATGGGCAAAGAAGGGTATAATGTGTTTGACAGAACCCCTAAAAGAATATATATTCTTGAACAGGATCAACAGCCGAGTCGATTATGCCATGTCTGTCTATCGGTCTGTCTGTCGGTCTGTCTGTCTGTCTGTCTGTCTGTCGGTCTGCCGGTCTGTCTGTCTGTCCGTCTGCTTGAAAGCGTCGATCTTAGAGACCATAAGAGCTAGAAGCTTCAATCTTGGTAAGAAGGTTTCTGTTTGTTGTTTTTTTTTTATCGGATTTCTATATCATATAGCTGCCAGAGAAACGATAGATCGAAGTTTTATTATGAAAACCTTTTTGGTTTTTTGATATATATCGACCAATCTGACACAATATACATCCTGCGCATATTTGGTTAAAATCGGAGCACTATATCATGTAGCTGCCATAGAGACGCTCAGTCGAAAATCTAGTTTTAATATGAAAAGCTTCTTGTTTTTTTGAGATATCTTGAGTTGGTGTTATTTATCCTGATCAAATGTTGTACACAACGGTTTCTTATATCATATAGCTGCCATAGGAATAATCGGTCGTAGTACAGAGTACCTGGGCACAGGGTATCCTACTGTCGAGCGTGCCCGACTGTAGCCGCCCACTTTTCTTTTTAAAGCTTTTGCACGAAAGAAATGAGTGGTTGTGGGTTTGGGGAGAGAGAGGGAGAGGAGACTCAGGGGTTGGGGTTGTGCACAAGGCGCTTGAAACTTGGACGCCTGCTTTGCGATGTGGAAACGATGCGCATAAAATCAACGGTGCGTATGGAACAGGATGAAACAGAGGCTGAGCGATAGATAGATAGAGCGAGAGAGAGAGAGAAAGGAAAGTATATTAAGTGACAGAGAGAGAGACAGAGAGAGTGAGATGCTGTGTCGACACCAACTTGAGGCAAGTGGCAACTGGCAACTGGCGATTCGCGTTGAATTCAGTTGGTCTCTCGTATCAATCAAAACAACGCGAATGGAACGCTGGGACCTAAGCCAAAGATTTGACATGGATCAGTAATCTAATGCCAGATTACGTATACGCATGGTGAACGAGCGCTCTCCCTCCCCCCTCCTTCCATCTACCCTTCCCTTCACCCCAAAAAAAAAAACCGCATCGTATTCAACTTGTTTTCAAACAGAGTTTCATTTTCGATTTTGCTGTCGAGTGTTGTGCGAGTAAGTCACACAAATGCCACACACACTTACACACACACACACACCTCTCTCTCTCTTCCCCTCCCTCGCTGGTCCCCTCTCTGATACACCGATTACTGCGGTGTATCGGTTTGCTGGCTGACTGCCTGACTGCCTGACTGCCTGACTGGCATGAATGAATGGATGAATGAGCCCAGGCCGAGACCGAGTCTGAGGCAATGGGCGACTATCAAACCATCCATCGACTCTACACCGACTGTCAGTCTGTCACTCTGTCAGTCTGTCACTCTGTCACTCAGTCAGTTCAGTTCAGTTCAGTTCGTTCGTCCGCCAGTCAGTCGAGAGTTTATATCGATGATGACGGCGCTGATATAACTACAGACAGAGACAGACATGAAACGTCGGTCGCTTCGCTGACTTGGATTGCCATCCGGCCAGGGTTGTCTCGAGGGTTGCACAACCTCATCATCATTGGCGTTTTGGCAAAAGTTTTATGCTTCTTTGAGCCCGATTTCAGTTGCCGACTTTCGCATAAAGTTATTACTCCAACTGAGTCGGCCAAAGGTAACAATATTCCTGGTCTCTCTTCGTAGATCTCCGGATTACAAATAGCAGCACAAATATTTTTGCTGCTGCTGTGTAAGGCGTTGCTTTTTACCCGACCGTACCTTAACCTCCAGCTCTAACTTCACCTCCAACTCCACCTTCACCTCCATTCGAACCCGCACTTTGTGCCCCTACACAATCCGAGTTGAGCCCTGAGTTCCAAGTCCATTTCTCGGGTGAGCGTAACAAACGAGTTTGGGTGTCGTCTTTGTCGATGGGCGCCTTATCGAGCTTGGACTGCCACTGGAGAATGGCACAGTGGACACTCGCTACACGCACTTTGCAATAGTCATTTTCCCTAAGATTTCTTCTGTAAAACTTTTAAAGCCCAAATATTAGTAAAATTTCAAGTAAACGAATCTAAGAAATTACAGTTCTTAACATAAGAATACAAATCTTAAATTATTCGAAAATTATAAATATGTCATATTTTATTTGAAACCAATAGTAATTCCGTGGCGCTTTTGTTAGAGTCGCCGCTTCTGTTTGTGATAAAAGAAGCATGGATTCGAATCCCACTCGGTCCTATAAAAAATTCATTAAAACCATATTTGTATAAATACCAAGCCAGAAAGAAATGTATATATTAAATGAAAACAATAATATAAAATTATAATTTTAAAAATGGTCCTTATGTTTTTTATTTGTTGATTTCAATTAAGCTTCCTATTTTTTAAATCGAAATTTGGTATTATTTCAAATATTCTCAAAACTAATATGTGTTTTTAAACCAAAATTCTTTGTTCTTGATTTTAAAACTTGGTTTTATCATTGTATGGTTATTATCTGCCAGCGATTGTAATTCATTTTGCACCTCTCGTTATTAACAACTGCATTTTTTCTTAATTATTTTCGAGTAATTAGTATTAGCTGTTCTGAAAGTTTGCTTAGTTTATCAGCTTTTTACTCCACTGTGCTAGCGAGTCAAGCTGTGAGCCATAGATGGAGCGCTGATATATAGACTTAGTCGAGCCTGAGTGTTTTGTGTGTTGGTTGTGACCTGTGCGTGTGTGCGTGTGTGCGTGTGTGTGAGCGTGTGTGAGTGTATGGCAGATATAAAGATAGACAGATAGGCTCATTGCCTCACAGTGCCTGACAGAGTGAGGGGTCTACTGAGTCTGGGTCTGAGACTGGAGTTATGGTCGCCAAAGCGTGGCAACCACCAATACGGCCAATTCTCTCTCAGTGCTACACACTCTTGACATGCAACGCCCAAACACACACACACACACACACACACACACACACATTTGTATACTTGTATATAAATATATCTGTATATATGTATATATAGTGTGCGATGAGCAGGAGGATGACGGGAATCGTAGAGGCAACTATATTTTGTTTATATCCGGCCGACATTTTTCCCGTAACTGGTAAAACAGTGAAAAATTGCTGCTGTCGTTGTTGTCGTTATTGTTGTTGTTGTTGCTGTTGCTGCTGTTGCTGTTGCTGCTTTGGTTGCCTTATCGTTATTTGAATTCTTTTTCTGGTACGTGACTCAAAGGACATTGCACGTATTTGTGTTGTGCAGTCATTGTATACAGTCGTTGTTGTTGTTGTATTTCTTGATGTTGGCTTTTAAGCTACACACACAATCCACACACTCTCGCACACTCGCACACACACCCACCCACTCCCAGAATTCGATTTATCTGCTTATGTAAAGCCGGATTTCTTGTATTTTTGCCTGTAAAAATTCAATGTGTCCCAAATTCTTCTTCTTCATCTTTTTCGATATTGGCATATATAATCTGTTATCTTAAGTAAATTTATTTATTTCATTTGATTTGTTTTATTTGTTTGAATTTTTTTTAGAAAATTATATTTCCAATAATGACGGATGATTTATTTGACTGCAATTTAGTATTTCAGTTGATTTAATTAGTTGTGTGTTAATAAATTGTGTACGTGATAAATAATAAATAAAAAAAAAATGTAAAAAATAAATGTTCCATTGTGTTATAGTGATCTAGTTTATGAAGAAGATGACCCCTGACCCATTTTAATTTTATCATATAAGAGAAACATTAAAATGAAACATTAAAAACAACATAACATGTAAATATACTATTATACAGGATTTCTAATATATACCTACTAAATTATTCATTGAAATGTTTTCAACAATTTCTTAAGATTTCGTTATTTTTTAATAAAACTCTAGCCGATTTTCCTTTTTGTCATTTTTGTTTAGCCAATTTGTTCTTTTAAATTTTTTTTTTATATTCCAGTTTGTTGTAACTATTTGGCATAAAAAGTATATTTTGGCGAGATTTTTATCATCGCACGCTCCCAATGGGGCCTTGAGTTATGCATGAGAGTGTGCGAGTGTGATTTAGTTTAGGAACATTGGCAGTGAAAGAGATGGAGAGACATAGAGAGTGAGAGAGGAATTTAGAGTTTTGGTTACCTTACAGAAGGTTATGTTCCGGGTACATAATATCCATTAGCCATTATTTTTATGTACATTTGCAGTGGCACGAGATGACAGCAGCAACAGCAACAGCAACAGCAACAATAACAGCAACAACAACAACGACAACAGGAGCAGAAGAGTCGAGGAGCCATCGTAAAAGCAAAGCAATTTCACATTCACACTGACACTGACTGATATGCCACATCCACAAGGCACAAGAAGTGCTTGCCACAGCAGCAGCAACAACAACAACAACAACAACAGCAGCAACATCTCTGTCTTTGTCTCTGTCTCTGTCTCCATCTCCATCTGCATTTCCATTTCCATTTCCATTTGCGGCTCCTGGTTTTCTGCTTCGGGCAGCCGACTTTTGCTTTTGCTTCTTCTTCTTCTTCTTCTTCTTCTTCTATGGCTTGAGCGGCTTCTTCTTCTACTTCATCCTCTTTTGCTTTGCCTGTCATTCATTTCTTATCTTTGACTCTGAAGCTGTTGCTGTTGCTGTTGAATGTGTCTCTAGGCTGTCATTTTGCTTTCGATGAATATCTGCAGCACAACTACAACTACAACTACACCAACAACACACGCACACACGCACAGACATAGTCTTCATCGTCAACGTGTAATCATCATCGTCATCAACATCAGCAACAACGACAACGACAACGACAACAACGACGCGAAATCGTTGTTGTGTTCCAAATAGCCTCATTGAGCTTTCTTCTCATATAGCTCCCCAATTCCCTTTTTTTCCCTCATCCATGCCACGCCTCCCTTGCGCCCACACACACACACACACACACACCACAATAAACTTGAGCATGTTTGTATATGCGGCCTGGGAGTTGGCATTGCTGTTGCTGTTGTCGTTGTAGTTGCTGTTGCTGCTGTTGTTGCTGCTGTTGTTGTTGCTGTTGCCGTTGCCAGAGCATCGAGAGCTGTTGTTATTACAACAAGCACAACTTTTTATCACCGCTGCCACCCTCAAAATGCCAGTCAGCGTCGCATCGTCAACAGCAGCAGCAACAGCAGCAACAGCAACAACAGCAATAACAGAGCGGGGACAACAGCAACAGCAGCAGGAATAACGTTTGTCCTCGTTGTATGTCGAGCATTTTTGGAGTTTATGGTCTTTGTCACACACATATACACATCCCCACACACACACACACACACACACACACACACACAAAGAGTGAGAGACACGGCCATGGCAGCCAGTCAACTGTTATGTGCTCAGCCATTGAAACGTTTTATCAAAACTACCCACGGCACGGCAGCAATGGAGCCCCTTTTTACCGTAGCCGTTGATGGAGCCGGAGCCGGAGTCGGAGCTGGAGACGGAGCTGGAGACGGAGCTGGAGCCATTGGATAGCAATGGTTGCTGCTGCCAAACTCATACAGAAACAACCTGTCGTCCGACTCACACTTGGCATTCACCCCATCAACCAACTACCCCTCCATCCCCCTTCCCCCCTTCCACCCTTCCACCCTTCCAGTCGGCTCTATCTGCACACGCCCACGCTCTCACCAATTGCCAAGTGCCAGGCTCTATATGCGAGGTGTGATACTAACATTATGCATACTTTGAGCTCGGCCTAAAATTACAATGTTTTTACTACAATAAAATGTTTATATGTTTAACCAATCTTCTTTTTGTATTATAGTCTGACTTGGCATAATTTTTGTTAAGGCAAAATACAGAGTTCTTTTTTAGCAATAAATGTATATGCTTCTGTGCAAAATTTCAGACTTCTAGGTCTTATGGTTTGGGCTTTGCAATGATCAGTGAGTCGCAGTCAGCTCAAAGAGTTTATATATTTTTTATATATCTTAACATAACATTGCACTGTGTGAAATTAAAAATCATCAATAAAATTAAAAATCATATTTTTCGATTTTAAAAGGAAGACTTTTTGTATTTGATTGTCAAGACTGTGAATTTTTTTTTTTTACCTGTACTTGATAGAGCTTATCTAATAGAATTAAATAACATTCAATAAATATATGAATAATTTTATTTTAAAACTGCTTTAAATTATTTGCAGACTTTGACAGCAGAAAATTCTCCACAAGTTTATGATTATATTATATTTTTGACGTTGATTAAATTGTGCGAGTTGTGTTTTTGTCTTGTTTTCTTCGATTTATAAGATCAAAAATGCGCAAACGATATTTACAGAACTTTTACGACAGTATGGCTTTAAACAGATTGAACAAGGTGGCAACGCCATAAACTGTTGTAACTGATATTTTAAGTCTTTAAACATTTGCCAATTTGTTTTACTATAACATTTGATTGACTTTAAAGTTTAAACTTGTAAAGAAACCCTCGCATACTGTGTATGTGTGTGTTTGTCGCTGTGTGGGCTGTTGTTGTTGTTGTTGCTGTTGTTGTTGTTGCACTGGCTGTTGTCTGTGTGTGCCTTTCAAGGGTCAAATTGTAAACGAAATACGAGCGTTGAGGGAGCGGCTGTCTCATCGTCGACATTGGCAGCGCCGTTGCCTGATTTTGATGGGCTGTCGACAACAACAAGAGCAACAACAACGACAACAACGACAACAACGACAACAGCAACAACAGCAACAACAACATCGACAACATTGACAACATTGACAACAGAAACTGGCAGCCCACAAGGATATGTAGGCGTCATCGCACTGAACACTGTCAAAGTTGCCTGCACTCGCACTCGCACTCGTATTCACATTCACATTCACACTCGCACTCACATTCACATTCACATTCGAATTCGCACTCTGGGGACAATGTTGTTGTCGATATGTCGATGTGGCCAGTTGGATCAGTGGAGCGTACAAAGAGCCAGGGTCGTGGGTCCTTCGCCCAGTGCCTGATACTGTTTTAGTGTTGGTGGCTGAATGGGGGAGGCGGGCAAGGGGAGGGTACTGGACTGGTTACGGAATGGCCACGCCGTAACACGCCACGTACACAGATAAAAATCAAACACACAATGTCCAAAAACTGCAGCTGAAACTACAGATCCACACACAAACCGAGACAGATACAGATACAGATACAGTGAGATGGAAAGTGTGAGAGAGCGAGAGCAAATGATTCAGAGAAAGCGGTCGAGAGAGAGAGAGAGAGTGAGAGAGAGAGCTGCCATGTCCCACGGTCAACGTTCAGTGAATAGTCGTCAGTCAGCAGCACTAAAAGTAACACCAACAACAACAGCAACAACAACAACAGCAACATGCAAGGATGCCTGGCTTCTACTTTTTAAACTTTTTGAATGGGTTTCGACTCCTCCAGAAGTTCTCTTACTCCAAGTACGAATTTAAAATAGCTTTGCCTCAATTTTACATTTTTATCAACATGTTGCATGTGCTTTTACAACTTGGTAAAGCTTTTTAAGCAAAGCTCATTTAAGTATAGCCCAACACCTTATACTGACTTAAAAACAAAGCATTATTATCCTTTTTTTTTTAATGATTAACAATTTTTATTAGTATAGTCTCATATTCCTCTGTTGCTAATCAAAACATTTCAGTCACAGTTTTAATAATTTGAAGAATATTTTATTTAGATTTTTATTTACTATTTTTAAATCGCATTAACTATATGTTAAGTAAGCAGAATATTTATCTTAAGATCTCATCTACTTTAAACGGTGTCCCATGTTTAATGTAAAATAATGAGAATGGTTTTCTTTGTAAAGGTACTTTAAATATAAATAGTTCAGAATCTCAGAATTTAGAAGAGTAGCTTTTAATAGAAACCCAAAGAGATCTTTATTTTCTATTTTAAAAAATCTTCTTTTTTTAAAAAAACATTTGCACTTTTTGGTGGTGATAGAAAAGTTAGAATAATGAGATTTGATGTCTTGTACAAGAAAGTACCATAATATTGCCTAAATATTCTCAAAATTTAAAATATTACATATGAATATCGATAGGTAGATAGTTTTCTATTAGCTTTTATTATTACAAATATATATTCTATGTATAAAGTTCTATTGTGAGATCTGAAGCACGATAAAAGCTTTAAGCGCCTAAGCTCCCCTTGTATTCCCCGCACAATTCGCCGAGCTTAGTTCAGTTCTCTATGTCAGCAAAAAAAAAAAAAAAAGAAGGAAAAAATAGTTTTTTTTACGTTGCGTTGTCTTTGTTGTACCCTGTTAAAGATAAGGGTAGATGAGAGGGTATAAGCAACTTATGTATTGGTTAACTGTTCAATCTAGATATCATTTATGGAGGGCACTCGTAGAATCGAGCATTTGCATGTTTAACACTCTGGCATGTTTGTTCTGGGTGAAAGTATTTAGCATAAAATCGAAATATGTATCCAAGCTGGCAACTCTGGTTTATATTTGCCTGCCTTGCGGTAGCTTAAAGTATGGTAATTCCTATCGTATATCCCTCAACTCGAGTCCTGTGTGTGTGTGTGTGTGTGTGTCTGTGTGTGTGTGGGTGAGCCACAAATGGGCTTTTGGCTTGGCTTTGGCTTTGGCTCGTTGTGTTCCTGGGTGTCGATTTGAGGAGGTGGGCTTTTTTTATGGCATAGATTATCATAATTATTGTAATACTTTTGCCTGGCTTGACTTTGCTGCCAACCACCCGGCAAAGCGACGCCTCCACCCCCACCCTCCCCTCGGAGATCCCCTTTTCAAACTCAGCAACCCAATCAGAGTCCAACACTCCCCTCTCAGCACTTGCCTTGCTTTTTTGGTGTCTCCTTGGGCTTTTGAGCTTCAGTGATTTGCATTTTTTTGTTCTCTCTCTCTCTCTCTCTCTCTCTATCTCTCTATCTTCCCCTCTCTTTCGCTCTAACTCTCTTGGCTGTTGTGTTCTTCTTTACATATTTATGTGCGCTTCGCTGGCGTTGAAGATTGAGAGCTACAGATACAGATACATAGATACATAGATACATATAGATGACCTGTGTGGCATTAAGGTGCTCTCGACTTGCTGCTGTTGTTCTGCTTTTGCTTCTGCTTCTGATTGTTGTTGTTGTTACTGTTTTTGTTGTTTATGGTGTGGCTACTGCAACTGTTGTTACAACTCCCCCGGGAGCCGAACCCAAAGACCTCAGCGAGACCAGTTAGCATCTGTTATGAAAAACGTTACACAAAGCGTAAGAAAGATGAATAAAACTAGTAGAAAACACGATTTTCGAGAGAACTCGACTTTGTGTCACCCTGTACTTATGCTGTGAAAGTAATGCAGTTCAAAATTAGGTCTGCATCTTTAAAATTGTTCATGTTGTTTAACAGACTGCGTCTATAATTCTTAGAATATACACAGAAAAAAAAACCAATCTTATAAACTTGATTTCAGCTTGTATTTATTAAGAATGTATTCAGGATATAATTCCTAATTAAGATAATACTTAGAAAAAAGAGCAATCATATTAAAAAATCGATTTTAAAAAGTCAAAGAAGCCAAATTATTTGATCTAACGGAAAACAAATATTATAGAACCCCAAAAATGAAAATATTTTTGATTCGGGCTTGATTCAAGTATTTCATTCTTTGTTTTCTGAGAATTCGAGATTACCGTACTTCTGACACCGCATTGGATTAATTTTAGCCCGGAATTCCGTATTTTTATTCTGTGTACAGACACCTGTATCATAATTTTGATGTCTCTCGCTCTTATAGTCTTGGAGATTTACATTAATCAAAAATATTGCATACTAAAATTAGGATAATTTGTTTAATTTCTGATATGTCATTTTTTTTAAATGTATTGAAATTAAATGCCAGTTTAACAAAGAAAGTTAGCATTAATTTTAAGAAACTTTTGTTCTTGACGCATTGTTTTTTTTTCAAGACAATAATTCTGTTTTTTTTTTTTCTCAAAGTTTTAATGTTTTCAGATCGACTCGTTGTTGTTATTAATCAATATTTTTCTCTCGCACACTTCTCTATTGGCTAATTAAATAGACCCTTTGTTCTTTTAATGTACAGGGTCTAAAAAGTATAAATATATTATATTAGTTGTGGGATCATCAAGAGTTGTTGCTTTAGTTGCTGATGATGATGACGATATGGTGGCTGCAGTTGTTGCCACTGTAGTTGTAGTTGTAGTTGTAGTTGTTACTGTTGTTGTAGTTGTTGCTGTTGTTGTTGTTGTTGTTGCTTCGCCCCCATGCGGCGCTCTCGATCAATGGCTCGACGGGGTCTTGTGTCTTGTGTCGGCTCTTTGGGCCTTGTCTTGTGCTGAAAAGATCAATCAAATTGCCTTTCAGCGCCAACAATGGCAATGATGAGTTTTTGATTGAGCCGCGGCACAACATGATGATGATGTGTGTGTGTGTGTGTGAGAGTGTGTGTGTTGCTTTGTCTAGGCTGATCCACTCTGCACAATTGCTACCAAACAGATTGCAACATGTGTCCGCCTTTCACAAAACTCAACTGCTTACTCACTCCCTTACAAACATACTCTCTCTCTCTCTCTCTCTATTTATTTGCCTATCTGTCTCTTTCACACACACTCACACACAACCCCGTTGAGCCCACTTGTTTCTGTTGCAACAGCAGCCACTAAACAAGTGACCCGAAGGTCTCAACGGTTGCATTCGTATTCGTATTCGTATTCGTATTCACAATTGCGAACACCCGCTCCCCTCCTCTCGACCCACCTCTCTCTCTTCACTCCTCTCTCCACTACTGTACAACACATGGACATCTGCATTCGCACTTGTGCGTTTATTTGCAGATTCGCTCGTCCGTGTGCAGAGTGGGCACAGTGGGCACAGTGTGCAGAGTGGGCACAGTGGGCACAACAGGGGAACACAACATAAGGACCCTGAGCCTGGACGCTTTTGAAGTATGTTGGCTCAGCAGCTGTGTTAATGGTGTCGCCGAGGGGGCGCCTCCGAGGGGCAGACACTGTGTTGGCTTGGCTGAGAGCCCTATTGGCAACAGGCTGTCAACCCGCAGTACAAATTGCTCAAACTCTCAAGTGTGCGTGTGAGTACGAATACACATTTTTAATATGAAAATACTATTAAAAGTGTTAACAAAGCAAAATTCTAAAAGAGTTTAAAGCTTTTATTTGTTTTTCCCCAAACATATGTCCAGAACTAATCAACTCAAAAGATACAAATAACTTTCTAAATGAGCTATTATCACGACTGCTAAATTTTTAAATCAGACGGAGCTAATTGTATATCGTATAAATATTCCGTATATTCCTTAATCCTATCGACAGAATTGGGTTGAAATTTATTTTCCATGAGATGCCATCATACGATGTAAAATAATTAATTTTCGATAAACACAAGATCTTGAAAACCAAGATCCGAAGAAAATAAATTTTTTATCAAAATGAATTAAATTTTAAATGCAGAATCAACTATAAGGCTAAACCATGATCAAAATGACATTTCGCTTGAAAATCGTTCGGTTTTGACAAAGTTATGAACGTTTGAAATGTGCAAAATGACTTAACAACTTTGCAAGTCAAAATTTTTGCAGGTTTATCATGATTTTTTACAAAAAAAATTTAATTTCTTACAAATCTAATATAAAGTGTTGCTTTATATTAAAAAAAGTGAAAGATTCAGATTTAAAATTTTGAATTTTCGAAAATCACAAGTGTACCCTTATTATCGAAATCGAATCCTGGCAATGGTGGTAAAAAAATACTACATTTTCTAAATGAACAAAATTGAAAAACAGGACATTTTGAGAGGCCTACAATATGGAACGGTAAGGTTTTGGTTTTTTTCAGGTTTTTATACAATTAATTTCAAGACTAATATATTTTTGAAAATCGAAAGTTTGTATGTGTATAAAAAGTATAAATAAGTATATTTATTATTTATAGGACATTAATTTTGTCATCTATGCAATTAATCAGTGCTTAAAGATGGGCACTTTGGTAACTTAAGGAATATCTCAGTAAGTCCTGCGACTCCTTGGCACTTGTTTGACTGCGTCCTTATCAGTCTACTCTCTCCTCACTTTCATCACTCTCCCTTTTGCGTCTTCCATGTCCGTCGCTGTGTTTGTTGCCTTGGTTGACTTTGGCGTTTTGGCAATTGCATTTAGCGCCAAATCAAATCGTCTGATAATCACGTTACAAAAGCCAAATGCGCTGAAATTAAAGACAAGAAACCCGGGTGCACGGCATGTGGGCAATAGAAGGGTCTGAAATATGGGTTCGGGGTCAACCCCACAGAAAATGTCGAAGTCAAAGCTAAAGCCGCAGTTCGAGGCAAAACGCCAGACACGATAGCGACATCGACAACGATAGTGACTGCGATATTTTGTGCATCCCTCCCCCCCTTTTACTCGCCTCTCTCGGCTTTCCTCCCTTCCACCCGCTTGGCACACGGAGAGTACACGCTGTGATTTTCGGGCAGAATTCCCGCTGGGATCAGAGAGATGCGCCGCTGACATCGCTTGGTTGGCTTTGACATGGCTCGTGTTTGTTTTGCCGCACAGGGACATGTGCAACACTCCGGGGCATATATGTGTACATATGCCATTCAGTTTGGAGTGTGTATTTCACGGCCCGTCGATCTCAGTCCCCTTACTATACACTGCTTTCGATTTATTCCCTTTCTTTTTTTTTTTTTGTTTTTTTCCAACCCTCGACGGTCACTATTTTGTTTGTATTTAGATTGCATTACTAAGCAAATTGCGGAAAAATTAGCGGCTGATTTGGGGATCATCTAATTACAGAGACAATCGCCCATATATCACATTACTTTGATTTCATTGCCAATTGCTCTCTGCATCGATATGGCCATATGTGTTCACGAAATGCATCTGTATCGTTTTCGATTAGTCCTGCAATTCGTTCTCCCTCTCTCTCCCTCTGTCTCTCTCTCTCTCTCTCTATGTTTTGTGATTGTTTTAACCAATTCACGAGAATGTTAAACATTGTCCCAACCAGTGCTGCCAACTTTTGAGACCAAAAAAAAGCTGTTTTTGACTGGAAGGACCCGCAAAAAAAAACCAAAAATTTTAAGAAAAAAGCTTTAAAAAAAGCGCTATGGGCTCATAAATTAAATGTTTTTTGCCCTGTGCTCATTAAAAATGGTCAAAATAGGGTATTAAGTTTTAAGCAGAATGTATGTTACAGACAGAAGAAGGCGTGGCAGCCCCATAAAATATATATATTCTTGATCAGCTCAACAGCCGAGACCGTTTGCTTGAACGCATCGATCTCAGAGACTACAAGAGCTAGAGGCTTGGTATGCAGATTCCTGAATACTGTACGCAAATAATCAATCGGTCAAAAATCAAGTAAAAGCATAAACATTTTGTTTGTTCTTTGAAATATCTTAAGTAAATTTATAGAATATTTTTGCATTTATGTTGTTCCGGACGGCATCAGAGTCGAACTAAGCGAGCAGAGACTTTTGGCATTTCGAAAAAATTGTTACAGTTGGCGCCGACTTTTGGTAAAAAGATGATAGAATGGCCAAAACTAGTGCTGACTTTGGGAAATATCGGTAGAAATAGTAATGAAGATGCCAATTTTTTATACTTTTTATGTAACCTTTGGTAGCATTAAAAAAAAGCCGAAAAAAAGCTGAATAAATTTCTAAAAAAGCCAGAATTCCCGCTTCCCGCAATTCCAAAAATTTTCCCGCTGCTAGCCTTCAAAAACACCCAGATTTGACGGGAAAAAAGCGATTTTGGCAGCGCTGGTCCCAACCCGCAACTTCATCAACATCATGAACATCATTAAATTCATGCAAATTTTCCATCATAGCCAAACAAGACAGAGTAGGATAAAATGGGCAAATAAAAATGTGGGGGGAAAATTATAAAGTGAAACGGCAGTCAAAACTTTTGCCCAAGACCGTTGCAAAATGTTAAAATTTTCAACATTTTTCATGTTATTCTAAGATCTACTCTATGCTTAAATATGTGACTGAAATACTTGCAAGTATTTGAGCAGAGCTAAAAGCTGTCAATCTGCTGAGAAGATAGTCCTTATTATGGGAGGTAATACTATAGTACATTGTTTTAAGACAGTTACGAGGACTTTCATCAAGGGATCTGTTAATCTCTTCAAATTAGTTAAGGTGCTGCCAATGAGTATTGAATTTATTTGTAATCTGTCACTTAATTTTGCATAATAGTAACTTTAAATATTTCATATGGCTATAAAACCCAAAATAGTACTGACATTTTATCATATTATGAGCTTAAAACATTATTAAAAATCCTTTTAATCTGTTCAAAATTCAATATATTTTAATATATCTTAGAAATATTATCAAAGTTCTTAATAGTACGTATCTCGTTAATCAATCAAATAGTGCAAGATATTGGCAATCTGTTAAGATAGAAGATATTTCTGCTTAGAAAATTCTGTATAAAGAAATGCTGGAAATTTGCTAAAAATTGTTTATTTATTTAACCAAATAAAATTTGTTAGAGAGCATTACGAGTTCGTAGTTGGTGAGTATTTCTTAAATTTCTTTGCCGCACAGCCAAAAATCCACTTGAGTAAAAGTTAAACAAGTCGAAAAAGGAAGCTGCTGCCAAGCATGTCTTCACCCTCTCCTTGGACTCCCCTCCCCTCCCCAAACTAAGGGGTATACCCCCCTTGGTCCCCTACTGTCGTGGCTGTAACAACGCAGCTTGGAGCATTTTTGTTGTATTTCCGTTTTTCAGTTTTTAACAAAACACAGCCGCAGGCGATTTTCCAAAAATGATTTCGGAATGAGTTTTCCCTCTGCAAAAGTTACAAAAGTGATTCAGGCATAAACAGACAGACGGACGAACAGTTGAACGGAAGAAGGAGACGAGGACGAGGTAGAGGACGAGGATAAAGAAATAATGTTAGGACGAGCTGACAGTCAGTCAAAATGGCTGCCAGGCTGTGTTGTTGTCGTTGTTATTGTTGTTATTGCACTACTTGCGCCCCAATGAAGTAAAAGTCTTTGAAGACGTTTGATGGCTGGCTTTGTTGTTGCTGTGGCAGCTACCTGAGCCAAAGCTCAATGACAATTTCTAGCCAAGTTTAAAAATGAGATGCTAGAAAGAGATAGCGTGAGAGAGAGAGAGACACAACGAGAGAGAGAGAGGAGAATATAGCGACAGGGCTCAGTCTTGCGAATAGGGGCTTGTGCGGGTCGAGTCCGTTTATAGCTATTGGCAACGCAGCTAAATTTCTTTGACTGCTTTCGGTATGACCTGCCACTTGATGTGGCTCTCATAGGCTCCGTCACACACACACACACACACACACACACCCACACACACCCACACACCCATATACACACACACACACACCTATAACTCTCATTCCCCATTTTGTTGTGCCCTGGGCGAACAGTCCAAACACAAACGCCGAGGTGCCTAAAAGAAAGGCAACAGAAAGCTGAGAATAAAACCAGTTACAGGTTCCATGGCTTTGAAAGGTCGAGGCAAAGGGTTTGTCAATGCTTCTTCCATTCACTGTCTTCTCTGATGTATTGTCTTTGGGGCACAAAAGCCACAATCATGTCCCACCATTCAATTGGTTTGGCTTTAAACATATTTATACAAGTTTAAGACCCAACAAGTCAATCGCTGCAAGTGACGAAATTGTGGCTTTTCTTATTCAAACTTTTTCAAGATTAATATAAATTTGAAAAATATTTCATATATTGGGAATAAATGCTTTATATATTTAGAGTGTGCTAAATAATTATAAATTTAACTATAGGTATTATTCTTACATATTTGTCGATCTGTATCAAATGGTATTCTTAAACTTAATATATTTTAAATTTAAAATAAATAATATTAATATTTTGATTTCATTATATACCTGCAAATGTATACAGTATGTTTTAAGACTGCTGGTAATAGAAAAAAAGCTCGCTTTTCTTTATTTTTAAAAAAGGTTTAATCTATAGTATTACTATAATTTCTTTTTTTTTCAATGCTAACGTTTTAACTTGTTTCTGTCTTCCAACAATTAACGATGCCAAAATATATTAGAAGAATTTTTAAGATTCAGAGTTGAATGCAATTCAAGTTTGAATTTAACTAATTTTATATAAAAATTAAATTTTTGTTTTTTTATATTTGCGACATTTAACTACAGAAAGTGAAAGATATTTAGTTAAACCAGACGAGTATATTTGGTAATTATAGTGATAAGTGTATATATAATACATACATTTTCAAAGAGCTGCTATAAATTAACACACATACACACAGATGTACTTATAGCCATATATATACATGTACTATACTATATGTATTTATACTCGTATTTATATATATCACCTTGAAGCGTTTGCTGCTCCTACAACAACAACAACGACAACAACAACAACTACAGCAATGACAATAGCAGTTTTTGTTACTGTTTGCTTTGTTGTTGATGGGTTGGTGTTGGAGTTGGTGGGGTTGCCACTAGGGGGTGGGGGTGGGGGGTTGGGGATGCTGGGTTGCAGCCTTGAGAGACTCGTTTTGTTGTATGTGGCGTCTTTGGCTCGTTTCTTTGGCTGCTGCGTGAAAACTCATTCAAAGTTGAACGCAATTTTTCTTTTAACACACACGCGCATATGTGTGCGTGTGTGTGTGTGTGTGTGTGTGTGTGTGTGTTTGTGTGTGTGTGTGTGTGTGTGTGTGTTTGTGCGTATTCCCCTCTGCAGTTTACCTTGACGGGTTTTATGAGATTGCTGCTGGTGCAAAGGCAAACGAAATGTGTATGAAAATAAAAAATGATAAAAGTTGGCAGATAAAAATTACACACACTCTCACACACACACTTGCACACAGCTGCGTTGCTTGCCAAATCACCTGCATACAAAATGGCGTCGTCGCCGCCAAAACTCAATTCCAACCCCAGTCGATGTCGCAGTCGCAGTCGCAGTCGACGTCGACTCCCAAACAACAACAACAACAACAACAACAAATAGAAGAACAAGAACGAGAACGAGAAAAAGTCGAGAATTGTAATTTTTCTTGCTTCATTTCCTTTACCATTTTCGTTTCGTTTCATTTTTCTTTTTGCCTCTTTTGGTATCTGAATTGAGAATGTTTCACCGCACAGTGGTTTGCAATTGCAAGATAAAATTGTGATAACAGATTGAACTGAATTAATCCATCACTACAAAGTGTAAACTCAGAAAAAAAAGCCATACTAAAATTAGATACGACCATACTTGAATTTATACCGTTTTGATCTTAAAATTTTAAGATTTCTATGTACTAAAAATCTTAAATTTAGTATGATTTTTCTTTTTTTTAGTATACATACTAGTGTATGTTTTAAGATTAGAATTAATTGTTTATGAAAATTTGTTGTACTTGAAACAAGTACGTTTTGAGATAAATTTAAGATTTTTGTGTACTTAAACTAGCATGTATCGAAACTTTACATACTTGAATTAATCTCAAAACGTACTTAAAGTTTCCTGAAAAAATCTTATATTGAGATTTCCGTACTTGCGAAAACCGAACTTGAATTAAGATTTTTGTACTCAGTTTTAGGAATTCCGAACTTACTCAACTTTTGAGAACGTTTGTACTTGAAAATCGCCTGTTTAAGTACGGATATCTTGATTTTTTTTCTGAGTGTAACAATTAAAATCTACTTAATAAAATCTATTTGAATGTTAATTAAACTGATTTTAGCAATACTTAAGAATTCAAGAAAATTATGTTTTGAGCCAATGTACGCTGTATCCATGATCCATGTGCCTGCCGTCTCTTCTTCTTCTCCTCCTGCGTCTTCTTCGTCTTGCCACTTAACATCTTTCGCTTTGCCTGGCTGCCTCTTTCACTCTTTGCACTGTTTACTTACTGGCCACCTAGTTGCCCACCTCCACCTTCTGCCTACTTTCCTCTCTCTCTCCCTCTCCCTCTCCCTCTCTCTCCATGGTCCTTTGGCAACACGCCTTTGTGCACATTATTCTTGTGCCACTGTGCTTGCAGTTGTTGTTGTACTTCGACTACTTGGGAAATTTTTCATGATTTTTCTTCCACTATATATATATATATACACGTACATACTTATGTATGTATATTTATACTCGTACATATGTATACAAGCAAATTCTTGTCTGCGTTTTATTTGGCTACTTTCGTTTTGAACTTAAATACGCTTCGATAGAGCTTATTGGTTTATAAGAAAAAAGTCAAAGCCTTATATGGGAATTAATAGAAATTGATAATACTAGGCGAATAGGGGAATTTTTTTTGGCATGAGAATAAAAAAACAAAGGTATCAAGTAATTATTCAACACTTATGTGTGGAAACATCGAGTAAGCTTAGAAAAAATCTGATATGAAAGTTTTAAGTAAATTCATTGTACTCTTATTCTTTTACATTTAGAAATACTATTTCATTATTACTTTTTACTAAATGAATACTCGTAAGAAAATTTAAAACAAATATTTTGTCGGTTTATATTAAAATGATTTAATTATTTTATGATAGTTATATTTTTAAAGTACAATCAGCCTTTTTCTACGGCTAGACTGCTATGGATTTACTCAGAAACCATGGGGGAATAATAATTTTTACCAATATCTGATTAGATCATTTTTGAGATTTCAGAATCAGTTACTTTTTGTTCTAGAGGAATAATTATAAATTACTGAAAAATGTAAATTATTAAGAAAAATGTTTTCATTATACGGTCTGTCACGTTTTCTTTTTATGACTGTCCTCTATTTTTTTCTTTTTCTTATTTTTGTATTTTTTGCTGATTTAAGAATATCTGGTATTTCTATATCTCTATCTATATCTATCCGTAAAGAGATATACCCCATATCATAAGAGTTCAGCTTTACAGAGCTCTACTTGTGCCGTTAAAGCCGAATGTGTTTTGTCTTTGACTTTCTCTACGTCTTGTCTCCTCTCTCTCTCTCTCTCTCTTTCTCTGTGTCTCACACTCTCTTTAGCCCTGGCGTTGCTTCTATTATTATTATTTTTTCTTCTTATCGTATTTTGTTGTATTTTGTGAATTTTCTTGTAGAACATAATTTATCTGTTTGTAGAACGAATGATTTAAGGTGCATGTTAAACGAAGTGTGGGAAGAAGACAGAGAGAGAGGGATGTGCGAGAGGGAGAGGCAGAGAGGGAGAGAAAGAGGAGAGAGGGAAAGGTCGGGGGCGTGCCCGAAGCAGGTTGATATTTTGGCGAATGGCGGTGACTGTCGCGAATGCAATTTAAATATTTGCATTTGTTTTTCAAAATGGAAATTCATGGCACGTGTAATGCGTTCATCGTGTTGTTGTATCAATTGTTCTTGTGCTTGTTCTTGTTCTTCATGTTGTTGTTTCTTCGTTTCTTATCTTTTTTAGGGGCGAAAGTGTCGCGTGATATGAAGACTTGCTCTTTAAGGCTTTAAACTCTTTGCTTTGCTTTGCTCACTCTGCCCAGCTGCGAAATTGCATTACATGATAATTCTTTTTTTTCCCCCTTCGCTATTCCAATACATTTTTGCTTCAGCTTCTTCATTGCTCCTGCTTCTTCCATCATACATTTTATTTTGCTCGCTTCTCTTCTTAGTTTCGCACTGAAATTGAAGAGGCTGTTGGCTGGGTTAAGGGATGTGGCAGAGGGGAGAGGGCAACGGCAACGGCAACGGCAACGTTGCAGCATTTACAGTTAACTTCATAAAGAAAATTTAACGAGCAACATCCTGTGCATGGGGGCATCAGGCAACAGCAACAAGGATGACGACAACAAGATAAAATGCATGCCTAGAACTCTGGTTCCACGACGACAAAATACATTATACGTTCGCTGGCGACAAGGACAAGCTGGCCTGTCCGTCTGTCCGTCCGTCCGTCCGTCCGTCCGTCCGTCTGTCCGTCTGTCCGACTGTCGGACAAGACGGACAAGCTGGCACCATAAAACGGTAGCAAGTCGCAAATACGTGTATTAGATGAACACCACCCAAGTCACCCACTCAATCCACTTCACTCTCATCCACACAGGGAGCAACACATGCAGCCCAGTTGCAAATCCAAATGGTGCCGCTTCGACGACGGTGACGGTGACGATGACGGTAACGGTGACGGTGCTAGTGACGGTGCTAGTGATGGTGATGGTGATGGCGACGGCGTGATGGTGTCGAGGCCAGGACCTGGCCAAGGCTCCACTGCCAGGCTGCCAATCCAGCGCAATGGAATCCCAGTTAACGAGTTTTGCCACTTTTTATACCCTCACCAAAGGTTACAACAAATATTGTCAGCTGATCCTACACCAAGAAAAATCGCATATTTCGGTATAAGCTCAGTAACAAACGGTGTCAGAAACTAGATGATCTTACATTTTGTAAGATTAAGTAAGAAAAATACTTGATTCAAGTAAGGCATTTCATTTGATTCGCACATATTCATGATTTAATAATAATGATTTTTGTTAATATATATTACTGAAATAAATTTACTTTTGAAATGATTTTAAACCCTTGATCAGCACCAACCGTCGTGTCCATATATCGATATCCACCTGTCAATCTTGTTTTTGATTTTGCATAGAAAAAATTATTAAAGTGACCATGGAGATGCTGTCAATGTATTTTCTGATATTTGTTAGGAAATTTGCAATGCTCTTTAGTTCGAAAACATATTCATAATAATTTTTATAAATTTCTAAGAAATTCTCTTTTATAAACTATATCAACTGAACATGGAGGTGTTACGTATAGTATATACAATTCTAAAAATATAATTTTCAGACTTAATAGCTAAGTTTTCAATTTCGACTAAATATTTGTTAACAATTGCAGCCTGTTATTAATTTAAGTGAACATGGAGGTGCTGTTAAAAAAGAAATGCAGCAGGTATCAAGCTTAATCATGTGATTTAAAATATAAAATCTGAGTTCATCTTAAGCAAGTGCGTTTTAAGGGATTAAGGTTGACGTAATGCCAACTAATGTGACCATGGAGGACAAGGCAAGGCTAACTCTAAGGCTAGGGTATGTGAGCTTCATTGAGCAGATAACTTTGCTTGGTTGTTTGTTTTGTGTTGTTTTTGTTGTTGTTGTTGTTGTTGCAAGAGTTGATGTTGTTGTTGTTGCAACTACGCGAGGAACACTTTAAAACAGCATTTCGTTTGGTTTGATAAACGTCAGGACAGGCAGGCGAAACCCATCAGCATCACGTCCTACATATATCCTGTTGTCTGTCATTTGTGCTGGCTGTTGCTTCTACATCTCTCTCTCTCTCTCTCTCTCTCTCTCTCGTTCAGGTCCTTGTCGGCCAAATGCTGTGCCTTTTTTTTGTGGGGGTTGGGGTGGGGAAGGGTCGGGAGGGGAGCAATGGCGACACACAGGGTTAGCCGTTGACGTTGCCAACGCTCAAGGGTCTACATAGATGGATGGATGGATAGATGGATGGATGTTCTCTGGGCCCTCGTCCTGGTTGTAGTCCTGGTCCTGGTTCTGGTCCTGGTTCTGGTTCTGGCTCTGGTCTTGGGGTATCTGGGGTGGAAAATGCGAAAATTCAGTTATGAATTCATTTCGAATTGAGGTAACATGATTACCGCTATGATGATGCTCTTCCGCTTCAACATCGTCAATATATTTCGCTTGAGCTGTGTTTATTTACGTGCCACTCTCTCCCAGCACTGTCGAGTTAAGGTTGGTGGCAAGTTAGGGATGGGGCGGTGGGGTGAGTGCGCCCTTAAATGAGCTTTTGCCACGCAAAGGTGCCGTTGCTCAAATAAACGAAACGCCTCGTTGAATTTGTAGCAGAGACAAGGGAGAAATGAATCTAGAGTCGAGAGTTGGGAGTCGAGAGTCGTCAGTTGGAGATGGAGCTTCAATTGGAGCTGTGGAGTGTGTGTGTGAGAGAGAGAGAGTGTGAGAGAGAGGAGCGGGAGTCACAGAGTCAGTTCTGAGAGTGGTTGGTGCGTTTTTTTGGGGGTAAGCTCGAGTGGTTGTTAAGTGGGGCGACAGCAACGACGACGACGATGGCGCTCACATCGACAAAATGGCTGTCAACAACAACATGGCGTATACGCGTTATGAATACGTATTGCTTGTTTATACACACAAACATACACACACGGCTGTATGTGTATGTGTGGCCACCCAGGTGGCAGACTGTTTGCCTCGCTCTCAGCATCATGCCACATTCTGTGGCGTCTGTGTCTGTGTGTGTGTGTGTGTGTGTGGATGTGCCACAGGCGCTTCAAGTACTTATAATTTCACACTTTTTTTTCTCCCGTTTTGTTTCCCCTGCTGTTGTTCAGGTTGTTGTTGCTGTTGCTGTTGCTGTTTGCTTAAAGTGAAAAAGTTGTTGCCTCAATTTAAAGTTAAGCTCTGCGTAGATGAAATAGGCTAATTTTGATACGCCAACAGAGTGGTAGAGAGTGGGATGAAGAAGATCCACAAAGTTTCTGCTTATTTGATGCTCAAATTATAATTTATTTGATGCTGCAAATGGAACGTGTAATAAGCCTCAACAAAGTAATAATGAAAATCATTTACCCAAATGAAGCTACAGAATTTCCCCTATCAGCTGTAGTCAGTTATTTGATTGGAAATTCTATTTTAACATACTATAATTCTTCAAAGATTATTTGAAATGTGTATTTGAAAAGTGAATTTTGTAACGTTATTTGCAGTAAATGGAATGCAAATTTAAAGTTCATATCATATGCAAAAGCAATAACAACAGCACCTGCCTAACCGCAGCAGTTGCTCTCCTCTTCCTGCCCCTGCCCCAGTTGCTTGCCCCCGTCGCAATACTTCATATGATGTTGCAAGCATCCGCAAAATCGTTTCAGACAACACACGGCGTATGCGTAATGCCAAAAATAACCAAAACACAAACTCAAACAGAGCGACACAAAACCTCAAAAGCTGTCGCACACACACAAGCACACACATACACACACAACGCTGCAAAAAGTAAATAAATATGCTAATAAATTTTTCAAAATAAATCTGTAATAGATAGAACAGATAGAGCTACAAAATAACCAGCGTCAACTAAATGCAGTTTGCTCTAACTCTCCTTCACCCTCTCACTCTCTCTCTCTCTCTTTCTCTCTCTCTCTCGCTTGCGGTCTCTTTTGCACTGTCTGTCACAGAAAACTGTGACCAAGCAACATGGCAAAAGTTTTTAATCCACGTTTGGAAAAATTTTTCACACAAATATTTACACAACTCTTCGCTCTAACGATTTGCGCAAACATGAGACACACACACACAAATACACACAAAAACACACAAAAACACACATCTACACATACAAGCGAAATTTTTGATGCCGATAAGCACACACACATCTACAGTTAGACAGACATTTTAATGTTTGTAAAGCTTTTAAATGCTTCACACACATACATTTTTGCTTTCCGTTTCCTTTTTGCATATTGCCACAGTAGAAGTTCTTTTTTTGTATACCCGTTACTTCAAAAATAAGTAAAGGGTATATTGTGTCCGTTGGAATGTATGTAACAGGGAGATGGAGGCATCTCCGACCCTATAAAGTATATATATTCTTGATCAGCATCAACAGCCGAATCGATATAGCCATGTGTGTCTGTCCGTCTGTCTGTTTGTCCGTCTGTCTGTCTGTCTGTATGAACAAAAGGATCCCAGAGACCATAAGAGGTAGAGTAACCAAATTTGGCACACAGTTTTCTATATACCCCACGCAGAACAATTTTTTTTTTTAATTTTAACGCCCTTTTCTGCCCCACAAATCGCGAAAAACCACAACACTTAGAGTTTTTAGGATAATAACATACAGTTTTTATGGTAACTAACGTTGTGTATTAATATTATATATAATCCCATTTAACCGCAGCAAGTTTGGACAAGTACAGTGGTAGTAAATTCAAACCAAAGTTATTTATAAAGTTATTATTTCAATAAAATCACCTAAAAGTATGTAGTAGATTTTATTTTCAAAGTACTTCTATATACATTGAAATAAGTAACGGGTATCCTGTGGTCGGGACCTTTCCCCACTTGTTTCTATCTGTATATGTGTGTGGATGTGTGTGTGTGTGTGTGTGTGTGGGGCAAATGGCAAAACAAATAATAAAGCAATGCAAAAATAAATAAATGAAAAATTGTAATAAGAATTTATGATATTTTTAGAGACAAAAAAATGGCAGCTCCAAAGAGAAAAGCGGGAGAGAATCGGGAGAAACGAAACGAGCGGGAATTGTGATGGTTAAACGAGGCTTCAGCGCTTTTGCAAATCTGTTGTTGATTTTCATTTTTGCTGTTTGTCTGCTAAACACAAAACAAACACAAAGCGCCAACAAATCTCGAACCGAACCAAAGCCGCGCTGCGGTACAGGGACTCTAAGACCGCCCCCAAGGAGGGATGAAAGGAAAGAGGAGTAAATATGGAAGAATATAGTATGGTTGGGGTGTCTGTGTGCCATCTAAAATTGAAGTCGTATTGCCTGAAGTTCTCTCTGATGTTTTGTCTGTCAATATAGCGAGCACCTCATGCGGAATTTTATAAATAACTTTATTTTCTGTTTATATTTATTAAATTCGCACAATTTCACAAACAACCACTGTGCTGGATTTTCACTGAGCAAATATTAATTTTTCAATGTTGCTCAATGCAAATGTAAACAGCTTGAGTAATCGTCTGAGATACTGCAACTTTTGCCATATTTCTGCTTATGTTTATGGTATTGTTCGAAAATAAGAAGATGAAATGCTAATCGAAATTATCTTTTTAGTTCATGAGTGTTGAATTAACGTATTATTCAAATAAATAGGATAATTGTAATTGTCGTTGGAATCCATAACTGAAAATCTTTTCTTAATACAATTAAATTAAGTTAAGTTTAACAAAATATTTTAAAATATATATAAATTGTTATCATAATTTTACGGATACATTTTCCAATGTCAACATGTGTACAAATGTTTATCCCCTATTAGTATATTCTATATATTCTATAGTCTTTTTTTTTTTCTTTTTGAAAATGAATGCGAATAATTAAAATTATGATAATTCATGAAATCGTAAAACTCTAAAGTTCAGAGATAGGCACAAAAATGCAACGACTAAAATGACAAATGAAAATTGTTATTACAATATTTTTCTATATGTGGCAAATGGCACAAAAGTTGTGAACTATAAGAGGGAAAGCAGCAGAGGGAAAGGGAATGAAAGTGTGTGAGAAATTGGGGAATAGCAACATAGTTTTTGGGTTATGTCATCTAAATTGCCCACCCAAATACATACAACAAAATGAAATAGTCATTGATATGTTATTAAATATGGCGTCGGTTGTGCAAATACACACACACACACACATCCGAACACTCGAGAACTCAAACACTCACCCACAGAGAGAGAGAGAGAGAGAGTGAGAGAGAGAGAGAGAGAGTGAGAGAAATATACATAAATTTATTCATATAGTAGAGCATATAAAGATACAGAGAAAGAGATATGGGCACAAATGCCCATACATTCGTACATTGGAATGGCAACCCTGGCACTCGGTGCTTTTCATTCTCGTCAGTGTTTGTTTTTGGTTTTGTGTCTGTCGTTTTTTTTTTTTTCGTATTGTTTGCTTTGATTTTATTACGATTTTTGTGTTGATTTTGCTTTTATTGCAATTCAATGTGAATACTTTGTTGTTGTTATTATTATTGTTGTTGCGGTTGTTGTTTTTTTTGTTATTATTATTGTTGTTATACATTGGTTTTGTACGAATTCAGCAAAAATCACAAAACCGCACAAAATGCGCTTAGATCAACAGAAATATAAGACTAAACAGTGGAGAGAACCCAGACATACATATAGGAGACATTAAATTGAAGTAACAACTCCCCCCCCCCCCAATATCCATAACAAACAACCAAAAACAACCGATGGCAACAAGAACAACAACAACGATAAGTAATAAAAATTCATAATACACTCGCATTTAGATATTTATTTCTTCTTTAAGATCATAAAAAAAGAGTTTTTATTGGTGTCCAACAACTCGCAAATTAGTTTTAATGTCTTGCCAGTTGCTTCAGGAAATTTAAGTAGTCAGTCGTCTTGCGACTAAACGAACCTCATTCCATAAGAGAAAAAAAAAACACAATCTAAACTTAAAGCAAACAAAACGCTAAATAATGGCAAAACTGACAGAACCCGAAATAAACAAAACAAATAACACAAAGCGCGATATCTTTGTAAATATATTTATATAACTGATTTATTTTTTACTATATTTTTACTATATGACAAACCATGAAAGTATTTTTTTTTTTTTTGGTATTTCTACGGTTCGGGTTTGGTTACTTAAAACTGAAAGTGTATTAAGTGCTATTATATTAAGATCCACATTATGCTATATACAATAGACCTGTTCGTTTATATTTAAAAGTTTTGGTTTATTTTTTTTGCAGGATTAGGAAATTTGAACTCAATAGGGTATATTTTTTTATATTCTGTTAAATACTATCTAATTCTAACTAGGGATAAATGAGCCTTAAAATGTTTGTCTATCATATAATGTTAAATTTCCATTGCTAGTTCTTAATGACATTGAGGTACAATTTAGCATAAATGTAAATTGCAATGTTTTTAATGTGTATCTATTTTCATGTGTGTTATATAAATACATTTACAAAATTGTTGACAATATTCCAATACACTTTCATTTGCTGCATCCCAAAGTACAGCTCTTTGAGCATAAATGAATCTCAATGAATCCTAATTTCAGATAAATTTATCTGTAGTACTCATAGTAGTAAATATACACAGATAATAGATAATAAACATAGAGTTTACATATAGAAAAATTATATTTGATTAAATGGGATTACTCTTGGTATTGTTTCTATAGCAATTGGAGAAACTGTTAGACAGGTTTTAGGTCGAATTTGACCATGTGTTTGGACTGGCCTTAATAATCAAATGCAAATGCAAATTCAAATGCAAATGCAGTCTATCGATATCGCCTTAAATCGTCAAGATTCTTTGATTCTCCCCCTTCCATTGTGGCATGCAGTTTGTATCTTGACACGGCAAGTTGGTCATCAATTAGATATTTGTAATTTGCATTAATTTCAATATTGATGTGCAACATTTCATCAACAACAACAGCAACAATAACTGCAATGTGAACACACCTAGTCTAGGATATGCAGTACAGTATCTGTCTGTATCTGTGTGTATATGTGAGTATTTGTGAGTATCTGTGTGTGTGTTCATAACTCGTGTAATAAAGCTGTCTGTTGTCGCCCGAAACGAACACGTGTCAGCGACACATATCGACACAAAAGCACAACACAACACAACACAACACAACACAACAACATAAGGAGCATCGAGAGTGGCTGCCCACGTAAAAATTGTGTGGAGTGTAGAGTGGAGCCGTAGAGCCGTATCCCGGTACGGCACCCTTTTCAATACGATGAGGTGCCTCACCTAGATGTCTAGATAGATTGAACTAGATTGCAACGACATAGACACAGACACAGACAGGGGGACAAAGACAAAGACAAAGACAAAGGCAGACACAGATACAGATACAGTTGCAGAGAGGGAGAGAGAAAGAGACATGTCTCCGGGTGTGCAGGCGTACCGTCAACAGTGCCTGTCAATACTATGTGCACACTGCTGCGTGTACACATGTTTGTCTTGACTGTGAAATGCCAGCATGCAGTATGGGCAATGTTCAGATTGTGAGATTGCAGATTGCGAGAGACTGAGAGACTGAGAGACTAGAAGACTGAGAGACTGAGAGACTGAGGTCTCGGCCGGAGCTGTGCTGGGGCAAGGGGTTGGGGGTTGAGTGATGTCCGCTTCATTTGCATTAAATAAGCTGAAATTTCAGCAGTGGCACACTCCATTTAAACGCTTTATGCTCTGCGGTCAGTCGAGCAATCAGTAAGCGTCCTGTGACCGCACTGGATTTGAAATTCCCTGGAACAAGTTGCAACAACAACAACTGCAACAACAACAACAACAACAACTACTTCTTTGAATGCTTCACTAAAATCATGCGAAATTATCGTTTAATTAACCGTAGCGCTAAGCGCTCCATCTGAATGAGAACTGAGTGAGGCTGAGGGATGAGGAATGAGGAATCCCTTATACTGGGAACTTGGCATTGCGAACCGGAACGGAACGGAATTGAGAATTTGTGATTTAGTTTTGCGACGAGTCGAAAGATTAGTGTAAATTGATGTTGTCCCTGTTGGCGCCATTGCGCTCCATTTAAAATCAAAACGAAACTAAAACTCAACTGCCTCTCTAGGCGATTCTCAAAATGTTAAAGTTAGAATATATGTATAATATGTCTAAGGAATAATCATGGAATTACTTTAATGCAGATACTTACGATTGTTTACTGAGGCTTACATTTTTAGTTTAGTCACTTATATTATGTTTTAGTATTATACGCACATCTTTTTTCCATAATGAATTGCTCCAATAATTTCATAAAGAGTTCAAGAATTATTACTGTTTGTTCGTTTGATGAAGCAAAAAGCTACTTTGTTATAAAGGTTCATACTGATTTTATGTCTCAATTGTTGAGCGAATTGTAAATAGTTTATGATCATTTGGATATCTCTTTCAAATTTTAATGAATATAATTTATAATATAATATAAAAAAATGAATTAAATTGGTAATATGTAATATTATGAGATATCACAATATTTAAGGGAAAATTATGGTGCTTCCTTTTTCTTTTCGTTACTTAAAAAAAAAAACTCAGGATTTCTCCCGTTTCTCTTTAAAGTATAGTTTATATTTTTATACTTTTACTCTTAGTTATTTTTGTGCAAGTTCTTTTTCTTAAATTTTTTATTATTTTAAATCTAAATGTGAAAATATCTGATGAAGTTTAAATAATATTCTAGCACATTTTCTTAGATTTCTCTTTAAAGGATAGATTCAATTCTTATAGTTAGGTATTTTCTTTCTATGATTCGAATGCTCTCAGAATGAGTTCTCATATGTTCTCATATGTTGGCATTTGTTGTTGTCCCCATGTCGTGCCACATACACGTCTAGCAACCCTCGTTGCAGTTTTTGGGCCAGCTGGAGCTGGTGCCGGATCGTCGCATGTCCAATTGTTAAGCTCTGTGGCAAGGTGCGGGCGCAGGGAATGCGGCAAAGCGTTGCAAGGTGTCAAACTGACAGGCTTTAATACTTTTTCGTAACAATTTTCCAACGTTACGGTTTTTGGTGTCATTTCGGTTCGCTGGCCGTAAACAGGAGCTGCTGCCGTCCCCGTCGCAGTCGCAGTCGCCGTCGGAGCTGGAACCGGAGCTGGATATGGCAATGTAGATGGAGATGGAGATGGAGCTGGAGCTGGAGTTGGACTTGTGCATTCGCATGATGTGGCATGCGGCACGCAAGTCCCGCTACCAGTTGTTGTTTTTGTTGTTGTTGTCTCCCGGCAGCTCAGTTGCTCAATTCCCCAGGTGGCAGCCATGCTCAGTCCACAGTGCTCGACCACATATTGAGCTTATCAAATATTAACACATTTTCGAGCGCTGACAAATGCGGGTCCCATCTCTTCTTCTTTTTTTCACAACCCTTCGCTCCCCTCTCTACCCCTCCCCATCGTTCCCTGCCACGCATGCGCCGGTTGCCGTCGGCTTCCGTTGTTACGTGCCACATAAGCTGCGGCATGTTCATAACCCTGTCACAGTCGCAGTCACAGTTGCAGTCACTGTTCCAGTTCCTGTTCCTGTTCCCCTCCCAGTCACTTGGACATGTCCATGTCCATGTCGTGAGCTTAGCGTGAAATGACATTGCGTGCTCACAATGAAAACGCGGCCAAAAACCGAATACTGAACTCGGTGTACTAAGGCACAAAACAGTAGCCAGGTTGCATGTGTGGATGAGAGGAGCAGAGGACGCGAGGATGACTCAAACAAACGGCAAACTGACGGCCGCACATAACGTCATATATCATCCAGTGGGTCTGACCCGGAGAGAACCCACGTGGTGCTAGTCAACGAGGTGGGTTATTGGCCTAGGTGCATATATAGTACAACAATGTAGGTGAAAATAAAAATAATAATATATACTTTTAGATAATGTATATGTTATGTATATCTAACTGTAGACACAGATGTAAAAATCATATACTTTATGAAAATGAGACACAGATTTAAATAAATTTATAATATAAGAATTTAAATTTGTAAAAGCGGGGACTAGGAATTGATTTCAGAATTATAGACTCTTGGTAAAAACATTTTAGAAATTAACGTAAATTACGAATATGAGGTACCTTTTTTTTTGTTTCGAAAAAATCGATGCACCTAATGCACATCTTTTAAAACTTATTCTAGTTAATTAAAAAACAATTAATTTATACAATTGAATTTTGCTATATGGACCTGTTTCTTATATATTCTGATTTTTTCAAGGTATATTCAAAAATGTTAAAAAGAAAATGCAGTATTTAAAATTTTTTTAAATAACTTTTCATTGCAATTTACCAACAGCTCGACTGTGTGGGACCCTGTACTTGTTTAAATACCAAATTATGGTAGAAATCTTATATAATGTTTTGAATATTTTTTCAGTCAATCTGGTTGTTTCTACGATCGGCCACCAATATAAAAGGCATTGTATATTTGGCATAAGAACTGGCTTAAAAGATCTCTGCTCTGTTAAATTTGATTAGTAATTTAAATGTTCTAGCTAGAAAGTAACGGCTAATTGTGTTGAACGGAAACTCTTGTGGCAAACCACTTGAACAATGGACCACATAAGCGAGAACTAATAAGCCTCCTAACAATTCTTGTTGTTGTTGTCTCTCTGTTTGGTATTTGCAGTTTGTATGGTTTTAATGACAAAGCACAAGGCGGCAACCTAAGCTTAATCGTGCAACGTTCCTCCCTGCACCTACCCCGTTCTCCTTTCGATCCGCAACCGATTTGTCTAACCGTCATGAATGCCGGCAAAGTGTCAGCGCTTGGACGTTGTGAAATCTTTTTCCCTCGCCTGACACTTGGCAGACACAGGACGCCTTGGAAATTGGAGTAGGTTTGCGTGTCAGCAACAGCAACAGCAACAGCAACAACAACAGTTGCAACAGAAGCAACAACAGCAGCAACAGAAGCAACAACAGCAGTAACGCTTTCATATTCTCAGTTCACATTGATTCAGATCTTTGGGTTTGACTCACATCGTTCTGGTTCCTTTTGGATTTGTACTTTCCTGCAACTCAACTTGAACTATTCAATTCATCTGTCTTTTTCACAGATTTCACTTTCGCAACATAACCTTCATTTACCTTCAATTAACTATCTGCAACAATTGCCAGCTTAATCTTAAGATTAAATTTAATATATACTGTCGAATTTTCCACGATCTTATTTTATCTCACGATTAATTTTTCTCAGCTGTGTTGTGCCAAAATTTCAAAGTTGTACGTCAAGCGGTTTGGCCTGTACAATGCTCAGTCAGTGAATGTATGCGGACAAATAATTGTATATACTATATATACGTATATAGAAGATTTATTTTTATTTTCGAGTTGTTGTTGTTATTTTGGCTGCCTTTCGTCAACTTCAAATTAAACATGGTTAGCTGTCATTGTGTTGCACGCACACTCCAAATTCAGCTGCAAGTTGTTGAATGTTGAATGTTGAATGTTGCCCGCTTGCCAGTTTGTTTTCAGTGAGTCACATGCTGATAATTGTGAATGAACGAGTAGTCTGTTTGTTGTTGTTGTTGTTGTTTTTGTTGTTGTTGTTGTTGCCACATAATTGACTTGGCTTGAAAAAATTGAGTCATTAGGCGTAGCGGTCAGGGAGGCAATCAGCAATCAGCAATCAAGCAAACAACCAAACAGCAAACAACAAACAACAACAGTCGCTATTAACCGATCAAAGCATCTTTAAGAGCCAAAACATATATGCCAATTTTGTGGTACCTACATACATATCGATACTGTTAAGATTCCCTAAAAAAAACTCTATTTTTTTAAGGTTCACAGAAAAAATCCAGGATTCTGGAAAAAATCAGTTAAAGTCCTGGAATTTGCTTAGCCAAGTACAAAATCTGAATTCAAGCACAAGTTTTTTATTTAGTTCTCAGCAAATATTTCGATTAATTACGACATTAAGTCTATAAGAATTGAGAAAAATTTCGAAGGTTTTGCGAGATTTCGTCAAAATCAAATACCAAATTTGCACATTTGTATGATATTCTTGGTTGTATATTTGTATTTGATTAAATGATGCCGCGATATTGTGACTGATTGATTGTGTGATTGAGTGATTGAGTATTTGCTTTGCTTGATTATTGGTTATTGTGTATATATTTTATTGCGAGATTGATTGATTGTATGTTTGATGGTTAAACTATGGATGTAAGAAGTACGTATTACTATTCCATTGTATAACTATAAAGCAATCAACATATTCAGTTTCATTATATGGCGTGTTCACTGTACATACACGTATGTGCAATGCATTTGCTTTAAATGATCATCGGGCTTAGCATTGGGATGAGGATGAGCTCACGTGACTAAATAAGCTGCAAGTTCGGAAGCATTTATCACAAGTCCACAGTCAATTCACCTTCTCCTCTCTCTCTCTTCCTCTTTCTCGCATTCCCTCTTAGCACCTGACATGAGTGATGATGTGGGCTGTAGATCTGATTCGAAATCCGAAATACGAATCTGTAACTGAATGCAGAATCTAAACTTGAGTTCGTCGTTCAGTCTGAATGCCATTTAATGTTAACAAATTCATTTTTGGCGACAAACGGAAACGGAAACGGAAGGGAAAGGGAAAGGGGGAGGGAGAGAGAGAGGGAGAGGGAGAGGGGGAAGGGTATGAAGACACAGGAATGAGTGTTGTGAGAATCCCAATGCTGGCTGGCTTTACTCTACATTCCCTTCGCCATGTCTTCTTCCTAGTCCATCAGTCAAGAGTGGACTTTGGTTAACTTTTCCCCTTTCCTTCCCTTTCCTTTACATTGCTGACTGCATCCTGTCTGTCTGTCTGTCTGTCTGTCTGTCTGTCTGTCTCTTGTCCGTCCTGCCACTGATAAACGCACGTCACACGTCAGCTCAGCTCAGCTCTGTTTTACTCCGAGTCCAGATACCGAGTCCAAAGTCCGAGCTTGTGTCCGTATCCGTGTCCGTGTCCGTGTCCGTTTCCCCACCCCGAGTCCTTTTGCCTTTGTGGATTGATGGCTGGACAGATTGAACATTGCACGTTTGTTTGGTCCTCTAGGTCTTAGGGCTCAACGCCGCTGATGGACGTTTAATATGCATTTTAGACAAGGATATAACTGCCATTCCTTCCCTCTCTCTCCCTCTCTCTCTCTCTCTCCCTCTCTCTCTCTCTCTTTCTCTATCTGTGTGTGTGCAATGCTTGCCTCCATTTGAGGCATAGTTTTGCAACGCTTGCAAATGTATTTGGTTATCTGTCGAGCACCAAATTCGTCATGGCCAGAGATGTTGGTCAGCAGCAGCAACAACTACAAAAACAACAACAACAACAACCACTGGCATTGCTTTGTATTAAATGCTATCATACTGCCGTGTCTAGGCCATATTCAACTGGCCAGCATACAAGCCGTGTATTGTTTGTTTCCCCTTCCCTTCCCTGCCCTTCCCTGCCCTTCCCCACCCCTCTCCCCTCTCCTGCTCGTTGTGCCACATGCGTTGCTCGTTTCTTGATGCTCGTCGTAGGTGTGAATGCGCGCACATGTGTCGAACAAAGGTTTCACTCCTCACTCCTCACACTCAAGTGTGCACCCCCGTCCCCCACTACTCCTCCCCCAGTCACTCCCACAGGCCATCACAATCAAGCAATACAAGTGTGGAAACGCTTAAGGTTTGAGTACGAGTTTTGGCCACAACAACGGACACGCATGTGCATGTCCATAACATTAATAATGTTGCCCCGATATTAGCCACGCATATTAACTCTCGCATGTGTCTGTGTCAGGCTCCTGCCATTGTTGTTGCTGTTGTTACTACTACAACTATTGTTAATGCGAATGTGTGTAACAATTTAAGATGTGAACTGTGCACAACAACACTCTCTACACACACACACACAAGCACACACCTAGCAATGCGAGTGTCTGCACTTTGGCCTTGGCTCAATACAACACGTAAACTGTTTAATATCTGATTGTAAAGATACAAAAGTATCTAATAGTCGCAAATCTATCCATAGTTTAATTTAAAGAATTATTTAGTATTTTAACTATATATATCTGTATTTGTTTATCTGACAAGGATCGAATTTAGAAAGAAGTAGCTATCAGAGACATATGTATCTATGAAATTAATTTTTGATTAATAACGAATATAATTATCGGTTAATAATGTAAGCAGTTTAGTAAAAAATTATATCAATATTCTAAATAAAAATTCTCATATTTATCTCAGTGGATACAATTGTGAATAAGATACTATACATAAGATACACTTATATAGGGACAAATGTGAATTAGTTGGGTTTGTAATGACAAAGATATTAATGAAATACAATGTGAATTTTTACGGCAAATTAATCTAATCCAAAACTATTGTTAGCCTTTCATATATAGCTTTATTAATGTCTTGATTCTAAAAACTTCGAAAACGACAAATTTCGTCTATCAAAATCGAGGTACTTTTTGCTCATGTTGCAAATTGCTGAAATAAAATGTTGTTTTTCCTTTTTTTTCAAATAAAATAATGTACACGTTTTGATATATTTTTTTATATTTATATTTTTTATATTTTTTCTCATCAAAGTTTTTCCTTTTTATCGTTTGTCGCATTTTTGTTTTTGCCTTCATCTGTTTTGTTAACAATTTGTGTTTTTTTGTTGTTGTTGTTTTTGTTTTTGTTTATTATTGATTTGCTTTGCTCTCCCATTTATCAGCCTATACGAATTCGCATGATAAATACTCGAATTATGATGTTGATGTTTCTTGTTGTTGTCATTGTTGTTGCGGTTGATGTTGCTGTTCATATTGTTGTTAATAAACTTACGCATTAAGCTAACACTAAATACTTTTTACAATAATAATAATAATTATCATAATAATTATAATAATAATAATAATAGGTGTAATAGGGTGATGCGGCCGCAAATCCAGGGGCCAATCGCAATAATATCAATTAAAAACTCAAATTGTTAGCTTTTAGTTATATCTTTTAGTTATATATATATATATATATATATATATATATATATAGAAATTTGTATTTGTTTTATAGCTGTTTGTTGTTTGTATTTTTTTATTCTCATTTTTTGTTTTAATATTATTTTTATGTTCTTTGCTAGTTTTACATTTTTGATATTACATTTAATTAGCATTTGTAAATATTTTGTTTTGTTTGCATTTTGTTTTTTTCATAGATTTGTTTATAATAAATTATGTTGCTTACTAGCTAGGACCACAAAAAAAAAAAAAAATAGTTTGCTATGTGTGCTGTTATATATAGCTTTATATATATATATATTTATATATGCATATGCTTTTCTGTTTCATTTTATTTTTATTTATAATATTATTTATATAAACTTAGTTACTAAAAACTACACAAGTACAATGCCTAGTTACGTTTATGTTGTTAGACAACGATTATAAAATATGTTTATTTTTTATAATTATTTTCCAAAAAAAAAAAAAATGTTCATAAGACAAATGAGGCAAACAAATTTTTTTACTTTTTTTTTTTATCATAAGAATGGGCTAATTTACAAAAAAATAATAATATTATTTTTATTTTGTTTGCTAACACGATTTTATGCTACGTATTTGTGTTTTGTTGTTTTTGTTTAGCTTTTGTTTTTACACACACATACACATAAATAGTTTATTACAGACAAGACGTTTAGTTAATGTTTATGATTTTGCTTATGTTTAGCATTGTTTGTTTTTCTGCCTTTACTGTTTTTCTCTTTTCGTTTTGCATTTGATTTAGTTAGATATAAATACAATTTATATATTTATTTATATCTTATATAGTTTTTTATGTGCAGCGCCCATTTATAATGTACATTTTGAGATTTCGTTTTTTGTTTTTCTACTATGATTTTTTTTTAAAAAATAATTTACAAATATTTTGGCGCAGTCATAAAAAAAAGTACTAAAACAATAAACACAATAATAATAATAATAATAAAACAACAAAACCAAGCCGAGCATTTGTTTTTTGGCCAAAGGCAGCGCCTATGGCTCTGTGTGTGTGTGTGTGTGCGTGTGTGAGAGATAGACAGCGGCGGGGGTGTAGGCGGTGCAGGCGGTGCAGGCCAGCCAAACACACGAATTTCTCCTCATTTGAATGGTGAATGCTGAGCGAGAGAGCGCACTCACTCAATTGGGCGACTCGCTCTTGCTTGCTCTTGCTCTCATTCGACGCACACAGCATGCGACTCGCTGTTGGTTGGAGCGAGACGACACCAGTGTATGCGCAGTGGGCGGCAGCAGCGACGACGACTGCGTTGACGACGACTGCGTTGACGACGACTGCGTTGACGACGTCGACAGCGACGAAGCTTTGTTGCTGTTGTTGTTGTTGTTGTTGTTGTTGTTGTTGTTATTACTGTTGTTTTGGCTGCTGCTGCTGCTGTTACTACTCGTCCTCACGTTGTTGTTGTTGTTGTTGCTGCTGCTGCTGCTGCTGCTGCTGCCGCTGCGTGTAGGTCTTGAGAAACAGCAGGCGCGTTGCCAACTGTTTTGTATATTACCAAACAAGCCCTTCATTTTGCATATTCTGCGGTTCGCTGAAGTTCGCCGAGCTCATGAACTCGGGCGATGCGGTACGCGGGCCATTTTGTTGTTGTTGTTGTTGTTGTTGTTGCTGCTGCTGCTGCTGTTGTTGTTGTTGCGTTTGGCTTGCTTGTTGCGCATTCTGTGCTGCCTGCTGCTGCTGCTGCGCGGCCGCCTGTTGCAACAAATGCTCAGCGGCATTTGGAGGCGGCGGCGGCGGCGGCCCCACAGCTGTTTGCAGCTGCATCGGCGGTGCGCCCGCCTGACTCAGAAATGTTGACTCGGGCGTCAGGCCAAATTCATTAACCATCGGTATGGGACCGCTGTGATCCATTGGTCCACCTGTTATAAAGCCAAAGGGGAGAGAACGAGACGAACAGACAAACACAGAGAATTAGTTTAACAGTTCGCATAATAAAGTCTAAATCTTAAAAAGTTAGCCACTTCATGAAGACTCATAGATTCATATATGAAACACTTGAGAACCTCAAAGTTTTACAACAAATTTTGAAAGATACTTCAAATAGAAAGCAAGAGCATAATATATAGAAAAATGTCAACATTCATGGTATTTGGTTAATATAAGAATATTTTCTAAATTGAATCCAATCTTTTATACTTATTTGTATTCTTAAATAGCATTTGTTTTTGGAAACTTATATATAGATTTGGATATATCCAACATTTTATCTAAGAATGTCTGATAGTTTGATAAAGTACAAATGATAGTTATAGTTATTCAAAATAATTAAACTAAATATTTGAAATAAATTTGGAATTCAGATATGTTCAAAAATGAAACTGTGATACGATAGATGCTAAATTAAGTTTAAAATATAGTTTTAACGCGGGCTATTTCCTTGCTAAGAAATTGTTTAGATTATGCGTAGACCTTATATTTTTATTTACTCAGTAAAGTGCTAGGAATATTTTTCAACAAAAGCCATTGCAAAAGAAAGTATTTAGAACTATGTATTTCTTTTTGGAGATATATTGTACTATATCACGTCTACCAACTAAAAACATGGAATTCATTTGTAACTCTTTTCAACTATAGGTTTTTTTCTAGAGTAGCTCCATAGAAAGCTCCATAAGTAGTATCTTTATTCGTTATATATCGTTATTCGGCTTATCATAGATAGATTTCGTGTATTACCTGGTGCATTGAAGGGCATTGGTCCGCCTGGATGGCCGGGAAAAAAGGGGCCGTCGTGCGGATGGAAGGGTCCACCGTAGCCGAACTCGAATTTAGCATCTGCAGCAAAGTAGGGAAAGCCGGGTCCGTCGTCTAGCCCGCCCGGCGAGAGATTCATGGGAAAGCCGCGCATTTTACGCGCACCGCCAAAGAACGGCGGACGACCCATGCTGGTGATTTGCTTCATGCGACGCTCCTTGGATCGCTTGTTCTGGAACCAGACCTGCAACAAGTTGAAAGAAGACAAGTAAACGTTTAGTGGATGCTGATTCAACTGTCTCCGTCTCCATCTCCGTCTCCGTCTCCGTCTCCGTCTCTATCTCGATTTCCATCTCAGTGTAGACTCCGAGTCAGATTCAGAGTCAGAGTCAGACTGAGAGTCAGAGGCACAGGCGCATGTCTAATTGTTGTTGCTGTTGTTGCATTGATGCTACCGCCGCCGCACCGGGCGGCCGCGTTGCAAAATTAGCCCCAATCCCGATTCCAGCCATTCCCGAACAATGCATGGATCGCGTATGTCGAGCCGAACCTCCTGAACAATTTTACGATGTTCTGCATCGTTTCGGGTGCTCCAGAAGCACCGTGCACAGCATGCAAAGTAATAAAATAAAAACATATTTCAAAATTTTTAGTGGCACCTTTTTGCCTTGGCCCCTTTGCCCCTTTGCCACTTCTCCGTCCCCCCCTGCACGGTTCGTTTGTCTCATTTTTGTTTCCTTTTTCATATACATTTTGTTCTTACATTTTTTTGGTTCATCTTTCTTTTTTTTTTTTTTTTTGGCATTTTAATATTCATATCTTGGACGCGTTTTTTAATGATCTTTTGCTGGCGGTCGGTCATCGAAACGGTTTTCTTAACTTCAACTTCAACTTCGACTTGGACTTGAACTGATTTTTGTATAATTCTTCTTCAATTTTTACTCCTTTTTGGTTCAGTTTCTGTTTTGGCAAACTTTTCTCAATGAAATTTTTTGATTTATGTCTTTTTTCGGAGATTCTGGTTTTTTATTTTCCTCTTTATTTTTTTGGTGTGTGTCCTTTACGTATCTGCGTGGCAAATAGTTTCCAATGAATTTGGCTTAGATTTTGCTGGCCTTCTGGCTGCCTATCAGCAGCTGTTCCCATTGCTAAACCGAATCCCAATACCATTCACATTCCCATTCCCGTTCCCGTTCCCATTCCCGCTCTCGTTCTCGTTCTTAGAGGCAATTTAAGCGTGAATTTTAATGATGAGCGCCGCTCGCTGTCTGCAGTTCATTTGAATTTGTGATCATTTTTATGAACTCAAGTCAGCTTGGCCTAGACATGCATATGAGTTGAATGCCCAACAACAACAATCTCTTCTCTTTCTCCATCATATTTATAAACTGACATATTGTTGGCACAACGAATTTCGCTAGAAAATCGCAAGCCTGTGAGAACTCAAAACTTAGATCGTGTCTCGGTCGGCGTACAGGATGCACAAAAAGGTAGCAACATGCTGTGCATAGGGTTACTCCCAACTTGGCCAAAAGCTTAACCAAAACACAAAACATTTGACGTTAAGCCCGCGTCCGTGTCGAGCATTTTGCGTGAAACGTTAGTCAAGCGCGTGACTTTTGACAACGAATTTGAATTTGAATTTGAATTCGTGTTTGAATTAAAGTTTGAATTAGTATTAGGTATTCCGTAAGCTCTGTTACGTTGTCAGATAACGTATGCACAAGCAACGTTGAAAAATGTTAGCAAATAAAAATGATAGAAATAGCTTATTCTTAATTGTTTTTACGTAAGCATACTACGTTTAACATTACGTATCACGTTATTGATGCAGCAAAGAAAGTTCAAAGTTGACAAATTTTTTATTCTATTAAAATATCGCTAAAGTTAATTATATCCAAATGTGCTTATGTAAATACGTAAACACCTTACGTAACGTAAGACATTTAATGCGTTAAAAAATGCAATAAATAATGTGGTGCAGTAGTAGTAGTTTGTTAACTTGATAACACATAATCTTGCGCTCATACGCAAGTCGTAAGTTGTAAATACGTAACGTAAAAGAGCAATACTAATAATTACGTTAGGCCAAAGATGATGAATAAGAGGAAGAAACGAATTTAACGAACTACTATGTAAATGCAGATCCGATGAATTGGTTCTCGGTCAGCTGTAGACATATTTCAATTAAACGTAACGCCGCAACGTAATAAATAAAACCGCAGTCGTATAGCCTCTCTTGCCACCTGCCACGCATTCCACTTGCAACAATTGCTAATAGCAATGTATGTAAGTAAATATGTGTATTTGGGTATGTGTGTGTGTGTGTTTTGACGTTATTTTCCCCGTTGGCCCTGCGGTCACACAATTTTTCATTTTCATATGCGCAACAACAACAAAAGAAAAAAAAAAAATAATAAAAAAAAAATACAACATACAAGTGAGGGGGACAAAGTTGAAGGTGAGGCAGGGGAAGGGGAAGAACAAGAGCAACAACTTTGATAAAAAATAATGCATTTACTATAGTTTTGCAGTTTGTTGCATTTATTTTCTCTTTGTATGTTGTGGTATGTTCAGTTGCTGTTTTTGTTGTTTCTCTCACAATTTTTTTCAATTCAGTGGAACCTTCAGTATTTTGCATTTTATTCCATTTTTCTTTTTTTTTTTTTTCATTTTTTTACCATTGTTTTGTTATGTCGACAAAGAAAAACAGCAACAAATGGCGATTGAAAAGAACATGAAAAACACAAGAAAAATATACAAAAAAAAATGTTTGTAGCAAAAAAAAATAACTAAAATGGCAACTGCATGTGGGCGTACAACAGAGTAAAGATGGCAACAACAGGAGGGGCATGAGGCTTGTGGCATGAGGCGTGAGGCATGCGACATGGGGCACGAGGCTGTGGCATAAGCCTGGAGATTGTGCGGTTAACCGCGGCTGCTTTGTAATTTCTTTAACAAAAGTCTTTGTTGTGTGCTGTGTCCTCAAATCCATTATAAACCTCCCCCCTCTCTTCTACCACAAGAGAGTCTTTGTAACTCTCATACTAACGATATTTGAAGAGAGACTTTAATTTTTTTCTTGGGATTTTATACTTTCCATGAAAATCTCTGATATTTCAAATTTTAAATAAGATCAATTTATCTAATAATATTAATAATGATAGGGACAATTCAAATAGTGCAAAAGTGAAAACTAATGCTAATGCTTCTCGTGATGCTCATGTAATAATAATGCTGAAACAATTTCTAAAGTCAACTATAATTCAAATTCTAATTTAAATGCTAAATCTAATGCTAAAAGCAATGCTAATGATAATGATAAAATTCATATTAACGCTTAGACAAGTGTTTAATGCTTATGCCATTGCCTGTTGATTGTAATGCTTATGATAATGCCAATGACAACTATAATTCTAGTCCTAATTTTAATGGTAATGATAATGATAACATTTATATTAATGCTAAGACTAATAATGTTTCTGCCATTGCCAATGCTCATTCTAATGCTAATGCTAATGATATGTAATTTAAATACTAATAATGTAAGAATTTGAGAAATATTTTTTAAACGCCTATAACCGATTTTCTGTTTTCATTGAATATATTCGGTTGTTACTAGAATAAAATCTGAAGTTGTATTTTAATTTCGAGTCCGTTGTGTGTGTGTTTATTTTGAATGCATGTTGCAAGTTGAAGTTGAGACGCGTTATGAAAGATAATACGATATAATATGATATGATATAATGTTGTTCTTCTGGCAGCCGAAAATTGTTGCTGATGGTGTAATTTGAACAGCGGTTATAATATTTTATTTCCGCACTTGAGCGAGCAGCATAATGTTGCATCGAAACAAGAATGAGAAATTTGTTTCCAATTTCGTGTAGCTTTCAACAAATTTGTTGCTCTCATTGTTGTTGTTGTTGTTGGTCTTTTAGATGTTGCTGTTGTTGTTGATTTGGCGCAGGCGGCAAGCGGCGTTGCTCGCAAAACATTTGAACATTTAGTTAAATTATAGGTTAGGTCCTGACATAAAAGGGCAAACAACGTAACATAATGGCCGTGGTAGCAATCAGGCTCTGCAACCATGCTCCCAATCCCCTCTCTCCCACTCCCTCTGCCTCTCCGTCATCCTCTCCCCTGCTTACCTTGCCCTTTCCTTTCCCTAAGAGAAACATAACAAAATGATTATTGCGCTTTTGACTCGCTGAACGGGACGAACGGAGAGAAAGGAACGGAGAGTAATGGTAGGGAAAGGGTGGATAAGGAGAGACAGGCGCGGGTGCAGAGGGAGGAGGGAGGAGGGAGGAGGGAGGAGGGAGGAGGGAGGAGGGAGGAGGGTACGGCTGCCACTTGGCAGCTCTTCGACTTTGGCGTTGTGTTGAAAATTATAGCAAATTATGTTAAACGGCAGCTCCATGGCGGGGGTGGGGTCGGTATCGCCCTCCCCCAAACGAAAAAGAATCGCCCCCCGTTTTGGCCCCATTTTGGCAGCGTTTACCCCGTTTGGCCCGTTTTGTGGCCCCATTAAAGAGCTTAACATATAATTTGTGGAACCGCCAGTCAAAAGTCAAAGTTGCTTTATTCTGACCCTATTGGATTTCAGCTTCAGCTTCAGCTTCAGCTTCAGGTTGCGTTTTGATTTCAGTTTCTGTTTCTGTTTCTGTTTCGGTTAACAACTGCATTCTATCATCACATTTCAGATATTTTTGGGGCATGCTACAAATGTGTGTCACGTACTCGCGTCCTGATTGACATGATTTGATGTGGCTCGATTTGTGAGCATTCAACATTCGGCATTCAACGTTCAACATTCAGCTTGCAACTTGGAACTGGAAACATTAAAAAATCAGCGTTTAGCTTAAGCTGCCCATCACCATTAACCCCTTGTTGCCGTTGCTTTGCTAACAATTTCCTGCAGCTCGCTTCCTAAATTATTTTCCTACGATGTGTAGCAATAATTCCACTGTTATTTGCTTTATTCCTTTATTTAGTTGTTGTTAGCTTATAAGGACTTAAGTTAGTTTGTTTGTTTTAGCTTTATTTAGAGGATTTAAGAGGCACATTTTGTATAGCTAAGAATAGATTTTTTTACTTCAATACTGTGAAACTATTTATTATCACACCGATGAAATAGTAAGAGATAAAGAATTTTTGTCGAGAAGCAAAAATTCTGCAAAAATTCTGCAAATAAGTGTAGCGAAAATATGAAAAGTAATTTTTTACCATGTTTGTATTTTCAAGAATAAAATATTAAAACCATATAACATAAACTTTGAAAGAAGTTTAAGATGAAGTTTCCTATTTATTTCATGGTAACTTAATACAGGAATGTGCTGAAAATTATCACAATAATTGAAATTCACATAGCATAAGAGAAAACTAAAACAATATTTGTTATACTTCTTAGAAGAGCAGTTATTACATAGGCCCAATATGTAAGTTAATCCTTTACACCAATCATTCTGTGTATACAGAGATATATGCACTTGTGTTTCATTAATTAGCTGAATTTCGAATTTCTTATTTCTTGTTGGTTGCAGTTCAAAGTTGGCTTCCAACTGAAGTTGTTTAGGGAGAAGGAACGGGGGAGGAGGAGGAGGAGGAGGAGGAGGAGGAGGAGGAGCGATGATTTGACATTTATCGAATTGCCAGTCACGCCCCTATCGTGGTTTATATTGAACACTGATGACTCGGCTACCAGCGAATGAAACTATCGACTCAACGAACTACCGAGTACATCTGCCCTCCGAGCTATCAGCTACTTTAAAAATACAACTTGAGATACAGATACACGTACATGTGGCAAGGCGTGAATTGAGCCCGGGTAAGAGTTAACAGATAATTAACTTGGACTGCTGTTGCTGTTGCTTCTGCTGCTGTCTTAGCCTGGCCCGTTGTTGTTTTTCCCATAGTTTAGTAGGTGTTACTGCCGCTCATCAGTCGGGCCAAAGTTGAGGGCTAGGACGGAGCTCCTTGAGCCGCATGACATGGCATCTTTTAGCTGATGAAATGGTCTTAATGTTGGTTTCGATTTCAGTTTTAGTTTCATTTTTCTTTCTTCATTTGTTTCTATTTTTCTCAGTTGGCGCCTCACAGAGTTCCCTACCAGAATTAATAGCAAACTGATGAGTTGTTGAAATTATAATTTAACGAAAATATAAAAAAAATACACTTGCCCCCAATGGCCACAATGGCTGCCTCTCTCTCTCTTTGCCCTTTTCCACCCTTTCCCTTTCCACTGTCCCAAAGTCAATTTCTAGCCATGTCATGTTTGCGCAGGCGCCGCCCTTGTATTCAACCTCCATGTTCAGTTATGCTCCTACTCGGACAGCGGCGACCTCTTCTCATCTTGTTCAAAGATTAAATGCGTTAAATTAGCCGCTTTTGTGGCCAGTTTCTTCAATGGCTTGTTGTTTATTTGCTTTGGCCACAACGAGTCTAATTGTTGCTTTCAAATGGCCAAAATAGACATGAATGTAGCTCAACAATTTGCGGTTGCGCCCTTTCATGGATAACATAATTAGCTCCGATCATCCGTTACTTGTCTCTCTATATGGTCGCCTTGGTTTTTGGCCATAAACGTCAAATGCAATCAAACAATTTCCGCTCAATTAATAAACGCGTCGCTCTCTAAAGCTCAAAAATCGTTGACTAATTAGTGCAGCAATTTTAACGCCACTTAAAACAAAAAAACAAAAACATAATAAATATTTCCCCATTCCCTACCACTATCTACTTCTCTGCTTCCTTTCAAGCATCCAAGTTTATCTGGGGCCAAAGAAGAAATGAAAATGAAACACACGTTCTACGACTCTTTGATTTAAGATTGAAAAATTTGTCAACTTCCGTGGCCCAAAATGCAAATTATGCCGCGCCAACAACAAAAAGAACAACAAAGAAATACAATAACAATAACAATAACAATACCAGCAACAACATCATGACTGTAGTCAAATAAAAAAATTATTATAAATCGTCGCTCAGATAAAACAAAATGTAAATCAACTTGAAATGCTCTCGAAATTTGTATGTTGACAAATAAACGCCTCTGCATATATGCGAGTTGGAATAATATTGTGGATCGGGGGGATAGGGGAATAGAGAGTGAGACTTGGAGACACTTGACAAATGTCTCGACTTTGACTCCGACTCCGACTGCGACTGCGACTGCGACTTCGACCGTCTGTCCGTTAGTCCGTCCGAGCGTCTCTCTCACATCCGCATCTGTATCTGTATCTATGGACTGTCCCCGTATCTGTATCTGCTGATCGCCGAGTCGCCGAGTGGCGCCAGCCGAACGCACGCCACATTAACTGGTCCCCAACTCGACCGAAACGGTGACCGTCCGTGTGATTTGCCTCCCTCTTTCTCTCTCCCCCCCGCACCCCTTTCCCCAATGCTCGCTTTATTTGTATATAATTTTTCAAAGCTTAGTTTGTTCGACGTCGCCGCATTAAACGTTGGCGTAAATGGAGCGCACGCATTAAAACAAAAGCCACAAATTCGAAATCCCAGAAACCGAAACCCAAAGTTTTAAAATCTCTGAAAGTCACACGAGCTTCGGCCATAAAGTTTTAAGTGTGTGTGTGTGTGTGTGTGTGTGTGTGCGGAAAGAGTTTGAGAGCTATAAGAGTTACAATGCCTAATGGGTGATCCATTTGGGGCATCTTCAGATGCTCATGGTGGCAAGATACAGTTCACCTGTCAAGTTGCGACAGGTTGATAAGCTTTATCTATCCCTTGACAGCGAACTATGTTCACGAATGTACTTATATATAACAAATGCATTATACCCTTTTTTGCCCATTTTTAATGGGCTCAGGGTATAAAAATCGATGTGACAAATATTAATAGGATTTAGATAGTTACAGAAATATTTCTGTATATACATGTAATTATCCAAACTGATCGAGACAATCATAGCTCCTTAACTAATTACTAAACAATACTTCTGGTAAATTCATTTTTATATATTACATGTTTACAGGTACATTTTTGAAGGTAAATATTTATGAAAGTGATTAATTCCCTTCTTTTTAAGACCTCAAGTTATACAATTTAAAATAGTAAAATTAAATATGGTATATGCTCACAAATAGAATCCGATAGATTCGAATTTAATTAAATTCTCTGATTAAAATTTTCAAGCATATATTAAAATTAAATAAAATTCTTAGGTCCAATTTAAAATTTAAGAAGAGGTTTTGAATGCTTAAAATTGTCCAATTATTATTACAATATAAATTATCTTGCTTTGAGTTAATTTTATGTAATTTACAGTATTTTTCTTAACGACTATGATACACTTACAATTGATAGATGTATCATAGTCGTAAACATATTTATCATTTAATCATAAACCGACTTAAAAATTTTAGGTGAGCTGTCATTTTGCGTAAACTCCATTAAATGGTCATTTATCTTAAGGCCTCATTGAAGCTCTTCAACTTTATGACGGACACGTTGTTTCATCATAAACTCATCGTAAATTGTTCTATTAATTTCGAAAAGATAAGAGACATTTCCCACAAAATAAAAAAAAACAGTTGAAACTTTGGCTACTATTTTAGTTTTGGATTGAAAGACTCTTTATAAGCCTGCTGATAAATCTATGATTGTCTTGGATGTAAATGGGGAATGGAGGGCGGGGGGAGGCCATATTGGAGACTTGTCCCGCTGTGAGCTGTCGGCAAAGTTCTTAAGAAGTTTTTGTGTCACGCTGCTTCTGTCTGTGTCTGCTGCTTCACGTGTTGTCGCTGTTGTTGTTGCTGTTGTTGTTGCTGTTGTTGTTGCTATTGTTGTAAAATTTATTATAAAACTGGCGAGCATGCTGAGAGAGCTGTTGTTGGCACAGAAATCGTTTGGCTGCTGAGTTCTATATACTTGCTTGCGTTCAGTATTCGATCGCTTTTGGCGTTGACATTTCTGTTAGAAGTTGACGAACAGCGGCAGCAAGTAATAATATAGTATGTTCAACTTGTGGCAAACTCTTTGATGCCACAGTCTCAGATCGAATTACACAAAGGCCGTTTTATCTCTAGCTGTATCTATGTATCTGTATCTTTGCATCTCTAACTGTACTCAAAGGGGCAGCTGCTTTCGTTTCGTTTCTTTTCTTTTGTATTATTTTGTTTTATTTTTTTATTTTTTTTCTGTGGGCAACTGTTGCATTTTCCTGGTAGATGCATCTGATGACTGACAACTTGTTATTGGATATTGTTGATTGCCACAGCAACAGCAACAGCAACACCAACACCAACAACAAGTGCTTGCAACTGTCAGCCGCTTGTCAGGCGCAAAAGTTTTAAAGCCGCGCGAAATAACCAAAAATATAAGACAGAAAACAGAAAAAATTCAGATGTATATAGTATACAGAAAATTCGAAAAATGCAACATTAATGAAGATGCAAAAGTTGACAGCGTACAGCTGTGTGTGTGTGTGTGTGTGTGTGTGTGTGTGTGTGTGTGTGTGTGTGTAAGCTGCTCCAGCGAGGCGATTAAGTCAACGTCAGCATCATCATCATCATCACCATCATCATCATTGTCATATTCATCTGTGTTGTCTCCTTTTCAACTTGTTGGCATTTGTCACTTTCGTTTAGATTTGAAGAGGGCAACAACAATAACAACAAAGAGGATAAGGAATAGGATCAGGACCGGAGAGAGAGAGAGAGAGAGATAGAGAGAGTGTGTGTGTATGTGTGGGGGGAAAGAGAGGGGAGAGAGAGCTGAACGTAAAGAGGTGTTGATTGTGTCACACTTGTCGCGTTTAAAGACTCAACTAAAAAGTCGCGACATGCCGCCCAAATATCCTTTAACTGTAACCAATGACACATCAAAGGCGGCAGCACAAACACACACACACACGCACACACACACGCAGACACACGCAGACACACACACACACACACACACACACACTTGGCTGCGCATGCGTAATCCCCGTTAAATGTTTCGGTTTTCAGCGTTTTTCAATTTTTTTTTGTTTTTTTTTTTGGTTGTGGGAAAATGCTGAGAATTGGGTTCTTCAAATTGGGAATTGGGCTCGTTAAACATCTGTGTGTCAAATTTTTCGTTTCTCTCTCTGCGAGTGTGGAGGCGTGGCATGTCAAATTTGTAAGTCAAACCTGTTGAAAATCGTGAAAAGAGTCAAGAGAGAGAGAGAGAGAGAGACAGGGAGAGAGAACGAATGAGATAGAGGGGCAGAGACAGTTGCATGTTGCATATCAAAGTTGCCACTAATGATGTTGTTGATGTTGTGCTCGTCTACATTGAGTTGCAAGCATATGCTGCGGATATCCTTGACAGCCAACAGATGCAACATTGCAAGTTGACTTTGATCCCGTGTGGATCAATAACAAACATGCCAGTTAAAGGTATGCTGATAATGCCTTAATTATAGACTTGATACCATTCAGTTGTCAATGGGGATTTTCAAAGGATATCGAAAAAATAAAAATTAAAAGAATTAAAGCCCTTACAATTCTCAAACTCTTTCAGCATCTATCTAGGCTATATAAAACTCGGAACTCTGTCTTGCCAAAATAAAAAGCTATTAAGAAATATAAATGATAATAGTATTTAAAAAAAAGTTTTGTATAATAACTTATTCTTGCTATCTTGTTAATTTTCTTCCTTTCTTCTTTATTAAAAATAAACTATTTTCCCCTTGTTAAAATTGAGTTAAGTTTAGTTACAAGATTATTATAAATCCTATGAAGGGATTACGGTTATAATGCATGTTCTGCTCTTAAGCAATTTACTAATCGCTGGGGCTCTATACACGCAAACCTAGACCCTTAAATTAAGCCACTTGTAATAAGAACTTTTGCTTTAAAAATCAGCTTCATTTGGCATTTTCATGCGAGTTTCACATAATTTTTCTTAATTAGCAACAGCAGCATCGCATGCTAGTTAACATTTGCATTTAACATGACCGTTCTCAGCGATTCTCACTGTTAACAGCAGAACAAGCTCGTTAAAACTTAAACGCTTTTGCTTCCTTTTTTTTTTCGTTTTGCCAAAGGGGAGTTTCTTTTTGTTTTTTGGGCTAAATTTTAATTTATTTTATTTTTCCTTTAACAAAATTCATAAAGAGACGTTTTACAGCACAGGTATTTTTTGACTTGGTTTTTTTTTTTTGTATTTTTGTATTTTCGTATTTTCGTATTTTTTCTTTTGTTGGCGCAATGAACTTCCGTTTTTTATGCGCCCCCGCCTTAGTCGCATTTTGCGGGTCGGCATTAATTTTATTTGTATTTTTTATTGTATTTGGTTTGTTGTTTTTACAGACATTTTTGTTTTCATTGCTGTTGCTGTGGTTGTTGTTGTTGTTGTGGTTGTTGTGGTTGTTGTTCGTGAAACCACAGCAAATACCGCAGCAAGAGGAAGAGAGGCAGAGAGGCAGAGAGGCGAGTGCCCAACGCAATGAAGCGTTGCAAGGCGGCAAACAACGACGTTGAAATATCGCGTCCGACTATTTTTATGATTTGGTTTTAAAAAAACACAACACCAACAACAACAATAACAATAACTGGACCCCAAAGAGACCGAGACTTTGACTCTGCTTTGCTTTGCTTTGCTTTAGTTTAAACTTTAAACATTTGCCACTCGAAGCACACTTAATTTATGCGTTTTTTATGCTGATGAAACGTAGACAGGAGAAGACAGAAACAGAGACAGAGACGGAGTCAATGACAGAGACACAGCTAGAAGAGGGTCTGACCAACTCGAATCCAATAACTTCAAGCAAACTCACACCCAAAAACGTTGTAATACTCGGAGTAGAACCGAAACTTAATGCCACTGGTTGCAAAAATTTCAACCTACTTGGACTTAATGTAACTGCAAAGACAGTTAGATGATATTTGAGTCATAGTATTCTTAAGTTCTTAAATATTGATTCAATTTTCCCTTTGATTACTGATAGATTGGGAATCATTAAATTACGTTTCTATAAAAAGTCCATGCTGTGCAAATTTGAATTTAAAAAAAGCAACAATAAAAGCATCGATTTATCGATTTATTGAAAAATTATCTTAATTTAGAAAAGTAAAGTGTGGTTCATAGTTTGTGACCTCCTTCTTGACAAAATGCGAAAGCTATTGATTTGCAAAAAGAGCATGTTTTCATGAATTCTTCATCTACTTTGCACAAATCGATATAAATCGTTATTTCGAAGTATTTTTACATGACTACACAGAAAATAATCCATTCTAAAAAATAAGTTTAAAAAACTTGGTTTTAGATTGAATTTTTTAACTATGTATTCAGGATATCTTCTCTAAATAAAAATAAAACGTAGATAAAATAGGAACGATATTAAAAAATCGACAGTACAAAAGTTATTTGATCTGAAAACAAATATTATAGAGCCGTTAAAATTAAAATATTGTTGAGAGTATTTCATACAACGTTTATGAGTAATTGGAAATACCGTATTTCTGACACTGTATTGGATTAATTTTAGCTCGGACACCCGGTTTTTTTTTGTAATAGAAGGGTATTCGATCTGCCAATATTAATGGGTTGCCTTAAATTTTGCGTTCTTTTTTTGTTTAATGTTTCGGCTAGAGCAAATTGCTTATGTACTGCAGCTGACGGTTGCATTTGTAGTTCCTGTTGTCGATGTTGTTGTTGGTTGTTGGTTGTTGGTTGTTGGCTGTTGGTTACGCCTGAACAGAGTTCGGGATGGTCTAAGTCTTGGGTCGATCTCAAAAGGGGGGCCATACTCGTCTACGAGTAGACCGTGTAGAAATTGTAGTGGAAAAAGGTATCTAAAGTATTCGGAATATTGAGAGAGAAGGGATGGGGAGGGGAGGGGAGGGGAGGGGAGGGGAGCAACTCACCTGTATCACTCGCATGGGCAGTCCCGTTTCCTTGGCCAGTTGCTCCCTAATATGGCGTGTCGGTTTCGGTGTCTGATTGAATGCCGTTTTCAGAACCTCCAGCTGTTTGGCCTTGATGGTGGTACGAGGTCCGCGTCGCTTTGAGCCATTGGCATCGTCGGGACTTTTGTTCTCCGCCTGAGAATCGCCGCGGCCATCGGGATCGCCATCCAAGGAGCCCTACAATGAAACGAGATAGATATATATATACATATATATACATATATATATTGATGTGTTCTCGAGTTGAGACAGAGATACACTCGTATGGAGTATATATACGAGCTCATAATCATTTGCCAATCATTAATCAAAAGGGGCTGACGTCGGGTCTACAAAGTGAGTGCCCGCTTTTCCATTCCACACTCCATTCAATTCCATTCATTACTTTGTAGACACACACACACACACACACACACACACACACACACATATGCTGATGTGTATATATGTGTATATGTATATGTGAAGTCAAAGCGGAAACCTGTTAATGATGCAAGCAATATCCACTCCATACTATGTATATAAAACTCTGATTCGGACTTCAGCTTGCCACAAGTGTTGTTCGTTGGCATCCACTTACCTGATCGGAATCGTCATGCGTATTTTTACTATCGGTGCTCATGCTTTGTACTGATATATCCGAGGTGCCCAGCGGTCCACCCGCTGAGTCTGGCCCATTCGGTCCAAGCACGCCCAATCCCAGCGCCGGTCCACGCAAATGTGGCGGATCATCGTCATCTTCGTCTTCGCTCGCCGAGCCCATTAATGAATCTGTGCCAGGAGATAAAACAGAAAGGTGTTCTTATTTTTTTGATATATCTTATACTCGTATACTAAATGCAATTAACAACTTATTTGTTATAGAAAATCTTTGATATTTCGGCATTCAAAAAAATAACTAAATGCAAATGCATATGAAAATCTCTTAACAAATTGCTTAACAACACAAAATAAGACCGAGACATCGTTTCAACACACACCAAAGAGATAGACAGAGAGAGAGAGAGAGAGAGAGAGAGAGAGAGCTTGAGAGAGTGAGAGAGACTCTTTAAACCAAGAGCCACTTAAAATACAATTGCAATAAATAATATTTGTGCTGGGCTAAGCCAAAAAGTACGACACGAACGACGTTCGTATTTGGTCACGTGTCGCCATTTCATGCTCTAAGTAGCCCTGCTTTTCCCATCCCTATTTTCTTCCTTTTTTCCCCCCTTCACACAACAGACCCAACTCCCTTTCTCCCGTTTCTGAGTCACGTGTCAACTACAGTTTCTGCGATTCTCTGCTGATGCCCAAATAAGTTGATTAAGGCTCTGTTGAATGGCCTGACGGGGACAGTACCTCTATTATGTCAGTTATGTCTGGAATGGTCGGTACACAGAGCAAAAAACATCAAGTATTTCGTACTTATAACCTCACCTTTCAACTTGCTATTTTACTAAGAATAATATGACTAAAGTCGAGCATTTCGTTTTCCTAAAATCATAATTTAAAGAGAATAATAATTAATGTCTTTATAAGATTGTTACACAATCTGTCAAATAAAGTAAAAAATTCGCCCCAAGTATATTAAAAATTTTAAACGTATTTTGAACAACCTTGAATTGGTATATCTAAACAAATGTTATGCTCATTTTTATAGCAATCGAGAATATATTTAATTTGAGTGCATTCTTATTGAATCTTAGTACGTTTTTTTCTCGCTGTGTATGGTCGGCGCGTCTGTTATGTCTGGTATGTCTGGTATGTCTGGTATGCCTGGTATCCCTGGTTCATATGCCTGGTACGGCTGCGAGGCGTCTCTTATCGCTAAGTTGTCTGCCATGTAAAATGCTGACACGCGTCGTCATCGTCATCGTCATCGTCGTCGTCGTCATCCTGCATCGCTCCAGATAAGCGGTACACGAGGCCAAGAGTCGGTCGCAGGGTCGCATTGGATCGCGTTGAAACGTGTCACTCAAATGGCTCGATTCGATTGTCTTCTGTGTGCACCCGAGAGACAACAACCCCTTGGTAAATCTGTGCTCGTCCTCTGGGGACACATCCACCTGACAAGGGGGGGAGCGATGTGAATCTGAGGTCGCATTCCCCCTTTGGGGTGGAGAGTGGTTGAGGCAAGTGCACTTTGAGACTTGCCGAAAATAAATTACACTTTATTATGCATAATCTAATCCACACCAGATGCGACCCAGTAGCGGTAACCCCCACTCAACGCACAACCAACAGAACTCACCCCTCGGTGGGATTGGCTTTGATTTGTGCCTTATGCACAATATGCCTTGAATTTGGCGCCAGACCTAAGAGTCATTAGCCTCACAGATTTATGTTAGAGTCCGACTCAGGCTCAGATTCAGGCTCAGAGTTGCAGTCCCAGTCGAGTTGTCCACCTGTCAGGCAGAGTCAGAGTCATGGAAAAGGGTAGGGGAGGTAGGTGGAAGACAGAGCTTAACGCTAAGAGCTTATGAGCCGCTGCCTCTTGCATCAGAGCAGGCAAATCCCAGCCAGATGATGACCATAATGCAGCTGCGTATCGTTTGCCAAATCGCAAGTGACGAGCAGGAAGAGAACTCTCTCGGCTTGATTCAAACTTGCTCAGGCATTTACGAATACAAATACGAGCACAGAGCAAACGAATACAAATACGAATAGGAATAGGAATACGAATACGAATACGAACAGGTATACGATTAAGTGTATTTGGCTAAAGTTGAGGCGAGTGAAGGTTAATTGCAATCATTGGATAGAACTGCTGAGCTTTTCAGACAGCGGAAATAATTGTTCAAATTGTTCAAGTCGGAAATGCCAAACTCCTGTGCACTTTACAAAGAGTTGAAGGCTAGTTAGAAAGAAGGCGAAAGAAGTTAGAAAGGAACTCGGCTCAAATGAAATGCAGTAAGTCTCTATGGTTCCTCTGTAAACCATCCGAATGAGTGATGGAGTTTTCTTCGAATTCTTAAAAAATGAGCTTAGTTCCACTCAAGGCTGTATACCGGTTTTGAACAGAACCTCGTAGAACCGGTTCGGTTCGGGTTTTTCAGCAGCCTAAACCGCATCATGAACCGAACCCTTGAAATTATTTACTTTGCGAGCCCGAACTTAAACCGAACCGCTTTCTAAAAAAAAGGTTCGGTTGGAAAAAAAAAATAATTACATACATCTTATGGTTTTCTAATATTACGCAATCATTTGAGAGTTTGGATTAAAATAAGTCAAATTTAAATCTTCAAAAAAATTAAAAATATCATCAGAATTGGATTTATTAAAAAAAAATGTTATTAGATCAAAATGTAGAGAAAAATGTATAACAATAAAAATATCTTTTTGTATGAGATTGAACCAAGGCTCGAACCCAAACCTTGAGTTCAGGGGGTATATAAACTAATTCGCGAACCGAACAGATATCTTGCTCTATGGTTCGAACCGAAATTTTAACAAAATTTGGGAGGCTTGCAGCAGAAGACCTTTGCAATGTTCACTGGTGTAGTTCTCAGAGAGAGCTCTTCTGATTTTCTCATGTTCCTTTTCCAAATCTAAATAATTTCCCGAACTAAATAGTCTTTACACTTTGCCGAAGGTTTATTAATCTGATAGGTGCTTCAAGTATTAAGCTTTTTTTATAATACGTTGTATTAGTTTCTTATCTTCAAAAGCATCGAAATTTTTTAGTTTACCCTTTTCAGCTGTAGTTCCTTAACTTCGCACAGAGTTTTTCAATCAATCCTTGCTTCAAATTACGTCAGGTGCGTACCTTCTGGCCCATATTCCAGTGCTTTTGTAGTTGTTTTTCAAACAGCACTCCTTAACAGTCTCTCAATTGACCCGCAGTACCGCCCAACCACCCAAAACACCCAAACACCCAACCACCCAAGCATTCAACCCACTCAACCACCAAAAACCAGCGAAATAACAACAAAAGCTACTGAGCTACAAATGAAACGAAACGAAACGAAACGAAACGGAAACTTGAAGTGTTTACCAGCATCGCTTACATGTCGCCCAGTTGACAAAGAAATCGAGAATCGTGAATTGTGAATGGGAAACCCTTGGACCACAATCCGGAACCATCCAATATGCCAGACCAACGCATCGACCAGGCTGGTTCCATAGACTTTCCTTCCATATGGGCGCTTTAAGTTGTTGTTAACACATGTTAATAAACACGCGACCGATTGAAGACAGAGGACAGAAGAGAGAAGAGAGAAGAGAGGATAGACGGCAACAGAAGGGAGCAATACGGCTCGACGCGACGGAGGGTTGTCAGTACCAGCAACCACTACAACAACAGCAACAACAGCAACAACAACCTCTACTTGCTTCAAGCATCACTCAAATTAACTTTGAAAACCATTCAGGAACACTTCATTTGATTGCCACAAAAACCTATACACTGCTGTTGCTGTTGTTTGTAATTGTTGTTGTAGCAATAGCAATTATGCCATTGAGAGCAACCCTCGGTGGGCTGATACCACCCCCCTTTTGTATCTCCACCCCACACCCCCTTCCAAGGCGGCCATACAAGTTCAAACACTCATTTTTCGCTTAGGAAAAATAAATTCTTTTTCTTAAATTTTCCTTTTTTTTTTCCCCCCTCCCCCCTACCCCCCTTTAATGTTGACGCCACTGTTTGGGCAGGGCAAACAGCAGTGTGCTCAGCGCAGGAAGAGGATAAGGAAGAGGAAGACGCACAAGTGCAACGGCAACTTCGACAGCATCCTTGAGCCTTGAGCCTTGAGCCCAAAACCGTTTTGACTGACAGCCAAGCAAACAAGCAGACAAACAGACAAACAGACACACAGATAGACACACGATGGCCAGGGGCATGGTGACAAACGTTGGGTGCAGGCACAGAGCGGGAGAGGGGTAGGGGGTAGGGGGTAGGGGGTAGGGGGGTCACAGGCAAATAAATAAACAAAGGCATGTGGCACGATGTACCCCTTCCACCCGCCACACCCCCTTCAATTCAACGCCCACTTGCTTGTTTGCATAGTCAAGTGCGATGTTTGGCAACGCATCTTGCAACAGTCGCGTCACTGTTCCCTCTCTCTGCTACCCTCACCCCCGTAGCTTCTCCTTACACCATGTACTATACCAGGTCGTGCCCAACCCTAATTCCTAATTCCGAATGCTAAAAGTACCTGAGAAACATCGCTGAATGTCGTATTTCCCATTTAGATAGCAACAGTCGAGAAAGCACATATTTGCGGCCGATCAGCGGAATAATATTATTAACTTTATTTAAAGTTTCGAACTGCAAAAAACTCTGTTTCTATTTTTTACAGTTTTTTTATAGAATATATATGTGATAAAAAGTGTAAATATATACCCGAAATTTGCAAAGCGTCAGTTTAACTTTAGACAATATAATAGCGAAATATCATTAACGCTTAGGGTTGCCAACATTTCAAGAAATGTATGCAAATTATAAGTTTTACTAAATAGTCTCATGATATAGCTGAGCCATTATAAAAACTTAAGAAACAAAGCTTGCTTTAAAATTGTTTTAGAGCCAGGGTTACCAGCCTTTGAAATGACTTCAGAGTTTCCTTTTAGGACCATAAGATAAAGTAAAGTTGAAATATAAAGATAAATAGTATCGTATACAACAATAGCTCCCCAGAGTTGCCAGCATCTTGCATAATATTTTGACAAGGGCAACACTGTATCGCTTTGTAGCTTACTGTTTTATTTTTTGTGACAAGTGCGCAAGTGGCTGACATATTTCTGTGGGTGGTTGGGTGCTCTAGGGGTAGTCGACTTAAGCGCCAACCCACCACCACCATCACCACCATCACCACCACCACCAACCCCCCCTGCACCGTTCATTGAACACAGGGGCGCTGTCAACCCCAACCAAGAAAAGGGCATAGACAAAGCGCACACACATTAATTTCGAATTAGTTTTGCATCATGTGGTTCACGATGCAGAAAAATCGACTCTGCTGCCGGCGATGTTGATGGTGATGTGGATGATGGTGATGGCAACCCTCGCATCGACTCCAAAGGGAGACGAAACGACAGTGCTCCCCACCAGGCAATGAATTGGTCTCTTTTGGCTCAGCTGCGACTTGAAATGGAATGGAATGGGACTGAGAAGGAGACTGCGACTGGAACTGACTCTGACTCTGACTCCGTCTCCGAGTCTGAAGTCCTCGTCGAACTGGGACCGTGTGTTTATGGGCAACTATTAAGTGCACACAGAACGTACGCGGCATGAAAAATGCGGCATGGACGTGGAACAGATCGCTGGATTTTCTACATGAGCGCATACTGAAAGTATCCATGAGTCGTTGTCGTCGTCGTCGTCGTCGTCGTCGTCATCGTCATCGTCATCGTCGTCATCTTCATTCATGCAAGGCATAGAAGAGACGACGCAGTGTGACTGCGGCTCAAGTTTGTTGGCTGTAAAATTAGGTTAATTCCTGTCAGTGCGTTGCTGATTTGAATTGTCACACACACGCACACACGCACACACACACACACACACACACACACACACAGTTACGTCGCCAGGTGCTACTCGCAAGTCTTGACTGTGCCACAAGTTGCAAGTTGCATGTTGCCGTTGCCGTTGCCACATCTTTGGCATGGGATTTACATTTCTGCCAGCTTCTTCTCATTGACATTACTTTTGCCTGACTTTCCAAGTCTTCTTTCGATATTCTACACTCTTCAGCTGTACCATACTCAGTTCTCAGTTCACAGTCCTTCACAGTCTTTAGACCCTTGCACTTTCTGTCCCCCCTCTTCCCCACCTGAAGACCCGCTATCAAGCACTCTCTTTGGTCTTTGGTCGGCTTAGTGCCGCGACTCTAATCCCCATGCCTGACTCCCCATCTGAGATGTGATATGTGTACTTTAGTAGCTGTTGCTGTTGATGTTGTTGATGTTGTTGCTGTTGTTGCTGTTGTTGCTGTTGTTGCTGTTGTGCATGCTTGAGAGCATTTGGCATGAGAGAGTTACGCAAGCATTGGTAATGCGACAGAGACTCGGAAAGCGGTTATGCAATCGCTATTTTCATACCACATTAAAATGCACTGCGCTTAAAAATGGCCAAAGTTATGAAAAATAAAACTGAAATTTCGTTGAGCTACACAATAAACTTTTCCTCCTCTTTATTCTACTTATTTAAGCAAACTTCTTTCAAATTCTACATATTTATTCTCATTTTTAAGCCAACTTCTTTCATATTCTACACATATTTTAAAAATGTCAATCAGGGGTGCCACAGACAGCAAAATCAACCGAAACTCTGCCAAATCTCCATACATTTTTATAGGATTTTCGGTTGGTTTTGATTTCTGTTCATTTATCACACTTTTCTTGAACTCGGCTGTAAATAGTTGCTTAGGGTTTAATAAAGGGTCTTAATACTGCAACTGTTTTCTTCAAAAAATGTATGATTCTTTTGAAGCTTACATGATCAAAAAAAAGTTGACATTTCTTAAAGAAATTTAAAAGTCTTCTTATTATTTTTATGATTTCAACTAACATATGTGATAAACGTAGAATACATTTTCAACATAACTGTGTCGAAAAAGCGAGTAAAATAAAATAGATTATAGTTCTTTCAAAATCTAGTAAAAACCATGAATTTTTGTTTAAAATTATAAAAATTGTAGAATTCAAGCTAATAGATTTTTAGTGTTGAAAATTGTTGCAATATTTCAGCGAAAAACAGAGTAATATTTTCCAAAATTAGTTTAAAGTGTTAAACTGTGTGTTGTATGTGTGTGAGTGCGTGTGTGTGTGTGTGTGTGTGTATCCACTTAATGGCTGCCCCAAGTGGCAGACAAACAAATCTGCAAGCTGCAACAGCAATGGCAACAACAGAAACAACGCCACGCATTTTGGCCAACAATTTGGGGCTTTGGTCTTTGATGTTGGCCCGTTTCATTGCCATTGTTTAGTGTCCTTGTATTCCTGCTGCTGCTGCTGCTTCTTCTCCTTCTCCTCCTGCTCCCCCTTCTGCTTATGCTCGTCCTCGTCCTCGTCCTCGTCCTTTGTCATTGTTCTGTGTCGAGAAGGAGCTGGCAGCTTTATTTGTCATGCAATTTATGCTACAACGCCTGCAACACATTGTTGTAGTTGTTGTTGCCGTTGTTGTTGCCGTTGTTGTTGTAGTTGTTGTTATCGTTGTTGTTGTTGTTCAAATTGTGTGTAAAGTGCAGCGTCAAGTTCTTCAATTGTTTTGTTTTGCTGGGCCAAGTGCCACTGCCCCCGAAAGCAGAGACTTGGCTAAAACTGAAAACTGTTTTTGACACTTTCCAACGGACTTTGTTTGACGGCCAAGGAAATGCCGTCGACAGATACCGCGGCCAAAATTAAAGCCAAGGCAACGCCAAAACGCCAAAGCGGCAAATGAATTAAACAAACGAATTTCTTGTTGTACCACTATTTGCGAGGGTGCAGCAGCAAAAACAACAAAAACAACAACAACAACATAAGAAACAACAACGCACAACAACAAATACCACAACAATTTGTGACGCCGCATCAAAGCATGAAAAACGCGCAAAGCAACCAGCAAAAAGGGAAACATGAAAATGCCAAACGATATAATGAAAGCGGGTGTGAGAGGGGGGGCAGTGAGTGAGTGGCAACTTCATTTTGGCAGAGCAACCCCCTCAATAGAGAGTATGTGGAGTGTGGGGCATGCTACACTTTACACTCCGCTGAGCATGCCAAGTGGCTGTGGGAGGAATGGGTATAAGAATGAGAATGGGAACGGGAATGGAAATGGAAATGGGAATGGGAACGGGAATGAAAGAAGGAGGCCTGTGGCAGGTACATATTGTACAGGATAAAGGCCAGCTGAGTATTTGTCTATAAATTTTAAATGTTGCACGCAACACAAATCGAAATTAAGTGCAAAACTTGCACAAAAGACGCAACGCAACACAAACAAGAACAACAAAAACATAGCATTTGGAAACATGCTCCTGGGAATTGAATTGGGAACAGAAACTGTCACTCAATGAACTTCCCCTGTCGCGTGGTGGAAAGGGTGGGTGGAGTGGAACCTGTCAGTTGTGTGCCGGACAATCATTACGGCTCTGACCCCGGACTGACGATGGCTGACCTTGACGTGACGCTCGCCAATTGTCGCTCAACTGGCACTAAATGCCAACAGACATTTGCCACACGGAGACGCCACCGTCTAACGGTGCTCCACATCTGTTGCTGACATTTTGAGAATCGAACTTTGCCCCCCTCTCTCCCCCTGTAAAATTCTAACCACGAATTACGACATTACTTGAAAACTTTAATTGAGCGCCTCTTATGGAGTCTCATTGATACGTATAGGATATTGCGAATTCAAAGAAAACTTACAGTAAACCAGGATAGAGAAAGATATGGCATATTACCAGAAAATTAATTGGAGGTATGGAGGTATGGATGCATGAGCTTAAACCAACTTCTTGGTACAGACAAAAACTTGAAATTATTATGAAAGAAAGAATGTTTTCTAAGTTCAGTAAAGGATCAATCAAGAATTGTTGTTACAAGAGTAAAGCGCGTTTTTTGGACACATAAGTCGAATTCTAAGGGCTTAGAGGAAACTTTTAGATAACTAGGATAGTAATAGATATTTGTCTTTCAAAATATTATGGTAATTTGTAGAACATTTCAAATGTTAATGTGGAATAACTGAGGGAAACTGCAAGAATTGAAATTAACTTTATTGGTAAGTTAATTAATTGTAAGTGGAATGTTAATTTTTTAGTTCTGCAAGTAAATTTTCAAAGTTTCCTAGAAATGATTTAAGATTTGATTAAGTAATATGAACGATAACAGATAACATATACATTTTTATACCCGTTACTTATAAAAAATAAGTATAAGGGTATATTGTGTTCGTTGGAATGTATGTAACAGGGAGAAGGAGGCATCTCCGACCCTATAAAGTATATATATTCTTGATCAGCATCAACAGCCGAGTCGATATAGCCATGTGTGTCTGTCCGTCCGTCCGTCTGTCCGTCTGTCCGTATGAACAAAAGAATCTCAGAGACTATAAGAGATAGAGTAACCAAATTTGGCACACAGATTTCTATATACCCAGCGCAGATCAAGTTTGTTTCAAATTTTGGCCACGCCCCCCTCCGCCCTCGCAAATCGCGAAAAGCTACCACACCCACAGTTTTTAAGATAATAAAGTTTTTCTTGTAGTCACTGATATCTATTATTATTATTTATTATCCCACTGAATCGCAACACGATCGGACAAGTAGAACAGCAGTTATTGTCTGAAAATGATTCTTTAAGCAATACATGGCAATACATGCCCCCTAGAGTATGCAATAGATTTTGTATTGTTAGAAAATTTTCTTTAAAGTACTTTTATATGTAGTGAAATAAGTAACGGGTATCCTATAGTCGGGGTCTCGACTTTAGCCTTTCCCACTTGTTTTTAATCATTTTAATCAACTTGAGGTCCTAATTATTTAGTTCTGCAAGCAAATTTCCAAAGTTTCCTAGAAAAATCATTTAAGAATTGATTAAGTGATATGAAAGATTGCAATACCAGATCATATGTACATTTTTTTAAATCATTTTGATAAACTTGTGGGAGTTTCTTAAGGTCTCTTTTCAAAGACAGTCTATAAAACCAGAAGCTCGTTTCGTATTTATGACCAATTAGAATTGGGTTGAAGATGTGACTGCTTGCTATCTGCTTGCCACACCCCTCGAGAGTCAGTCAGTCACAGTGAACCCAGTGAACCCACTCAAACAGCCCAACCACTAAAGGTCACACCACTAAGCTCAAGAACCCAGACGAAGACCAAGCCCAAGACAATGTTTTGATTGGCATTACGGGCCAAGGCAGCAGGAAACAGGCAGCAGGCAGCAGGCACTAGGAACAAAGGCGTCTTAAATGATAAAGGTAAATGTTTAAGGGAGTAAAAGAGTTGGGTTTGCAATTGGGGTTGCACTGGGTTCGGTTCTATAGTATGGTATGGTTCGGTTTTGGGTTCGGTTTGTATCGGCTTTACTTTGTTTTTGGGTTTTAGCTTGGCCTCAACGCGTACGGTTACCTTTTGGGCAATTTTGTTGTTGTTTTTGTTGTTGTTGTAGCTTGTCGCTTGTGGCAAATGCCGCTTGGAATAACAGCAACAATAACATGCGGCAACAACAATTGCTCGCAAGTCGCTTCAAAACCGGCCGCATTTGTGGACATTTGTAAAGTGATCCTTTTTGCCATGTTGGTTTTAAGGGCACACAACCTTTTTTTTTTCATACTCAATGTTATTGTTGTTGTTGTTGTTGTTGCTGCTGTCGACGTCACCGTTGCCTAAAGCAACAGGATTTTCAGGCAACGCGCCCTGGCAAACGCGTTGAGCTGTGCCAAAAAGGATTTACATAGCGAGAGTCCTCTGTATCTGTATCTGTATCTGTGTCCCTGTCTGTGTGTGTGTGTGTGTGTGTGTATTGTACAACATTTAAAATGCGCTCTGCTCTTATTTTTGTTTTTATTATTATTGCTGTTGTTGCTGAAATTGATACCAAGTTGCGCCTTTTTCCAACTGCCCCCTTCCCATCACACATCTCTCATCTCCTTGCACCTTTGACTGTTCCTGCTCCTGCTCCTGCTCCTGTTTCCTGCCCCTGTCTCTGTCCTTCCCCATTCCCATACCCTTGTTGTTGTTTTGTTTTTATTGTTGCTGTGTGCTGTCTGTTATTCTTTCATTTCAACGCGTTCCTAAAGGTGTCTCAAAGATATGCAACAAACAAAAAAAAAAACAACAAAAAAAAATGAAGAAAAAAATACAAAATGGCTCCTGTTGCGACCAAAAAAATGAAGTATGTAGTTTGCCTAACTGCTTTCTCAATGATCTTTAGTTTTCCGCCATGCAAAATACATATAAAAATCCATGTTTGTTCACAATGAATTTTCTCAAATAAAAATGCTTAGGTTTGTGTAAAAAATAATTAATCAAAAAAAAACCGAAGCGCTCGTACCGGTACGGTTGTGGTAAAGTTGCTAGATCAACGAATTGAACATCTTCCAACTGTCATAACTTGAACAAAACTGATCCGATTTTCAATCGCAATGTCATTTTGATCATAATTTGCTCTCTTAATTGATACTGCAATTCAGATTTTTGCATTTAGAAATTTTTTTTATTTTTCGACCATGATTACATATTAATAGTAAGAGTCCCCTCTTTGAAATTTTGAAAATTCAAAAATTTTATATCTCAAGATTTTACTTTTAATCAATTCCATATATCGTAATTTGCATAAAACGACACTTTAAACTTGATTCTAAGACTTGTCATATTTTTGAAAAAAATCATGTCAAAATTAAGAAATAAATTGAATTGAAAGTTTGCTAGGTCAAAAGTTTGAATCGAATCGAATTGTCATTACTTGATCAAAACTAAACCGTTTTTAGTTTTTAGCATGGTTTGGCATCTTAATTTTTTTAAATTTTATTAAATTCGCTTTAAAATATTATTTCTCTGGATAGATATTTACTTTGATGTCATTATGATTATAAAACGACACCTTAACATTTGAATATGTTTTAAAATTGTATTGATGTGCAATTTAGCTCAATAAACAATTTATCTAAATGTATCCAAAAATTCTCCCATACATATGTTTCAATATATATTCCCAGATATTTTGTAACATTATGCAAAATTTTGATGTTCTTGGCAACAGATTTTGCGTACTCGTATATTGAAATTTTGTTGTCATGCGGCTTAAGAATGAATAACAGAAAACTGAAAACTGAATACCGAATGTGAGACGTCTGTCAGTTTGCCAGTTTGTCAGATTGTCAGTGAGTGAGTTTGATTTTGACTAAGAGAATGGAGCGCAGTTCGAGTTTCGTTTTGAGTTTTAGCTACGTTTATTTTAATCCGTAAAAAGATCTGTTTTTACAAATCCCTCGGCGAAGCGGAGCAAGTTCGCCGTCCCATAATCTAGGTGCGCTGATCTCTGATCAATGTGATCGCGTGGGCAGGTAGACCAGCAACAACAACAATAACAACAACCAGCAACCAGCAACCAGCAACCAGTACAACAACAACAACAATTTGTTGACTGTGTGTTCTCGTTCCCAATACTGATACCGATACCGATCCGTTTGTGGCTTAGGCTCGCTTTTCGACACTTTGTTTGGCACGGTTTAAGCCAATTGTTAATCGCCCGCCCGACCGACAGACTGACAGACCGACCTGATCTGGCCTATGAGTTGCATGGCAAGCAAGCAAGCAAGGGGCATGCAGCGTTGTGGCATGGGCATGGCCATAATCCCAATTGACAAAAGTCAACAAAGCGCATCAATTCATTTGCAATTCATGCAGATGGAGACGGATATGTTTGTGTTACTCTTGTTGTTGTTGTTGTTGGCCTTGTTTCCTGCCAGTTGTGTGTGTGTATGTGTGTGTGCGTGTGTGGTCCTGCTGCTCGCGTTGTCAACAATTTGTCATGTGGGCAATATATTGAAATGGGCGTGCCTCTCATGGCCAACATGCAAGCTCCATTACTCGGTTCAATCAAGTTTTTCTTTTGGGGCGTGGCAATCACAATGTCGCCATGTATTAAGCTCAATAAATGTTTTAAAAATCGTTTCAAGTTGTGTGTGATATCGATAAGAGGGAGGTATATTACTTTAATTAGGGTCATGTTTTGTCCCAGGTCTGCAAAGTTAATCAATGCGACAACAGATTGAAAAGTGAAAATTTTATTTTGCTTTACTATTCGTAGTTCATGGTTAAATAGAGTACACTTTATGCCAAGCTTTATTCACTTGTAATTAAATTTATTTTGTTGATATATCTAACTATTCGCATAGCAACTTTCAGCTACTTTATTCCACTACAGACTGAGATCTAAGCCCGAACCACTCAAAAAACGCGTAGAACAGAGTGCATAATAACTAGCTAAAGTCGAAGTACAGTTGTACTAGCATGAACCCAATTTTATTTCTCATAAAAATATATTTTCATAAATACATATATTTTTACATATATTTTTCAATTTTCTCAACGTCTTTCAGTCAATGGTTTCCCAAAGCGTTTTCCTTCTTATTTTTGCCAACATCGTTGCCATTGTTGTTATGTTACTATTGTGATGCCTGTCAAACATATCAATTTCAAAGTAAAAAAAAAAAAAAAAAAATATAAGTAAATAAATAATTTTGTTGTGCACACTCATGTGTAGTTGCACTCACACATTCATACGCCCATTGACTGATATTCGTTCTCGTTCTTGTTTTCCTAGTTTTCTGTCTCCTCTTGCGTTTCGCATTTGATTTAATTCTATTTTTTTTTTTTTTTGTTATTGCTGTTGTTGTTTATACATAAATTGTCTGTCAGTGTTTTGCCTACATAGATTTTTGACATATTTCTGTGATGGATTGCAACACTCCCCCCTTAGTCAACCGCCCTGGTAACCCCTACTGACCTCCCCGATAAATACATAAGCAAAAAAAAGTTTAAAAATAAATATAAATCACAGTCAAATTTGTTGAGCAGCTCCGCAAATTTATGTGTGCTATAAGCTAAGTAAATGCCAACAGCAGCAACAACCCATAACAACAACAACAATGAACAATCCATAACAACAACAACAACAATAACAATAACAACAGCAACTACAAACAAGCTAACAGCAACAACATTAAATCGATTAACACATAAACGTGAGGAGTACAAGAAAATAAAAGCATTGGCAAGTAAATAAATGCATTGTTGAGACTTGAAAATATCCTGTAATTATCCAATGCGTCATTATTCAGCGTTGTGCCCATAAGCATTATCATTACTTTTTTCTTAGGATTAAAAAATCAATCCGTCCCACAAATGTATATTTAACAATCTTGTGCATATTAGAAAAAATCTTTTTAAATGATTTAATATTTAAAGAAATAAATTTCAAGCCTAGCAGATATTCTGTCACAAAAAATTAAATGTTAAAATAAGAATTAAATACAAAATTAAATGTGAAATAGCCTTGCTTATAGTTATTTATTCAAGTTACTTTTTTTTTTTTAGAAATATTAAATAATGTTACTCTTTAATTAATTCATTATTTGAAACCGTAGAAAAATGCCTTTTAAATTTCTTTATTCAATCTCATTTTACCCCATTGGCTACTGTCCATAACTGTAGAGTATGCCAAGGAATAAAGAAGATTTTTCGAATATAATTTTAAACGATTTGCGACACTAATAAATAAGTCGCCCGATTCGCAGGCCATAACTCTTTGAGTCGTGCCGAGTATTTCGAGTATTTTATTTTGAATGCGAGTAGTCGTATTTATTGTTGTTGCTGTTGTTGTGTTGTTTATTTATTTATGCTCATTGCGTTTATCATTTGTGACATTTGCATAGCGCCGGCGACGCGTGGGCCGCTCCCGGAACGCCAGAGAAACGCCAAAGAAACGCGAGAGAAACGCCCGTGAAATTGTCACAGCTTGCTGATTTTTATGGGTTCTCCTTCTGCCGCCTTCTGTCTCCTGCCTCCTCTGCATCGTCACATCTCTCTACATCTTGAGAGCTTCACAGTTCCCCAGTTGCCAGTTACCAATTGCCAGTTGCCAGTTGCCAGTTGCCAGTTGCCAGTTTAAGAACTGCAGCGTCTCAAGCTTTATGTGACTGTAAAAATCTGGGCAAATTTATGCGCAAATGAATTGTGCATTTGATGGCAGCTGCTGATGCAGAGCTGCTGTTGGCAAATAAAAGGTGAGAGGAGAGGCAGAGAGAAGAGAGAAGAGAGTAGAGAGTAGAGAGTAGAGTGGGACAGAGACCAACCCACTTGGTAACTGACTTCAACTGGAAGCCAGACATTTGCCATTAAATGCGTTAGTCAGGTGAAAAGGTTGCTCAAGCATCGTGAAATTTAAAATTTGTGCAAATAAGAAAATCACGTGTTCACTGAAGCTGAGGAAAATGTTTACAGGAATATTACACAATGTCTCATTTGTTAGATAAACTTGTTAACAATGCGTTAAGAACTAACAATAATTGGATCAGAAGAAGAAGTTGCTGAAATTAATTCCATGAAATCAGCTACAATTTAGTTATTCCAATTAATATTATAATAAAGAAAGTACAAAATAATAATACATAAATTCAAAAAACGAACCAGAGTTGTTCTGATAATAAATTAAGAATTTCCATATTTAGAATCTGAATATTTTATATTTATTATATAATATGTTACTTTCCATGAGCTCGCATATAATTAACGATTTTTATCAATAATAATTGTTGATATAGTTAGTATTATTCATCAACAAGTTTCTACTCTGTGCTTAGACTTGAAACAATTTTCCGTGATTTTTCTAAAGTTTCAGTTACAATTAAAAAAAAAAAAACATGGCATTTGAGCTGTTTCTCCTGGCTTTGTCCCAGATTCATGACTGTGTATTGGAAACCGACCATATTCGGGCATTATCATAATTACCTACGTTAAGATCTCCAGTTTCAGTTTCAGTCTAAAACTGAGACTGAGACTGAGACTTGAAAATCGAATGAGTTTGCGGTCGTTTGCGAACTGCAAGAGCCATGAAAATGCATTTCATTTGACCCACATTTTCAAGTCAAAGCGACCCACTCAAATGGCTGACTGACTCCCCTGTTGACAGTTGTTGTTGCTGCTGATAAGGTTTGTTTTTTTTGTTGTTTGTAAACTGACTCAGAGATCGCTGTGATCGCTGCGAGAGTCACCCACGAAAACTGAGTCACATATTGTTTTTTTGGGAACGGCAGTTGCAAGTTGTTAGATTTTCATTGGGACAAATGAATCATGCATGTCAAATAGAATGAGTTAAGAAAACCAAACCGCATCTCTCTCCTCCATCTCTAGTTCTCTCCCTCTCGCTGTCCGGTGATCGTAAGTAGTTGTTATTGCTGTTTCATTTATAGCCGCTATTTAACGTTTTTTTCAAGCGAAAAACTTTATTTTCACGCGCATTACGAGTACCTCAAAGTCGAAGTCAACTCTGAAAAGTTAACTTAAAAAGAAAACAAAACACAAAACACAAAAAAAACAAAACAAAAATAAAAATAAGGTTTTCTTACTCCCCGCCCCGGTTTCTCTTACTGTGCAGCCCCGTAGTAAAAGCCCATTAAAAATAGCTTTAAAGTGGCTGTAAAAATAAAGGCAACCTACAAATAAAATAAACATAAAATGCGCACCAAGTGCGGGCTTCAACAGCTAAACACACTCCGAACTCCGAACTCCGATCAGGGACAGGTGAGCGCTTCAAATACGAAGCAATTACGTGTAGACCAAAAACCAAGACCAAGACCAAGAGCACGTCCAAGACCACAAGACCACAATGGAGACCAAGACTGAAGCATTTTGGCCTAGACTCATTGAGAAACCGTTAGACAAGTTCGACAACTTTTGGCAATTGAAGACAGGTGCACAGATATTTCGAAAATATTTTCTTCAAAAATTTTCAAAACATATTTTAATTGAAAAATAGCTCTTTCGCTCTGCAGAGTATTTGATTTTGCAGTTCCCCTTTGTGTTGTGTTCGTAAACGTTGTTATTCTCAATGCTGTGGACAAAACGCTGCTGAAGTGCATATTTTTTTCCATTTTAAAAATCTCTGTGCATTCAAATTCCAACAAACTGCAATGCAACTCATTTTATAAAAAAGAGAAGAAAAGAAAAAAAAACAATAAGAAAAACAAAGTATTGCCAAAATGCAAATGCCAGTCGAGCTTTTGGCAAAAATAACATGCTGTAAAAAAAAGGAAAAATGCAGGAAAGTGCAGGAAGAAGGATTGAAATGGAGCTGGAGAAGGAAAAGCAAAGAAAAGTAAGGACAAACAGAAAATATATAGGAATATCCAACACAATTGTCTAACAATTTGTGTCAGTTAAAATTCACAAAAGCATCTTCAGAAAAGCAATGGAATTTTATAGAAAACATATATATATATATATATATATATAAATATATATATATATATATATATCAAAATAAAGATTCAAATTAAATAAATTATATATATTCAAATATACGAAATACTATATCTTAAACTATATATATATTTTTTAAAATTTAACTTCAAGTTTCCTTAGCCAGAGTTTAGTGAGTTTTGTTCTCAGTTTTGCAATTGGTCTTTAGCTTAAAGCTTTAAGGCTTAAGCACAAGAATTTTTCACGCCCTCCGCTCAGCATTCCTCTCTCTCTCTCTCACTATCTCTCTCTATTTTCTCGCTTCTCTAACTCTTACCCCACTCCCCCAAAATGTCCATTGTTGTATTTTATTTATGGCAACGAACGGCAAAACGAAAGAAGGAAACACACACAAAAAATATACGAGAAGAATTTTCAAAATCGATTTCGTATTTTTTTTTGCAATTCTAAGCTTTTAGCCAGCTTTGTGCGGCCTTAAGCCAGCTTCATGCTACAATCCTGCTTGCCATCCTTGCCATCCTTGGCAGCACTCAACCTATGCTATGCTATGTCCAACTCGTGTTTGTGCTTGTGTTCGTGTTCGTGTTCGTGTTCGTGTTCACCCGCAGACATTTTGTGCACAAAGCTCTCTGCACATTTCCGTTTCCGTTTTGTATACATAACCTCAATTCAGCATTTTGGCACAGCTAGAGCACGTCTTCAGAGTCCCTCTCTTTTCATCTCCCTCTCTGCCACCATCCCCCACCCCCTAGAATTTCCTCATCTCATTCCCCTCTGCCCCTTTAGTCGCCATTCAGTTGCCTTACAAACGCCACCTGCAGCTTTGGCGCTTTGCGTGCTTTTGGTTTCGACAGTTGGATTTGCGACGATGCTGCGACCTCAGAGCAACCCCCAATCCAGTTACACACACACACACAGACACACACACACACACTCGCACACACTCGCACACCAAGCTATAACCTCAGCAGAGCAGCATCCATGTCCGCAGCATTTCTTTTGTTTTCTTTCGTTTGGTTGAGTTTCTATTTCTTTTCTTTTTTTGGTTTTTTTTTGTTGCTGCTGCTGTTGTTGTTGATGTTGTTGTTGTAGTTCTCGTTGTTGTTGCTGTTGGCTGCCTTGTTGTTTTCTTAGTCAGCCGCCAACGCCAAATCCGCCAAACCACCCTGTGGGGCTTAGAAGCCGCCAGCAAGCACACCTCTTTCATGCCACTTGCCACATGCCACACACACACACACACACACATTCACACAGCAACCCCAAAGCACGCTCTCTCACTCGCTTGCCCTCTCTCTCTCCCACACACACACACACACACACACACACACACACTCTTTGGCACTCTTTTTTCACTGAATTTCTCGCGCTCGTTGACGCTGTCTCGCTCTGCTTTTAGCCGCCGGCCCGCCTTTTTCTATTGTTGTTGTTGCTGTGGCTGTTGCTGTTGTTGTTGTTGCTGTCGCAGTCGCTGTCTCAGTCAACGTCAGCGTCAGCGTCAGCGTCAGCGTCAGCGTTGCGTTTATCTTTGCGCCAGAGCCGCAGGGTTGTATCCCCCAACATGCACCCCTTTGGGTGGGATTGAGGGGGGGTTTGGTGGTTGTGTTGGTCTGAGAGCGCCATGTTTGTCAGCGACAGTCCACGCACCAGTGGCGCCCTCTGGCGTCTCGTGCCATTTTTATTTTTTGCGCTCGCTGTTGCTTTTCAAAATGGTTGCCCATGCTTGAAATATGACACGATTACACGTTGCCACAACGCGCCAGGGACTTAAGAGAGAGGGGTGATAAAGAAGAAGATAGAGAGAAAGAGTAGGGGTTAGGGGGGGGGGAGGGGGGGAATTTGTAGCCTGCGCTGTAAATCTTTGTGCAACTGGCTGGGCATCTTAACTGGGCTTAAAGTGAGAAAAATTGTTTTCGTTTTTTTGTGGCACGCACTTAAAGTTCAAACAATGCAACAACAACAGCTTAACCCCCATTCCCCCCCTTCTCTCTCTCTCACTCTTTCGTCAAAGTTGCTTAACGGCCACTCAATTTTTGATTGAAGATTTATGAGAGACAAGAACAAGAACGAGTAGAAATGATGAGATCTTAAGATGCTGTTGATGACTTGAACAACTGGGCACTAAAGTTCACTTGAGTCCGTCCGCCCCCCGCCCCCTTAGCAGCAAGCATCTCGTGTGTCATTTAGTTGTTTAGTAGGTCGAGAAGTCGCTCTAGTTTTAACGCCTCAACATCGGCCTTTTAATTCGCCCTGACACATCATCAACCAACAACCAACAAGCAACACTTTTGATGGCCCATTCGGCAATGTTAGACACTAAAATGTTTTGTTGTTGTTATTTTTGTTGTTATTGTTGCTGTTGTTGTTGTTGTTGTTGTTGTTGTTGATGTGTGGCGACCCTTTGAATGCTTACGAGTTGTCATTAAGCGCAAGTCGTTGCCAAACTCCCATAAACAATAACAAAGCATTCAACTTAAACTCAAACCAAGCCGAACTCTAAAACAAATTCACATTCACACTCACACTCGTACTCACACTCACTCACACTTACTCGCACTCACTGACACACAGGTCGTATTAAATGAGTACCCGTAACATTAGGACAGGTGTCAAGTTGCGGGCGGAGTGAATCGAACATTGATGCATTTTAATAGACAATGAATACTCCTCAAGACAATGAATATTCAAAGAGTAATTCAATACGTTGCCCAAAAAAAAGGACAATAAATAACTAAAAGTAATCATTAAAGTCCCATTTATTCACACGTCTATTCATTTAAATATTTAATCACTGCTGTGATTCATCAACACACAAAAACATTCATAAATGCATGTGAATAACTCGCTTTAAACTGATTTCATTACAAATTTAATGTTTTTAATGTTCTAAATAGATTTGTACCTCAATTTAAGTTGATTAATTCTTGAGTGCACTCATTAATATTAAAATGTATAAAAATTAATATATTCAAGTGCACTCATGCATTCACTCTAGCAAAACTAATTGTGTAAGTCATTCAAAAATTGCATTTTTATTGATTTATGTAAATTGCAACTAAATACTCAATTTGATTTTAAACAAACATGAATACAAATGAATAATTCATAATGAATTACAATTTATTTTCAATTAAATTGACTTTAAGTACATTTGAAGTTGATAATTCATTTCACTCATTTATTTTTCAATTTTTTTGGATACTCTATGAATACATTCAAGTACACTCACACTTTGGCAACCTGATCAAATTGCTTTTTCGCTCACACATTTGGAACATAACTCATTCACTCATTCAGTCGAATAGTGCACCGACGAGTACTCACTAGATTTATGGCCAAGAGTAGAGACGAACCACAAAAAAAGATGAAAATGGAAAAAAAGATGGCGACACTTCCGGTTTGTCGCTGCTCACAAATCAAAGCACCGTTTTATTTAAAATAGTTGGCAACGCAGTTAACCAAATGATTTACGAATGCGTCTGGCATTAGATACGACCATGAGTATGAGTATGAGTATGAGTGTGAGTGTGAGTGTGAGTGTGAGTGTCAGTGTGAGTATGAGTACGGGTACTCATGAAGGCGGCAAGGTGGCCAACTGTCACGTTGGCTGCTTCACTTGCCTCTTATCGTCCCAAGCATCAAAATATATATATTTTTAACATTTTTTTTTTTTTTTGGGCGAAAAATAGCCGCAAATTTATTGTCGAAAAGCCAAAGAAAAAAGGAGCAAAGAAGAAGCAGAAATCATAATAAAAATAAAAGTACAAAAAATATGCGAGTATAGAGGTTACAGCTGCCCGGAGAGTTGGGTATTGAGTTTTGGGATCGGAATCGGAATTGGACTGAAGTTGGGGTTGGTGTTGTTGTTGTTGTTGTTGTGGTTGTGGTTTGCTTGGGTCTCTTCCATACACTCGTATATAAAGTAACCCAAAGAGCCATAAAAATAAAAAATAGCCCAAGTAAATGTCAAATAAACTTTAACGGGTTTTCTTATATATATTTTTTTTTCGCTTTTTTTTCCTCTCGTAACCAGCACATGACTACGGGAAGGGCGGAAGGGGAGTGAGGCTGCGGGGTTGAGGGGGACAACACACGCAAGGTGGCCATAAACTTTTTGAGGCGACGACCAAAAAAACCGCCACATAAAATACAACAAACTGACCGAAACGGGCAACAACAACAACAACAACAACAGCAACAACAACAAACAGTTGCTGCCACAGTTGCAAAAACTGAACTGAAACTGCAAATAAAAATAGTCGCCCAACGGTCAACAACAACAACAGCAGCAACAACACTACAGGCTGACAGAGACAGCAAGAGAGAGAGAGAGAGACGGGTAGAGTGTGTATGTGTGCAAAAGCGAGAGAGAGTGGGAGAGGGGGGGGGGGGGTTGAGGGAGAGAGAGAACCACACATAAGCCACATACTATATATTATGTGCACCACCAAACGACAACCGTAAATCTGCGGTATTTTTCATGTGGCCATGAGGCAAGCAACCAACAACAACAACCGATAACAACAACAACAACAACAACAACAACTGGCCACGGCAGTCAGCCTTTTGGCCAGTTGGTAAGCTGGAAGCTGAAAGCTGTAAACTGTGAGCTGGATGGCCGAAAGGGCAGCTTGAACTTTGGCATTACACTGTGCTTGGCTCTTTGGCTTTAAAGTGGGCAGGATATGGCTTTAAACACAGTCCAAGCAAACAACGGCAATTGCTAAAATAACAACAACAACAACAACAACAACAACAACACTTGTGCCTTATCTGTGCAGACAGAAAAATGTTTTTGACTCTGCAATTCTGTAAAAGAGTTTTGTGTCTTGCAACTGAAAACTTCGACGGTCGGTCGCTCAGTCGGTCGATCTGTCTGTCTGTCGGTCACATGCGTTCTTGACCCTTTGCCCAAGTAGGCGTAAGAACAACAACAACAACAATTGCAACAACAACAACTAATAAATGGAGCCAAACATGTGAACAACATTTTCTGATTTTGTTTTTTTTTTTTTTTTTTTTTTTTTTTTTGTGTTGGTTCTCTCTCTCTTTATTACATTTTTATATTTATTTGTTGCGCCTGCAAATGCTTTTGGAGCAGAGTTCATTTAAGGGTCATTACAATTTGCTATAACTCTGTCTACGTATATATATATATATATATGTGTGTGTGTCTCGTCAGGCATTTTAATGTGCCAGCAGCAAACAAAAGCAAGAAGCAAGCAACTTTTCTAGGCATAAATATATATATATATTTAATATATATATATACATTTATTAACAACACTCCAAGCTGTGGCAGTCTGTGTGTGTGTGTGTGTGTGTGTGTCTTGAACTAGATAAAATAGCGTCGAAATGTGAAAATTAAGTACCTGCAAACGGCTTTAAGAACGGACTGTTGACATTATGACTATGTGATTAAAGCTGTAAAATAATACAATGACACAAGCTTCTGGTTTAATCAACCAAAACAACTTGTTTATAATATGGACTAATGATTACCAAACATAACTTTAGACTTATTTTAAGCAGCGTGTAAGATTCAAGCTCTTTTATTTAATTTGAAGAGTAATTAGAAGCATTTAAATAGGGTATATAGGGCAAATATAGGTGTATAATGGACTTTGGATTTCGAGAGTAAATAGAGAAATTATAAGCCTTTATAGAAGGTATATAGTGCAAATATAGGTGTATAATCAAATATGGGACAATAAAATAGTCTTTATAATTTACTTTTAATATTATTGCTTGCACTCATTTAAATACTGTAGCTTGCAGAACTCTCTTTCATTCTGTTTCTCTCTTCTTTCCTCTCTCTCTCTCTCTCTCTCACACTCTATTTGGCTTATGTAAAAACAACATTTGAAGTAACTTATTGATTCTGTTCTTCAAGTTTTACTGTTGGTTTATTGTCTTTATCTTGTTTTGTGATTTATTATGTTTGTGAATTTATCTTACTCTCTCACTCACACTGTTTCTCTCACTCTTTCACTCTCTTTGTCTCTATCTCTTTGGCTGGCGCTTTATTTGTTTCGTTGTCTCTTTTGCGTTGTATTCATTTATTTTTACTGTTGCAACAACAAAATTGTTGCCATATTTATTGTCATTATTCTTCTTCTTGTTCTTGTTGCTGTTATTGTTGTCGCTGTTGTTGTTGTTGTTGTTGTTTATCACCCGGCAAACAGTTTAATTTATATGACAAGCCATAAATTAACGCTTGCAACGGCGTCAGTTTTTCTTTTCATCATATTTGTTTCTTTTTTTTTAAATTTTATTTTATGTTGCCATATGCGGCGTATACGCAATTTCTAAATGTATTTCATACAGCTCACATTTTCCGACGGCGTTCGCGATTCGCGCGCGTTGCATTTGCGGTGATTTTTGCTGAGGCGCTAAGTGAAAAATCCGTTGCACGTAATTAACGCAATTAAAATCAAAACATTAATGACCTGCGCTCGGCTCCGTGACGCCAGCGTCGCAGTCGCCGTTGACGTCGACGCCAGTGCTCTGCAACGGCAGCAGCAACGGTCGCTGCAGCAGCACTGGCAGCGCAGTCGGCAGCGACTTTGACGTTGTTGCCAAAAAAAAAAAAGGAAAGAAAAGAAAAGAAACCAAAAAATAAACCTACAACAAAATAAAGATGAATTTCCAAATAAAATCAAGTCTAAATTTGCTGAAACAGCTGCTTACTGTTGTTGTTTAATTGCCCAACACATGTGTGTGTGTGTGTGTAAAATGGAGTGTAAAAAATGATTGCCCACATTTTGGGGAAACAAAGAATGAAACGCCAAACGTAGCCATTTTGTGGCTAAAGCACAAGGCAAATATTTTTGCTGACGCCGACGTTGGCAGCGACGCGCCGCTGCGCAGACGCCAGCCCTCTGCCAGTAGTGTGCGTGTGTGTGTGTGTGTGTGTGTGTGTGTGTGTGTGTGTGTGTGTGTGTGTGTGCGTGTGAGATGCAGAATGTATGCGCAGCTGCGTAGAGCACGCTTTTGACTTCCTGCTCTCCTTGGCTCATTCGCTCGCTCTTCTCTCTTTGCTCTCAGCATCGCTGCTTTCCCCTCTCAGCTGAGGCAGAGGCAGAGACAGCAAGGAGCGACGGCGACAGCGACAGCGCCGTCGACAGCACTGCGACTGCGGCAACAAAAATGGCAGCGTTGAAATATTTAACGCCGCTAAGTATGCTACGAAAATATTTCCCAATCCCCAGTGCCAGCAGCAACAACAATAACAACATCATCACGAACAACAACAACTACAACAACAAATGGCATGGTGTAAAATTTAAAATTATTGCAAACACAAAAACAAAGATGATGAAAATGAAAATATTATTTGCGCTGCCAGCACGAAGGAATTTCGAGGCGTTGCTGCGTGTGACAGCAGCCTCTCCCCTCTCTCTCTCTCGCACTCTCTCTCCTCTCACTCTGTGTGTGTGTGTGCGTGTGTGTTTGTGTTGCGCATTTAAAGCTTTAATTGGCCCCCATAATTATGTCGCTCTGCAACATTTTGACAACAGCAACATTTTAAAGTAAAGTCTTTAAACTTCAACTGGGAATTTTGTTGTAGGGTTGCCAACTTGTTTTTGGTTTAAGCCTTAAGGCTGCAGTTTGCAGTCTGGTTAAAAAAGCCTAAATTGAAGCTTAAAGAGTTGAGGTTAATTTGAGGCATACAATTGAACTGGCAGTGTTGTAAAACAACCTGTAAGTTTAGATTATTAACCAATGGATCGAAGTGTCTAAAAATTAAATCATTTAACTTATAGTGTTGAGAAAAACGTGTATTATTATACATAAAAATAACTTGTATAGTGTTGTTGTAGTGTAAAACTTAAAGCTGCTTATTTAAAGAAAAGTGCAGTGTTGTAAAACAAAAATACTAGCAGTCTTTTATTGGCAATAAAAAAGTGTTTTTATGAAGATAATGTGAATGTAGAAATTTATATATATTTAAATACAGTTTTTTTTTTTTAAGAATTTTTATAATTATTATATTATTATTTGCAGCAAATTATTGGTTTAATATTTCTAAAAAAATTTAAATTTAATTTTGGCCAACAGCTTAAAATAGCTTAAATATGAATATGACTATTGATTGACTTAAGATATTATTATAAAAGTGTGCCAAGCTTAATTTGCAGTATTGCAAAATTTTCTTTGTATATATTCATGAATGGTTTGAATATCAGAAAGTATTTATCATAAATATGGCCTAAAATTTAAGGGAATTTTGTGTTCCAACCGCCGAGATTACTTTGATATGAAATGCTCGGAAATGCCAGGTAATTCAATACCCCATGTGTGTGTGTGAGTGTGTATACGTGTGTGTGTGAGTCGTGTGAATGTGTGTGTGTGTGTATGTGTGTTGCTTGTGTTATCTTATGCATGACTTTGCTTTATTTATGCGGCGCTTTGCGTTTTATGTAAATATTTGCCGAGCATTTAACTTTTGCGAGTTGCATAACGTTAAAATGTTTGCCAGGGTTGCCAGATTAAGCACAGCTGCCAACAGCAAACCGTGTACTAGAAACAAACCAACAATAAAGCAACTAAAACAAAATACATAAAACAAAATCAACAATGCGCATTATCAGCAACAACAACAACCACAACAACTACAACAAGAACAAGTGCACTAATATCAAGAATTAGAATAACAAGCAAAAAGTTATTCCCACGATAATTTGAATGGCAAATATTTCTATATCAAACTATAAACAATTAGTGTAAACAAATACAACGCACAGCGCAGTGCAAAAATTAAAATATTTGCCCAAAGCATCAGCAACAACAACAACGAGAGAGAGAGAGCAACAACAACAATAACAACAGCACTTGTGTTTTGCAAATTGCGCCTAAATATACCCAAAGCGTCAACATCAGCCAATAACACTCTCTCTCTCTCTCTCTCTCTACCGCCCCCCCCCCCCCTTCTCTTTTCCCCCCTCCCCGCTTTGCATAATTTGAAAAATGTTCTGTTGTGCAACGTGCAACGTACAACCCTTCGTATACGCAATTTTGTATTTATTGCTGATAGCATTAGAGAAGCGAGGCAAAAAAACAATAGGCAAGGCTCTCTATGTATCCTTCAAGGGGGGAATCCCTCAATTAGCATAGATGAGCCCCCAGTTGGTTGACAGACGAAAGATATATAGAGAGCTATAGAGAGTGAGAGCTAGATTTATGGGAATTTCACTTACCGCTCAGCGAATTGTGGCCGCAGGATGGCGCCTTGCCCAGCAGATAGTCGTCCTTGCAGATAAACTTATTGTCATCCAGCACGTACAGCTGCTCCCCGGTACTCAACTGCTTGCGGCAAATGCAGCATGTAAAGCAGTTCAAATGGAACACCTTATCCCTCGGCTTCCTTACCAGATCCGATGGGGCAATACCCTGACCACAGCCGCTGCATTTGGTGCCGTAACGTCTAATAAATAAAGGAATGCAAATCTGTTAAATACTTGAAAATATTTACTTAATTATAGTCGTAAATTATAAAGTAATAATAAAATTTATAAACAAAATTCTTATGGGAACTGAGGAGATAAAAGAATCATCTAGTAATCTGTGAATATACTAAAATTGTAATGGATTCAAAAAAGTTTTTTTAGCCAAGCGAACAACAAGTCAAATTAATGAAAGGATGAAAAAAAAAATAAGTTACAAACACCAAGTTTTATTATGTATTTAATAAGGATTCAGTATTTATTTATAATCATTTATTTAGCTCTAGGATATCTCACTTTATAAATTTAATAAATACGAAGAATTACTTCTCATGAAAGAGAATGAATTAATATTTGACTTAACAGAATAACGCATGTATCTTTTTTTTCAATACTCAAGCATTTGAAATTTAAGGTATTTATTAATGCGACTATAAATGTTATAATTTAGAGACTAGAAGCACCATAAACATAACTGTTTACTTTATGAAGTTTGGCATCGTATTTTTCTTAACTCAACGATTTATTCCTAGAAAGTTCCTTTACATGAGTGGAAAAGCCTTTTCTATGATATCTATTTTGTAATTCCGTTGAAAACCAAAGTGATTTCTAAATAGAGCAAAAGTACTGCCAATTGAATCAATCAATTGAAGGGAAACCTTTAAAACGAACTGAATGTATTATGAATGATGCCGAGACCCAATGAATTGGAAACCTGCGGTCCTTTCATTGAAGGCATATTGGAATCTCATTTCCCTTTGACGATCAAGGGGCAAGTGGCAAGTGGCAAGGGAACAAGGGGGCAAGGGGACTTGGTCAGCTGCTGGCCAACACTTTAGGCTATTGTTGATGATGATTGGCAGTCCGGGCCGGAGACCCGATATCAAAGACCAAAGATTCATTGGCCCTTTGTTGCATGGCCAGTTCACAGTTCGCAGTTGGCAGTTGCATTTGAATATGAGTTGAATTGATTTCTGCAGGTGTTTTGCATGTTAATTGATTTCGCTGTATTTTTCTCATTTTTCTTTCATTTGCTATTTTTACTATTTTTTTTTTTATGTATTTTTCAATTAGAAGATTTTCTATACCAGCACACAAAGAGAAAAGGACAGTGGGCAGTGGACAGTGGACAGATATCCTGGCACAAAGGCAATGAGTTAACATGCCAACACTTGGCTTTCATTCTTGGCTTAATTGCTCTGCCTTTGCTTTGCTGATTGATTTGTTCGCGCTTTGATTTGGCTGACCATTACCATTCCCATTCCCATTACCATCTAGAGTAGCTCACCTGAAGAAATCGTTGCGGCAATAAAGTTTTGATTCCCGGCTAAAGCATTTGTCTGTCAGTGGCTGCAGGCATTCACAGCATCTCACGCAGGACGCGTGCCAGGCTCGCTCCAGGACATTCAGCAGAAACTTGTCCAATATGGGCTTATTGCATCCAGCACAAGGATCGCCGACGCCGACCGGCGGTTCGCTGCGACCTAAAATACAATAAGAGAAATCAAAAAAATTACATATTTGACATTCATTTCATTTTCAATTACAAAATTGCTTTAATTTAAATATTTTTGAAGCTTTTAGAAACTTAAAATCTATTTCAAATCTTATTATTTAGTTGAACATCCTAAAATATAAAAAGATATATTTTTATTTTATATGTCATCTATGATACACTTATAAAGTACGTTCTCAGTACATTTTCCAAATGTTTTGTTATATATTTGCACGTAGTTAAATTGGCTATATATTAAAAAAATAGCTTATATTTGAAGTTTAGTTTATGTCGTTAAAACACATATTCTCATGACAAAAGCTTTGCAAAAAGTTGAAGAGTTTGCAACTTAAATGATTTAATTCATTCATTCAATTTAGGGTATTAATCGATAGTTTTTGTTTGTTTATTTTTGGCCGACTGCAGATTGCACTGCAGGTGTTTACAGCTTTCAAATTAGTTTTGTAAGCTATGGTTTATTTTAAGAAAAAAATAAACTAAAATAATACTGTCTATAAATCAAGAGATTGCATTTGTTTAGCTAGTTTAATCCATATAGGCAACACTTTAAAACGCATTTCAAATGCATTGGTTGACCTTTGTTATTGTGTACTCTGCTCTCGACTTCCCACTCTCTCTCTCTCTCTCTCTCTCTCCTCTGAGCGCCAAAATCCTTTGAGGCGCAAATTAGCACCTCGTTGGGGCCTCAAGGTGATTTGGCAGTGAGGGGAAGGGGAGGCATTTTGGCGCTCATTAAGCTTGCACATGTATATGTAAACATGTGTGTGTGTGTGTGTGTGTGTGTGTAGGTGAGCAAATGAGCAATTCTTGACTGGGCGCAAACATTTGACGTGCACTGTACGCACAACACACACACACACACGAATTTTAGAAATGCACAAAATTTACAAATGCACAAAGAGTCCTAATTTGTGTGTATGTGTGTGCGGGTGTGTGTGTGTGTGTGTGTGTGTGTGTGTGTGTGTGTGTGTGTGTGTGTGTGTGTGTGTGTGTGTGTGTGTGTGTGTAAGTAGGAAATTTACACCTGCAGACTTGGATAAATTTGGCTAACGCATACACTACCCTGCCCCTCTCCCATCCCTCAGGGGACTGCCCACTCATTTGCACCTTTTTCAAATTGAGTGTCCGACTGAGTGGCATATTTGTGCACAAGTGAATAACTTTGAATTGTGAATGAATCAAGTTTTGAGTTGAAGTTAATGTTGAAGCTGTAGCTGTAGCTGTAGCTTCATTCCACCCTGGGGCTAGTTGGGGCTGTTCCATCAGGGTCTCAGTGTCTGTGTATTGTGGGCGTGGCACACACCCCGATAACTGCAACCGTATAATGATAGACGCCAAGCACGGCCCGAGGGCTGCTACCACTCGCCGTATTGTGGCCAAGGAGACGGAGATGGAGATAGAGATGGAGACGGAGACGGAGACGGAGACGAAGGGGAAGACAAAGACGAAGATCTGACCATAGTTCACAGTCAGTCAGTTCCCTTTCCTGCGCACTCTGCTTCATCTTCTCTGTCCTCCTGCTCATTCTCATTCTGCCTTAGTCAATCAGTCAATGGGCTAAAAGAAACGTTGCGTAGGAATTGCAAAAAAAAAAACAAAAAAAAAAAACGAGAAGAAAACCAAACTAAACGAAATGAAGAAGAAGAGAAGTTGTTGCGCCCACGGGGTATATTTAAGGCTGCCACCATGGTCAATATATGGGCGGGGGCGTGGTCCAGCTTCAGTTTCGCATTCAGGTAAAAAAAAACCCGCCTGAATGTGTGTGAAATTTATTTTCATTCAAAAAGTTTTGCACTTTATATGCTCAAGCAGACGGAATGAGTGGAGACGAGTCAAGTCGAGTGCAAAGGGTAGCCAAAAGGAGTAGAATAAAGGACGCACGAAGGAGCAGAGGAGTAGAGGAGTAGAGGAAGGAGTGTCCTCTCATATGCTGGCTAAAAGCAAGAGCGTTGCCTTAGCTGGGCCAACAGCAAGCGCATTAATAATGCTATTAAAGACAAGTTTCGCGTTGCGCATACGCCCCGAGTGACAGTAGTCGAAAAATGTGAAACTGCCTGAATGAATGGACAAATGATGGAATGAACAAGCTGACAAACTGACAGGCGAACGCTCTCGCGATTATAAATGAGCAACTGACACACTGATTGATTGACGAATTGACTCATTTTCGCAACACAAAACCGAAGCAAAGGAAGTAAAAATAAAAATAAAAAAAACAAAAACAAAATAATAAACGTGGCGAACTGGAAGAGCTTGGCGAGTTGAAGTTAAAGTTGGGAAGTTGTGAGCAGACCTCGCATATGTCAAAATTGACGGATGTTATCAATCATTTTATGCCGCTGCAGACAATTTTTAATGAAGGTTATAGACGTTTATAGACAGACCGACGGCTTCGACCGAGTCCCAGACAAACAGACAGACGGACGGACAGACAGACAGACAGACAGACGGACGGACAGACAGACAGACGGACGGACAGAAGGCTTTTCAGTTCAGGTTAAACGGTTGCGTCTCTTCTGCTTCTTCTTCTTCAGCCTCATCGTCACCGTCATCGTCATCGTCAGCTTCTTCTATCTGTTCGTCCTCTGCTGCTTCTTCTTCACCATCATATTAATATTATTCTTAATGTTGTTGCTGTTTTTGAGCTTGTTCTTTTGGGGCGTTTTCACTGCCTGCCTAAAGTTGACTGAACAGCAGCTGCTCCACAAATTCATTTGCTTTTGTTTTAATTCTCAAGCAACAAGCAGCTTAAAGTATTCACTTAATCTAAAAGTATTTTAAATTTATCAATTTCAGCAGTATTCTTTGCACAAAATATTTTTAATAAAGCTTTTTTTTTGTAATTTTCAAGCATTTTATTAGTCCAATTTATTTATTTTTGCCAGTTTTGAATGAAGTTAACAACTTTAAATATTCCAAGCAATTAATCCTTTAAAGCATTCAAACTAAAGACCTTACACTTTTTTCAAATGAGCTTTAAGCTTCTCACGCACTTAATCTTTTAAGAGTCCATTTTAAAAAATTTAAATATGCTTTTCAAAAATCTTTAAGCTTTCATTAATTTAGTATTGGTTGCTATACAATAGAATTTCCTAGAAATTTGTGTATTTGACAACATTGAGTTAATTTGAAATTTTTCAACAAAACAAAAGCTCTGTGCTCAAGCTTTAAATAGCTTTAAATTTTAATTGCATTCAGTTAGAGTATTTCCTATTCGTTACGTTTTCGTCTATCTACGTTGCTGCTTGTCGACTGTTTTTGTTGTTGTTATTGTTGCTGTTGCTTGTTGGTTGTCGGTTGTCGGTTGTCGCCTTTGTCGCTGCCTTCGTTGCTTCTGGCGCGTTTTTAAAACGCGACAAATTGTTGTTTGCAGACGCCGCTGCCGCAGCTCAAGTTGTTGTGTTGTGTTTGCTGTTGTTGTTGTTGTTGTTGCCGCTTAAGTGTCGCAATTTAAATATTGTTGAGTGCACTTTTGGCTACCGTTGGCCATTTATTTTGCGCTGAAATTTATGTAACGATGTGGAAAAATTGCCGCTACTGCAACTTCGACTCGGACACAGAGTCGGACACGGACACGGAGTCGGACACGGACACGGAGTCGGTCTCGAACTCGAACTCGAACTCAAACTCGGACTCCAATTCAGAGGGCAACAGCTCTAGGCAACTTTACTGTCAACAGCAACAACAACTACTGCTCTTCCCTTTATCACTCTCCCTACCTCTCTCTCTCTCTGTGTCTTTCTCTCTCTGTGTCTTTCTCTCTCTCTCTGCGGTCTGTCTGTGCAATCGCAATCGCAATCGCAGGTTCATGGATCTGTTTTGGCCACTGTGTGCAGCCATTGACCGCTGGCAAGGAGAACGCAGGCACGTTGAAAGCATTTTGCACAACATTTTCCGCGCTCTCAACAAAAGCCCAATAATTGTGTGTCCACACTGTTAAAAAACAGCGTTCTAAAATCAAGATCAAGGTCTAAGAAATGCGTCGAGAACATAATATTCTTAAATTATGAGAACACATCTTGGTTTTAAGAATATTGATATAAGAAAAAGTTCTCATTTTAAGAATAAATGTTTTTAAAATTAAAATCAAAAAATAAAAGCATTAAAAATTATGTTAGCAATAATTTAAAAATAAATAATTTTTTGTATTTGTTTTATTTATATTTATTTTATTTCGTCTTGGTAATTTTAAAAATGTTATTTGAATTTGTAACCAGTGGGGTTCGAACCACCTTCACAACTGAAGCGGTTACCATTTATTTCATATAAAATTGTACATATTTATACCTTCCTAACATTTTAAGACTTTTATTCTTATAGTAAGTTTTATGATTTTTTAGATTAATAATCATGGTTTTAGTAATTTGTAATATTTAAGATGAATGTTCTCGATTTTAGAAGCTGGTTTTTTTTTTAGTGCAGGCTACAGAGTCGACTTCAACTCCCAGACCTAACTGCATTTATAATGCAACAGCAGCAGCAGCAGCAGCAGCTTCTTCATGGCTCGCTGGGTTGGGCTGGGCAACACCCAAAAGGCCAGCCCAAAAAAATAAAAAAAAAAAGGAGGAAAAAAACCGAGCAGGGGCAACCATGGATGGACGATAGCAGCAGCAGCAGCAGCAGCAGCAGCAGCAGCAGCAACAGCAGCTGCCTGGCCAAAACAATATAAATATACAATAGCAACAACAACAGCAGCAGCAACAACAACAACTCTTTGCTCAGTTGCTTGGCTGCGGACTGTGAAAAATTCATTCGACATCAGCGCAAAAAAATCAGCTACAACATTTTTTGTTGCAACTTGGCCAAAAAGCACTTGTGCTGCCAGCTGCATGCCCCTTTCCCCTTGCCTCTTGCCCCTTGTCTCTCTGCGCGCCATGTTGGTTACGCCTATCGTACTCGTACATATAAATCCCCATACCACCCACCTCCCTGCCTAACTCCCCCTGCCACCGACACTGCTTCTATAAAACGTGACTAAAATGTTAAAGCCACTAGAAAGAAAATCCAAAGCGGCAGCAACAGCAGCCGTCGCTCAATCGAAATCATTTTTTGTGCTCCTTCGTTTTTCCTTCTTTGAAGCAAAACTTGACAGCAAATCTTATGCAAAAATCCAAATGGAAATGCAAGCATAAAACTCACAAAGAAAAAAGATACATATCAATAAAGGCAAAAAACACACACACACACACACACACACACACAAAGTGAGCGAAGGAGAAGCAAGAGATAAGAGGAAGAATACCAGTAGCATTTGGTTATATGTGGCGTATGCGTAATGTCATTTCCCAAGCAGACTGCAGACTTGGCTGTTGTATTTCTTTTATCTCTTAAACATTGGCAAATGCTAATGAGCAGTGTGAGAGAAGCCAACAAAGAGAAAGATGTGTTAAAGTTATACTAAGCAAAAATATGGGTTAATGATCGGGTTATGAATCGGTCGGAAAATAATACTGATATATCGAGTTTTTCCAAATATTTTTTTAAAGTTTCTGATTGCAATTGCAATCATGAAATTCAGGGCAAATTTTTTTGCCTGCTTTAATTATTGGATTTTCTAAATTTTTTTAAAAATAATTAAATAAAAATAAATACAAATTAGACACCTGTGTGAGTTTAGAGTTAGTTCGATCAGAAAATTGTTAAATGGTAGATTTCGGTCGTTTTTTACAAACTGAACGACTCAGTTAAATTCTTCAATTATACCTTGAGAAACAAATATTTTTTTTGTCGATTTTTCATGAGCATAGAATCAGTTAACACTATTGATCTTAAAAATAAAAACAAAGATCATGTTAAATTAGTTGAAAATCGCTACAGTAAAAATCAAGTTGTCGACTTATCGATATATTTTAACATCAGTAGCTATAACAATAACAATCGTTGATTTACAACCAAAGTGAAAGCTGGCAACTCTTTTTATGAGTCTTGCAAGATGCTAACAATATTTTATGCATTTCTCGGCTCTCATAAATTGATGACTCGCTGTCTGCAGCTAATTTCTTATATGCATCTTCCATGGGGAATCTGTATACCATTCTCAATTCCACTTCCACTTCCACTCCCACTCCCTCTTTCCCTCCTGTCTGACTGACTCTCCCTCGCACTGTTTTAGGCAGACTTTGAAAAGGGACCGTCGGCTACTTGAGCTTCTATTTTTAATGCGATTCGTTGTGCCTGATTTGACATTTTGATTAAATTCAGTAGGCTTCTTTACTTGCATGCTGAAAGGCTGAAAATTTTGAAATATATACACACACACACACACACACACACCTCTTTTACTGGCAGTCTAGCGTTCCCGGGCAATATGTAAATTTGAACATAAATGTAGAAAAATCCATAAAGTATATTAAATGTTGCGTTTCGTGTGATGGAGGCCAAAGTTCGTCATCGTCGACAACAACTGAGTTGCTGTTGTTGTTGTTATCGTTGTTGTTGTGGTTGTTTGTGGTTGTTAATACGCTTAACACCTATTTCTCTTGCCTTTTTCTTCATCTTTTATGCTCGCTCTCAACTTGTTAACATTTTAATTACATAATTAGTTGCGATTTAGCGCAAAATATTTAATATTAATGAACTGTCAACGTGTTGGAACCTATTTTATTTTGCAGTTACCACTACTTTCATTTTCTATAAGGCTTTCACTAATTTATTAACGACGTTTAAATTAAGGTTTTTGTTTACGCAAATCGATGACAACTTTTAAAATACACGGCTCAATTTAATAAATATTTGTCCTTCATCTATAATTTCTTTTTAATGTTTCAATAACAAGTAAACTTTTCAGAGTTTGTCACTTTCCATTCAATTAATTGATTTTTCTCTTAGAATTTGATTATTTCACAAAAATATAAAGTAAATTAAATGTAATCCTTAGAGTTCTTTATTCTTATTTGACATGTTAATCAGCATTTAATATTTATTTAAATGTTTCGCTGATTTTTTGTACATTTTGCTAATTCTTGAATACGATTGTATCGATTGTGATAGAATAAAATTGTCAAAATCTTTAGTACATTTATTTATAGCACTTAAATAAACGTTTCTCGAAGTTTCCTTCTCTGAAGTTGTCAAACATTCAACGATTTGTTATGACAGATTTCCTTTTAAATTACTAGCTATATCTTGCATCTCTCTCTTCCTCTCTCTCTCTCTCTCTCTCTTAGACATTCGCTGCTTCTCATTCTGCCTTAGCTTTTGTCTTTGTCTTTGGCTTTGTCATTTGCAACTTTAAATGCGCTTCAGCCATTTTGGCCATGTAAATTTTGTATTTATATTTTGCTACACACACAATCTGCTTGTTGCTGTTGTTGTTGTTGCTGGTGCTTTTATTTTATGCGCACACAATATACAAAATACGCCTCTTTTTCTGTAACTCATGCATATAAAGTATCTGCTAGATACACAAGCGTACAGAACGACATGAAAGTGGCTCTGCTTTGTTGATGTGTATGTAAACGGAGTGTGGAGAGGGGGCCATAGAGTGGAAAGGGGTAGGTAGATTGCAGCAAAGGAGCTGCTGCTGCTGTGTGTGCGTGTGTGTGTGTGCGTGTGTGTGTGTGTGTTGGAAGCCACAGAAGCCGTCGTCGTCCCCATCGCGAAACTGTTTACTTTGCCATTATATTTCCAAAACCAAAACCAGAGGCGGCTGCCAGTCAGCTGCCCCAACAGCACCACTAAAGTCTCTTCTTCCTGCCACCCCGCCCCCTGCCGCCTCCCATTTCTCTCTGTCGAATCCTGTGCCAAGGCAAAAGCAAAACAAAACAACAAAAAAAGAACGAAGAAAAAAAGTGGAATAAAATAAAATAAAAGTATCTGCAGCTATCGCTCTTTGCCTATCAGTTGCCTTATATCTGGCCATGCCCATCCGACCGTCTTGCCACTGCCACACCCCCTACTACCACCCCCCCTCCCGTCCCCTTCTCTCTCTCTCTCTCTCTCTCTCCAGTCAATACACGAACAAGTTTGTTTTCTTCTCGTTGTTGTTGTTGTTGTCTTGTATTAAAATTCATGTTGCGTTGCAAAATGTGAATGTGAATGTGAGACAGGGAAACGCAAGGGAAAGGCCGACAGACAAAGCGACAAAGCGACAGAGAAAGAGAAGAAGACAGCTCCAACAGAATAGAGACAGCAAACTAGAGAGAGGGAGAGAGAGAGAGAGACAGACAGGAAGAGGGAGGCAGTTGCGAATTCATCATTTGGCATTGAAGATGCTTTTGTTTTTCTTCTCACTGTTGAATAGCATTTTCTCTGAAGAGCCTTTGACGCTCAGCAGGTTGCAAGTTTTCTTTTCTTTTTGTTTGTATTTTTCTTTTTATTTTCATTTATTTCTTCTTTATTTTTCTTTTTATATTGTATTTTTCCAACCGCCAAAGCTGCTTATTTGTTATTGTACAAGTATGTTGTTATTGTTGCCTGATCAGGCAGTCAACATGGTCATTAACATTTCCATTTTCATTTCCATTTCCATTTCCATTTCCATTTCCATAGACAATGCCATAGCCATTTTCATTTTGTTGCTCTCAGTATGAGTCGAAATCTCATTCGCATTCTCATACGCATTCTCATCTTCATAGTCATCAGTCTGGCAACCATCGTCATCAACATTGTCGTCAGGACGCACAGATTTTTTATAGGCTCAAGACTTTTTCATATCAACAGAAACTCTGGTATGTGTGTGAGAGAGAGAGAGAGAGAGAGAGCGCATACAAGCGACCTCCAACTGGGTTCTTTTTTTTTTTTTTTTCTTATGGGTGGTTCAGTTGTTGTTTTCGCCCACTCGGCTCACAATGCTCGTGTCGTCGCCACAGTTCGTGTCATATTCCCGCCTCTCCATTCTCCCCCTGCCTCTTTTCATTGACGTTGTGTTTGTTGTTGTTGTTTTTCCTTTTGTCAGCAGACAGATAGCCAATGATAAGCCTTAGCGTATGAGTGATGTGCTCCTGTCCTGTCCTATCCTGTCCTCAACTGTCCTGTTCTGTTCCAACCACCCTGTTTTATGCCAACCACCCTCTCATAAAGCCATTCACCACCCAACCACCCAACCACCCATCCTCCCATTCACCCACACTTTAGCAACGATTTCATTGTTTATCCTTGTTTCTGGCAAAGGCATTTCCCAACTCCAACCAAAGTCTGATATATTTTTATGACTGCTGCTCAAGAAATTCCATGTTGCATGCCCCACAACTAGTGGAAGCCCAAAGCAACGCTGCTAAATGAAAACTGCCAAAAAAAAGCCAAAAATTAAGCCCATCAAGTGCCAATTTTATGCCATTATATTAATTATAATTATAGTATAAATATGATTAAAATGCAAGAATTTAATCTGATTCTTCATAATTCCTTCATTCATTCAAATCATGAAATTTGAAAAATAAAATTTTTAAGCAATAAATAAGTAAAAACTATTGGGAACATCGAACAGACGCTTTGATCTTTGGCTTTAACCATTACATCCAACTCATTTAAATATTTTCAAAGTTTAACCAAATTCTATTGCTAGCAAGGTTAATTATATTTTAAATTCAAATGACTCTATGAAATGTTGCGTATTTAATAATTACCGTTTAGCTAAATGTTTCTAAATCTGTCTTTGATTTATGAAGAATATTATGCAGCTGAAGAATATTGAATAAATTTGCAGGTCAAATTAAAATTCAGATGCAAACAATTTACGTTATTTGTGCAATGTCTGTGCCAAAAATGAGTAAAAGAGAACACAAAAGAAACAAAAAAAACAACTGAATAAACGAGCCCAAGAAAGCCACAGACGCCTAACCGATGAAAGACCTGTGAAACGCGCCCAACATAACCCCTCTCCCCGCTTTACCCTCAACCAGCTGAAACACCCCTTGCCACACACCTGCCTGTTGCAGGGTATTTTGTGGTGCGGCTGATGTTCGCTGACGTTGCTTGTTTATTTTGTTAATATCAATGAAGTTGCGCCCGCACAGCCTATACCCTTTACCAAACACACACACACACACACACACACACACACACACACATACACACATGTAAAGGCTGCTGTATAGTATGTCTGTTAAGTGAGGCCCACATTTGATGTGGTCGTTGGAACTCACTTTGACACTGCCAAACGGCTCAATGTATACAGACGTGGGCAAAATAATAAGAACAGCATATGTAAAAATTTAATTCGATCAAAAAATTGCTATAGTGATATATTATTATAATAGTACACAAATGAAGCTATTTATATCCAAAAAGTTTGCATATCCTGTTATGTCCTTATCCTTTATATTTTCAACTTTGTTATGTTAAGTCGAAATTCAAATATGTGAAAAAATTAATCGCCGATTTCTACGTCAGTTTTCACAATTTATGGGTATACACTTTAGTCCGTACATTTAATATGATGAAGCCCCACCAGTTTTCAGAAATATTTTGATACAAATGGAGTCTATAGATCCTATAAAAGCGAGGCGTATATTCTAATATTATACCAAATATTTTCTTCTTCTTGCTATAATTATTCATCATTTTGTGTCCCTAGCATCCCTAACTTTTTCCTTAACATAGCGAATCCATTGGATTATTGAATTTGAAAAGATAAATTAAGTTTTCATACATGCTGTTCTTATTATTTTGCACACGTCTGTGGATATGTATATAAAAAGAGATATATACAGATATATAAATATATAGCATACTTAATATATAGCAATGCTTTTGTGTTGCTGTTGCAGCTGCATTGATTGATTTTAAATGCTTTTGGTGTTGGCAATTCATTTAAAATTTATGTATTTGTAAATTTGAATTTTTCAATATTTAATGTGGCAGTCACTGCAGATACGGCATACGCATGTCTCTCTCTCTCTCTCTCTCTCTCTCTCTCTATCTCCTCTCTCTCTCTATGTCTGTCTGTCTTTATGCCTCCCTTGGCTCCTATGCAACCCTTCCCCTCTGCCCCTCTGCCCCGCTGCTTTCACGCTGCTTTGTTCAGTGACTTTGGCAGCGCTTAATGCGATTAAAGGTTTAAAGTTGTGTGCCAAATAAAGCGTATGGCCAAGAGACTACAGTTATTTTGGGTGATGAGGGGTTGAGGGGTTGGGGATTGCGGGTGGAGAGGTTGAGGGCACAGCAATTGCAATTGATGCCACACATGCCACATTTGCAATTTGCTTTGATTTGTTAACTGTTTCGACAAAACGTTGTAGGCCATTTTCTTGGTAACATAATATTATGCATATTCTAGTTCTAATTATGCACAACTCTCACACTGTATCTCTTAATCGCTCTCACTCACTCTCACTCTCTCTATCTCGTTCTATCCCTTTCTCTGTCTCTTTCAGCTGCTTTGTGTTTGTCTCAACATCTAACTGCGTTTTGGCTATCAATGTCTTTTAATTGGTTTTCCCATTAATTTTGCAAATTTATTGCTTTAGTCCCCGCTTCCCGGTTCCCGTTTCCTGTCCCTTTTGCCTCTTCCTTCCCCACTGCAACATCTCATTTACTGCAACACAAGAACACCACTGCATTGCAATTAATAATAAACAACATGTGGAAATTTGTTATGTGCTTTTGACAGCAAATGATATTTGAAATGAAAACTCGCTTTCTCTCTCTCTCTCTCTCTCTCTCTCTCTCTCTATCTGTCTCTTTTTCACTGTGCTGTTGACCGCAAAACTTTGGTTAAGTTTTATCACCCTACAAAACCTAACCCCTCCCCTTAACGGCCGCCCACTTTTGGCTAAGAAAGAGGCGGACCATTAGCTTCATAAGCTGCCGCAGAGTCCGTGATAAGCGCAATTTATGCGCTGCTCCGATTTCCACAATTCGCTTTGCTCGACTTTCGCCCCAATGTCAAACAAGCGGCAAGAGGCAGAGCAAAAAAACATTGGGTGAAAAAAAAAAATAACAAAACGGGAAAATTTGGGAAATACTGAAAAACAGCACAAGTTTCTTATCGCCATCTCTCTGGGTTCAGTCGAGCGATTTTGTGACAAAGCATTAACCTTGAATGCGACTTGAATGCACGTATTAAGAGCAACCTCCTCTGCCCTCTACAGAGGGGACAGGGGTACGGGGGTACGAGGCACGTTTGGGGTGGCAAAGTCAACTGACGCTAATGCTTATCAGGCATCAGCAGCAGGAACTCACTTCCCCATCCCTGGCAGCGATAAAGCCCGCAAATGTCGTACATCCGTTAACTGGTCCCATGTGAGAGGTTTCGAATTTCAGATATCCAGATTTCAGATTTCCGATTAGCCAATCTATTCGAAACATTTCATGAATCCTCCCCCCCCCCCCCCCTCCCTTCCACTGCATAAATACTCTACATAATGCTGTCAACTGTTGAGATTTATTGTCAAGTCTATTGAAATTAAAGCTCTTTTATCATTTACTAGATGGCGAATTTCCCTAACATTTATTGAAAGGATATTAACCACAACATAGTCTATATTCAGATAAGAATTTCTGATAAATTTTCCGATTAGCCAATCTATTTTAAACATTTCATGAATCTCTCTTTATAAGTACTCTTCATAATGCTGTTAAAATTTAGTGTTAATTTTATTGAAACTAAAGCAATTTTATCATTTATTACATACAGTAACTTTCAGGATTAATCTATTTTTTTTTTTGAGAGAATGGGTTTCGATATTTGTTATTTTGCATAAAAAATTTCTTTAAAAAAATTCTACTTATTTTCAAAGAAATATTTATATTTATTTTCTAATGAAATATTTAAAGTTGAGCATTTATTTATTTTGAAATCTAAAGTTAAGAATTTGTAAATGTTTCGGCTCACTTCGGTTCGGTTCAGTTCGGTTCGGTTTGGTTCGGAGTGTTTGTTCGTTGTGGTTCATTGCTTAACAAATCCCACATATTCGCTCCTCTTAAGTGACGACAACAACAATGTCGATTGCCACCCGCTGTTTTTTTTTCTTTATTTTCTTATTATTATATGTATGTATTTTTGTTGTTGTTATTGCCGAGTTTTGTTCGCGCTGCGTTTTGAAGTTTTGCCGCAAATGGTTTGCCAACAACAACAGCAACAACAACAACAACAACAACAACAGCCAATACACGTGTATGCGCGCGATTTTGATTAATTAATTTGCATATGAGTATTAAAATATAAAAACGTGCCTTAAGTTGCTGCTGTTGTTGTTGCTGTTGTTGCTGTTGCTGCTGTTGTTGCTGCTGCTGCTGATGATGATTATATGAAGGCGCCGGCAACATGTTGCCGTTGACACGCCGGCAACATGTTGTCGTTTGGGAACAGAGAGCAATAGCTATAAATACCATTTGCCGCCGAGTTTATAATGCAGCCATAATCAAATTAATAAACGCACAATAAAAACGCATAACAAATTGCCGCTCATTGAGATCGAAGCGGCAGACAAAAGGCGAAGACTGAAGACCGCGAAGAAACTGGCCGATTAAGACAGAGGGGAGAGAGGGGAGAGTGTGTGTGTGTGTGTGTGTGTGTGTGTGTGTGTGTGTGTGTGTGTAGAAGGAAAGAGATGGAGACACACAGCGCTAGGGCGAAGGTGTTGCAACAACAACAATAACAACAACAATAACATCACAGCGACAGCAGCAACATTACACGCATCATTATGTTGAGCGTTTTTCGGTTATTGATGATATGAACCCGCGGTTCGCTGAGAGCTGAGAGCTGAGACGCCCGCACCGTCTGTGCAACGCTTCACTTGCCACAGCATTGCCCAAACACACACACACACACACACAGACAGACACACAGACAGACACACACTCACACACGCTGCTTGAATGAGCGCAAATGAGAAAGAGGATTTTGTGCACCCAACAAAAATTAAATAATTAATTACGCTCCTGAATTTTGAAGAAATTCAACTAAATACATCATCAAGGAATGTGTACTGTGTCAGTTAAAAAGTTTTCGAAAATAAAGCCACTGCATGAAGGTACAAATTACAATGAATTGAAGACTCATCCCACGACAATTTAATGAACTACGTTTTATTAAAATACTTAAGTATATTTTGTTAATAGTTTTAAGGCGATTTTTAAATTTGATTTCCAAATCCAACTTGTTTAGTAATACAAACTGAGCTTACTAATTGTAATTATCCATTTTTAATAGCTTAATAATATTTAAAATACCTTAATTATATTAATTTATTTGTTTAGAGAAATAAAGTCAATTTTAATACAAGAAATTAAAGTAAACTGTAGTTAAATATACTTCATAAACAAAAATTTCGTCCGCAAAGTTAAGCTTTATGTTCATTAAAAAAAAATACCTGCAAAACTTTAGTGATTGATTAGTTTCGCGTAAGGGGCCTAAAAATTATAGTTCATAAAGAGACTTATAGTTTCAGCTCATAAAGTAAAAATGTTGTGAATAATTTGACATAGTGAAGTATGACTGTAACTAATTGACTTATGAATAAATCGAATACAGAAAAAAAATGTACTTTAATTATCTATGTTAAATGAGTCTACATATGGCTAGCGACATATTTGTCGGGTGGCTGTTGCTGCTGCTGCTGCAGTCGCTGCTGACAGCGGCTGAGGCAGCGACTGCGGCTGCGACTGCGGCTGCTGTCGGAGCACTCGGAGCACTCGGAACTAATCGCATTTAGCTGCGGTCATCTGCGGCGCGATCGTTTTTCTTGGTCGCGTTGGTTCCAGCCGAATGAGCAGAGTGTTGTTCGAACTTCGAATGCGGCCCGAAAAGACATCTCTTCTCAAGAGCCGGTCCAGTCCAGTCCAGTCCTGACTTGAAGTTGGACATTGGGTTAAAGGTCATTACCACAGTGTCTCTCCCCTCAATCCCTCTGCTGTGGCTGCGTGAGAGCGCGTCAAGTGGCTCAATTGGAAACTCGCTACAAATTGTTGCTCGTTTTTATTGGTTGTTTTTAGTTTTTATGGCTTCTTGTTGTTGTTGCTTGTTGCTTTGTTATTCTCTGCTTTGCGAATCTCTTTTGGTTATAAATCAATTCCTGAGGCTTTGGCTACCGTTTCCACTTCACAGCATCAACCCGAACAGAAGACAACGAAGGTGCAGAAGAGTTTTACAAGCAACAACAAAAACAGAAACAAAAACAATTGTAAATAAATAAATAATAATAAAAGTATAAATAAATGCCAAGTGTGCACAGTAAATTCTAATAAAAAACAATTATTTTAATTTCGTTAACTTTGTTCTATCTTTTTTTGATTCAATTATTATTATTTATTTATTTTGAGTTTTGTGCATTTATCGTTGTAGTTTTCTTTGGACTTGGCCAGGTTAATGGTACTTCGTGTCAAGTGTACACCAACCTGTTGACTGTAACTGGCTGTTGTTGCTGTTGTTGTTAACTATTGTTGTTGTTGTTGTTGTTGTTGCTGTTGCTGCTGTTATTGCCGGGGCAGTAAATCAAACCAAAAAGGCGATAAGCTACACAAATGAATTGTGGGCCAACCGAAATGGTCACAGACAACAGCAACAACAACAGCAACAACAACAGCAACAACAACAAAAACACTAACAAAAATGAAAATGAAAAAGCGCAATAGAACCTGTTGATGATGTTGAAAGTCCCCGCCTAAAAACCCCGCCGCGAGAGAATTGTTGCCTAGTGAATCCATTCGTGGACTTTCCGCTGAAAACTGTCTGCTCTTTTATTTTATTTCTGTAGTTTTTTTTTTTGTTTTTTTTTGTTCAGTTTCTTTTTTTTTTGTTGTTTTGTGTTTCTCTTGCTGTAGTTTTTCAACTGCAAAAGTCCAGAGTCAAAGTCGAGAGCTGGAGCTCGAGTTGCTTGCACTGAAATTTATGGCGTATAAATTATCTCACACGTTGACTATTGACAGCTTTAAAATAATCGTAAAACGGCAAAGAAATCATAAAAGAGCCACAGAGCACTGAAACCAGAACACAATCCAACAGCAACAACAGCAATAACAGCAACAACATCACCACCGCAGCCATTCAATGTGAATTACTATTTCAGCTTCAAGCTAAACTGCTAAAAGACAACAACAACAACAAAAAAACGCTAAAAAAAAAAAAGAGAGAATATACTGTAGGACAGGCGACGACGTTGGCCCCAAAGCGTCGTCCTATGTGGCCAAATCGTGGCATAGGCCAGGTAAGGGTCCCCCTCTGCTGCCCGCTCCCCTCTCCCCACTCCCCACGAAGTTCGACAATCTTCGTTTTGGGGGCCGCCTGCACAAAATGGTAAAGTTCCCAACAGTTGGGGGCCCCATAACTTGCATATCATGGCTAAGCGTTTGCTCGGAGACAGGTCAAAGATATATTCAATTCCTGACAAACGGCCAACAAATAACATTTTAGCAAAGCTTAGATGGTCAACACACACACACACACACACACACACACACACAGATCAGTAGCTCTCAGCTACCCAATAATAACTCCCAATTGATTTATGCTCAGACTCGTATTGCAACAGCTCCCAAAACCATTGATCAATCTCTTTCTCTCAGTCTCAGTCTCAGCCTCAGTCTCAAATTCAAACTAGTTCCACAACAAATAAATAAATAAATTTTTAATTTTGCATTGAAACAGAAACCAATCGAATCAATCATCATAAAGATTTCGTTTTGTGACAAAATATTTTGATACCAAAATATTATTTAATTTTTTTTCAAATACCATGTGAATGCTTAAAAGTGACACAAATTTTCAGAGCTTACTGAATTAAAAAAAAAAATATATCTAAAACAAACAAAATATCAGAAAAGCACTGAGATCTAATGGATTCTGGAGTCTAGAGGTTTACTGGAAATATATACACTTTTTTTGGGATCCTCTTAAAGTCCATTATATATTAAATTCGAAATGCTTTTATAAATAAACCGTAGAGAAATTCGAAGGAGTTTCGAATATACCAAACTACCTAAATTTAATAGTCATCACAGAAAAAACTTATTTCGATTTTAATCAGATGAATGTATGGATTATAAAAAAAATCTAAAATACATACAATGTGTATAAAATGATATCTAAAATAGGCCGTAGATTTGATATTCAGTTAAAAAATATAAAAACATAATTTCCTAATACAATAATGTTAGACTGATTAATATTCTGAATAGTATTCTTATCAAAGCAATTTGGCATAAACTTCAAGATTAAATATTGCTCCTTAGTTTGCAGTTTCCAAAATCTTCTCATACCTGAGCTGTACTCCAAGTTAACCTTTTGCCATATAATGTTCCTTCTGCTCATATTTATTTTTATTTGCGCCTCCAAGTGCCCACAAATTGTGACCACCCAGGAGGAGGAGAATTTGGTAGTTGCTTTGGAGATGTGAGACTTGGGAGTTGTTTTATTTTTGTGTTGTACTTTGCATCTCAACGGCTCATTATGCTGGCTAATTTATAGTTTGGAACACGCCCATGTGAACGTCTAACAACGCTCTCTCTACCGTTTCCCTCCTCGGGGGTATTTAGCAATTCTTCAGGCTAAACGCGGCAGCGGCTGCCGGCTACGCTTTTTGCTCAATAAATCAATGGAGCTGAGCAAAAAGCCATAGAACTGACTTCCAAGACTTCCAACTTTTTTGTTTTTTGTTTTTTATATTTTTTGTCTATTCTACAAGCAATAGTTTTATGTTGTTGCTGTTGCTGTTGCTGTTGTTGCTCGTAAAGCGACTTGAGCAACTGTTGACCGTAAAAATGATGAAGAAAATGGCGCATAAAAAATGTTGACGTACTTGGAACTGCATTGACGTTGCCTGCAACATCAGCAAACGGCAGCAACGGCAGCAACGGCAGCAACAGCAGCAACAGTAACAGCAGCAACATGAGGTCGCAAATATTGTTGCATGTGCCCGTGGCAGCTTTGATGCTTCCAGGCAGTTAGCTAGACCCACACTCGCCATTCTACTCATCATCATCATGATCATCATCATGATCATGATCATCATCAACTTGAGCTCAGGACAGTCATAAATGTTGATGAACAGCAGGCGAACTTTGTTAAAGGCGTTGCTGCGCTTTTGTTGCTGCTGTTGCAGTTGCAGTTGCAGTTGCTGCTGCTGTGCAACGACAACAACAAAATTGAAAAGATGCAACCGCAAGATACAACAACAACAACAACAAAATAACTACAAAAGTATATTGAAAGAGAAGAAACAGGCTGCAAATGTTTTATGACTTTTGGCTGCGCTTTGTTCTATGTGGCAAGCTCCCCCCCCCCCCCCCCCTTCTTTCCCCTCTACCCCTCTTTGTGGCAGTCCATGCCGTTGACAGCTTTGACTTTTGACTTCTGAGACCCCTTGGACCACGCCCCCCTGCAGCAGCCTACACTTTGCAACGCCTGTCCAAGAGCGCGGTTTTAAATTTATGAGTCGTCAGTTGCCAAGTTGCAAGTTGTCCAGGCTGCTGCTGCTGTTGCTGCATGTTGCAAGTTGCTAGTCGGCAGTTTTATGGGCCGCTTTGAGTCCCATTTGCTGAAGTGCATGCACAAATCAGCAGGTTAACAAATTTGTTGACGCAATTTGTTGGCCATTTGGCGAAAGCAAAAGCAAAAGCAGCAGCTGCAACTAAAAAGCAGAGCAACCAAAAAAGCAGAGTAGAAAGAGGAGCAACAGCAGCAGCAGCAGCAGCGGAGGCAACAGAAGGAAATGCCGTCAACTGAGTAACAAAATCAAAAGTTTTCTGCTTTTTATTTTTTTGGCTGACATTAAACAGTCAGCAAAAGTGAAAATTTGACATGAGAGCAAATGAAATAAAACAAAAGCAAAACAGTCAAACAAACTGAAACAACAAGAACAACAACTCGTAAAGCAACAAAAACCACAACAACAACAACAACAACAACAGAAAACAACAAGAAAAGTTTTGACAAGTCGAAGCAAACTTTTTGCCAGGCGAACACAAAAACTTGCAAAGCGAACAAAATGGGCGCAAAAGGAAAAAGACAGCAGAAACAGAGTAAAATAGAAGAATGATAAAACTCAGAGAGAGAGAGAGAGAGCGAGAGAGAGAGAGAGGAAGATATTGAACTATGTAGGGGTAGATGGGTGTGGGCGTGGGCGTGGGCGTGGGGGTGTGGCTGTGGCTGTGGGGACAGGGTGACTGTTGCGACCCTGCAGCAAGTTCAAAAGTGCAAAACTTTACTTCATGCTTTAACCCAAAGTAGACAAACTTTTCACAAATTTCTGCCCGCTCTGGACTTAACCCAAGTCTGCCCCCATCCCTCACTTTGCATTAACAAAACACTGAAGCAACAATTTGCAGGCATTTACTAAAATGCAGTTTAACGAGTGTTCAATAGAGAAAGGCCTATACTCAAACTTGTTTCCCACTAAATTCTTTAAAGATTTTTTAACATTTTTAACATCTAACCATTACATTGAGTGTACTCTCAATTTTGAGCCTACATTATTTAATAAGGTGATCTAATTATTTTTAGTATTTAAAAGAAACTAATAAATTAAAACATTTATAGTTCTGAATACTTTTATAGCATTTTCAATCGTAAACATTTTTATGCTATGCTTAATGTAAATTTGTTTTATCAAGTTCCATAGGAAAGAATAATTTGTCAATCTAATGTCCAATCAAAAATCTAAATATAATGATAAATATTCTGAAGAGTTAAAGTTTTCTGCAATTATATATCCAAACAAACTATTAAACATTTCATTTTTAGGCAATGCATTTATTTTTAATTATTTATTTATGAATTTTGTAAAACACCGAATTACTGCACGATAAAATTGTCCCAGTTATGTTGAGTGAAAATTTCAACTTCCTAGGTCTTATGGTTAGGGCGGTGCAATAATCAGTGAGTGAATGGGGACAAAGAGATTTAGATATATAGATTTTAATGTGATTGAACAATTAAAGTGTATGTCAAATATCTATATTACAACTTTATTCCTAATCAATATACATAAATCTAAAAATCAGTTGAGATTCAGTTACTTAAAATATCTATTTCATTCTGCCGCAAATCTAAAGATCATTTAATGAGAAAAGTTGAAGTTCAGTTAAGACAACCGTAAGAATCAAATAATCCAAATATTGCTCTAATGATCATAATAACGTCTCTATGACTTTTGAATTGTACTGCGAGAAGAATCGACCTAGTTCTAGCAAAGATTCCAGATTTAATTTCTTCGTAGAATTAAGCAGTGAAGCAGTGATCCCAAAGAGGATCCTTAACTTAACCCATGTCGATCAAACTGGAGTAGGGAATTGTGTATAGTAGGTGGACTTACCTATATTGTGCTGATTTGTGTGCAGGACCGCGCCGAATGCCATTAGATCCTTGACGGGAGGTGCTCGGCTACCGAGGGCGGCAAAACCGTCGCCCAGAAATGACGCCAGCGCGACAGCCCTGAGGGGCGCTTTGGATGCCTCGGTGAGAATTTTGTTATCGAATATATCGAAGCTGGGGGGCGAGATGATAATCGTCGCAACGATGATGATGATGATGTTGGTGATGATAATACGCACACACGCGACAAGCGCGCACACACACACACACACACACGCACACAGACAAGCAGGCAAGGGATACAGAGAGAGAGAGAGAGAGAGTGACAAAGATGGGGCTACAAATTGAGATGGATGTAGAGATATGTGTGTGTGGAGCACGTGTGTTGTTATTGTTGTTGTTGCAGTTGTTGTTGCAGTTGTTGTTGTGTTGTATGCCGGCGGCAAAACACGCGACAGCTAACAGCTGATTTTGGCGACTTCTTCTTCTTTTTCTGCTTCGTTTTTTGCTTCAATTTCGACTTTGAATTCAATTTTTAATTTGTATTTGTATTTTAATTTGTATTTGTATTTGTATTTGTATTTGTTGTCATTTAGACTTGTAACTTTTGTATTTGTTGTTAACTTCTTCTACTATTAATTCTTTTTCATCTTCTTCTTTGTTAGCGATTAATCCACTTGACACTTGCATTCGCAGCGCAGGCAAAAGAGAGATGTCGATAAGCTTTTTCGTATTCCTTGGCTAGAAACTCACTTGAAAAAAACTTTGGCAACAAATTCTTTGTGTGCTCAAAAAAATTCGAAACGCGAACGCGACGATGTTGACAGTGGGAAACCCCAAAAACAAAAGGCGCAGGAGAACGCGCAACGCAACGCAACGCGACGGACGAGCGAGCGAACGAGCGGGCGGTACGAACGGTCGGGACGAACGGTCGGGACGAACGGTCGGGCGGTACGTCGGTCGATCGGTCGGTCGTTCTCGGTTGTTCAGCAAATTCGCGTCAGCTGTTCTAAAATAATCGTGTGTATTACGTTTTATTCGCTTGTTTTGATTTTGTATCGCTGACGGCTTTTGTTTTTGGCAACGTCTTTCAGTGTAACGGTAACGGTAACGGTAACGATAACGGTAACGTATCGATGTCGAGTGTCGTGTGTCGAATGTCGATGTCGATAACGATAACGGGCCGCAACAAGCGAGCGCACCACGCGAACGTCAAACAAAAACTGAAAACGGCGACGGCAGCAGCAACATCAACGAGCTCAACAGAACGTACAATTCGCTGCGTCGACAGCGACAGCGACGGCGACGGCGACGACGACGGTGACGGTGACGACGAAGGCGACAGCGACAGCGACAGCGACAGCGACGGCAGAGCGAGCGCGCACGAATGGCAAACTGAACCGGTATTCGAGACACGAGTCCGATACCTGATGCTGCCTGTCTGTTGTTGTTGTTGTTGTTGGTGTTGTTGTTGCTGCTGCTGCTGCTGGCGTCTGCCTACCCCTCTTAGCATTGGCTCATGTACGAATCGCATGCGCGCTCACTCACACAGACGCACGCATACAGGCACACACAGCTGCTCAATGGCAAACAAACATTTCCCCTTCGCATGCATACGATATGCGCGCAAGCGAGACAACTATAGTTGTGCTCTCTGCTTTGCTGCTTGCTGCTTGCTTGCTGCAAAAATAGCAATGGAGTCTGTTGCTGACATTTGTCGCATTCATCGGTTGCGGCGACAGTTGCTGTTGATGTTGCTGCTGTTGTTGTTGCTGCTGTTGTTGTTGCAATTTCCCGCTGCTGGCGTCGACGTCGCCGTTTGCGGTTAGAAGGGGGCGTTGCTAAGCAACTGGTTTCGGTTTCGGTTTTGGTTTCATGGCAGAGGCGTTCGCATATTCGTTTGCTGTTGTTGTTGTTGCTGCTGCTGTCGCTGCCGCTGCTGCTGCTGCAGAGAGGATGCGCAGCAGCAGCAGCAGCATTCAAGTGTTGTTGTTGTTATTGTTATAGCTGCTGCTGTTGCTGTTGCTGCTGCTGCTGGTTGGGGCAGAAAGTTTGTCGAACCAATGGCATTTTTCAAAGTGACATTTGGCGCTTTTGCTCTTGTTGTTACAGTCACGTTCACGTTCACAGCAATGTCTCTGTGTGTGTGTATGTGTGTGTCTGTGTGTGTATGTTTGTTGTCTATCTGTATGCGTGTGTGTGTGTGTGTGTGTGTGTGTGTGTAGTGTTGCCTTGCCAAGGTAAAATGTCAAATGCTTTTGGACTGTCAACTGTTGGTCGCAACTTTTCTTTTTGTTGTTGTTGTTGTTATTGTTGTTTTTGGCTTTGCGCTTTGTGTAAACTTTGCTTTTTAAAGAGCGCAAGTTTAAGCAAAAGCATAACAACAACAACAACGACAACAACAACTATAACAATTGCTGCCGCGCTGCCAGCGTCTTGTCGTTAGCGTTGTCAAAGGCAGCGGCAGCAAAGCTGAAAAAAAATTCAACGCCCCTTTGGCGTTTTAACGCATTCGAGCAAAAAACCAAAAAAAAAAAAAATTTAATAAAAAAAAATACAGTTGAAAAAAAAGCAGAAACAAAAAACAAGACAGCTCCAAACATCTATATATATGCGTGTGTGTGTGTGTGCGTGTGTGTGTGTGTGTGTGTGTGTGTGTGTACATTTTGTATTCCGGCAGCGTTCGCATTTCGCATTCAACGTGACATGGTAATAAGCCAAAGATCAAGCTCAATAAAAAATGAGCAAAAAAAATAAAAAAAAATAAACGAAAAAAAAAAAACGTAAAACAACACGAAAAGTTGCAAAAAAAAAAAAAAATGCGAAACTTCAAATAGGGAAAGAAGAAGCAGCAGCAGCTGCTTTGACACTCTGAGAGCGAGAGTGAGTGAGCGAGAGCGAGTGAGAGCTAGGCTGTTTGCGAAGACAGAGCGAGCGAGCGAGCGAGCGAGCGACAGAGAGAGAGAGAGAGTGAGTAAGTTCTCTTCTTGTTGTTGTTGCTGTTGTTGTTGGGGCAGTGGGTGGCGCCCGCGTTGTTGTCTTTGTGTGCGTGTGAGCGCCATTGTCGTGTCGACTGGAGTGGGTGAAGGGGGTGTGTCGGGAGGGGGGGGAGGGGGTGGTCGACTGGCGATGCTTTCTGAGTGAATGGCGCTTGGCGGCTGCGACTGCGGCTGATGCTGCTGCTGGCAACGCAGTCGCGCCTTCGACTTCGACAGTTTGGCGCAGGCATGTCAGTGGAAGGGGAAGGGGAAGGGGAAGGGGAAGGAAGGAGCTACGTGAGCGGAAGCAGGAGCGACTTTGCCAGCCTTCTGTATTTCCTTTTTATACATTTCATTTATGTGCGCCTGTGTGTGTGTGTGTGTGTGTGTGTGTGTGTGTGTGTGTGTGTGTGTGTGTGTGTGCGTGGGAGTCAAAAATATTGCACATTAGGGTGTTAAGCTGTGAAGTGCTTGACTGCCTTCGCCTGTCTTTGGTCCTGTTTCTGCTCCCGTTTCAGCGATTGCTCCAGCTCCTGCTCCAGCTCCTGTTTCTGGTCCTGCGCCACATTGAGCACGTCTGTCTGTCTATCTCTCTGTGTGTGTGTGTGTGTGTGTGTGTGTGTGTGTGTGTGTGTGTATATATTGGTGTTTGGACCGCGCGCGCTCATTTGTCTGATGTTTCACTTGTCAATGTCGTTGTCCATTGCCGTTGGTCCTTTCACGACACACGACTCACGAGTGTCCTGTCAACTGTTCCCAGTTAATGCTGTGTTTGTTCACGCTTACGATCACTTAGTTGGCGATTTAACTGCTGCATTTACAATTTAAAAAACTTCTTTAAAAATTAAAACAGTAATTTCGGTATAAAAATTGTTTACATATGATTTCTGGTTTCATTCTTATTAATAGATTAATTACATAACCTATTGTTAGTTGTTAAAAACGCTCTTTTTCAATGAAAGAGAAAATTTTTCGCAAGAATTGCATTTTATTTATCATGTCATTTTACTATATTAAAAAAGATATTTAAATTAGTAGATTAATAGTTTAGCTTAAATGTTAATATTAATTTAGTTATATTTATCTTCTTAAGCCCAAAATTTGCATTTTTTACTCCATTCAAATATTTTGTTTATCGCCCTAATTCAATCAAAAGTGAATTCCATTTGTGCACTTACTTTTAATTTTTTGTATTTTGTATTTTTTTGTTGTATTGAATGCTGAAATATTAAAAAATTTTCTATAATTTTATAATATATTATAATAATTTCTTTTTATTATCTAATGCCATTTCGAACCCTTTCAAATGATGTTTTAAGTATTTAATTGATAAATAATGTCTGAAATATTAAGTTACGGCAAATTAATTTTATTTATTTTGATATTTATTGTTAATCTTTACTTTTGAAAGCTTGGACTTCATCGAAAATGGTTGCAAGTTTGTTAATGATAATAAAAGTCATTTTATATTAGCAATATTTCAAATATTTTGTAACTGCTGATTAAATTTGGCTTTAAGCCAAAAATGGTCAACTGGGTTTCCTTTCGCTTTTTTTCGTTCGAGTTCGTCTTAAACAAACTTTGCACTCGGGCGCTGTCAAATTGTTGTGCCCTGGGCTCCAATCTGGCCAAAGTTTGAGGAGGGTGCCGAGAGGGGAAGTGAGAGTCGGAAGAGGGAGGGGGAGGGGGTAGGCAGCTGCTCCAATTGCTCATATCGGCAGTGGTAATCTGCGTGTTGCACATTCATATCATTTGGCCAGGGGGAAATTACCTTTAAGCCCCGGAGGCTTCTTTGTTCCGTCTTTTTCTACCATTCTACTCTGTCGTTCTCTGCTCTCTCTTCTTCGGTGTTTCAGCTCCATTTGTTATAGCCGAGGCAAACGCCAACAAATGTCAGTTATCAAAAATCGCAGAAGCAAACAAACAAGTAGCAAGAAAATGTTGGCCAAATGCATGATAAGGCCAGCACACCACGCCCACTTCAGCACAGAGGGCAGAGTGGGAAATGTGGAGGGTGAGGGGGTGGAGGGTTGACATTCGATGGCAACAACAACAAAAAGAAGAAAAGGCGCGACGCGCCATAAACTTTTGGCTTTGGCGACGCGACGCGAAACGAAACGAGGCAAAAACACAATGGATGTGAATGTGGCCAGGGTGGCCGTATGGCCGTATGGCCGTATGGCCGTATGGCCTTATGGCCGTGTCCTGGCAGCGACCAAGAGTCAAGTGCCTGGCGCCGCCCTCCAGTCACGAACCAAGCAAACAGCACAGAGCCGACGGACGCGTCGGACGCGCCATGTCAGCCACAGTGGCAATGGATGTGGCAGTGTCAGGACGAGAATCGAGAGTCGGAGTCGGAGTCGAGGGTCGAGAGTCGGAACCAGGACGACAACGACAACGACACTTGGTGATCGCAGTGTTCAGATATGCAAACACACGCGCGCAGTGAACGCTCCTCCCTCTTCCCTCTTCCCTCTTCCTCCCTCCTCCTCGCTGCTCCTCTGACAGTTCCTGGATAGAGGATAAAGGAAAACGACATGCGGAGAAGGATGCGACGCGAAACGAGCGACAACAATGTGAAAAAGAGGAGATATCTCAAGAAAATATACAACTCTAAAGTACCCTATATTAAATGCACTTGCATGTATATTTTCGGTCTTATTTACAGTCATATGGATGAGGGATAAAAGAGTAATACCAAATTCCCTTTTTTGTATTGTTTTGTTTTTTTTTTTCTTATGACCATAGGAATATCTGAAATTAGAAAAAAATTATCAAATCCGAGTATAAATGTTATGCAGCTAATCACATTTATTTATTTATTTTATATTACATTAGTTATATATTAAAATAAGACTCATTATAATATTTAATACTAAATATATTAGACAACAAACTATTAATATATATGTATGTATGTCAAATCCTATAATTGAAAGCCACTGTAAATATTTGAGAGACAAACTTTCCCAATTGAAATTTGGAATCTTATTATATTTATAAGAAATACTATAATTAATATAATAAGTAAAAAACCAACTATGACCATTTTAAATTGAAATAGGAAAAAAATATAAAATTAGCAATGCACTTTTCGTAATAAAAAGCCCAGTCTCTATGCGAAATTTGAGATAATAATTAATTCTCTTTCAACAAATCTCAAACAGGAAGATAATTTAAAAGCGTTAAAAAACTAACAAAAAAATAATGAAGCTTATCAATGTTTCGAATTCTTAAAAAAATAAAAATAAACTTCGACCAAAATAAATATACTTATATTAATTATATAAATATAATTATGTTATATAAAATAACTATATGAAATCTATGTAAGGATACCTGTTTCTATCGCTATTTCTATAGGGTATTGTGAGCAAATCAAAGCCAAAGCTAAAATTCGTTGTTGTTGTTGTTGTGTGTGGGCGGTTCGCAAGTGCCACGCCTTGTTGAGCGTTGAATGCTTGGCGCCACACACAAGAGTTGCAAGCAAGCAACTGCAACTGCAACAACAACAACAACAACATTAAGCTGCTGTTGTGTGTCACTTTTGCTTGTTTGTTGGGGAAAAATACTTTTTCCTGAGTTGAGTTCAGCTCAAGCTGCATGTGTCAGTGTGTATCTGTGTGTGTGAGTGTATAATTGTGTGTGTGTGTGTGTGTGTGTGTGTGTGTGTGTGTGTGGCATTGCTATGGCTGCAACAGCTGCACATGTGTCTTGTCTCTGTTTGCGTCTCGCTTGCACATGCCACAGTCTTTATTCTAATATTTGCGATTTCTGATTTAGCCAGCGAATGCGCTTCCCCTAACATGCCACAAATGTGCCATGCACACACACACACACACGCACACCCAGCTCACCACACACACACACACACAGAGGGAGAGGAAGAGGGAGAGGGAGAGCACACCTTCCCCTCTTACTTCTTACGCTGCTTTCCGCAATGCTTTGTTATTTGTTTTGGCAACATAAATGTCACTTGTTTGCAAGTTGCTCCACCTCAACGTAGGTAACTTTTTTCCCCACCTCCCACCCCTCTGCCCATTCCCCCCCTGCCTCTTTGCCCTTATGCTGTCTGTCCATTTACGGTATCTTTTCTCCATTTTGACATGTTGTCAACTTCACGTAACGTCATTCATTCCAAGTTTTGTGACATGCATGACCCCTTTCACCTTCCCTCCCTCATCCACCCCCTTCTTAATCACCCCTCTAGTTTTGGACAACCGCACTCTTCCCCCATTCTATACACTTATGTCATCCTATCTATTCTTGCAATTCGTTTGCTAGGCTTATTCGTAGTTTAGATTTTGGATTTTGATTTTGTGCATTTTTAGTTTCCGATGCTTAGACCCTGTACATAAAAACAACAAAGGTTCTATTCGGTTTTGTTAGAAGTGATGTGTACAAATGTTCAATTAAACAAAGTATGTTTGTCTGTATAATAATCTAGATCTCGAAGGCTAAGTATAAGAGCTAGACACACTAAACTTAGTATATATTTACATAGGTTATCCTATATCTTAAGCAGACCATGTTGTTTTATAGTTTTGTCCTCTCAGTCACCTCTAATTGAAATCGGAAATCTCAAACCTAGAGCAATTTTTAATCTAAAGTTTTAGCACATTTGATGTAATTTGAAAATGTTCTCCCAATCGAATAATTAACTCGGAAAGTATTCAATTTATTTCAAATTTTAAATATTTTTGCAATTTCTTTTTTCCACAATAAGTACAGGGTCTGTCACAGTCGAGCTCAGCTATAGCTTTACTATATAGCTTTCCAACTAGTTTTGATTTCGTTACGTTTCATAACGCTTCCCCTGCCCTTCCCCTTTTCTACCCCCTATCCACAATTTTTGACAGACAGTCTGTTTGAGCCTGTGTGTATCTGTGTGACATTTGAGAATCATGGCGTCCTCGCATTTATTTAGTTGCGTCAACAATTCAAATTTAAATTTCCTTACACACATACACACATAAGCACATGCATATTTTGACACACACAACAGTTATTTATGGTCCAGTTCTTTGGATTTGATTTGAGTGTCTCAGTTTTGAGTTTCGGCTTCAGTTTTGCATCTTATCGCGTCTGCATTTTGCAATTTCTATGTAATGTATCTGTATCTGTTCATTTATATTTGCATCTGTATGCGTATACTTCATTTTGTGTCCTTGTGTCCTTGTTAAATTCAACTGTGAACATTTTCGCATAAATTGTGCCCATGTTCGCAATTGTTGTTGCAACTTTTGTTTGTTGTCGTTGTAGTTGTTGTGATTATTGTTCTTGTTGCCGCCACACTTATGTAGTACATATATCTATCGCTTCAAAATGCAATTGCAGCTTAAGCAAGAGCCCAACACATTTGATTGTAATTTTGTCAAAATTTAAAGACACCTTTAAAAACATATTGGGGAGGAAATATTATTATTGTTAAAACAATGAGCAAAAGTTGCATTTTGAAATGCATTAGAATTAGCATTAGCATTAGCATTAGCATTAGCATTAGCATTAGCATTAGCATTAGCATTAGCATTAGCATTAGCATTAGCATTAGCATTAGCATTAGCATTAGCATTAGCATTAGCATTAGCATTAGCATTAGCATTAGCATTAGCATTAGCATTAGCATTAGCATTAGCATTAGCATTAGCATTAGCATTAGCATTAGCATTAGCATTAGCATTAGCATTAGCATTAGCATTAGCATTAGCATTAGCATTAGCATTAGCATTAGCATTAGCATTAGCATTAGCATTAGCATTAGCATTAGCATTAGCATTAGCATTAGCATTACCATTAGATAAAAATATATATAGTTACTATAAATATTAAATATGGCTTTGGCATTATTAGATAACATATTACATAGCACATTATACATAGAAGACTAGATAATACATTCTAAGGACTATAGACTAGCTCCATCCACTCCATCCAAATTTATACCACTTTTGTACATCTCTTGTTACGGCTTTGTTCTTGTGGGCAGTTACTTTGTTATTGCTGTTGCTGTTGCTGTTGTTATTGTTGCCACTTTTCACCGGCCACAAAGAATAATGTAAAAAGTTGAATATGCATAAAGTTTCATTTGGTTTTTGGCAGAGCCGTAAGCCACGTCGGACCGAGTCGCCTCTCCGTGTTTTTCACTTTTGTCGAAAACTCTGCGCCAACAACGACAACAGCAATAGCAACAACAAACAACAACAGAAAAACAACTAGAACAGTAGCGATTACTAGAATATGAAAAAAAAAAAGAGATGGCGAACTAGAGAGTGAGAAACGACGAGAGAGAAAGACACGGAGGTGGGATGGAGGGATGAAGGGAAGAAGAGGAAAAAAGGTGTTACAGCCACATAAATGTGACAAGATTTATGTTTGGTTTTCCGGCTGTCTGCTTGTTAGCCTAAAAGTTGGCTCCCGTTATGTTGAACAAAAGTAAATAACTGAAATATTTTGTCAAATACATTTCCCGTGCACTGCATTGGTCGGCAGCAATACCAACCGGACGGATTACGGTGGGGCGAAACAGTATAGTACGGGTACGGGTACGGGTACGGGTACGGGTACGGGTACGGGTACGGGTTCGGGTTACGGGGTTACGGGGTATGTGGGGAAATAACTCTGTGAACTGTGTTCGTCCTTTGCTTGTTTCATGAGTTTTGGTGTGCAAATAAAATGGAAATCCCTCACAGACTTGACAACGTTGCCAGTTAAAAACTGAGCTTACCTATCCTAGCACAACCAAACGATGCCTGAAACCGCAAACTATCCAATTGCGAGGGCCGCTATGTAAGTTTTTATAATAAGTTTTTTTGATTGAAATCATATATTAATGTATCTTCATATAATATTCTACATTAAAATACCACAAAGTCAGAACACTTTAAACTAAATTTGAAATTATGTTTGAAACTTATTCATAATGTTTTGAAACATTTGTTTTTCATTATTGACATTGATCGGAATTAATTGATTTAATAACATCTCATAAAATATTAAGAGTTTTAAGATAATACTATTTTAACTAGTTTTATTTAATTATTGTACTTTGAATTTCATTAAGAAATCGCTAAAAAAAACTTTTAGAAATTACACATCATTTTAAAAATTATGAAAGTATGCATAAAATAAATGAAGTGTGAATAAAACAAATAAAATAGTTTAGGGACTAAATAAATATATGCTTTTGGAAATTGTCAGAGTAACCCTCGCTAGCTGGCATTCCCATAGAAAATTGCTGTACGCTATCTGTGCTTATCCCCTCGCATCTATGTAGGTAAGTTTTGTTCTATGGATTTTGTTATTATTCTTTCTCTAGTTCGTTTTTTTTTGCTCATCCCTCTCTTTATAACTTTGGCTCTTATGCGCTGAGCGGCAACAAGGAAAAATGCTGGAAATTTATGCTTGCACAAAAAATGCTGAAAGTGGATACATTTCCAGAAAGATGGAGATGGGAATGGGAATGGGATTGGGAATGGAGACGTTGTTGAAGCTAGCTACGTGAGAATTATTGTGGCAGTCGAAATGGTTAAAAGGAATGTGAAGGCGACCAAAGGATAACAGACGTAACTGAAGCTGGCCAGAGACCAGAGACCGGCGACAGGAGATAAGAGACAAGAGACTGGAGAATGGAGACAGAAGACAGGAGACAAAGGCGTAGAGTAGCTGCATTCCATAAATAAAAATGGCAAAATGGCGCACAAATGCCACATGCCACACAGCTTCAGCTACAGATACATTTACAAAGGTCGAGCGAGATGGCTTAAGCACAACCAGAACAGAGAGAGAGACAGAGAAATGGTGGTGAGGAGGAGGTGAATGAGAGACACGAACGAAATCATCATGAATGGCGAACGTGACACAAATGACAAAATATCAGCCGACCAGCAATGGCAATGCCTGAATGTCCTGTGTCCTCTCTCCTCTCTCCTCTCTCCTGTGTCCTGTGTCCTCTGTCCTCTGTCCTGTGTGTCCATGACTATGGCTATGGCAACAGTCGCTGCGCTGCTTGAATGCCGCCCCGGGGGCAGATTTGCGACCCCCACACACACACACACACACACACACACACACACACACACACTGAAACACAGAAGAGCCAACTTTCTGTTCGTCTGTCTCTCTGTCCTTCTGTCCCACTCTCAGTCTGTCAGTTTGTACAATGTGCTTGTGTCGGTTTCGGTTTTATATGGCAACTGTGTGCAGTGTCAGCTCATTGTCCACTCAAGCTCTCATGCTCCACTCGCAACCATCCAACCGCCTCCACCTATCGAATCCACCACCCACTCAAACCACCCAACAAAGCCAGGACATTTGCTCAGTGATTCGTGGCACGCTGTCAAAGACAATATTTCAGATTTACAAGCATTGGCATTTGGCATTGTGCAAGTCACTGCAAAAGTCGCAGTCCTCCATGTTCACTTAAATACCAACACACTATATGTTATATGACAATACATATATATTTAATACGACCTGTTCAAAATTTGAAAATGCATTAAGTAATCAAGATATTTTGTCACTTGCGTCTGCTTTGGTTTAAGCCTTAATCATTTTAAACAAAATCAACAATTTGAGAATTAATACTCGAAAAAAGAACAAAGCACACTCAAAGTTATTTTACACTTTTTTTACTCTAATAAATAGATGAATATATCTATTATTTCGTTGCCTCAAAAAATAAGATTAGTGAATCATTTTTCTTTACAAGTCATTGCAAGATTTCAAAGACTTGAGAAATAAAAAAAAAATTTAATTTTTTTGTATCACATATTTGAGAAATTAGAAGTTATTTAGACTTCTCTGATTTGTAAGAGCTTACTATAAATGAGTATTATGAATATTATAAAAAACTGATCAATATTAATTCTTTTGTTTCGCAGCAGAAAATGTATAAAATTTAATGATTGTGTGAATGGAAAATTATGAAATTTTCTTATTGTGTATTATTAATTTTCCTTCAAAAATTTCTCTAAATGGATCTAAGCATTTATACATATTTCAAGTCAATTTCTATCTTTCTTGAAAAAAAGTATAATAATAGATTTTTTTTATTATTATCAATAATTTCTATTAATGTAAATCATCAAGAATTGAGATCCCTGGTAATATCCTAGGTTTTACAGTCGAGACAGTTGTCCTTCGCTAAATGCCACGGCAAAGCCTTTTCACACTTGAGACAATAACAAAAAAGCACTTGGCTGTGATGTGCCAGACATGTCCTTGAAACTGCAGCACACCTCCCACACACACACACACACACTCACACACACACAGATGCTACGCGTATGTACAACATGAATGGAATTTGATTTTAACGTGAGCAATTAGAGAGTTGAAAACAGTTGCCTACTTTTGGGCGAGCTGGCAACAATAATCGAAATTTTGATGGCCTTGTTAGAAAGGAAAAATTGGGAAATGGGAAAGGGAAACTGGGCTTTATTAGTTGTTCGAAAAGGTTTCCTCCCCTGTGGAATATACTCACCTGCAGTGTAAGGCAAAAAAGGTAAAAAGCAAATGCAGAAGCCAAAAATAAAAGTATAACTTTATGTGTGTGTTTGTTGGGTGTGTGTGTGTGTGTGTGTGTGTGTATGAGTACGCTATTAAAGCCACAGATAACTGACTAACTGACTGACTGACAGACGCAACAACTGACAAACTGTGTGTGAGTGTGTGTGTATGCTTTTCCCAAAAGCGAGAAGGGGCCTCAATTTTTGGTTGGGTTAGTTTTTCTGTCCCATTAAACGTTCCATGACTAGCGCTTCCCTCTCCACTTCCCTGCCCCATATCCCCTATCTCTATGCCACCTCTGGTGTTGTTGGTTTGCTTCTGGGCTCAGTGTGGCTTTTATGGGATTTGATTTCTAATAAGCGGCAAGCGAGGCACGTCCAGCATCCAGAGCCATTTCAACATTGCTCGGTTACTCGACTGTTTTTTTTTTGCCATCTTTTTTTTTTTTTTTTTTTGGTTACGTTGCCAACGTTGACAGCCATTTTGTAGCTGTTGTTGCTCTGTGCTTCTTCTTCGCTCTGTATGTGAGTGTTTGTGTGTGTGTGTGTGTGTGTGTGTGTGTGTGTGTGTGTGTGACAAGTGGATTTTTCGTTGCGCAAAGCAACTCAGAAAAATGACACGAGAAAAAAGAAGCAAAAAACATTCGCTTCACATATATTTTTTTTTTTCTTATGCTGCTCTTTCGTTATTCTCTCTCTCTGTCTCTTCTTTTTGGTAAGGTTGCAAAAAGCTAAATTGAGTTTTTCCAACAACAACAATCTCAAATGGCAGCATGTGTGTATGTGTGTGTGTGTGTGTGAGTGTGATAGAGAGGGGAGAGAGGAGGGACTTTGGGGAGTCCGGAGATAAAAGCAGCTGCCCGTACTGAATGGCAACGCATACGTGTTTATGGCCACGAAAAGTTGCCGAACAAAACGACACAGGCAACAGCAACAAAAACAACAATAACGACAACAACAAAAAAACTGAAATCAGTAGAAAAATGTGCGCAGCGTTGCAAGCAAAACCAAACGGAATGCGAAAGGAAGCTGAAATACGAATGTGAATGCGATTGTGAATACTACATGCGAGTTTGAATACGGGCACTCAGACGGCTTGGAGTATTCGCTGTTGTTGTTGTTGTTGTTGTTGTTGTTGTGTTGCCACTGGAGATGCAGCAGTCCGAAATGAGCAGGTCGAGAATGAAGGAAAATAGGAAAACAGCGCCCAGAGGAACAAACCACAAACAGCTCGAAGCGAAAATGCGCTGCAATTCCAATAAAATGCGAAAGAACAAGTAACATAGAAAACGAATAAATTGAATATGAAGCAGATGCTGAAGAAACCATTCAAATATATTTTGTACAATTTCAATCTAATAAACAACGAGTGCTTGTTTTATAAAGCTCAAAACATATTGCAATGAAATGAATATTCAAGTTATTTGAAATCTATCCAGTATGTTTCAATAGCTCCTTTATATATTATAGCTATATTATTATCTCTTACTAATGCTGAGCTTACATCTTATAGGTTTTCATCTGAAAATATAAGCTTAAAACAATCATCTAAATAGCTTACATTCACAATATTTGTATTTCCATTGCCTATTAACTGATTGTTTTACTCTTAATCAGGTGTGTTCCAGAAACTCTAGAGATTTTGAAGAGAAATGTCTTTGAAACGTTTTTTCATGTTTTGATCCGATCGAAACGTTGGAGTACATAAGGTATGTATATTAACTCAATTTAATAAATGTTTTATTTTATCAAATATCTCAACATTTTTTGAAACATTTGAAAGCAATGATTTCTTTCAGTTTCAGAAACACCACAGTTCCTTTTATATTCCTGAATACCCTGAAAAAACTTCCAGAAATCTTTCGAAAGTTGATCATAAGATTATATTATATTTCAGTAATTTTTTAATTACCTTTCAAATGTACATGTTTCTAGGGGTTACAAGATTTGCATTTCTTTTTTTATTTCCAAAATATTTACCTTCGGTTGAGAATCAATTCCCGCTTAAGAGTATTCTTATTCCTGAAAATTGCTAGCCTCTTGGGATGATTTCTCTGCATTTTAGCTGTTCCAATCGATATGCCGACCTCGTGAATGTAGCTGAATTCGATGAAGATGCAAATAAAAATAATAAAGAGGAAAAAAGTGTGTTTACTTTGTGCTGCAGGGCATAAAGTCGCATGGATGGCCATGGACGGACGCATACGTATATCCCCGTCTTACCACATGTAGCTGCAACACACACTCACACACATACACACACATATATTTAACAAAATATTTCTTATTTTTCTCTGCGTTTTAGTTGTTTTTTTCTCCATATTTTTTCATTTTTTTTGTTTTTTGTTTGCATTTATTTATTTACTCGTTGGTTGTCTTGAACTTTAACAAGTTTTTATGAAAATTATTTATGGAAATAAATGTATGTTCGGGTCTGAGCACTAAGCTGGGAAACTTTGCGAGGCGAGCTCAAGTCATTTGTTGCCATCTCTTTCTTTACATATTGGCAACGATCCTTGTCTAGCTGCTTGAGTTTATTGAGGCTGGCGATGGACTTAAATGGGTTTAGTTAATTTGAAATTTGTCTTGGCATATTAAAAGTATTCTTGCGTAAGAAATTAGATAAGACAGAGATAAAAACAACAACAACAACAACAACAACAACAAGTGCAAAAACATGCAACACATTGGCAAAGCATTTGCCGTCGGCTTGTTTCGAACTGTCCAAGCGCAAATGTTAATCATACGCAACGTTGTCCACACCGACTATACATTCGAGCACAGCTCGAAAGACACACACACACACACGCACACTCACACAAACACATACACACTCACTCATACAATTAGTAGTATATTTGCTCAAGTGACGGTGTCTGTGCCACTGTCACTAAGAGCGCAAAACTGTAAGTACTTAAGGCAGCTAAATATAATTAAATATTTAAAACACACACACCACACACACACACACACACACACACACACACACACACACACACACACACACACACACACACACACATTCATGTTGTTGCTCAGGGGCAGCGCTTAATAACGTTTTAATGCGTTTGACAAAATTTAGCTGCATACTTGCAGGCGCAACGGCAACGCTCATTAAATGCAGCAAATCAAAGCAACCTCAACGTAACCGAGCACAACAACAAAAACAACAACAACAACAACAACAATGAAAATGACAACAATGTTCTCTCCGGATGCCAAAGCACTAAAAATAATAACAACATCGACTTCAACGAACAGCAATTACACTAACAATTGCAATGAACCACACACAAATATTACATTTATTTAAATTTTTACATTCAAAAACGTATTCCTTAATAAGCTCATTTGATACTATTATTTATCTAATTTATTTTTCCAAAACCGACAATTAAAAATAAATATTTTAATAATCAATCAACAATTTTCAAACTAAGAATTATCAAGATTAAAGATGATTTTAATTGGATCTTTAACAGATTTATCTGTACGGCAAAATTCTCAGTCAGCAGACTAAATTTTAAACAACACAATAAAATGTTTGCGAACATTTCAAATAAAAATTAGAAAAACTACCAATGATCAAACAATGCCTTCAGGTATTTAAATAGTTCGTCTACAATTTTAAAATCATTTAGAAAAAAACTTTAGTATTTTATATAAATAAATATAAATAAAGTATAATAATTTATTCTTAAACATGTGTCTTAATTTCAACTAATCAACTGGGATTATTTTAAAATTTACACTTTATAATACTTTAATATAATAGTTTTTTATGGAGCTAAAAAGTTGATGTGTATGCTAAAATCGTTAGGCAATTCGCATATGCTTGATTTTGGAGTTAGGGCATAGATTTTAAGTGGCCAAAAGTGCAACATGGTCAGAGAACAAGCAATGTGAAGGACGACAACGAGAGGACACAACATCATGCTGTTATGCGTGCGCAGGATCAGCTTGAGTTTCAGAGTCAGAATAACAATATATGTATATATATATATATATATATATATATATATATAAGGTAGATATCTGCACACACATGCATGTATAAACACACTTAAATTACCTGGAGGAAATTTTATGAGTATCGTAGAGCAGCACTTGAAAGTTAAACAGACGCTTCCTGTGGCAATGCCACAACCGCAACCTCAGAGATGCATAGCGAGAACAAGGACGAGGACGAGGAAGAGGATGAGGATGAGTGCAAGGAAGGGAACTCGACCCGTTGCTCATATGTGTACGGTGTGTGTGCGTGTGTGTGTGCGCTAATTGTATATGCAACTTGTTGCATCGCTTTGCTGCTTCTGTTTTCGACACACACACACACAAACACACACAGACTCCCGTCCATTTTCATTCCCAGCGCAGTCATCTATCGCTTTGTTTGCATACACACTCTCACACACACACACACACACACACACACACACACACACACACACACACATTTAGATGACTCAACGTTCGTTGTTGTTACTCTGCTTGTCTCTAAGTTACATTGTAAATGTTAGTTTTGTAATTAGAAAATTTTCTAACCAGCTAGCGAATGTGATAAGGAGCTGCCAGCATGTGAGTTAAGAGTGAGAAGGGTCAGATAGTTTGGATAGGGATGGGGATAGTGATAGGGATAGCGATAGCGATAAGGAGGGGAAGGGGGTAAGAGGCCAGGCATTGCACACACATTTATGTGACATTTATTAGCTGCAACTTTTTTCATAAATCAACGCCGAACAACGCGCATGCAAAAAGTTCTACAAACTTTAGAAAAAGAACCAAAAATATGGAAAGAGGAAAAAAAAAGTAGAAAACAGAATGAACAGAACAGAAAATAAAAACTAAAACTAACATTAAAAGGCATTAAAAGCATAACGTGCCATTAAAAATCTCAGCTAACGATGCCGACACATAAATCAATTTGGAAACCCAAACTTTACTCGTCCCTCAGTGGAAGCGTCAGCTTTTTGGCATCGGTTTCAGTTTCAGGTCATTTGTCGAAGTTGGAGTCAGAGTCAGAGACGAGACTGTGGGCTCATAATTCATCAGCCGTTACCGTTGTCGAGGCTGAGGCTCAGGTTGAGACTGACAAGCAGCTGGCAGCTGGAAGCCGGCAAATGGAAGCTTACTACGTGTGATTGACTGCCAGCACCTAGTGAGTTGCATCCACATGCAGAAATGCCAAAGGTCGACACCGACATCGACATCGATATCGACATCGACATCGACATCGAAATCGGCATTCAGAATGATCCACAGATGATTATGATGATTGCCCCATGGGCGGCTACTCGTCATGAGAAAGCATCAAGCTTGCCAGCAGCTGCATCAATTTAACGGAAGTTGCAATTTGCATTTGCAACTTGACCAGATCTCTGGACCTGTCGCGACGGTCACGTGCGCTTACTCTTGACTCTCAGTCCCAGTCCCAGTCCCAGTTCCAGTCCCAGACTCGACTCCAATTCACTCCACTCAACTTCATTCGGCGCTGGCGCCATTTGTGATTTGATGCCGTCGAGCGGAAAACGTGGCGTATGCGTAATAAACAGAACCGACATTGTGAGCAACGTTGTAGCTGCATCTGCCAACTTCTTCAGAGGTGCATTAACTTTGTAGTACAACTTGAATTTAACCCAAAATTAGATCAAAATTAAATATATTAATATCTAATTAATTAATTACATTTAAAGCACAGAAATTAAAGTTGAAATTTTGAATATATTAAACGTTTAAGCACATAAACTTTTGCTACTGAAAAAGTCTTCTTTATTTTTGTCTACAGTTTCATAAAAAGAAGTAATAAGAAGCAGAATTTTAAAAATAGTTGAATCAAAAAAATATTAATAAACTTACAATATCTGAGATGGCAAACAATGTGTAACATGTGTATAATTCTTAGACAACATTATTATCTGTAAATAGTATAGTAGTAAATACTGAAGGATTGCAGCCTTGAAAATCCATTTACGATAAGCTGAAAAATATTTCACTATTAGTTTGGCAATTTACTTTACTCGTGCAGCACTTGAAATCATAAATAAAATTTAAAATTAGTTGTAAAACCTATTATAGAAATGTGTAGGTAAAATCTATTTTCAGTTGTTGAACCAGAAATAAAAGCAATCGAGAAGTAAGTGTAAACTTGGCTTCGGTGCTAATGGAAATTCTGGAGATTTCTTTTGGATTCATTTTATGGGACCGTCGATCGCCCGTGGGTTTTCAATTTTCCGCTAATGTTACGCGTACTCTGTGTGTAGTATGTGTGTGTTGAGTGTGTGTGTGTGTGTGTGTGTGTGTGTGTGTGTGTGTGTGGCATTTGATATTGCATGTCGCATTTGAAGCAACGTTTTGCGTAATGCGCTCGACTGGCCTCCGTTTTTATGGGCCATTCTGGGAGTTTTGGCCATTTGTGATTTGTAATTAGATTTGCAGTCGACATTAGCAGGCAACAGAAGCTGGCTCGGAAGCATTCCGTCTCTCAAATGTTGCGCAACAAAGTGCGCGGCGGGTCACCTCATAAAACGGCACTAACAATTGAAAATTCATTAGAGACGATGACGGCGACGACAAATGGCAATTGGCAAATGTGAAAAACGGCAAATGGCAAATGGCAAATAGCAAAATAGCAAACGGCAAACAGCAAGCAATAACAACAATAAAAAAACAAAAACACCTGGAATAAGAACAACAACAGCAACAACAAATACTTACTTGCAAGCAGTCTGGTAACGTTGCACGCACAAAAAGACCAAAAGCTAATTAGCCAAAACGTTAACGGCTGACGAGAGCCAGAGCTATGAAAAGGTTCTCTGCTAATGACCTGCTGCATAAAATCCCCCAACTCAAGTCTATAAATGCCCCTCGAAAGTTAATAACACTCAACACATTGTAGACAAGCTGAACATGCAACACTTAAATGCGCGCACACTCACACACACACACACACACACACACACACACACACACCCAGCCACCTCAGACGCAGTGAAAACTTAAACTATAGCGAAAACAATCAATCGCTAAACACTTGCAATATATGTCCTATCTAAGAGTATCTTATCTATCCTATAAAGAATTATTCTTACCTAAGTAATTTAGATTAAAATCTCAAAATATTTCTTTACTTGAAATTTATGATGAATAATTAACTATTATAAAATATACTTAAAGATTTTTAATTTTAGATTTATTATACTTTTTTCAATTTCTTACATAATTTGATATTAAATTTGCCTTAAATGTCTGCTCGGTTTATCGCTTGACAGGGTATTTTTTAGTTAAACACTTCCCCTTGCTGGTTACTTTTAATAATCAGTGCTGGCTACTGCGTAACGCCTTCAAAACAGTTAACTCAAGCCCAGAATCTCTTAGTGTAGTTGCCTTTATGACTCAGCAAATGGATACTTAACACCAAGTATTTTGACCATTTGCTATAATACTCATATTACATGAGCTTTTACAGTTGAACTTCGCTGAAGAAAAATGGTTAAAGAGGAAAAAATATCAGTCAGTCAAATATAACATGTAAAAGATTTTATCAGGCATTATTTTGATAAATTTAAAATTTATTGATATTTAGTATATAATCTACTTATATATAAAAATGTTATTGGAATAAAAAAAAAGGTATTGCCCCAATTTTGTGATTCCGAAAGTATATAAACGGAATTTTCGACTTTATAGATAGTTTATTTTATTAATGTGAGGACATTCATAGAACTCAACTAACTAAATTTGATCTTGATATTAATTTAGTTCTTCACAGTGTATATGTTCGCTAAAGGGAAGTTTAACTGTACTTACTTTCGTATCATGGAAACCAGCTTGTGTACTCAGTCACACAAAATTAAGCAAACAGTTTTTTTGTGAAACTTAAAACGCCTACAATCTTAGATAATTAATTTAACGACGTTTCACTGTAAGTTGAAATATTGAGATAAGATATTTTGACGATTTCTCATTTGCAACTTACTTTACTTATATTAATCATTTCCAGAGTTGACAATGCTTGTGCGTTGTGAGTGGCAACTCTGGAATGCATTTATCAGCAAGTGTTTGCTCAATGAGGAGCATTTCTGACAGGCAAACAGCGAACACACAGACCGAACTAAAGCGATATGTATCGATAAGCATCGAACAGCGTATTATGGGTAACGGAGAGGAGGAAATGAGAGAAATGGCGCAGAGGGGAGACATCCACAGATCTACAGATCCAACAACTAAGCATAAAAACATTTTTTGCTGCCCGCTTCAATGGCTGCACACACAAAAGCACATAGAGAAAAACTTTGGGAAGAAAAATGAAAATGAAGAAGAGACAGATGATGCAGAAGAAGAAGCAGAAGAAGATGCTGAAAAAGTAGAAGAAGGCAGCCAGGCAGAATGAAAAGAAGAAGTCGCACACAGGAAATAATTTTGAAGAGCAGCGAGCCAAATAGCCAAAAAGAAAGGAATACCAAAAAAAAGTGAAGGAAAATACGAGAAAAAAATGAAAAAAAGGAACAAAAAAAAAAAAAAATGAAGTCAGAGCAAACCAAAACTAAACCAAGACCAAAACCAAGACCAAAACTAAAGCCAAAGAAACTTTACGTTTCGGTGGCACGTTTGAATTGCAAACTGCGATGAGCAGCAGGGAAGGGGGAAGGGGGAAGGGGGTGTGGCATGGCAGTTACTGAATCGGTTATCCTCAATGCAAGGGCCAACCAGGTTCAGGTTCAGAATCAGGTTGAGGTCCAGCAGCCGGCAGCGAAGCAGAGAAAACAAACTTCCAGAAGTTATTCAGTTCGCATAACGATAAACGCCCATCGTTTTATTTTGATTTCGCGCCCAACCCTAACCCCCAATCCCCCCTTCCACTACCCCCTACCCCTACCCCATTCCTCACTTCCCACAGCTGTATGTGTGTGTGTGTGTGTGTGTGTGTGTGTGTGTAGACTCGTATAGTTTATATTCTGCTGCGTTTTCAGATATGAAATTATGTTTATGGCTGCCTCTGTCGCTGCCAGAGTTGCCATTTGAATTGCACTTCTACTATCCACAAGTTGCAAGTGCTGCTGTACCATAGCAATTCTTGCACCCTGCAACATAGCCCAACTGGCGTATGCATAACTTCTATCCATGCTGAGCTACATTGGTCATATTTGTATTTACTTTTTTGTATATTTATATTTCTATTTATGGTTAGTTATAATAAAAATTTCCCAGATATAGCAAAAATAAGTGTAATTTTTTTTTTCCAACTGAAACTTTTTGTAGAAAGTGGTTCGGTTTAGATTCGGGTTTGCTGCGTAGATAATACCAAAGTCTTGGCTTGCAGCCTTATAATATTATTAATATACAATAATTGGTATACATTGATAGTGTGATAGTTATGAATCGAATCTTTCAAATTATCTATACTTCAAACCCAAATCCTAACCGATTCACATTACGACAAAATTGGTTCGATTTATATAAAAAATTACGTCATTTTAAAATACTTATGTGCAATCTGACTTTAGAGTTTTATAAGCTAAAAAAAAAAAAAATAAAAATGCAAAACAATTGAGAAGACCAGGATTCAAACCAAATAATGGTATTTCTGAAGTCCAAACCTTAATTAAAATTGTAAAAGTTCATATAGAGGGTATCAAATGTGTCGATATCACATATGTTCTGGTTAACTATGCTTGCTGCAGTTGTTGTTGTTGTTGTTGGCGCATTGAAAATTGCTTACGATATTTCGATTCGAGGAGGCCGGCAGCTCGAACAGAAACCGCAACCGCCCGTAATCACGCCGCGTGCTGCTCACGTAGCGGAGCGGTCGAGAGCAGGTCGAGTGTCCCGATGCCCCGACCCGAGACCCAAGACCCCAGACTGCAGACTGCAGACTGCAGACTGCAGACTTCAGACTCCAGACCGAAGCGTGAAGAGTGCAGAGTGAAGAGTAAAGTCCATGGTAACCAATCCTCCAGTACCCAATCCACAATACCCAACGGTCCATGCGGCGAGCACGTCGCGACTGCGGCGGCTGCTGTTGCCATTTTTACCTTCACTTCAATGAGGACATTCAGTGCACGTTAACTTTTCGAACTGACTGTGGCTCTGGCTCTGGCTTTGGCTTTGGCTTTGGGTTGCTTCTGAACAGTTGTTGTTGTGATTATCATTATATCTGCAAGATTACCAATTATTTGTTGTTGCTGTTGCTGCATGTACTATGCGCACTCCTGTTTACCCCACTCCCCCCACCGCCCATACACCATCTTCCCCTCACCAACACCATCTCCCTCTCGCAATCGCTGTCTCTTTCTTTGCTCTCTGCGCACTTTCTGGTTATTTTTTATAATTCGCGTTAATTTTTCTTTTAAAATGAAATTGCATTGGTGCAGCAGCAGCAACTTGTAGCACTCGCACTCCAGCAATGTCCAGCAATGTTGTTGTCTCGATTATGTCAGTCGTGTGTTGCCTCCTCTTTGATGTTGCTTGCAACAGCAGCAGCAGCAGCAGCAGCAACCACGTAACGCTGGCAACAACAATTGCTGCAAACTCCTTCAGCTGGCAATCTCAACGTTTAACTCGGCTCATTCATACAACTTGAACTAATATGCATTATGCTTGTACTTCTCCTTCTCTTTCCTTTTCTTTCCTTTCTCCTTCTCCTTCTTCTTCATCATCTTATACTACCTGTAATAGTCGAAGCTTTGTCTCAGTTCGCTTCGGTTTCGTTCCGTTTTCGTCCATTGAACTGTGCGACGAGCGTGTCGCACATTTTGGCCACTGGTCTTCAGACTTCAGGCTAAAACAGAGATTGGCCAGGTCAGACAATACTTCCGTTGGCAGATCTAAGAAATCTACACAGAGGATTATTGTTATTGCATACTTCAGGATCATTATACGCAGTTCACACGAGTTGTTAAATTCGTATTCAATCTCTATCCTATAAATTATTAGATTCATTCAACTACTTTCTGTTTAAGACCTTGACATATACGAGAAAAGGCCTATTTATTACACTTGACACTTGTAGCTGATTACTCTACTTTTTTTTTAAACTCTATCCAATTGAGCATTGAGAAGTCAATTGGAAAATTTATTGCATCAGAATCAAGGAATAAGACCTGAACCAATTTTCAAACGGAATATCATTTTTATCATGGTTTAACCTCTCAATTGATTCTGCATTCAAAATTTAATTCATTTTGATAACAAATTATTTTCTCTTTAGATCTTGATTTTCACTTTTAATCAACTACGTATGCCATTCTGAGACCTTTAATTTTCCTGTAAAAAATTGTGGCAAATTAAAAAAAAGTTTTGACTTGTAAAACTGTTACTGTCAAGGGTTTTACCAACTTCAAAATTTCATAACTTTGTCAAAACAAAACCGATTTTCCAACGATATCAATTCAATAACATTTCTGGATCTTAGTTTTGAATTAAATGCACTTAATTAATTTGCAATCTTACAGAAATGATAGACAGATTTCATTTAAATAAAAAGTCTAAGTTCTTTAATATGTGTTTTTTTAACGAGAAACTATGTGCGTACTAATTTAGAAAGATTATTAAAATACAATATGTATTGAGCCTCGATTGAAACTAAGGTTAGGTTAGGATTAATACTGCATTCTCTTCCTAGCACTACCCCTAAAAGTCCTGAAAGATATCTATTAGTCTAGCAATATCCACTGTATTAAACTCAATTGTTTTTTATTGCTGCGTGTTGATGGGCAAAATGTATTTTGTCATTATTGCCATAAATAAATATTTGAATTAACGAGAACTGGCGACAATGGCAGCTCGTCGATGGTGATGACAAGAACAACAAAAACAAGTACAACAACAAGTATAATAATAACAATGGCAACAACTATGGGAATACATGCGATATACACGTACATATACGAAAATATACACATATGTACATATGCATACTATATTTATGTGGCATATATGTTACATGTTGCATGGTTTTTGTCCCCTCATTTTTTTCTTTCATTTTTTGTTGTGGCAATTATTTTTGTTTTTTTGCAGTTTTGTTTTTTATTGCCATCGCTGGTCAATTTTACAATAATAATAATAATAATAATTTTACGCCTCTGCTGACTCGATAAATATTTGAATTTTTAAGCATATGCGCATCAACTTTATTCGGTTACAATCGCTATTTTTTCAGCATTCCGGGGATCATTTGTTTGCTTTGTCATTGTACTGCAGTCAATGTAAACAGTCAGTCAATATTATTTATTTTTAAATTGCTTACATTTTCATCAGTGTTGCCTTCTTATTTTATTATTCAACTGTTATTGTCCTATTGATATTGTTATTAACTTTCGCCAGCTGCGTTATCCACCTGAGACACATCACAAAGCATTTCGCATGAGCACAAATTAATATTGTAAAAAATTGTTTATAAACTATATTAAATAAACTTACTATGATTTTGTTTGCAAAATAACTGAATATTATTTTGTATAGTGCCTGAAAATTATTTAAAAAAATATTATTTAATGAGAACTTATAACAAATTTCTGCATAAATCAATAAAAAATTTTAGTTTCAGCATTAAAGGAAGAAATGTGTATAATTGTAGCGTAGACTATTCCAAGAATTCTGAGCAATTCTTTGACTCCTGTTATTTTGTTAAGCAAAAATTATCGAATCATTCTTTGAACTTAAGCATACCTTTCAGTGGCATATTTGTGTTTACAGGGTATGTGAATAAAACATCAACCACATTGTATGCGGATTTCACATATGGTTATGCTTCATGTGCTCACTGTACATATGTATGGCTTGTAAATGTGGCATGTTGTGTTTACACACAGATACAGATTCTTTTATGTAACATATAAAGCATCAGAATACATACATTTACATATAGATATATATATATAGATGCAAATCATATATATATATGTGTGTGTGTGTGTTGGCTTGCATGGGATTAAATTGTAATTACTTTATTACTTAATAACAAAACCATTCATGCTGCTGAAGTTATTAAGAGATTTTTTTGTTTTTACTTTAACTCCTATTTGATTTTTATTGCGAATTATATATATTACAAAATTGTAAATATTTAATTTAATGTTCAAATTATGTTAATATTCCATAAAATATCTAAAATACTTTTTAATCGATAATTAATTGGTTGACACTATCGATTAAGTATTTGGATTGCAATCTAGCGCTAAGTACGACAAATTAGACAACTGACAAAACTGGTAAAAAGTTTAGTACAAGCAAACTAAAATTAAAAAAAAAATATATATGTGTGTGTATGTAAAAAACAATTGGGAAAAATGTGAAGAAATTAAAATGCAATATTTTATGAGATTTATGAGTTATGCATTTTAATTGAATAGATTTTGTAGTCCGGTTTTTGTGCCATGAGTTTTCATACGCCATTGCAAAGGGGGCGTGGTGCTGTACACACACACACACACACACACGCACACACACACACGCACACCATATGCATTCACAATCAGTTAATGGAATCTAATAAACGTGCGCTTATCTTACGACCACAATCTAATCGCAGGCGCACGACGACAACAATAACAACAAAACAACAGTAACAACAACAAATGGAACCGAAAGATGGGTAGGGGGCAGGGGGGAGGGGTTGCCAACTGAGGTGGCTACAAGTACAACAGCTACCGGTCCCGATGACGATGCTCCCTCCATCCACACAGGTGCCCTCATATGCACTCAACACCAGCTACAATTGCTACTGCCACAGCAAGGTTACTGCCACTGCCACTGCCACCGCCACAGCAACCGCTGCCACCGCCGTTACCTTCACAGCCGCCAAGTAGTGGACACCCTGTAATTAAGTCACATTGCCAACAAAACAGAAACAAAGCAAAATGCGAAACAAGGCAAAGCAACAAAACCGAAAACGACTCAAATTACACAACGACAATCATCGAGATCAGCGTGTCCTGAATGAGAGAGAAATAGAGAAGGAAAAGGAAAAAAAAACGGAGTATTTTTCAATTCCAAAATGTCACATGTCAATATTTCAATAATACGAAAAATTATTGTTATCATTTGCTGTCGATTGAACAGCAATAAAAGCGTTTAAATTAATCTACATATGCTTAATAAAATTAAGTCTAAAATGAGTTGAGTTTATTCTGCATATTTTGTTATAGTACTTCAAAGAACAAACAAATTATGTGAAATCCATAAATATGTATGTATATAAAAATCGATAATAAGTAAATTTGTAGAATATCCAAAAAGCTATCTGACACCATATATTAAACTTAGACTATTCGCAAATTCCCGGAATACATTTTCAAGGTAACATTTCAGAAGACAGTGAGGATTCACTTGTGTATTTATATCACATAAGACATATCGTAAGAGCTTAATTAGAATATAAATTTTTAACAATAAAATCTTTTAAGATCTCAATAGTTAAAACTGCAAAGTAGATAAACATATAATAACTTACGGTCGGTTTTTCAATGCCAATCTAAGGGGTTTGATAATTATATCAGGGATAATGTTAGAATTGAAAATATCTCCTTGATTCAATTTAAGAAGACATTAAAATACTCGTCCTCAGTGATAAATATATATAGACAATTCTGACTCCAATATATTGTTAGTTTTCGGCTCCAAAACACTTTTAATATTCTGATGTCAATCCGACAGATAGGAAATGCAATTGTCAGTCTATTTTGTGGTATAGTTTGTCACACTTTGCCAAGGGCTAATTAAGTAGCTGCACTCAAACTAACAAAAAGGAAAATCAATTTCAAAATATTGAAATTAAGTTTGAAATTGCTTGAGAGTTGTTGTTGCTGTTGCTGTTGCTGTTCTTGGTATTTCAGTGACAATTCGTGTGACTTGTGACGTGATTTTTGATGGGATTTTCCGTTTCTTTTTACAGTTGATATTTTTTATTATTACATTTTCTATATATTCAATTCTGTGCTTCGTTCTTCGGTGCTCATTAAACACACAAATATTTGGCTGTGAAATTCTTGTTGTTGGTTGTTCGGTTGTTCTCTTGTCAGTTCTTGGATCGTTGCTGTCGCTTGAAGTGTCAGTTTTGTTTCGTGTCCGCGTCAGTCAAGTCGCCAACAGTTTTCGGCTGGGATCTAAAAACCAACAACCAGAAAAAAAAACAACAAAACAAAAACAAACAAACTATGGTATTTGGGGCCAGGTAGATGGAACGTATAGTATTCCTGCCCTGTCCTATGGCATAACCGTCGGCACTCCAACTAACTAACTAACTAACTGTCGCCTGTCTCTAACTCCCAACTCTCGCATTTCTTTCTTCTCTTTCTTTTTCTGTATCCTCTCTCTCTCTCTCTCACTCTTTTTCACCCACTCTCTTTCATCTACCCAATCTCCATCGCCATCTGACTAGCTGTCTGTCTATCAGTTGGCTGCCTGCCTGGCTGCCATTTGTTTACTGGGGCTGTCCATCTTTTTGTCACGAGTGCCTTCTGCCACGCCCACAACGAAGCGAAATTAGTTTGGCAGTCAGGCCACAGATCGTTGCACAGTGGTCTCACAGTTTATTGACCCTTTCCAAATCTATTACAACAACAACAATATTTATTGTATTTACAAACTAACCACTTCTTAATTTATTTTAAAAAATACGCTTTCTTTTCAAACTTGGTATATATACTTTATTTAAAAAAAAAAACAAGCTAGCTTTTTTTCATGTTATAGCAAATTCGAATTTTTATTATTTTATATATTTGCATTTATTTTAAATGAATACATCTCTATTTAAATTTAAAGGCAACTAAAAATATATCATTTTGTTATATATATAAGCATATCAATATTTTACAATTTGTAGTTCATTACTTGGCAATCAGTCAAACTATAGGATGTTGCCCTGTGGAATCAATTTCATAAATCTATAGGTTGATTCCATAACAATTTTTATTCCCAAATAAATTCTTATTTCAATTTTCCAGGCATTAAAAAAATTGAATACTGTTAATATTAAAATACTTTCTAAAATAGTTAAAAACTTACAAAGAAAAAAGGCTTTGTAACTGTTAGAAGTGAACAAAATTGCCTGTTTTCTCTTAATTGTAAAAGTCACTTGGTTCATTCGTAATTAAAACACTGTGCGACATTTGGTGTGGGACTTGTTTATTAGCTTAGCTCAAAACGGCGGCTGAAAATCTATTGGAAATTTCATTTTTGTTTTTCTGTTCTTTTTCACTTTTTTTCCATTCGGTTTAAATGTATTTTTTGTTGCCATTTGTTTGTCAACTTTAAGATGCAAAGGCGATAAAAGCCGAAGGGCAACATGAAACGCCACAACAACAACAACAACAAAAACAACAATTAACAGTCACAGCAAAAACAACAACAACAACAATACAAACAAGATGATGATGATGAGGCGGGAAGGAGGAAAAGGAGGTGGTGTGGGTGGATTTTTGGGTCAAAGAGCTTGACTGGATGGGTCTGTGTGGGTCTGTGTGGGTCGAGGTCGGGGTAGTCGGCTTATCGGCACCGAGACCATCTCAATGACTTACTTAATCACATAGAGCAAATCTGGTTACAGGATATCCGCCGTGCACGGAGGCCATCAACATCAACAGGCGTTGACGACAGGACAGAACCTTTGGCAACAATGCACACACACACCAGAGAGAAAGAGAGAGAGTGAGAGAGAGAGAGAGAGTGAGCTATTGAGACAAAGTGTGAGTGCGAGAGAGACAGAGTGGAAAGACGAAGGTAGGCGGACGGACGGACGGACAGACGGAAGGACTAACGGACCTGGCAAGGAGGCACACACAAATTGAAGCTCATCTACTTAACGCGTTTCGCTCGCGGCTGGCAACGTCGTCAGCGACGTCGTTGTGTCGTTGTGTCGCTGTGTCCTTCGCTCATCGTGTTGCCATATCCTGCGGCATAGTCATCGCCCTCACACGTCTCGCTCTCACAGTTGCCCACTCTCTCTCTCTCTCTTTCTGTTCGACTGCTGCGAGTGCGTGTGCGGGTCTAAGGATAATCTTTGGCATAATTATTACAATGTCACCATGTTTCGCTTGTCGTCCTGTCGTCCCTCTTGTCCTGCTGTCCTGTAGTCCTCACTTGTCTGTCTGTCTGCTTGTCTGTCTGTCTGTCTATCCGTCCGTTTGTCCTGTTGGCCATCCTGCTGACGCCTCTCGCAATTTTTCTGCTCATCGCCATCATCTCATTTATTGCTTGCGGTGTTTGGCACGTTCCCTTGTGGTTTACAGCGTGAAATAAGATTTTCCTATGACCAGCGTCAACAGGAGAACATTACCCCTCCCCCTCCCGCACTCTACCACTCTCCCACTCTGCTTCTTCATCTTCTTTATTATGATTATTTGCGCTCGTGTGCGTGCCGCTCGCCGAGTTGTCATGGTCAGGCGAACCAAAGCGCCAGAAGTCTCAGCCCACAGCTCCGAGCTCCGAGCTCGCAGCTTCCAGCTTTCAGCTCGCAGCCATCAAATAGCAGACGACGGCGCCTCCATTCTACCTCCCCCTGCTCCCCGCCCATTGGCGGTGACCTGCAGCGTCAGCGCCTGGCAGAGATTTGGCTCCGGGTTCAAGTCTCCAGTCCAGATGCTTGACACTTGCGTCGTCAGCGTCGACACTTGACACACGACACTGACACTTGCCCATTGCCTACCCTCTCCCCACCCTCTACCCTCTCCGCACTCCCTCTGTCTCCTGTCTCCTGTCTCTCCACGTCTCTTACTTTACAACTATGTGCTGCTCTCAAGTGCGTTGATGCGTGTCCTTTCTTGCTGTTGTTGCTACTGAAGGGAAAAAAGTGCTGTAGCTACCCAAGAGAGCAAATATCACTAGGCAACAAAATTAAAGAAGAAATCACACAAATAAGAAGGAAAAACAAACTACATAATAATAATATAAATAATACGAGTCACGATAATACTATACTTATGTGACATTCTCTTGATTTGCTGCAGTTGCAAATTGAACATCTTTAACAGAAGAGGAATTTCTTAAAATATAATTTTTTAGCCTTGATAATATATCAGTTCAATAATATTGATATATTACTAGATAATACACGTATCACAAAAATACGACAATCTCTTTCCTATTATATTTTATGATATTTAAAATTTACTTTTAGTTTTATCCAAATTATATTGCCTTTATTTTATTTCCTTAATATTAATCGCTCAATAAATATTGATTGATTCATTGGTTTTCCAATATTTACTTACTCGAAAAGTTTTTAAGAACATTACAAATTACGGACAATCTTTTTAAGTCTTATTTGTGACTAAGTAAGTTTTTTTTATGTTTTGTCTGCTAAAATTGGATGTCGCACTAACTAAATTTTGAAGATCTCTCTATAAATAACATTGCTAAATTAAAATTTCAGAGCAATTTATTTAATTATATAATTTTTTTGTAAAAGGAACTGTCGTTCATTTCAAAATTGCTAGATGGAAGATTTTGTATCTTGTAGGTATTGTGAAAGCAAACAAACTTTATCTCAAAGATGCGTCACATTACAGTAAATATTTCTAAATATTAAATCTAGTTTGCAATTAATTTTGTTGTTTTTTAATTGTCATTATAAAGATGGATTCATTAAGCTGAGGAATATATTTTCTACATATATTAATTTAAATAATTTCAGTTTCTCATGAGATTAGTATCGCTTTTGCAAACCACAAAATGCCTGTATAGTCCAACCTTATAAGGCAGAGTGTTTTGAAACTGAAACTGAAACTGAATGCGATTTCGAACTGCAACTCAAAGGCGAACTCGAATTCGAAGCGAGGCTTAGGCCGTGACAAACAAATTGCCAACAATAAGTCAGCTGAATTGAGCAACAACTGACAGGCAGGTAAAAATGTAAAGAGCTCAGCAGCAGAGGAGGTGAATAGGAGGTGAGGATAAGGGGAGGAGAGAAGAGAAGAGAAGAGCAGCTTAAAACCCTTTGCAGATAATGAAAGTGAGGCAGAATTGTGATTTAAGATAGCAGCAAAGCATCCGGAACAACCCAACAGTTAAATATCAAGCGGCACCCGCACTTGTGGCACTCTCGGTTCCTGCCCCTTGCCCCTTGCCCCTGCCCCTACCACTGACCCAGCAACTGCTTGACAAATGATGATGAGCCGCACGCGCAGCAACAACCAGCAGCAACAAAAACCAGAAGCAACAACAACAGCAACAACCTCAACAACAACAATCTATAGTAAAGAGCATGCCTTTGGCTTTGTATGCAAATCACCGTTGACACTTGCCGCATTTGCCGTTGTTGTTGCTGTTGCTGTTGCTGTTGCTGTTGTTGTTGCCGTTGTTGCAGTCTCAGTTACAGGTACAAAGTGCAACCAGGCAGCTGTGCCTCACACTAAGCTGTCGGCTTTAGCGACAAATCCACTCGCTGCTGCATCCATTGCATCTCTTTGTCAGCCTCTGTCTTAGATATGTGTGTGTGTAGGTGTGTGTGTGTGTGTGTATGTGTGTGTGTGTGTGTGTGTGTGTGTGTGTGTGTGTGCGGTGTGTGTGCGGTGTGTGTGTGTTCTTATCTGTTCCATCTGTGGCCTCTTAATGTTTAATGCGCTTTTCGCATATCGAACAAAATTCCACAACAAAAACACTTTTCAACATTTCATTGCATTGATATTTTCACACCTCAGCCTCAGGTCAATGAAATGTTCTCAGACTTAAAAGAGCTGACCTACTATACGCTATGGCAATAAAAAAACTCAAGAGGGTATCAGGGATTGAGAAAAGTGTCAATCAGTAGAATTTAAATTTGATTCAAAACTCTCCAAATTTACATTTTACATTTGCGCATTCTAACTTTGTGTTTTTACATTTATTTTCATTTATTTAGGACTTCTGTAATAATAAATACATACATAAAAGTATCTTCGCTCTTGTTTTATTAACGATTTTTTCTTATTAAAATTATTATATGAGCATAATAAAAAACAATTTTCTTGATTTATGGCTTCGACTATCTATTTTAATATGTTATTGTACAATCTACAATGTACATTGTACATGTATATGTATTGAAAACTGAAAAGAGATATTCATCTTCACATTCATATATCTCTATTTATGATTTTCAAAAGCTTCATTAACCAACCCAAATAATGATTCATTTTCTTTATTATTTTCACTTGTCGTCACATTAATACTGTAATGAATTAAAAATGTTTGTATTTTTCATTGTCTTTAAAAAATAAAATATATAGTATAGTATATCCATGTACTTTAAAAAACTGACAGAAAATCTAATTTTTTCCATCAAACAAATTTAGTTTTTTCTTTTATTACAAATCTATTCTAATTCTTAAAAACAAAAAAAGGAAGGATCTTATTCGATACATTCTATTTATAATGAGTCTGACAAATATCAGATTTTGTGGAGAAAAATCATCACAGTATTTGTCTGTTTCTTTAAGCAGTTATTAGTCGTATCATATTCGATTATGTTTTCAATATCCAAACAAAAAGCGTATTTCTTATGCGGTTTATTAGAAACTCATATATCATTTGGTATCTTTATTCAACTGAAAATTGCATTTTGTTAATTTTCAACAGAAATCGCTGAAAGCGAAACTAAACTGCAGTTGACATTTTAGTGGAGCTGGAAATTCAACAGCCAACGAACCAACGAGCCAACCAATCAGCGAACCAGTCGAAAATAAATAAGAAAATATTTATGAAATATGCGCATCAAATGAATTTTAAAACAAGTACATAGTGAACACTGGCAATAATGGACTTTGAGAATACCCTGTAAGCGAAGGATTCTATAAACTCAATGAACTTGAAATGTTTTCAGGGTACATACACTGATAAAAAAAGGACAAAGTTAGCCTAACTAATTTTTAAAAATTGCTCGTATTTATAGGGAATAAAAAATTGCGACTAATTTATTCGCCCATGAAATTATATATTATATACAACTATAAAGATTTTGGCATCTACTTGCTCTCTGGTTTATTTTTTTACATTTTTTTTATAAATAAAAAGAAAAGAAAATTGTCCGTAAACATTGTAGTAAAAGAGAGTATTTAACTTTAACGTGTAGTTGATGTACATATAAAAACCAGGTGTTTTTTTTTTTGTTATTCATTTTTGATAATCTTTTATAAAAAACAGTATTAAAAATATTCAATGCATATGCATAGTAATCGATTTATATAAAATTTTTTAAATTTCATGTTGACGTATTTGAATACATAAATATGTTTATTTAATTAATACATTCTGATTTCATTGTTCGTTTTTCTAATAAACCGAAAAGTGGCGAGTGACATGTATTTGAATAATTTATTCCCCTATATATATTGTACATAAATATTATTTAAATTGCAATTTATTTCACAATTTTGTACTTGAATTTTTTTTTTGCAATTTATTTATTTTTTTTTTTTTTGACATACGCCATACGCTTCACTCAAATGAAGCAACAACCATTTTTATGACAGGTCGCCCCTTAAATTAGAACCCATCGTGATTCTGCATTTGGTGAAGAGGCAACAGCTGTGGAGGGTGGGGGGATGGGGTAGGGAAGGAGGGGTTCATGACAACTCATCTGCATACAACAAATTGACGCATCAATAATCCACGCACATACACATATGATTTACATACATCAGAAACTGATGACAGCTTGTAAATACTCTATAAAACTGTTGGAGTCGCTTTTCTAGGAATATTCAAGTTTGCATCATTTTTATTTAATATTAATTTGTTGGCATGCAGAACATTTTCTACAATTCTTAAACTTATCGGAAGTTCCAAAAATCGTTTCTAAAAGTACGAGCTAACAATTTAAAATAATACAAATAAATGTACTTTATTAGCTTTTTTTTAGAGACTTTCCATAAATTGTTATCTGCTTTTTAATACATATTGTACAATCGTTTGTATATACACATATACTCCTGATTTTCTATTTAAAATTTCAATTTTAACATAAATATATTTTCACTTTACGTGTATGCGTGCATGTGTGTGTGTTTTTATGTGTGTGTGCGTTGCACGAAAAATTATTTTAATTTTCAATAAAAATGCAAATATTTTATTTATAATTCTGTGTACACTTTTTTTATTTTATTATATTTTTTTAATGTCACATTCAATATGTGCGGCACATGCTACACAGGCACACACACACACACACACACACACACACACACACACACACACACACACACAAACACACACACACACACACACACACACACAAACACACATAAGTTTTAATGTTTTGCATTTCGAAAAACAGCAACAACAATACAAAGAATATTGTAGTTATTGCAGCCACATTTGTCGCCCAGTTAACCCAGTTAACAATCTGTTGACTTGACGCAGCTAACGGTAAATGCCGAATGCCACAGAAAACTGTTCATTGGGGAACTGCAACTGACAATTTGGCGAACACGCGACAGAAGGAAAAAAAAATGACAGTGCGTCAATTCGTCAAACGCAGCTAACTGAAGCATTGACTGCAGTTCCGATCAATATACAATAAGTACAATATATACATATATGTAAATACTATATATATCTATGTGAATATACTTAGTACATATTTATATATGAACCCTTACGGCAGTTTAAGCAGTCTGTGGGATGGAAAGAGATAGTTAAAGTTAATATGACTATGTTTGCATACTTACAAATATTTATAGTTATATAATAAATAAAAGTATATATACTAATATTCGATACCAGATGCGTTAAGCCAATTTTGTCCGTTTAATTAAACAATATATTTTGTGCAATTGCAAGTATAAATTACACCTTGTAAAACTTGTCTTTTAAATATTTTATCAGTGCATACATTCTCATAGTATTTATTAGACTTTAAATATTTTTGACAAATTATTTTAAAAAACTACAACTAATATCTAAAAATATACTTCAGAATATCTATATATCATCGGATCTATACGCTTAAACTAATTTTAATGTGGTTTTAATGCCTATTTAATTGATGAAAAAACAAATAATTTTCTAGTTTTAATGCATAATCAAAATAGAGACCAAATTGTGATCAAATTCACATTAAGTTAATCGAACTCTCGATTTATTTGTACATGACCAGATGCAACTAAATAGAGACAATAATCGACTGAAATATTATGAACTACATATTAATATGGTATCACCCAAGTTTTTTGTATATTTACGGGGTAAACAAATATGTAGCTAATATATTTATGTTTACTTTAGAAATAATATTAATTTATTTCAAAACTAGTTGGAGAGTGAACTGTCGCATCCACGCTTAAATCAACAAATTTGATAACCGTTGACCGCTGATAACCTGCCCAAAAGCAACAACAACAACAACAACAACAGCAACAGCCACAACAACAACGAGAACAACCACTATGCAAATTTGAAGCGCACAACAAACGGAAACGGAAAACGTTATACGAATATAGACAGACAGACAGACAGACAGACAGACAGAGACAGGCGGATAGACAGACGACATGGAGAGACAGATGGTTGGACAGTCGGATGAATGTAGGAACATATATTGCAATCGTCTGGCAATCCGTGTGTATGGGGATGAATGTGTGTGTGTGTGTGAGTGCAGATGCATATACAACAACAGATCAGAGAGTCAGTGAGTCAATTAATATTTTGTTAATTTTTTGTTGCCGTCTGAATTTGAACACAAACCGGAGCCAGAGTCCGAATCCGAATCCGAATCCGAGTCAGAGTCAGAGTTGAGGTTGGTCTGGCTCGTGTTATGGTCACATCAATTTCCAGCTTGCTTTTATTTAAATGTATTTGTTTGCATAAATAAACGGAGTTAACAGAAACAACAAATGGATGGCAATAACCAGAAAGACAAGAAACAACAAAAATTGGGGAAATACAAAAAAAAAAAAAAAAAATAAATGAATTAAGAGAAAAAGAAAAAGAAAAAGAAAAATAAAAACGCAAAACTAAACAAACGTCAAAACTTTTAAAATTTCAATTTCCGGTGCAGACGATGGTTGGGGAATCACTTTAGATCGCCACAGATGGGCAACTGGAGTCTGAGTCTGAATCGGAGTCTGGCGACCTGTTGCTCATTCATAAAACAGAGATCAGAAGGACACCGAGTTAAAAATCAGGGAATCGCAGCATGCGAGGCAAGTGCAAATAAAAAAAAACGGAACGAGCCAGCGAATTGTGTAAAAATCAACGAAATTAATTTTATTTTGATATTTGTGCAACAAATTCCCCAGCGAAATTATCACAACAAGTTATTTTTCAACGGCAACGAACAACAACAACAACAACAAAGGACACAACTCGCAATGTTGCACGTCAAATTTATCAAAAGCGACAGCCGTAAGAATGGAATCAGCGGCCAGCACTGAAAACTGAAAACTTAAAACTGAAAACCCATGTCCAGTGTATAGTATTCCTTGCAGCTTATCCCGATTCTTCTCATGCTCCCTTTTCCCCTCCCTTCCCCCCCCCCCCCCCCCCACAAACCAAGAGAAGACAAGACAAGACAAGTCACGGTCCAAGTTCAGTTCCATTTCCAGCCTCAGATCCGTGTGTCCATGTCCATGGTTTGTGCAACTGTCAGCTGGATAACCTTGGCGAAATGTGCGAAATCTTATGTATTTGCTATTTGCATTTATTCAAAATTAATCAAAAAACGCTTTTGATTTGTGATTTCCTGCTGTGGCCCAACAACATCAGCAAGAACCATGGCAACGATGATAGGATGATGGGATGATATGAGTATTACCTGCAGAGGTCGTTTCCTTTTCCAACTCGGCCTCAATTGCATTATTGAGACACGAAGCCTCAAACCCATTTCAATGCCAACTTTATAGATCATTTTCGCCATATTTTTGAAAATTAGCGACCAAACAGGTACTTTTCTATCGTAAAAATGAATGATAAATGTTACTGAACTGATTATAAAATACATTCAAATATTATTATTATTATTTGAAATGAATATCCGATTTACTTAATAATGCAATTTCAATTTAAATAAGTGAATTAATACCTAATTCCTTTTAAAATATTTAAATTATGCTCTGTGTTTGATAGAATAAAATAAAAGATACTTTTTTAAAAATATCATTCACTTTCCATTATTATATTTTTGTTTTAAATCAAGCCATCTTTTAACTTAAAGTTAGAGAATTAAAAGTAAGAACGATAAAGTATTTGAATAAAATTAAATTTAAAAATTATAACAAGTTTAAAATTTAATAATCAAAATAATCAATTTAGATTAAATATTAATGGACAGAGTTCAAAACTTTAATTTAGTTAATTAAATGTTATTAATCAAATGTTACGCCCAAAGTAACATATTACAAGTAATATAATTTAACTGATATTACTATAGATAATGTCGACAATTCTGAAAAGACAATGAATTATTCAATACAGTCTGGTACTATTTTTATTGATAGAGTTCTTCAATTCGCAGCATAGCATTTGCAAATGCATAGTTTACTTGAAATGGATAAGTATGAGTAAGTGAGTAAGTGCAAGTTAAGGTAAGTATTTGAGTAGACGAGTACCACACGCATCAACTCATCGATGGCTATCATCGGATAATATGGCGCCCACAACATTCAAATATATGGGGGGATAATCACTCCACATTGCATTGGGCTTAAGTAGGCAGCGCACTCTAAGACAACAATAGCAACTCATTGATGGCATATGAATAACAACAATAACAACAACAACAGCAGCAAAGAAGAGGTACACTGATAAAAAAACATGTTCTAAAATCAAGATTTTGGTCGCAGTACTAAGATTTTTGGTCTAAAAAATGCGTCGAGAACATGAAATTCTTAATTTAAGAGAGCACATCTTGGTTTTAAGAACATTTAAAATAAGACCAAGTTCTTATTTTAAGAATAAATGTGCTTAAAATTAAATTCAATAGTAAAAATAATGTTTAATTCATTTTCTTATATTTATACATATTTTATTTTGTCTTGGTAATTTTTAAAAACTATATTTTTATTTGTTAATAGTGGGGTTCGAACCGCCGTCTACTGCTTCACAACTAAAGCAGTGTCTGTAACCAGATTAAGACTTATATTAAGACTTTATGATTTTTTAGATTACAAATCTTAGTTTTAGTAATTTGGTCTTAAAATAATGTTATTCGAAGAACCGAATATTTAAGATGTATGTTCTTGATTTTAGAAGCTGGTCTTTTTTTTTCAGTGTAGGCCTCCATGAGTACTCGTATGCATTCATTCATTCATTTAAGGTTTACATCTCGTACATAAAGCTAATGTGGCATGATCATGAGGCAGCCAGATCAAAATCACAACAAGAATATGGGAGCAGTGCGTGACGACTCAAAGTGTGTGTGTGTGTGTGTGTGTGAGTGTGTGCGAGTGTGTGGGAGACAGAGTTATTGAGATGCTTGGCGCTTGATAAGAGTACACACAGTGAGTGCTATCAAAGTCGCAAGACACTCGAATCAAGCAACTGCCCACACAGTGAACACTCTTCAAGTCATTGATATGAAAAGGGTAGGGTATAGGCTGTAGGGCTGTAATGTGTAATGTAGGGTATAGGTTAGCCTAACTTTTGGGCCTGTTGCAGTTTTCGCACCCGCTCAAAGCGACAAAGATAAACAAAATGGCGCTCCGGCATTGAAAAGCGAAACGAAGCCAACAACTCTGCTGGCCATTGGCTAAGTTATGGTCTTCTCTGGTCTGGGCCACAAAAAAAATAAGAAGAAGCAGTCAACGAGCATTGCATGCAAATGCAGCACATGTCTTGTACTCTTCTCTCTCTCTCTCTCTCTCTCTATCTGTTATCTTCTCTCCCCTCTCTCCTTTCCACACATCTCGCTCAACGTCTGGGTTGGCATTTTCCCTCTGCACGTCTGCAGCTGACATGATATACGCTTTGATGTCTCGTTTTTTTGATAAAGTACTCAATCTATAAACGCCAAGAGCAAAAACGAAGAGCCGCTTTTGCACTGGTACTGTGTCTCCTCTGTTCTGTTCTGTTCTGGTCTGTTCTGGTCTGTTCTGGTCTCTTCTGTCCTGGTCTTGTCTCTGCACTTTGCGGCCGGGGGTCAGTGCAAAAATATGATATGAATTGCCTTGCTGGCCAACTCACCGACCGCTCACTGCCAACTGGCAACTGGCAACTGGCAACTGCCAACCAACTGCCGACTGCCGAGCTCATTGCTGACTTGTGACTGGAGAATGCTAAAATAAAATACACAAGTCAAAAAAAAAAAAATAAAAACAAAGTCGAGAAAAAATACGTAAAAATGGCGCGCTTGCAACCCGCTTCAAAGGTAAACACTCCACGCACGGCAACCGGCAACAGCTTTTGGCTAATTCACGCGGCACCAAAAAGCGGCACAGAATCAGCTAAAGGAGCAACAACAAAAATGCACATTCAAGTGCAGTTCAACGAAAAAGGGAATACCCTTACCAAACAGCTGCAGCTGGTTGATTAGAAATGGAGAAGTTCACTCGTCTTAAATACATACTTTAGTTGAGAAACTCGATTTAAGTATAAAACACTGTCTATGCTTGGCTTAAATTACTTTCTACTCCAAGTGGAATATTTAAAATATTTTTTTATTTTTAAGATACAAAATATGAACAATTTAATCAGACTGCAGATTCCAAAAATGAGAAGATACTTCAGACAAGTCTTAAGATTAGACAAAACTTAAGCTAACAACATTAAAAACATATTGATTTCTAAATAATATATTGGTATTATAATTGAATTTGTTTTTAATTTACTATTTTATTTCACTTCAAAATTATATATATATTATATTAAAGTTCGAATATTTGGAAATTCCATATATATATTTTTTAAAAGTCTATCTATATTGGATACAAAACATTCGCCAACTATTTCAAATTTCCAAAAATAAGTTGAAAGTATCAAGAAGTAAAATAGGCTTATAAGCAGGAACTATTTATGGCGTGTATTTGAAACTACATTAACATGTTACCAATCAGTTGAGATAGTCAAGCAGATCGCATGCGGTGAGGTCAGCTGAAAGCTGAAATGTCATTCATAAATCATACGCAACGATGCCTGGCACAGCTACGATTCCATTGCTCTGGCTACGATTCGCTTATTTGCCCAGTTTTTGTTTTGGTTTTTTCATCCTTTCATCTTTTTCTCTGCCTTTGTTTTCTTTACTTTTTTTTTCGCGGGCGCTTTAAATCGATTCGCAAGCAAATTAAAACATTTCAAGATTTATACGCACAACTGTCAAAAAATGTTCAAGTTCGTTTATCAGTATGCCCCCTTCCCCTCCCCCCCCCCCCCTCCATCTTCTACACTGTCTCCACCTCACGCATAGCATTGCGTGCCACAAAAAAAACCCATTCCCTTTTCGTTCCCTCCCCTCTGGAAATGCATTTGCAATCGCAAAGCACTTCCGGCATTCAATTTGAACTTTGCGCACAAAAAGGGCACAAAAGGCACAGAAATTGTTCACATCGTGAATACATATAGTCACCTACATATACATATATATGTACATATATATATATACATATATATAGACTATATGCATATATATATCTCCATATGTTTTGGCCCCGTTAAGCCGCGGGTATTCCAACCGAGTCGAAACTTTTGTGCGTGCTGCAAAAACATAACCCGCTAAAATTGGCTTTAACTTTTATGATTTTCATGATGAAAGTTCCAAAAATAAAAATAAAAACCAAAATGAGAATGAAAATGGAAATGGAAATGGCAAAAATAGAAGATGCGAAAACAGAGCGGTAAATCCCGTTCCATAGGCTCTTCCTTTCTCTCACTCTCTTTCTCTCTCACTCTATGATAATATTTTTGCATGAAACACAAAACTACAAATGAAATCATAATTTCATTTGAATCAAATAAACACACACAACTGCAAAAGCTCAGTGCATTTTACTCAAATTTTAAAGTTTCTGTAATTTAAACCTTACAGATATTAAGATTACTACCGAGTTTCTTTTCCAATTATGTTTTCATTAAAATATAGGATCAATGCCCAAGAAATGTTCTATAAATGGTTAATCTATCGAATATAAACAAATTTTTAATTTATTACTGTGCTTAACAAAAAAAAATGTTTTTATATTAATTCTTATTGATATTGGTTGTACTATTTATGAAAATATGTGTAGTTAACTATTTAAAAAAAAGAAGAGACTTCAGTATATTATTAAAAATATTCTTTATTTCACACACAGCAGAAAGTTGTCAAAATATACTTAGATTAATAGATTTACATTGGCTTTTTAATTGCATTTGATATCAGTCACGATATTCAACTGTAACGGCTTTAATTGTACTACAGTTGCTTAGTGGCGACATCTGTGGAAAAAAACATGGTAGCACCTAAAAGTATGCAACTTTTAGTCAATACACAAGCCAAAGCCATTTACGATATACGATTTTACGATAAAAGTTAACAGCAACAGCTATTTTAAGGTAAATGTTAACAGTTTCATTTGCTGTTCAACTTTTGTTTTAAAATAATAATAAATTTATTATAAGAGAATATTATTATATCTTGATATTTATTTGAATTTCATAAATATCAAGATATAAATTAAAAAATATGACGACAAATTTCCTTAAAAATTGAAGACTTTTTTAAAACTATTATTTTTAAACAATGTGCTCGTAAAGGCAAAACCCTTAAGTTTTTCGAAAGTACAAGCTCCCACATGTGTAATACAAGAAGTTCGTTCGCTCGAAAAGCCGTTAAACTAAAAACTCTAACCGATATTCTATGTGCTATCCGAAAACTGAATTAAAACTTTACGCTCGCTAACTTTGCTCCCGAAGATGTCGATGTCGACGACGACGACGACGACGACACCAAAGTCAACCGGTTTTTATACACTGCAAATTTCGAGACTTATACATTCTCTTAATTGGCGTGTAACACAGGGCAGTTCACTATCATATGGATTAAAGTAAGAGAAACTTATACCAAAACATAAATTTATTTCATTCTACAATTATTACAAGTTTTTTTAAAGTGAGTACCAAAATTTCGAAATTGCTGAAATTGTGAATTATCTAAATATTTGTAAATAGAAATAGAAATTCTAAAATTTATTGAAACACAAAAAAAAAATTAGATGCATATTAAATATATATGCATAATGTACTTGTAGCATTAGAAAAATAAAATAAAATTTTAAAAAAAATAAATAAAAATGATGATAATAATAAGCAATTGAAAATAAAATGATTTAAAGAATTGACATTATGACTGATAATATTTCTAATTTCATAATAAAATTGTCATAACGTTTTGAGAGTTAAGCAAAGGTAATTTGTGGGTCGGTTTGGGCCAAGTTAACAGTTCTGTTGCTTGTTTTCTCTGCCAACGTTGCTGGTGTCTTTGGTGTCGCTTGTTGTTATTGTTGTTCACCGCTTGTTGTTAGTTTGTGCGCGCTACTCGACGACGTTGGTTGTTGCACCAAAAACACAAAACAAAAAAAATAAAAAATATCAACGAACACCAGAGAAATATTCAAAATAAAACACCAAACAACGAACCTAAAACAATTCATGTGATTGTTTTTCTATTTTTTTTTTCGAATTACTGTTTTTTTTTTTTTAATTGTTGTGTTTCTAATATCCTGCATACGGAAAGGGGATTATCAGTGTTGAACAAGAAGCAAGAATCGAAATAGAGTTCAAAACGCGAGTGCAGAAACAACACAAAACTGAGACCAGCTGGAGAATCGACTGCGAGAAAAGGAGAAGCAGCCGAAAGTTCGGAGAACGGAGAGCGCAGGTGACGGAGGGACTGAAGAACGGGTAAGCCAAATCTTCCAGAACTGCCGTTAGACACTAAAATATTTGTTAAGCCAATTTGCAATGTGTGGCAACGTTGTTGTTGATGTTGTTGTTGTTGTTCTTGTGTTCGCGTTTATGACAGAACACGATCTAAATTTGATGAAGCCCCGCTCGTTGCATGTGTGTGTGTGTGTGTGTGTGTGTGTGCCACATATGTGGCACAGCAGCAACAGTTGCAACAAATGCCAAGCGTCAAGTGGAGCTCAGCATGTGAATCTGGCTGTTGCAACTTGCAACGGGTGAAAATTCTGTGGCGACAACAAACACGCCACGCCCACTTTCTAGGTGGGAAAACCAGACGTCTCATGAATGAGGCTTCAAGTGTGCTACCCACATGAGAATTGCTTTAACCTGTAGCAATATTATTAAAGCAAAGCCGATTCCGTTCGCCAGATTAAAGTCTAGGAAATACTCCTGAAAAAGATTCAAAAATAAAAATAAATTAATAATAAGTTTACTTAAAAATAATGTAAATTTGACGCCAAACTAAATCTAAATGATATATTGCAGAATTGAGAGTATATAAGTACTTTCAATAATTACAAATTTTTAAAATTTCCAAATTTTTCCGATATTCTTCTTAGCTTCAAGAGCGTTTAAAAATAAAGTTAGTCAAAAAAACGTAGTGAAAACAGTTGAAAGTTATTGGAATTATAGAAATTTGAAGCAATTTTGGGAAATC